>JAPQNM010000013.1:35437248-35497248 GCA_029783475.1 Metacarcinus magister | reverse complement strand
CTTTTCAGTCAACTAATGAAACTAAGTTAACAGGAATTTGGTATAAATCACCTCAATTTACTACGACCACCGTCTGCCCACTCTTTCCTTCGTGTTCCCCTTCAGCTCCTGGTGTCTGATTTTAGGCTTACCTTGCCATAGAAACAACTAAATGTCGCTACTTATATATGTAAAAAAAAATCTGGGGAAAAGTGATGAAGTGCCAAACATAGAATCCGAGAACAAGGGTCGCCTAAATAGTTTCCCTTTGAGCCTGTCAGCATTGATAGCAATTAGCATATAATTAACCACCGTCGCTTGCCGCCTCCTGCAATCAAGCCACAGCCGCTGACTTTCCCACGCGCCTCAGTTCACTTGCTCTCTGCAACCCGCCGCCACACAAGCCTCCGTTTTTGTCATTATGCTGGTTTGAAGATAATGATTATTGGTCGCATCTGTCAGCAGGGATTTGAATGTTTACGCGTATGTGTGCACTAACATTTCTGTCCATTTGTGTGTGTGTGCGTGTGTGTGTGTGTGTGTGTGTGTGTGTCAGTAGACATTATTGCATCATCCCTTTTGACCCACTTTTCAAATTCTACATGTTGGAACACGTGTTACACATTGCCTCTCAAGTCCCTTCGCACCTGTTAATGGATGACACACGAGCTACGGTCCGTTACCATCTTGAGGCATGAACCACTTGTCAAATGGCACAACACAGAGCAAGTAAAATGATATACTACGTGTCTGTCCCTGCAAGTTTTTACTTGTTTTTCCTTTTTTTTTCCCCTCTCTCTCTATCTATCAGGCAAGGCAAGGCAAGGCAAGGTAGCAATACTTCAGATAGAGGAAGATGCAGGGTGAGATGAAGGGGGACTGTCTGTGGCTACTTAAAATGGGAGTGGCCGAAAGAAGAAGAGTATTGGTATGTTGTTTGAGGTGCAGGCCCACCACTTTCACCATAATTGAACATTTTCTTTCGTAAGTTGCAATGTGCGTAAGGAACTTTTGCCATTTAGCTCCACGCAAGTATACAGATTGTCGTCGGAATGGCGTCATGTGTGGTAGTATATTTTCTGGTGTAAAACATGCTATGAATTTTAGAGGAAATTTATTTATTTCACTTGAATTAATGAGGCAGTCGTTGTTTCAAGCGTCATTTCAGGTATAGTAGATAACATTGTTGTTTGTACTGACGAGAGGGCACAAAACATCCTTGTTTTTAACACAGTGGCTGGAGGTTCTAGTACGTGAGCACGAATGCGTGATTAAGAATGGTAATTGCATAACAAGATATGTTCTAATTGTTATATTACTGTGAATATTTTATAAACAAAAATATGTAACCAGCGGAGCAGTGCGACTATTTGTTGTTTACATTGCGATAGCATTGTGTTGAGCACGCACGTACCTCTTCATTATTTCAAATGTAATTAAAGTCGTGTGAATGTGATTAACAACGAAAGAAATCTATAAAAAAAAAATCAATACAAATATATGTGGTAGTATACATGCCAAATTTTTTTTCGAGTAAAGAAAAAATGACAGCAGCACACCTGCACGTGAGTCGCTTCATACACTGACTGGCACATCTGTGTAGCAGCCGACGTGTTAAAGTTTATGAATAGTCATGGTTATTGATTCAACATTGAGTGTAGGGAAAAGTTTTTTTTATACCAATCTGCGGAAAAATTACATAATCTGATCTGAACATAAACTGATTTTAATGATTTAATCTGCTAAGCAGGTATTTTGTTGAAACACGTCTCGCATGGTGTAACTAAGACACGCACACACACACACACACACACACACACACACACACACACACACACACACACACACACACACACACACACACACACACACACACACACACACACACACACACACACAGACACAGACACACACACACACAGAGAATGACAGTTTCCCCACCCCTCACTCACTCCCTTCGCTGCTGACGAGGCATCCCCTTTTTTTTCCCCGACCTGCAACATGACCACATTCCAACCTGCAAATCCTGCAATACCCCTGATATTGTACACGTTCACAGAAAATACAGGAACACAAATATAAATAATTTTTGCCGAACATGTGGAACTCGACAGAAATGATTCCATAACGAATGTGTGGCTTTCAGTATAAAACCTTTGCTACGAAAATGAATGTCACTGTTTTTTCCTGCTTTTTTTGAAGTGATTCTTTTTTCTGTCTACGTCATTGGTGAATCATATGATAAAGTTGGTTAATAATGCATACTCTTCTTTTCCTATTTCCGTGTAGTTTATAGGCTTACGATAAATTAGCTGACAGGTAACATCGATCTTATGATTCCTAGGCCCCATGTTTAAGTAGATAAATGATGTTTGGGAGAGATGAAGCTCAACAAGCGGGGGAAATGTGTACGAGTAATAAAAACCTTCGGAACCAGAACCGCACCACCATCATCACCACCATCACCACCACCACCACCACCACCACATCACTCAAGTATCAAACACATCACTAATTTGGTAAAAAAAAAAACACACAGCACAAACAGCACCAAACACAACACTCCTAACAACAAGCACACCACTAACTACATTATTACACGCCACTGAACACCAAACACAGGACTCCAGCACTTCAGTAACACTCAACTCTTCCTCTCTTCTACATTGAACATTCGGCAATATTTCGGTGGGATTCGACGATTCGGGTATATCTTTTCACCATCAGCAATTTGACTATATCACATTACCGCGAATTGATTGTAGTGCCGATGGTACTGTGATCGTTACACCTGACCTTAAATCTTAAAATTCGTCATTCGATGTTTTCGCCAGTGATTGTTTTCAATATACATTGTGATTGGAGAGCTGTACGTTAGGTTAGCTCTGGTTACAAAAGTTTTAGTTTGGTTCATTTTAAATAAAATTGAAAAAGCGGACTTGCGGAGATGAGCAGCTGGCAGTGGCGGGGTGGCAGGCGAGCGGTCTGGTTCCATGAACTATACCAACAAACAAAATTTTCCTGAACATTCTGGGGATGTCTCAAATGGAAATTTTACATCTCATCTCTTGCTACAACAACTTCCATTGTGTCGTCTCCGCCAATTATTTTCCCCTCCTCTCTGGTAATAACTCAATGCAGGGGCTTTTGCGCCCTTGTATAAAGTACACTTTCCGAAAATGGTATGAATTTCACTTACAAATTTTTATCAAAAAGGGTGCAATCAAAAGATTTTCGTCTCCTCAACTGTTTTCAATCTCTTACACTCCATCTTTTATCGCATCTTTTGCTGTCTTGTAGCGTTTTCATGGTTAGTATTCTTCCAAATTTGCCAATTGTGTGCCACACCCTTATTCATTATCATCATTTTGACAATGCTGCTATTGGACTTGTGTATTTATTGTATTTTATATTTGAAATTCAGAATATATTTTTACCAGAGATGTATTTGTCTCTACTATAGTTTAATGGGATGGTTATGGTTTCAATTAGTTTCGTTCGCTGTGATTCAATTCACGATTGCGTTCGAAACTGCTTGTACACACTACTTTATGACGTTCCTTTTGTAAGCATTTAACCTCTATATGTTATTATTGGTGTTATATTTTATCTTTGATGTAGATGAGATTGGTAGGCTATATAGTATTAGGCATTTTAGGGTTGTTGGAATATTTTGTTTGATATAGCCATTATCTTACATAGCATTGTTTGATAATTGGACGTGGTGTGAGAACGTTAGGTGCGGCCTCTCGACATAACGATAGTTAGAGGCCCGTCTGGTGTGATAGATAGAGGTCTACAGCGGTGTGAAGATTGGCTCGTACCACAGGCCTGGTAATTGATAGTGTTTCCGTGAGGTACACCGAGCTCTACTGTATTTGGCCAATTTTCTCTACCACAGTTTATACGGTCATGGAAGGTTACAAGGTAAGCAATATCATATCTTTTGTTAGAGTTTGCTCATTGGATTTTTTCTCTCATATTACGTTCAACTTTGGGTTGGAATCTGCTCTCGGGCAAATTATATCTATATATTTGCCAAGTTGATACCTATTCTTGATATCTTGACATTTGGATATCTGCATAATAATTATTGATATGACATTAGGATTTTACTTGTAGTCTCGTATGTGAATGTTTTACACATCTATATTGGCGTTGTGATTTTACAGGTCGTTCTGTGTATCTATTCCATAGTGGTATTTCAGATTGAAACCTTTGGTGAATTAATATTTCAACAATACCCGTACATTGCCTGCTGAATTCTACAAAAACTAACCTTTAAGTCGATTTTTTTTTTCGGCATTATTTTGTATTGAGCTGTTGAATTTTGTTTTGTTAAAAGATGCAATATGCAGTGATTTGATTATTGGAATGTCTTGTATATATAATTAATTGAGTTGGATAACATCC
The DNA here is from genome assembly GCA_029783475.1 of Metacarcinus magister. NCBI lineage: Eukaryota > Metazoa > Arthropoda > Malacostraca > Decapoda > Cancridae > Metacarcinus > Metacarcinus magister. The sequence continues at coordinate 35,492,856 of JAPQNM010000013.1, read as the reverse complement.
AAGCCGTCGTTGATGGCAAGGTTAATTCATGTCATAAGCAACTTTAAGTCACAGTTAACTAATGTTTAACATTTCGAGTTTGTCAAGTAATAATAAAAATTCTGATCAGATTCAGATCACAGAGGTTGAGCTAATAACTCCATATCTACTGGACCAGACAATATTTGGTGCTCTTCTTGATAACAAATTCACCTTTAATCCACTTTCCGGTTATGTGGCATTGCCTTTTATTGCCAGGAATACTTAAACATAAGTCAGAGGCTTGGGTATTCCGTCTTTAACTTCTTCAGATATTTAGGAACAGATTCTGGTGGTGTTTAGGATATTACCTACGCCAAATAACAGGAAAGAGGCAAGTCCATCCTGCTTCTATAAAGCCTAAGTTAGGGTTAAGGGGAAGAGCGCAACACTTTATCCTCTAGGGTGTGTAACCTATTACAAAAAACACCTGCGTCATGGGTCGAGGAGCAGGAAACACCTGTGTACTCCATACCTTTTATTAGTTGCTCAAGGAAAATAAATTATATCACATTAAAGTACATTCACACCATTAAACTTCTGTTCGAAAAGATATACATCTTTAGATATAAATAATACTATGAGCAATAATTCCCCGCGCACCAGCGGTGGCTGCCATCATAGAGGCGCGCCTCGCCGCCTTTCGTGTGTTGTTTGTCGCACTGTAAACACTGTAAGGGGCCGAGATGACGTTCAGCGTCCGCTATCACGTTTACCGTTCGCTTAAAATGGCGCAATTTACATAGAAAGTGTTCCAAACGAGGATGTACTTTAGCGTAGTGGTTGACAGGTAAGGAGCGAGGCGAGGAGTTTAAGGCCTCGCGCCCAGCTGCGGGGCGGAGGCGGCAGCATCTGTAGCAGTAGAAGCGAAGGCAGCAGTGAAGGTGAGGGCGGTGGTGGGCAGCAACGGGTATTGGTAAGCAGCGGTGGCGAAACGAGTTGAGCTGCGTGGATGGTGTAGTGTCTTGTTCGCATTGAAAGTCAGTCAGCAATGTTCTTATCATGGGCATGTAAAACTATATACAATCAACTATGCCTACACAAAATTTGATTACTCGTAGATTTAAAAATGTACAGCTATTTGAAATTTCGAATAAGTCACTTTCGTGTCTTGTTCACTATATACTAAATATAGGCTCTGCATCTTATAAGAACTTTCTTGCATAGTAAGTAACTGTAATAACAAATTAGAGAGCATAAGCGGAAGTTTTTATTTTTTATTTTTTTAACGAAGAATGAAGAGTGTTGAAGAGGGCGAGGGTGACACAGGAAAGATGGTTATTGCTTTTTAGTGTAAGCGTTTTCCTTCGTCACACATTCCTTCCTTCCCTTTGTTGACCTTTTTTGTCCCTCTCCATTCCACATCTCACCTGAACCTTCGCTGCCAGCTTTGTGTGGTCTATTCACATTTTCCCGAGACGCGCCGCCCAGCCAACACCCGTGCCGAGAAAGAAAGTAAATTTTCCATCGTTATTACAATATAAACATTTCTCTCTTTTTCCTTTTAGCTTTGAAAATGTTGTTGTACATGGTATTAAAATGCTCCCACTAGCTAATAGTTGATGCTAACAGTCTGTCTTCTGTCTATCTGTTTACTACCAGTTTCTTTGTCTACCTGTCTATATTTAATCATCTATCCTAGCCCATAGTGACTGTTTGTCAGTCTGCATCTTTTTTTGTCGATATCAGCCTAGATCAATCAATATCTATATCTCTATATTTTCCATCTATATCTATCTCACTAACTATCAAACTCTATCTGTCTATATCTATTTGTATGTCTGTCTGTTTTTTTCTGCTTATTGCTCCCAGTATGAAGGTTTGTAAGCAATTTAAGTAAGGTCGATCTGAGACCAAAAATGTTTCCTCGGTGCATTGACGTCATGAGGCATGAATAATCAGGTTACCCGCAAGTCCAGGCTCGGTCGCAGTGTTGACACCTCATATGCATTCCACCCTACCACTACCACCACCAGCACCGGGTCCCATTCTAAGTTCTTAAAAACTTCTAAAATCACCATGAACAGTTTAGGAGAAATAGTGTCGCCTTGTCTGACCCCTTTTTTTATTGGTATTTTATTGCAGACCTTATGTAGACCTTATGTACCTTATATACCTTATATACCTTATATATATATATATATATATATATATATATATATATATATATATATATATATATTGTGTGTGTGTGTGTACATATATACATAAATATAAATGCAGCATCAGCTATAGTGAAAACTGTCAACGATTCCTCTCTGCATAGATTAGCCTCGGTCTTTGAAGGAAAATGATAAATGGAAGGGATAAAACTGGCATGAATTGAAGGTGACTGTCAAGGAGAGGGCAAATAGAGGAATGGTTCAGGCATGTGGAGATGACGGGTGCTAGGTGCAGGGATGAGGGGATTTGACTACGCTGGGCACATCACTACTGCTGCACAATAGAGAAATATATGCAGAAAAGGGAAAGAGGAAGCGGACCCTCTAACCGAAGATGAATTTGTGAAAAGGAAAGATGACTTTCTGCAGAAACACAATGAATATCATTCGAAACATGTAAAAAAAAAGATATATCGGCTAACTAGTGTGTGTGTGTGTGTGTGTGTGTGTGTGTGTGTGTGTGTGTGTGTGTGTGTGTGGGTGCGTGCGTGCGTGCGTGCGTGTGTGTGTGTGTGTGTGTGTGTGTGATGTTGCTCATCATCATCATCATCATCATCATTGTCATCAGCCTATACGAATACACTGCAGGAGTAGTCTCCCTCAAAATTCTCCACTTATATCTATGGCTGCATGTCTATTCCGGGCCACTACAGCAAAACCTGCTATCTCGTCTCTTCAATCTGGTTTTCCATCAACCCTTCATTCATTTACCATACCTAGGTTATGTTACTCTAATTGTACATTTATCATATGTTTAGTGCATGACGCATCCCCAAAAGCAACTGTATTACTTTAAAATATGGACATGTCAGATTACAAATAGTAGAGATGAGGTAATAAAGGCAACGGAGGAATTATATAGAGAATTGTATAGTAGTAATGGTAGGCAAACCGAAGACCTCCACTTATTTTATGAACATTGAAGTACCCTTCGTAAACACGAGTGAAATAAAGAAAGCGCTAAAAGTAATGAGCAAGGACAAAACAAAGCTTCATATGGTTTATCAATATACTTAATCAAGTATGCAGGCGATTTTCTACTAAACAAACTCGCAGTACTTTTTACCAAATGCTTGCAAACCTGCTTTGAGCCAAGTACTTGGAAAAAGGCTATAATAATATTTATTCACAAGAAAGGAGACATCAAAGACTTTAAACAAAAATATTGTTCAATGAGTCTACTGTCTATAGTATATATATAAGCTTTATACAAAAGTGCTCACGAATAGGATTAGTGCAACGCTGGACTCAAACCAGCAGAAAGAGCAAGCAGGATTCCAGAGTGTTTATTCAACAACTGACTACATGCATGTCATTAATCAAGTTGAAATATATGCAGAATACACTAAGCCGCTATGCATGATTTTGATAGACTATGACTCAGTGGAAACTTCAGTATTTATGAAAGCACTCAGGAGACAGCAGGTAGAGGAAATATATAAGAGAATATTAGAAGACATTCATAAGGCCGGGTTCACACGAGACACTTTTCAGTGGTCAGTGGCTACCATTAAAAAATTGGTCACCACTTGGTGGCGGCCACTGATGAGGTCAGTGTAATCATGGATCTCATGAAAGTACCAGCTGTCTACGCTCTCTTGATGAAGATGAAGAGATGTGTGTGTTCTATTTTGACAGCTGCTACTTTCACGAGATCCATGATGACACTGACTTTATCAGTGGCCGCCACCGAATGGCGACCGCTGACCACTAAACGTGCCTCGTGTGAACCCGGCCTAATGAATGTCTTCTAATATTCTCTTATATATTTCCTCTACCTGCTGTTTCCTGAGTGCTTTCATAAATACTGAAGTTTCCACTGAGAGAGAGAGAGAGAGAGAAAAAAAAAATTGCTACCTGGTATGAGGTTTGGGAGTTTGCAGTGGAGGTTCAGGGCTAGTGGAGTCGGCAGAATAAGAAAATATATTTTTTGTTTGTAAAGACAATCTAGATTTGTCATAAGAAAATAATAACTCGTTGATTAATTGTTCTAGAGTGGATTCTAACCTAATTAGGAGACCGTCATCTATAATGTAATGGAACTATTAGTCCAGGTTTTCCATGCGTAGATTCATTGAAAAAAAAAATAACGTTGTTCGTAATATTGAAGACAGTTCTCTCTCTCCCCCCTCCCCCCTCTCTCCCCATGGTAGGGAGGATCACGCGCTGGACTCGTGATCGCCAACCATTACCCTCCAGAAGAGAGCTTATAACTCATTATAGCCCGATCTATGGGTATGGCTGTGACTTTTCACACACCACACATGTCATCTTCTTGCTCAAGGAGGACAGTAACTGTTCGATCATCAGTGAAAACTTTGCACCTTGAGAGAGGTGTGAATCCGAGCCTACCGTGTGACAGGTCGGGACATTATCCAGTGACCTACCGAGGTGTGTGTGTGTGTGTGTGTGTGTGTGTGTGTGTGTGTGTGTGTGTGTGTGTAATACACCATTGTCTTGAGGATCACGCGCTGGACTGGCGATCACAAGCCATTAGCCTCCCGGGGAAGAGCTTAGAGCCCATGTTGTCTATGGGTAAGACTGTGGCTTTTCACACACCACACTTCATATCTTCTTGCTCAAGAAGGACAGTAACTGCTTGGTCATTAGTGAAAACTTTGTACCTTGAGCGAAACTCAGCCTGCCTAGTGACAGGCCGAGACGTAATCACTGAACTACGAAGCAGTGTGTGTGTGTGTGTGTGTGTGTGTGTGAGTGTGTGAGTGTGTGTGTGTGTGTGTGTGTGTGTGTGTGTGTGTGTGTGCCTACATTGGTAGTCTTCGATGGGCAGGAAATTAAGCTCCTAGAGGTTATAGGAGTAGGATGTGGGTCCGCCAACACCACATCGCCACCCACTGGGCCACCAGCCGCCACCAGTCTCCCGCTCGTCGGTGCTGAGAGTGGACGGCTTGCGCCACACTGACTAGCTTGCCAGAAGTTGTAAAATGATCAATGGTTTGGCGGTAACAAGAACCCTGTGTAAATAAGTGCTAGTGATCTAGTTCATAATATATGGAAAACACATGAAATAATGAATTAACATGCAGAATTTCGTGTTATCGTGTGCAGCGGTACGCAGGAGGGCAAGCGCTGCAGTTTTCTAAATGATATCAACTATCCAAAGCAAGGGTAAGATTTGATCCAAGTGTAATGATTCCCGCCGCGATTGTATGAAACAGGAACTCTTGATTTCTGCGGAAGGATGTTGGCGGCTTCTGGCGAAATTGTGTTTGCTCTTTCCTCCCAGTGAAATATATTACTTATTTGATTCTAGTGCCAAACCCAAACCTTTCATCTAAAGGCCTCATACAGTTAATTTATCACTTTTAGATGGTAGCCGGTTGGCTCTGTGGTACAGTGCTCGGCTCGTGACCTAAAGGCTGTGAGTTCGATCCTGGCTTATAGCAGAATCTTGGTGAGAGAGCGCTCTCGTTAATCCTAGCAGAATTATATGATCTATAGTTACCTAGTTGGGTGAATTACATAAACACCTTTACTTTTAGATGGACTGAAAGATATAAATATAGTAAAGATGGTTGTGTCCAAGTTCTAGTGGTTATCAAATAGTTATCCTTGAACAATTATAATAGGCTAAATACAGTTGTTAGATTGCAAGATACAAGGTGTCAGATAGGAAGTGAGAAGGAAAGCAGGCCTTCTAAGGTGACGTAACTTGAGAAATATCCAAAAAATCGAAGAGAAATAATGAGATAGAATTGAATTTTTATCATCGATGTTCCGCTAACCAAAGAGAGGGGTTAGTTATAAAGTGTGCGAGGTTGCAAGGCTAGAAGGTAGAGTAAAGGTTGATAGCCACAGCACAAAGATGGATGATCTGTCACTTCCAGAGGCCCGGCATAAACATGGTTTCCCAGACAACTTATTTTTTTGTGAAGCGAGATTTTCTGAAGGAAGGAGAGGGAAAAAATATCGTCCACTGATCTTCCGGCAACTGGTAACCCGAAAAGAAAATATTGGAATGTGGGAATTTTGTGCCGTCTATTTTATTAGCAGTGGTGTGTGCACTCGGGCCCACATACACACACACACACCACACACACACACACACACACACACACACACACACACACACACATAAAGGGCACAAACATAGTAATTCCCATTGTATTCAGCCTGTATTCATGGGAGGGTCTCCATGAATTCCTGTAATAAAGAGTATGAGTGTGTGTGTGTGTGTGTGTGTGTGTGTGTGTGTGTGTGTGTGTGTGTGTGTGTGTGTGTGTGTGTGTGTGTGTGTGTGTGTGTGTGTGTTCTGTGCACTTGCCAGTTTTATTTTATGATCTTTTGTGTATCATCATCAAAAGTAACTAATAAAACTCAATATCTTTTCTGAGCTAGAAGAAAAAAATATGTGAGCGAGGGTTTTCTTCACTCGTTTTAGATTCTCAGAAGAATCCCTTTTCAGGTACCCAAGGGACAAGAATGCTTCGTTCATAGAGAGCGTTTTATTAAGAGAGAGAGAGAGAGAGAGAGAGAGAGAGAGAGAGAGAGAGAGAGAGAGAGAGAGAGAGAGAGAGAGAGAGAGAGAGAGAGAGAGAGAGAGAGAGAGAGAGAGAGAGAGAGAGAGAGAGAGAGCAGAACAAATCTTGATAAAAATGTGAGGCGAAACAAGGATAGAAAAAGGAAAGAATAAGAAAGAAAAGGACGAGACAGGATAAGATAAGAAAATTTAAGAGAAGAGGAGATAAGAAGAGAGAACGTAGCCTCGAGGAAAGAGGAGAAGAATCCATAAAAAAAAGGAATAATGAGGAAAGCAGTGGAGAGAATAAAAGAGTAGAGGAGAGATGAAGGCAAATATATGAGGAGGGGAGAAGAGAGAAGATAACAAGAAAGGGAGAGGAAAGACGAGACCAAAAAGAAGTAGGAGAGGAGATGGAAGAAAAGGGAAAAAAAGAAAAGAAGAATGGAAAGCGAGTAAATGAAGACAAAATATGAGAAGAGGAGGGAATGAGAAGAGGAAAGGAGAAAAGAATGTAAAGCAGAAAAGAAACAAAATGAGGAAGGGGAAGGAAGATGAAATGAGAAAAGAGGAGATACATACATAGATAGATACACAGTTTTATGTCAACTATAGATAACAACAGTATCATTAACAACATTACACGGTGGATTGTACGAGTGTGCGTGTGAACAGGTAGGGACGCAGGTGTCAAACATGAACAAAAATTAATAGTTAAAGAAAAGTAAAATCTGTTTGTGTAGCTAAGGGTGACGACGAAAATAAACGAAACTAGAAAAGTAACGTTGTCAACTTGAACGCTGGTGGAAAGCTTTTTGTATTTTAGGACACGCGTACTCTTGACATATGTGAAATTGTATAAAGTGTATTTTTTTTTTTACAATTTTTATTTCTCTTCTTTATTTACCTGTGTTACCTGCCACAATATTGCTCGGCACAAACAAACAAGTGATTTTGAAGTTTTCAGACACTAATAGGCAAATACGAGAGGAATAAACGTTCATTACATAACATGAAGATACAGTTCCACGGCGTCTCCTCAGGCAGGGCAGCAGCGTATACGGACCCTAATATAACGAGCTCTGAGTCTGCACAGGAACGATAAGGCAGCTATGAAAAACAAGAAAAAACGGTTGGGGAAGCCAAATGGAAAGTAAACTTAGCGGAATAAGTGGGTGGCTTAGAGGTGAAGGCGAGATCAAGAGTAGGAAGGACGTAACCATGATGTTCAAATTAAATAAATGAAATTAATGAGTGGGATGAATCAGTAAATGAGTCATGTAAGTAGGAATGGGAAGGGGAAAAATGGAGTAATGTCTTTCTTTACTAATTCAAACAAACATGTGAAGAATACTCAATAAAGACATACAATACTATATGCAAATGTAATCAGGTAATAACAGTTAATTACAACGTAAGCTGAGTTCCAGAAATTTATCAATATTTTAGCTGTATACAAAAAAGAGAAAGCTTTGCCAGAGAGGAAAGTATATAATTGAAAAAAAAGACTTTAAGCATGAAAGTGAAAAGGCAATTGCGTGATGGAATAATTGTACCAGAAGTCACTTATGGATATGAGACTTGGGTGTGGAATGAAAGGGAAAGGGGGGGATCAAGAATGCAAGCAGTAGAAATGAGTTACCTGATAAAAAACCTTTGGTGTGAGAAACATTGCTGGTGATAATAATGAAAGCGTGTATAACAACTTAGGTATATCCAGTAAAGATGAAGGAATGGAATGTAAAGTGATTGAGGGGGACAAACGCACCATCTTAAAAAGGTTTGGATACATAGAAAAAATGTAGAAAAGTGATATGACGAAGAGTGTACATGAGTATGGTCGATGTGGCAGGTGCAAGAGGGCGACCCCCAGTGAAATGGGAGAACAGAGTGCTTGAGTTCGAGAGAGAGAAAGGGGAGAAAGGAGAATGAGTGAACCGGAACATGCGAGGACAGGAATAAATGGCGACTCTTCTAGTGTGGCCATCCCCCTGGGTGTGTCTTAAGAACAGGCGTCAGTTATATATATATATATATATATATATATATATATATATATATATATATATATATAGTAATAGTAATAGTAATAATAATTAAGATGTTTGGTTAGTCTTTCACGGAGTCCGTCTGTTCTGTCAAGCAGCCTTCTCTTTTCACGCGTGGGTTGACCTGGTCTAACGATGACCGCCCTTCTCCACTTCTCTACTATTATGCTCCTTCTTTTATTCCCTGCTTCTCATTTCCTTCATCATTATTTCCTCTTCCCTTTTTGTTTCTTCTTTCGTGTATATCGTAATGGAGGTATTATGACAACAATGTTTAGCAAGCCAACATAAAGCGACCAAGATGTAGAATATGGCTGCTGATAATTTGACATCTACTTATTCTATATTTCTAGGACTTTTTTTCGACGTTCAATACTGTCTGTTTCCCTTGCATCTGAAAAGGGAAAGTAATAATGTAAATTACCTCCCTTTGACCAGAGACCACTGAAGTTCAGACCTAGTTTTTAAAGAGTTTACTTTTTTCATTAACACACGAACACTTGCTAGAAAATTTCGTTCCCTACTAATGAATTGCATTACCAATCTGCAAAATGTTACTGAACTAATTACTATATATTAACTATTTTTCCACTCTCCATCCTCTCCACTCTGGTATCCTTCTGTCAGGTAGTTCACACTCATTGATATCTCAACTTTACTGTGTGGTCATCAATAGTATCATTACGCGGTATTTCAAGTGGTAGATATTGGAAAGAAGTCAAAATTTTACCTTGTTATTTTCCACTGGGCGTGTTCCCCAAGTCGTATAGGCAACGCTGTCACTTTCCTGTTAATCTTAGGAGAGAATTTTACATCTATAAGTCATGTGCGAATAAGTCTTGATGAAATTTAGATTGCCAGATTTAGTCACTCAGGGATTCTAAAAGTACAACGCCCACGTTTCTTCAAAGCTATTTGTAACTAGAGTTCAAGCTTTTCTGAACGTTATTATTCATCTTTATTTATTCGTAACCGCTAATAAAAGTGAAATATATGTGAAAAAATTCTACCATTATCCCTCTCAAGAGCAGATATTAAAAAAAGCGCGGGACTTAATTATCTTCAAGGTTGAAAATGCTTGGCTGCAGGTCCTCGTCTGCTCTCAATGTCGCTCCAAACATTCCTCATGGAAATGGATTTGGAAACCAACCTCTAGACTGGTTGGACTGGTTGAAGAATTTATCAAACATGCATATATTTAGATGGTGTGCTGCCTTCTTGCGTATTACATATTCTTTAAAATAAGGATGGAATATTCTTTCTTCCAGGTGGTCCTCCATGCATACGCTACTGAAATCAATTATTGGCATTCATATTTGTAACATCCCGTGTTTCTCATCTCTTTATAGATAATTTTGAATATGTGGCAGAATTGTAGGTGGTTTGATATCATCCAGTGAGTAGGAAAAGGGAATAAATGCACTAGGGTCGGTATATAGATGGTGTCTCGTGATTGTGATAAGAGCTCAGACTCGTCCCATACAATACCAACAGTTGATTATTACTGTGTTGTTGAACTGATACTACAAAGGCCTCACTCTCACAATGACATCCATAACAATTGTTGTATATGTTACTAGTATATTTGCATAAAAGTGCCGATTCATAAAGGTGACAACGAGAAAATGAAGTGTGTGTGTGTAACGTTTTGAATGTAACATAATGACACGTTGTACGAAAGCGTGGCACCTTTGTGTTAGAGATACCATGTCTGACTGGACCGTACGTAGTTCATCCCCTTTACTATGCATATATTTTTGCTAGAAATTAAAAAATGGGTCATAAGCTCCTCTATTTTTTTTTTTTAGTTTATTTATATTCCTTTTTCTGTCTGTATGTCTGTTTATCTTTTTGCCTGTATGACTGTGTGCATTTCGGTCTGTGTGTGTCTATGTGTGCATCTCTCTCTCTCTCTCTCTCTCTCTCTCTCTCTCTCTCTCTCTCTCTCTCTCTCTCTCTCTCTCTCTCTCTCTCTCTCTCTCTCTCTCTCTCTCTCTCTCTTCTGTGTGTGTATCCAGAGACAAATGATACTAACTTTCGCAGTGAGCTAACTTTACTGATGTTACCAGTACTTTAGTCTTGTTCTTTGCGCGTGAAAAAGACAAACTATGCACAAGACACAACACAAGAACGCGGTACAACTTCAAGACCCACTTTCCCATAACAGTAGGTTCTCAGAGTAGGCTACGGTACCATATTTCATTCCTCTCTCTCTCTCTCTCTCTCTCTCTCTCTCTCTCTCTCTCTCTCTCTCTCTCTCTCTCTCTCTCTCTCTCTCTCTCTCTCTCTCTCTTCTCTCTCTGTTCTAAAGTGACAGACTGATCATCCCAGTTGGCTGACTCTACTTCATTATGGGAGTAGCAATAGAGAGTGAGATAAAGTTTTCAGTAAGTAATTAACGCTCGTCAGATCAAGAGAATCAGCTTATAACTTAATATTCACACAGGGTTTTAACCACTGTATTTAAAACGCTTTCTAGTTACAGTGAGAGTATTTTATTGTTTCCACAAGTAATTAAAGTTTGTTGTGTATAACGCTCGGCAGACGATGAGAGAGAGAGAGAGAGAGAGAGAGAGAGAGAGAGAGAGAGAGAGAGAGAGAGAGAGAGAGAGAGAGAGAGAGAGAGAGAGAGAGAGAGAGAGAGAGAGAGAGAAGAGAGAGAGAGAGAGAGAGAGAGAGAGAGAGAGAGATGTTTGTGTGTGTGTGCGTGTGCTTGGTTGGAGATAACAAAGCACATGTCGAGATGAATGTGTAATAATAAACTTTACTTAACGAGTCCAAGGCTTAAGTTGGTCAGTGAGCTTCTCTTAAAACTATGTCATATAATAAAGGGTGCAGAGGCTACCAGGCAAATAATAGGTTACTCGGCCAGAAGCGATAGATATGTACTGCTAGGTTCCTTAGGCAGACACGTAACGCAACCCTGATCCTCGACGCAACATTTACATCGCGTACAGAGCAAGCCGGAGGTTGTTGGTAATTTTTTTAATCCTCTCTAATGAAAAGAGGAATTTAAAACTACGAAGAAACATTCTGGCACGATTAAAATATAAGGTTTTAAGAGAGAAAGAGGTATGATTAAAACTGGGGAAGACCAAACTGTATTTTTTTCTTTTTTTTTTGGTTACCTTTGAAAGATAAACATGTTACTCAGGTTTCCAAATAATTTACCAGTTATAAAAAGGCTACTTTATTCCAGCTAATATCCAACGTTGTAATTACGGCTTAATGAAAACTGAAATTAGAAGGTCTTAGAAATCTGTATTTAATGAGTCTTGGAATAATAAAAAAAAACCACTTATTTGTATGTACTAAGGATTCTGAGTAATTATAATGAAAGAACATGATGGTAATTGAAAAAAAAAAAAATGCAGTACCTCAGTATGGTGATGTATTTTCTCTATTTATAGGAATTCTACCATTGTAATCGCTGTATGTGAAATATGAGGTTGTGGTGCGTCATAAGTCTTCCAGGTGATGAAGATGAGCAATGGACTAATCTATGTTAATACTGAAGACATTTAATACATAAGAAGACAGTTAAGGAACACTGTATGCATCCTGTGTAAGTAACTATCATCTTAGTGGGAACAGAAGCCATTTTGTTAAGAAGAAAACGTTAGGACAAAAACGTTTGCACCAAGGTTAATCATCTAATTTTATTGTACATAATGCATAGGTTCCTCCGAGCACATAAAGTGTAATCAGGAGCCCCGGCAGCTGTGTATCACCTGAGGGGGTTCTTTACCGTCATCTTCATCCCCCGAACCTTCATACTTTATTAGGCTCCTGAAAGTGATGAAGGTGACGCCATTTTTCTATGATCATTTTTGGGTCAATTTGAGGCATCAACTTACTACTCGATTATAATGGAGAATGATAATGTGTGGCGGTGCTTGTAATGACGTGGCCTTAATATACGTGCGAGGACACGCAATCTGTCCCGCTAGTGGAAGTTTCATGTTGTCTGTCAAATAGTGTATATTCCTCGTTACTGCGTGTACGAACGTAAAGTAGGTTACATTTTGATGGAGGCAATAGTTTTCTCTAATTTTATAGTCTGAAATATTAAAGGCAATACAAAGCATGCCTGCTCGAATCTATCTTATTCCTCATTACAACACATTCTTACAGCAACTATGAAAAATAGAACGATGCTACTTCAACGATAAAAGAAAGTGGTCAACTGCTCCAATTATGAATGATAAGATGAATGATGTAGTATTTCAGCCTCGATGACTGATATCCAGTGACAGACAAGATATATCCTAATATTGAGTCAGCATAAAATGGTTTTAAGAATAGTGGGAGGAATGTCTAAAAACATGTACCACCAGAGTTCTGGGAAATTATTTTCCTAAAGTCAATAACTTGACGGAAGCTAACGTGGACAGTTCAACTTGAAATAGAGAATGTCATAAAAAAAAGTTAAAGTATACATGACGAATCTACAAGAGAAGTTAGGAGGGACAGGGCTGATATATTTCTAGTTATTAAGATAACAAAAAGAAAAGAAAAACACTGCTTCGTATAAGATTCCTATGCTGTGACGAGATTTTTTTTTATCGTTGAGCTTGACCAACAGGACTCTGAGAGTTATGATGACAACTTTAATATTTAATGCAACAACACAGTGGTCGTCACCGCAACACTTTTTAGGAATGCGAAGCATAATGGTGGACTATTGCGTTATATTTCATATTCTTTTAGACGAGCACGATAAGACATTTACACATTGCATGCGTCTGATATCGGTGGTATTTTACTTTCACTGCCTGTATGTCAGTCACTGGAACTGACTTTGCATGGAAAACTTCACAATGGAATACGCATTCTTCAAATTTTTATCGTGAATGACTAATGTCATTTGAGGAAAGTGTTGTCGAAAGCAGCACTGACATTTCGTAATGGTATTTGTGTGCCTGTATCATTCTAAGAAGAAAAAGCAGGAAATAAACGGAAACTATTCTTTAATTACACACAAATTATGTTTAAGATACTTTTCATTATGTCAAGAGAGAAGATTTCTTTAAGCATCTCATTATAAGCTTATGTGAGTGTTGAGATGTTCTTTGTGTCGTTTGTTTTCTTTCCCTGACACAAGCAATAATATATTACATTACTTTCTTTAAAACCCCGAGTTTATTTCCATCATGGAAATATTGATACGAGTAATTGGAGTTAAGGCCAAGACGCATGCGTACATTCCTTGGAGATTATTCTTTGGAAGCCGCATTAAGACTGGTTTATTATTGCCTTGCATCACTTCCCAGGTTGCAATCAGAATTTGGAATGCAAGGAAAGTATTGTGTTGGATGAGCGGCGCATTCCTAGATGGAAGAGAGGGTTGGGTGGGGGCTGCTGGGTCCTGCCAGTGGATCAGTTGTAAGAGCTAGACTTTTCTGGGATGCAGCCAATTTCATTGAATGTGTCCATGCATAGTTTACTAAAGCGTTCCTGAAATAAATAGGTAGTTATTCAGTGGGAGAAATCGTAAAACTAATGTTACTTTCTCCACAGCCACAACGCGTGTACGGTGACATCGCAGTACAGTCGTCGCTACCTCTGCCACCCTGGACAGTGTTTTTAGCAGCGTTCAGCTGTGAGAGGACGTTGTGTAGCGTGCATTGCTTGCCTGGCCAGGCACTGCTGTAGCATTCCTAAAAAAAAAACTGCTGGAATGTGTCTGAGTGGGAGAGGCGCTACCTGGGCCAGCGTGGCATTAGCGGCCAGCCTGGTGTTTTTGGCTCGTGGCGCCATAGGAACGACGGACACCACTGAAGACGAACGCTGGGGTAAGTACTGTAATGTTACTTTTGTTTGTTTGTGTAAGAGCTCTTTGTGCCATATCATGATAACCTAAGATGTACACTATAGGTTAGTGGTTCTTAACTTGGGGATTGTCATCACCAGTGGGGAATATCTCCTATTAGAAGGGATAACATATCTGTATATTTAATTCCGGACTATAACTATTTCCATAAGGAAGTAAATACACGCAAATTAGATATCATTATATGAGTATCTATTTTGTATATTTTAGCCTGTCATAAACATTTTTAAAAATAATTCTGGGATAGCTTTAGGAATGTAAGTAAATTTCTAACTTAAATAGGAAAGGAATCAATTTTTATTGGTGAAATCAATGAGACTGAGAACCATGAATTAAACTATCAAGAACTACTTTCTTGACCTTGACCAACGCGAGAAGAATGTATCTATTCTGAGAAACCTTCTCTTGCTATTGAAGATAGTAATGTATTTGCCAAAGCAGATTTTTTTTCATTACATGAAGAGGACACATTAGAAATCGATTACCAGGAACACATTTGGCTACCTGCTTGGGAAAGCTTGGGGAAACGATATCCCATTCTGTATGAGCAGGCTCTTAAGATCCTGATTTCTTTTCCTACCACATATTGCTGTGAAATGGGTTTTTCTGACGTGGATACAATATAAACAAAATCCGGAAACATGATTTTTTTGTTGATGACGATGAAATGCATTGTACATCATCTCTAACTGAGCTATTTATAGATAAATATATTAAAGGGAAACAATTATAGCTAATATCTATATAACCAATTGTATGAACTTATTAACTTGGCACGTCTTTTTGTCTTAAATGGCTAAGACACATACTTACGGATTTTTTTCTTTTAGTAATCTTTTGTAATCGAAATAAAAGTATGAAATTTCCATCAAGTGCATGCAATATTCAAATCAAATAAAGTTTTCTTGCTTTATGAAGCTGAACAATATAATCTAGACACTGTTTTTTGTAAAGCATTATCAATTTCAATGTATAACAATGCTAATATTGGTATATTTTCCTTCTCTTTTGTCTGCATAATTAGGCTGCGGATAATCTTAGCCTAGATTAAAGTCACTAAAGTTAACAGAGACAAAAAGATTAAGAAAAACTACTCGAGGAGGACTTGTCTTACAGGCAGCTCGGCTGGTAAGCGCACCTAACGTCATAAAGGGAAAACAGTGTTTTCGAGAATGCTGTGCAATTTTTCATTTTTATAACCTGAATGCCAAAAATTCCAAAGGTGGGTGCAAAATCATATATATTTGAATTTCTATCACGGTAACTGTAACTATAACTGTAACACATTATATCCGCATATATCTGATTACATACACCCTCGTCTTCGTAATTTACACTCTCCTTATGTAAATATTATGCAGAGTAATGTAATAATGTGTGCATGGCACGGAAAAAACTGCAGTAAACGCAAAACTTTTGAAATATTGTCAATGAACATCCCTTGATTAATAAAGTGTACTACATTTTTTTTACTGCAATGCGATTTTTTTTTATTCAACCCTGTTACGTAAAAAAGAAAATCTATGAATAAATGTTACTACTTAACCGGAAATATAAACTCGGAGAAGAATATTATAACCTTGTTGTTGCTCTACACAGCATCCTGTAGATTGCATAGATGACCTGTACTGGCTAGGCTGTATGCAAGAGGTCGAGCTAGGCAAGTGTGGCTGCCCGGTTGAATGCGTGGGGGAGGCGTGAGGGAAGCGATAAAGCGTCAGCGGTGTATGAATAGCACTGTGACCCATTTCACCAGGTTTTTCTCCTCATATTTACTCTTAAAGGTTCACGAGTCTAGGCTGTTAAGCTTGTTTGATGAAGGGAATGAAGATCTGATGGGGACAATGATAAATAACACTATATAATACATGATTCACTCATAAATATAACAAAGAAACAAACAAGTGTCTTTTTTAATACATCTAACGGAGGAGGAAGTTGGGCCACACAAATTTAAGTTTACGAAATGTTGTTATAATGCAATTCAGAGTTTGACAATAAGAGAATGCGTGTGGAACGAGTACGATGCTGTAACTCATTTTTACTCAATAACTGAAATGCGTCGAGGGACTAAAAAGTATATGATGAACAGAGAATGACTAAGAGAGGGAAGTACTGCGGAAGCAAATTGGTTAGTGTAAGCTGGTGAATGCTTCTGATTTTTGCTTGTATTGGTCGTGTTGTTTATTGTGTCGCTGGATTTCCGAGCGCTTGGTTTCGATATTAAATGTTTGGATGAGAGGAAGTATTAACGAGTATTCCCTGCGTGTAGAAATTGAATTATGAGTGGCGAAGAGGGTGTACGAGAGAGAGAGAGAGAGAGAGAGAGAGAGAGAGAGAGAGAGAGAGAGAGAGAGAGAGAGAGAGAGAGAGAGAGAGAGAGAGAGAGAGAGAGAGAAAATGCAAATCTTCATATCGAAATTATAAATCCTCTGAATGTTGAAAGCAAAATATTCAAGTATAAAAAAAAATGTAAGAATGCACGTTAAGTGCACGAGAAGAGTAATAATCATAGTTGTTAAAAGTTGAAATTGACTCGCATCACATGTAGCTTAATGAGAAAAGCAAATTATTACGCGGAAACAAGATATAAAGGATAAATGAAGCATAATATAGAGTCCTGGATATCAGACAAATAGCAGTTGAAGGAAAATAATATAATGGTTAACAGATTGTACTTGGAAGCTGCTAAAGGTAATATGTGGTGAAGAGCAGGAATTTTCCATAATGTATCTTTGTGAAAAAAAAACAACAACTGTATGATCAAGTTGTGTAAAGAGTTTTCAGGTAGAGCAAGTCAAAAAGAAAAAAAAAAAAAAGTTATAATAAGGTACAAGTTTCCAGGAAGAAGTGGGAGGCGATTTCAAGTAGAACAAGTCAAAACAATATTGTTATATGAGTTCAGGAGAGCTTGTGAAGCCTTTCCAGTTTGAAGAGGCTAACATATAAATGTTAGATTATATTAAGTTAAAATGGAAAAATACACGAATACGTGGGAAGCGTCAATTATAAGTTACATTACGTTAAACTAGAAGAAAAAGTTACAAGTCTCCTTGAACGTGTATGACGATGTACGGGAATACGCATTTGGTTGTATTTGTTGCAATGGTGAAGTGTTCAGCGTTGATGGCTGTCAATCTGTTAGCTCCATCTGGCTTAGATTCGAATCTCAGCCAAGACAGACAGGTATCAATATTCCTGCCAATGCTTGATCAATAAATTAATGAATAAACTAATCATTATAGCTTGAGCGAGGTATGTTGAGGAACGGGGTAGAACAGTCTGCTACAGCTCATAGAGAAACCCTTGTCTAAATGAGTATTAGTTATGTAACGTTAATGATAGATAGATTGAAAAAATATAACAACGAATAAAGAAAAAAGGATTGTAAAAATAAATGAATAAGAAGTTGACGGTAAAAGATAAAAACACAACTCGACACACGAAGGTTGAGTGCGTGAGACTGCATGCATAACATTGTTTACAGCATTGTTAAAGTGATCGAGTTTCTCTTGTTTTTGGCTCGATTCTTTCCCTTTTCCTTTCCTCTATTCTCACTCTTTCCTCTGGATTTTATCATGTTTTTCGTGCGATGTAGCAGTTTCCAAACGTATATCCGTACAGTTTCCTTGGGCTAGGTTGTACATCAAGAGGTATGTAATCTAAAATACCTTTTGGAGGCATACATAACAAACTCCTCGCATTTCCTATCTTTTTAAGTTAGGGTGAATAGGTGCATGATGTGAATCACTATCCACTGTGCATAAGAGGGCTTTATAATTGATATTGTCTCTTCGCTATAGTGTAATTGTTATAAATTTCTTTATGGTTTTCATATTTTGCGTCAATTAAATACGAACATTTTCTGTGCACATTCATAAGTAAAGAACATTTTCTTCCCTCTTGCCTTTTTTTCCAATTGCTATCCACCAACGTTTCCTGTCTCCTACATGCTCTGAGGATAATTAGCTTTTCCCCAGATCATCGCTTCCTGACCTCAGTTTATTCCAAACAATTCCATGCTTCACGCTCTTTCGGTTTTTACTAAAAATATGTATTGACTTTCATTCTTCCTCGCATTCTCTGGATTTTTCAGTGTTTCGTCATGCGTTAATACTGATTTTATTGTACACCACAGTCACTGGTCATAAGATTTTAAAGTTGCCTTATATGGCTTCCTTTCTCTTCCTTACCAGGTTCTGTGCAAAAACACTTATTATCAATGTATGTATGTATGTGTGTATATATATATATATATATATATATATATATATATATATATATATATATATATATATATATATATATATAATTAGGGTTTTCGTACAGAGAAAGGAACAGAAATTTACCAATAGCAATATATGAAAACCACTTGAAGAAGGGTGGTGAGGAAAAAGACAGGAAGATCGGAACCACACTAAGGCAAGCTGTTAGCAAGCTGATAACAGTTAGAGTATATTGGAATAACGATGTTTCAAGACAATTGAAAGTCACTATATGATTTAATTAAACTGACATGATACTCCTCTTCATAACAATACTCATATCTATTTTATCTTATTTCATTTTATTTCTTTAATTTATTTTATAAATTTATTGACCACAAAAATACACATTCATACATAGTAATGTTACCCAAGACACCTGACACGATACAGTGGCTGCCTCAAGGTGCGGTGCTACATGGAGCGAGTGTTTCGCTATTGGAAAAGTTACCTCATGAAGCACCACATAGAGAACTTTGCCAATAATGAAACTCTTTATGTTCTTAAAGAGACCGAGTGGAAAAAGAGAGAAAACTGGAACTCAGCCAAGTGATCGTCGTGGTGCATATTGGTTGTAAATGACTTCAACACTCGTGAAGCATCATTATTCGTGGAGGGATCGCTTATGTGTGTTGTTTGAGGAACCTGGCAAGGAAGCTGATGTATGCTGCTGCTGCCCTTGGTGTTGTAGCTCTTTGAAACTTTGGTCACATCTTTTTCACTCAAGAAATGCAATGAATAATGATGGATATGATGATGATGGAATAGGCTCTTTACTTGATATTGCTCTATATGTCAATGGAAGGTTTGTTTTGCTTCAGTGATTCAGTTGATTTGTGCCTAATTAATACTGTGGAGACATCCGCTTCCCGTATTTCTATTTCTCATGTCACTCTTGAATGCAGGATTGTTATTGAACCTGTGAAGAATGTGAATGACATTACTGTATATCTAGTGGGATGTACAGTTTATTGTATGTCATTTCACACATATTATGGGAAACGTTTGAGTTAAAGCAGCATGCATCGCCGTAAATCAATATAGTAGAATGAAAAATTAAAGCATCCGTCATAATGATGGTTATTGTTGCTTTACTATATTAAGAACTTTTTTCATGAGCCAATGACAAGTCTTAAGAAGATCTCTGTAAAATATTTCAACAAAAATAGCTGATACGATTGAGTATATTTTTTTCATTATTATCTTAGCAATAGTATATTGTTTGTGACTAGGATATTGCACCCTTAGTTAAGAAAAATAATCTTATATATATATATATATATATATATATATATATATATATATATATATATATATATATATATATATAATTCCTAGTAAGCAAAAATACTGCATGTCAAAATGCTTCAACTAGTCTTCATGAAACATCGTGATTAGATGGTTGCTTTCTAATAACTAGATTTAATTATCTCTTGTTATTTCTTTTTAGTTAATTTACAGTATTATTTCGCGAAAATAGTGCCACTCTTAATAAGTTATATGGATATTTCTTTCGGCTTATGAGGGTTGCCATATTCAAATTTTTGAAAGAAAATGTACGTAAATAGCGACAATTCTTCCGAGCGTGACTGTACACTTGTCTGCCGTATCCTGCTAACTATCGCTTTTATCTAAGCACACTATGAATGATCATCATCTTAATCTTAATAAATACTCATATGCACATTAATTATTACGGCTCTGCCATCACATACTTCATCAAAATATTTCAACATACTTAAGAAAAACCTACTAATTTCTGTTTCAGGAAACTACCTCATCAACATAAATAAACCAGGGACTAATCCTCTGTTTCCATTATCTAAAGTACCTGCGCTCTCTTCCATTATTCATGTTTTTATTTTTCGCTTTAAGCTCATCCATGCATGTGTGAATTAAATAATGAGGGTGAAGTATTAATTCCCTGTTCCTCTTATATCTCATGCCTACCAGCGAGCACACATGCAGGGCCGCGGCTCATGTTCAGACCGTGAAGATGTTGTTAAGGGTTATGAAATATTTGTGTTAATGTTAGGAAATGATATGAAATGTTACCGTCGGCTCTTCGTAATACAAGGGTATATATAATATATATATATATATATATATATATATATATAGATATATATATATATATATATATATATATATATATATATATATATATATATATATATATATATATATATATATATATATATATATATATATATATATTAACTATCTATCTTTTTTATTTATTTGTATATTGATCCCATTTTAAACGATTACAATATGTTTTATTGTTTGGTCTCCAAGAAGTAATGATGGCTCTTGAGTCAAAAGTGCAGCTCATGATCCCAACTGATTGCCTTGACTGATGGATTATTATAATCACATAGGATATTGCACGTGTATGGAGAAGGACAATCATCAGGAGGTTCGTCTTACATCCTTTACCAGAATGCTATGACATGTGAGCACGAAGGGGCGACATTTTGAGGCGATCAACGCTGTATGCATGAATAATATCCCACAACCCATACGTGTTAGGATATTGATTGTTGGTTTTCGTTTAGTATCACAGAAACACATTCTGTGTAATTTTAGAATCAAACCGTCTCACCATCCTGCTACGACAACAAACAGCCCGTAAAGTGCATTTCCACAAAGGTAAAGGAAGGTGATTGAACCTGCCGAAATGTATATGGTCTGGAACATGAAGAGTGTCCAGTCGGGAAGCTCCAAAGATAAAGACCGATTTGGCGCGATAACGCTCTCCTTGACTAAAGGGTTACCTTGCCTGATGCTGATCAATGAAAGTGTTTCGAATTTTTCATCCTTCCTCCCAGCTGACGTACGTCGAACAAAGGCTACTTGCAACATAAGGTGGTGGGCAATGGAGTGACCTTATTCGTAATAGGGAAAGGGATTGTATATTTACAAGTTCTTGCAGTGTTATGCCGGACCCTTAAGGAAGGGTGAAAACAATCACCGGTAATTGATCAAAGAGTGTATCCTCTGTCCAGTGTGTATAATTGGCAATTGCCGGTGGTTGGGGACTGTTGAAGGCCTTTCATGTTTCACCAAAGTATTTTTGTGCAATTCATGGTTATAAAATATTAATAGGCTATTTTGTAAAATAAGAAATGTATTACTGGAGAAATATAAGCTCCATAAACTCAAAAACTATCATCACTTTTGCCGCGAATCACTTTAATTTTCAGTCATGCTCAGGATTTACTGTGACAGTGAATTATTGCTTTGGCATACGATTAAACGAGATAAGCCATATGTTCATGAAAAGACTCCCGATAACTGTTGAAATCAATAAAGCATCAACATTTTCATTTCATACCATACCACACGTTATTAAGGAAAAACACCAAACCTTAACATTCTATCGTCTCAGAACAGCATCAACCGGCAAAAAACACAATTGTGACCCTTTCTTCACCCCCCTCAGAGGATGGCCAAGACATAACAAGTCTCCATTTATTCATGTCCCTGTATTCCCTCCTTGCATGTTGTAATCTCTCGTTCTCCGTTCTCTCCTTTCTCTCACCTACTCTAGCACTCTGCCCTTCCAACTAACTGAAGTCGTCCTCTTTCTTACACCCGCTGTATTAAGGCACACATAAATAGTGCGATGGATTCTCAGCAAACTTATTTATACTAAAGTTTTGTGTATGATGAATATTTACTTGATTTCTATGTATGTACTTCCATTATAATTCCTGAAGTTCTTGTTATTTTGAAGGACAAGAATATTGGAAGACAAACAATGAATTGTTTTCAGCGAACATATTTAGTATGTCATTAAGAAAAATCACAACCTTTAATTTTTCATCTTCAAAATAAGTTGGAAATAGGTTTTATAATAATCTACAGTGCTTCAATTTCTCTTCAATCACTCCTTTAAGAATCATTGTATTTCTAAAAATAGTAACTGAATTTCTCTATCCATGAGGTGAAGACAAAAGAAGAGGTTTAGTTAACAAACTTAAAAAAAAAGAAAAAAGATAATTACATTTATATTAATTACCACATTACTTTTTTATATATATAAAAAGAAATGTGGTAATTAATATAAGAAAGGAGAGGTGGAGGAGGAGGAGGAAGGAGTGCGTGGGATACGTGAGTTTGGCGTGAAGGTGTGAGGAGGGGAGAGTGAAGGGACGATGACAGGGAGGAGACGAAAGGGTGTTTAGGTGTGTGTGTGTGTGTGTGTGTGTGTGTGTGTGTGTGTGTGTGTGTGTGTGTGTGTGTGTGTGTGTGTGTGTGTGTGTGTGTGTTTCAAGAGGGAGGAGCATACTTCGAAAACCCAAGGCTGTGATTATAGTAGTAGAGTGTGCAACACACACACACACACACACACACACACACACCCACACACACACACACACACACACACACACACACACACACACACACACACACACACACACACACACACACACACACACTGCCCATATTCGCCAACAATATAAATAGTTTAGGATGAAAATTGTTTGTTTTGCATGAAGTAAATAATAAACAAACCGATTGTTAGAGAAGCAACGAAATGTTCACAACAGAAACAAATAATCTGACAAAAAGTAACCATGAATGACCTATGTTTGTAAAGATAAACAGAAACCTAAACATTCCACTTACCAGTTAACGTGACACTGACTAGATCGCTTCCGTCATTTAGAATGTTAACACAATAACATTAAAACTATGATGGTTTCAGGATGTTAAATGCATGTTATTTGGTTCACTTTATCTGACGAGCTTGTGTGAGCGTAACGTTAAGAACCTGGAGTAGTGCAAGTCTGATAAATTTGCAAAATGTCTGTATGAAGTGTGGTTATTAGGCTACACTATTGTTAAAGAGACATCTTGTAGCGTGAATTGTTAGCGAATGTGGTTTCTCGTCTTTTTATATCTATGATCGCAAAATTTAGATCTCACCACCTATCATGTTCGACCTTTTCAATGCATTTATCTTACCCTTTACGAATCTACGAACACAATTAAAATCAATTGTTCATATTTCGGATGTGATTGGCAACTGTGATGACGCACAGAGACAGGATGGCTGACAAGTGAAGTCTTGAATGTTTCTCATAATCGGCATGAAATTATGATTGCTGGTAATAATTTTTTATGGTAATGCTAAAAGAAAGAAAGAAAAAACGATAAACTATTACATACGTGGTGCTTTTATTTTTAGACACAAAATTGTTCCTCAGCTCATCCGTCAAGATAAAAATAGCAGCATAAATATTCCTTAATTTTTATAACTTTGCGTAAAAAGAACAACATTCATCATTACAATTTGGACGTTTTAATCCCAGTATTCGTCTTGAAAACATGGAAAGTCGATAGCTGTGTTACTCTGAGTATGAAAAGGAAAGTTAGTAGAGGAAGGCGAGTTAATTAATGGAAGAAAAAACATGTTTCCAATTTCACGGGAACGATGAGACGTCCCAGTATAAACAAGTGTGTGAATAGCACCTTCGTATGTGACAAGAAACATTAGCTGCCTCGACTTACATCTACGTTAAGGTACCTTAGGCGGATAACTCTTCATGCCAACTTTAAACTTGCCTTGTACTTGTTGTTTCTTTTTGGTGTTGCTTACGAATACGTCTAGAGGTCAGTTTTTTCTTCTTCTTCATTTGGATCACTTAGTAACTGCAGCAAAACACTTCGATTCTGCAACAACGGAGGGGTGTTTATGACTATCAGTATAGGTCTTACAAATATTGCAGTTTACCACATCTCTACGCAGATTCTCGCTTACTTCATCATGTTCTGTTAGTTACGGACCCACAAGTGCTTCCCCCGATTCCACTGTGAGTTGTGGTACCCCAGTGCCTCGTGCATCCTTGTGCTTTCACACCACGAGCCACATTGCTGCCATCAAATCGTCAAATTACGAACACCAAGCATGCCGCCTCACCATTTTCATACCACTTCAAGAGAGTTCCTGTAAAAATGACTAGGGTAACACACACTCACACACACACACACACACACACACACACACACACACACACACACACACACACACACACACACACACACACACACAAACACAAACACGTACTCTCTCTCTCTCTCTCTCTCTCTCTCTCTCTCTCTCTCTCTCTCTCTCTCTCTCTCTCTCTCTCTCTCTCTCTCTCTCTCTCTCTCTCTCTCTCTCTGAAGTAAGGAGTAGAATTTTTTTATTATTAAAATTCCAAGTTTCAATGCCTGTAGGATGCGAAATGAAAATAGCTGAACTGAGATGCTTAGTAACTGCGGAAAATATCGATATCATAGCAGTTACAGAAACATTCATAGAGATGATAAACAACGGCCTATGATCTAAATATGATATAGAGGGGTTTACATTTTCAATAAGATCGTATTAACAGAAGAGGGGCCAGTTTTGCATTATATGTTGCAACATAGCTTACTAAATCCGGTGGAGATGACACTAAACGATTTATGCGTGCAACACTTATTCGTAAAGGTGAATGCAAGTAATGTTGTAATTAATATCTTGCCTACAGACTGCCCGACCAATCCAAAGCACATAAATGTGTTGTGACTAACCCTCAGAAATAGGGAGTCTTATGGAAGACATCAATCTTTCCCATATTGAATGGCAGAGCCTTCCTGGCGTTGAATCACAGTCATGTAGACTACTATAATTACTTATATTTCTCCTATCCTTCACAACAGCCATGTCTGGTATATACTCCTCATTTCTTAAAGGGACTGCACCCAATTAACACTGTTAATTAATAGCCTGTAGTCAAATGTTGCTCGTCTTGACTTCTTTAACTTCTTTTAAGTCACTCGTATTCCACCGTAGTGTTGCACCAGTGTTACTGTCTTCTGCAACTACTTTATCGCTGCATTTCCGATCCTTCCACCCTCCGATGATGAAACTGCTGGTCTTGCCACTCATTCTCATGCCTGTGTCCATCATTGCGAAAGTTTGTCAGTATATTCACTCTACTGACTCCTGCATCGATAAACTTTGAAGCACACCGTTTCTCTCAAGCTTCTCTTCCCTTTCCTTTAAGCGAAAGTGTTCCAAGACGGGAAGCACCAGGTAATCTTACAATTCTAGAAAACTGAATCTGCCTATACATTTTTTTCCATGTCAAATAACGACTTGAGGTTTTTATGTCGTTTGTTAAAAAAAAAACCATGGTGACACCTTTTCACTCTGCCCTTGCAAGTTAGACTTGGTGTTTTTCTTGGTGCGAAGGTATGTTTTTCACGTTGGTAATTTCTCAAGACGAGAGTCGAAACTGAAAATAGACTTGCCGTCAGGAAAGAATATTTTACGCTGCAAAAACCAGGTAGTCTCGCCTCGGCTCAAGGGAGAAGGCGACTGATGGAAACACCACCACACCTGCTGAAAGAAATTAGATCAGGAGGTCGCCTGGACGCCAAAACGTGACATGTCCCACTCTTTCCTTAGATGATGATGGTGCAGCAACCACCATCACCATTACCATCACCATCACTCTCACCACATCATCACCATCACCACCACCGCCATCCCCTTCACCATCACCATTATTATTATTATTATTATTATGATTATTGATAATGATAATAATAGTGATAATAGTAATGATAATGACAACAAAAAAACACTAGTAGCAATAAACATCAAACTTACATAACAATTAACGTATTGGTGGAATATTAATCAATTTCATATAAAACTTTTGCAAGAAACTGAAAGCACTGCCGGCCATGTTATCTTTGCGTACATCCGTCAATACGCTTCACTAATGAGAAATTACAGATTACATTTGATATTAGCCTATTCGTTATGCTTTTGTACTGAATAAATTGCTGATACACTCTTGAATGAATTTTTGCCTTTGAATGTGCAAAATTGTGAAGTGAGCAACATATGTAGAATAAATTTGTAGTGTGTTGTGTGTGTGTGTGTGTGTGTGTGGTGTGTGTGGACGATCACGCTCTGGACTCGTGAAGATCATCAATTATCCAACCCTGAAAGAGCACGAAGCTCATAGAGACGGATCTATGGGTAAAGCTGAGACATCTCACATATCAAACATCCCTATCACCTTGTTTCAGGGGGACAGTAACAGCTCCCTGTTAGTGAAAAATCCTTAGCGACATGAATAGGGGTTGAACCCACGCCTTGCCGGGTGGCAGGCGTGGACATGAATCACTGTACCACGGGAGCGGTGTCTTAACCACGGGAGCGTTTTGTGTGTGTGTGTGTGTGTGTGTGTGTGTGTGTGTGTGTGTGTGTGTGTGTGTGTGTGTGTGTGTGTGTGTGTGTGTGTGTGTGTCTGTGTGTGTTATGCAGGTAGTTTGGTAGGTAGTTAGGTAATTTCTAAGCCAAGGTGATCGTAAGACCATCAGGAAAGTGTTGCTTGCATAATGCACCGTATGTTAAATGGTTGATTATGTTAATACCTGCCGACAGAGGAGACAGTTTGGCACCTGGCGAGGGTCTGGCATGGCTTTGTTACAGGTGGAAAGCACATGGTAAGGCTTGCCATCACAACAAGCTTCCTTTTACCCTCCACGACTAATTATGTCCAAACACGACGCTAAATACACCATACTCTATGCTTACATGGATATATATATATATATATATATATATATATATATATATATATATATATATATATATATATATATAAAGAAATTATCTTAACGAAAGTTTGGAACCCAAACTACAAGTTGGCCAAAGGGGAATGGAAAGAATAATGTTTGATGACATAATAAAAAAGATAGGAAGAGAGCATCCTGGATTAAGTTGACAACCGAGTGAGATGAAAAGAGAATGTTGGAGGAAGCCTTAGTCCTGCAGTGAATTCAAAGAGGGTGATGATAATGATGATGATGATGAAAATAATGAGGAATCACTAGCAGCCATGACAGATTAGCTCAATATTTTCCCTATGCCTAAACAAGGACAGGCTCCCTTTTGTACAGTCTCACTAGGAGGAGATGTCGCCTAATTCAGATTGTTTCCTTCTGGTGACATCTGGGAACTGCAACACCGAGAGCATTCATTGCTGACTTTATTTATTTTTTATCACAATTATTTATAACATTAAAATCCATAATAACACATTTTATATACATTACGAGAATGCAAATAATTGTTCATAAGAAGTATTAAGACAATTCATCTGGTATATAAAGAGGATATAGCAAACTTTACTTAATTACCAGTATTAAAACTTCAATGACAAATAATATATAAGCCAAATCTAACCTAACCTAACCTAACAAACCACGAGAACGGACATGATTTGAATTGTGTCCTCGGCTGTAAACCATCTACTGTACACACAATAAAAAAAAAAATGTATCGAGAAAATAACATATTATAAGATGTAATTTTGCAGAGCTTCTCTACAGGAAGGGAAGGACTTTGATTCAACAGAACATATTTAAACCCATTACTGGAGCAAGGAATAAACAAGCACATAACTGAATTTTGCCACATTTTCTTTTATATGCAAATGGTCCAACTGTGAACATATTACATTACATAAATATCACAATGGAGAAGGAAACTAGGCAAGAAAATAAAATATGACCAAAGTCCCGTGTTAGTTGGAAGAAGACCTACCTCATGGCGGCAATATTTCACTGTGCTTTTCAACCTGGAGAAGGAAACGAGCGTGGGGAGGATGAAGAAAATATTACTTTAACCTGTTTTACTACTTTTGCGCGGCCTTTAAAGTGAATGATGGTGGTGCATCTCTGTCTAAAACATCTAGTTCCTGCTAAAGTTATGTTGTGTTATAGTGGTGATTGTAATTTGAGATTTTCCGAGAGGAAAAAACTGAGATGCTGTCTATGCATGTGATCTAACTCTGGATACTCATTCCTGATCCAATGCTTAGTTGAAGAACAAATGGAGCTTCGTTCGTGCTTTTCATGCACTTATACAACTTATTTCAATCACTCTTTGATCCAAAGTGTTTTTTTTAAATACCTAACATATTTTGCTCAAAGACTGAAAAGTATTCTGGTTCTAAACTTTGCAGATTGCTCACAGGAGATCTTCATTTTAAAATAGTAAAGAAACTGCTCGAAAGTTTAAAGTTTTGTTGGAGTTCCGCCGGCAATCCGCACGGATAACAGACAAGATCTCCCCTGGTCCACATAAAATTCATGAAGTCGAAATTGGCGTTTGGTTGCGAACTTTATTCGTATAATACCAAAAGTCGTTCGACACCTTGAGTTCATTCAGTATGTCGTGTCGGATGTGTATGAGTTGAGGAACAGACTCATGCATTGCTGTCAGGACTTAACCCTCTGCTCTATCAATTCACTTAAAAAAATATGTATATATATATATATATATATATATATATATATATATATATATATATATATATATATATATATATATACATATACATATATGTATGTATGTATATATTTTTATACCTTTTTCCCTAATCCGTCACATAACGTTTTGCGTCCATCCTAAGCATCAGACACTGGATCAGACCGGATTCGCCATCTGCGTTGATGCACAGGCCTTATGGGCGGAGGAGTGAGTGTGTCTTAAGTCTCTCAAGGAGAGTCGCACAACAAACCCCGAGGCCTTGTTGACTCACTTCAGGGAGGACACGGCTCGGGAGGAAATTGGATGTTTGTCGCAAAAGTAAACATTCCAGCGGGAGTGATCTTGCGGTAGATACTAAAACACTATTTACTTTGGCACTCTCGGGTGTATCTTTTGCAGGACACTATGCAATCTTGTGTTTAACATTTCCCAGGAGTAGCGAATTGTAGAGAAATAAGCATACGGTCAAAATCGTCAAGTTCATTAATATATCAGAAACAATGTAATTCGAAAAGTTTCCCGCTACTTAACATAGCTTTATCTCTACTTTCATAGAAAAATGCCTTTTATTTGTGTTCTCATTTTCAATTTACTTTACTCTCTTCTTTCATTTCATATGTCGTCACAGGGAGTCGTTCTGGTAGTCTTCCACCCTCGGCCTCTTTTCTCCTACTGTCCTCTTTACAGGGTCTGGTGACAAGCAGGATTTTTTGTTTGCCTATTTTTGTTTGCCCTTGGCCCGTATCCTATTAATGTGAGAAAAAGTCACAGCTTTACCATTATTCGAAGTATCAGTTTTTTTCTGTTCTGATTATTTGTTTTGTACCTTACTGTTCACATACTGTGACGTGTATGTGGAACAGTATGTATATTAATGACAGTATTCGGCCGATCCCGTTTGGAGAAGCCTCTGCTTAATAGACCAACGTAGGTAAGAGAAGTTGGCAATGTAGATCCGTTACACAGGGTCATGGATTGGCTCCGTGACTGACTGTTAACATATCAATGGTGACTACAATGTGACTGCGATGGCTGGTGAGCGTAAGGTCTTGTCTTTTAGGTGTTAGAAAGTGATGTGTTCATTGATTCATTATATTGTTTGGTTGAGATAATCTTGAAGAACTAGTTTTGTAGTTGTACTGCACTACATCTCACCTGATAAATGTCATCACTAAGTGACGCACTAGTTTAATGAGATACGTTGCAGATAAAAATTTATGTTATGCGATCTTTTCCATGATATTAACCATAGTACCGAGGTTTATTGTCTTTTAAAATTGTGTTATGAACCTTTACCAACCCTCGGGCCAATGTATTGGCTGTAAAAACTTTGCTCACCAGATTCCATTCTGTCACTGTAATTATATATTTTTTCTTAGTAATGCAAAATAATAATGATAATATTAATTGTATGCCACCTTGGCGTTTACCTTAATGCTGTGTTATGACCACCACTCCATCGCTGTCCGCAGGAACGCTGGTGGCGGTGACGGCGGTGCGAGGCTCCACTGCCAAGCTGCCTTGCCAGATCAGCTCTGACAACCCCACTGAACCCGTGCTGCTCGTCCTCTGGTACAAGAACTCTTCCGTCACACCAGTCTATAGGTATACTTATCTATATTAATCCCAATCTAGTCACACAATACTAATGGCTTGATGCATATTATTAACTCTAAACAATTATGTTTATCACTAGTTTATTCTTATAGTGTAATTTATTGTCGTGCAAGTTTGGTTGGAGCTAACAAAACTTGTTTAAACTCCCTTGAAATAGCACACGAAAAATAACTATCATTTACCCTTCCTACAATAACCATATGGTACCTATATATATATATATATATATATATATATATATATATATATATATATATATATATATATATATATATATATATATATATATCCAGATACTGATATGATAGCTCTTCAAACCAAACAATGTGTTTGTATACAAATCCGTAAATAGTACAATTTCATTGCCAAATGATCTTCACAGAATCATCTACACACACACGCGTGCAGGAAACATTAAGACTCACAGTAGGGCTTTTCATGTCCAACGTAGCCTTGCATATTCGTATAGATTGTATACATTATGGAATTTCATAAATGTTGCAACCAGCGATGACTTATGTGCTAACTCCATTTATTTATATTTTACATTATTTCAATTGATCAGTCACTTAGATATAAAGAACTATATATTCTTAATATCTTCTAGAGCCTTAACTCTTCGTGCCACGTACCTTGACAAAATCGGAAAAAAAATCATATTTTTCTATTTTGTCTTTGCAGCTACGATTCCCGCGGCCTGGAGGGAAGGCCTAGCAGTGGGGGCCGTCCTCAGCAGTGGGGTGACGAGGAGGTGTGGGGAGCGGAGCAGCGTGCCTGGTTTGACACCTCGCACACCCCCGCACACCTGCTGGTGCAGAACGTGCGGGGGCGGGACGAAGGCAAGTACACGTGTAAGGTGCACTTCCGAGCCTCGCCTTCCTGGTCCCAGCGGGTCACCCTCACTGTGCGTGGTGAGTATCATGAGTAGTTGTAGTAATTCGTTGAAATTTTTTTTTTATGAGATTTGACTGTTAGTATCAGTGCAGAAAACGTCACTTTAATTGTGGGATTCGCAATGAATTTTTATGACTGGCCACACAAACACCACCACCACATTGGCGAAATCGCAAAACTTATCTATGGATTATTATATCAAACACATCCTTGTTTTGCGTCCTATTGACGCGAGCCACATAAATGTTAATCTACATTGATTAAAATTTATGTGGCTCGTGTAAATAGGACGCAAAACAAGGAAGTGTTTGATATAATAATCCATAGCTAAGTTTTGTGCTTTCGGCAATGTGGTGGTGGTGGTGTTTGTGTAGCCAGTCATAACAAATCGTGTAGTTTTTCTACATTATTATGCACATTTTATTTAATATGCCACATAACCTTTCGCCTTCACCCTTTGCCTCCCCTCACCCCGTGGCCTTGCTGTTCCATTCCACTAGACCCGCCAGGATTCCCGAGAATTCAGGACGAGTCTGGTCAGCGCTTGGAGGGCCCCATCGGACCATACGGGGACGGCACCACTGTCAGGATGATGTGTCTCAGCTCCGGGGGTGAGTGTGGGTGTGGCTATAAGGGTGATGTTGTATTATTATTCAACACCCGACTGAAGGGTTTGTGTTGTATAACGGTCTTGAATATCAGTAATTCACAAAAAAAGAAGAATTATGACAGCATTACCTGAGCGTCTTGTCCTAATTAGTCAAACGGGTTGTTTTCCAGTGTTTGACGAAGAAAACAATGCGTACGGGTCCTACCAGTATTATTTAATGGAAAATTATCGTTGGATTTTCTGGCTGAATTGACGTGCGAAGTGATTGTGATTGTGACATTTTTTGATGGAAGAATATGACGTGTGATTTTCTTCGCTATTATTTTTCATGAAAAAAAAATGATTTCCAAATGCTACTCAGAGAATGGCAGCAACTGAGCAGTCATTTGTATTATCTGTGTCGCAATCAAACAGCTTCCGTATTTAGTGAAGTGAATGAACTGCCGTTGCACATACCGAATAGTGATGGAGCCGGGCTCAGCTCTCTGAAAACTTTGAAAATCTACGGGGAGAGGAAGTGAGTGGCCTTGTTGGCGTTGGATTTGTATAAAGCCTGCAAGGGATTTGTAGTACCGGGTCGATAGTGGCTTTCATACATGGAACACAATTTTTCTATTTCAGTTTTTCTAGATGGTGAATCTTTTCATGGAATGCTTTTGAAAATACCACTATCCCATGCTGCGTGACGTGTTATAAATTCAATTGACTCAACATAAATAAAAAAAACATCGAGGTGGAATATGACAGCAATACCGTGACATTTCTTCTTATTAAACAGAATATTGGTACAATGTGTCAGGCGATATTGGCTACATGTAGTTGTTTGTAGCTACATGCAGCCAGTGGACTTGTATTCACTTGATCTTCCTCTTCGTGAATGAACCTAACCTATCAAGTATCACATGACGAGAGGTTGCGAAGTTCTGGACACAATTTGGCGAGAATAAGCTGGTCAAATAATCTAGAAAGCTGATCTAAGTAGTGGTAACCTATCTGTGGAGAGAGATTGGATGACAAGAGACAGAGATACTGAGCAGGGCTAGAGGTGGGAAGGAGAAAAGGTGTGGGATAATCTGGGAACGAAATTAATGAAGTGTCCTGGTCTTTTTGTGACAACAGGTGTTCTCCGCTGGCCATATCAATAGGCTCTTGCAATACCTATTGTGAAGAGGAAAGGAGGAAAAATATATATCGTAAGAATGGAAAAAAAGAATAATCCTCTCTGCTTCCTGTAAAAATCCAAACATTTTTTTCACGTTCAGTTCATAACCCTTTCCGGTTTCTGCATAAGGTATTATACTTAAAGATTCACATGCGCTCTTATAATGTGTGTGCTTCCGGGTTGAAATACCATGAGTTTATGCCTTTCCGTTTCAAGATGCGGTCATTTGCTCATGGCTGGATAAAACTTTGTTCATTTTTTGTATACGTTTTCGGCAGCAGCAGCAACTGTACCACATTGCTGTTTATATTGTGGGTTATAATGCATAGACTGGCAATCTATTTTTTATAACACTATCTCTTCCTTTCACGTAATGTTCATTAAACACCATTATAATTGTAATGGAGCCCAAGTCTCTCCGTTGTCTTATTCCTCTTTTCTCCAGTTTCTTTAAACACCTACTGAAAGCTGAAATTAGTGTAGCTTCTGAATCGAGATAGTTTGCATGCATCAGCTATTGCCCTTATACCAAACAAGTGTGTCTCAGTTCCCCTTTACTAATACATACTATTGGTACTGTTGCTGCCGCTGCTGCTTCAACTACAACAACAACAACTACTACTGCTACCACTACTACTACTACTACTACTACTACTACTACTACTACTACTACTACTACTACTACTACTACTACTACTACTACTACTACTAATAATAATAATAATAATAATAATAATAATAATTATAATATTTACTACTACTACTACTACTACTACTACTACTACTACAACTACTTCTACTCAATACTACTACTTTTATTATAGTAACTATTATTCTTATAATGTTAGTTTTGTACTAATAGTATTTGATATGTTGTCGAATTTTAATGTGTGGGCATTGATGTTGACTGTGCGTCAGAGCCATCGCCCGGGTTGGTTTGGGGCGGCAGCGGGGCGGAGCGGGGCCAGAGCTCTGAAGAGAAGCGTCGGGGGCTGGTGGCCAAAACGTGGCTCACGGTAGTGGCTTCCCGCACCACAGCTGACACCACCATCACCTGTTCTACCACTAACGCCTCCTTCTCCTCGGGCGTCATGCACACCGTTTCCACGACGCTGAAAGTCAACCGTGAATATATTTGTTGATTCACTATTGTGTAACTTGGGAAGGGGGGAGGGGGCGGTGTTATACCTGCTAATCAGGGATGGAAGGAAAATGCAACCCATTGACAACATATAAGTTAAGAATATATTTCAAATTGCAATTTTTACATTGTGTCCTCTTTCTTTTCTTCACCATATCATACTACGGTTCGGACGACAGTGACGCCACTGAAAGTACAGCTGGAGCCTCCTGGGGCGTGGGTGAGCGCTGGCCAGCAGACCTCCTTCAGGTGCCGCGTGGTGGGGTCCTCGCCTCCGCCAGTCGTGCAGTGGTGGCTGGGCGGCCGCCGCCTCACCACCAACTCGCCACTAGTGAGTAGATACAACTACTTGCATGGCAGGAATTACTCTGGAACTCCCGAAACACAGTCATCATTGCTGCAACTTATTCATTAATTTTATTTAGAAAAGGGTTATTTGTTTTCCTTCATGAATGATGTTTATTGTGCAAAGCTGAATACGATAACCTCAAACTATCATTCAGGCACATATAAAACGATACAATTATAAATCAGATGAAATTACGGTGAAGCACACACACACACACACACACACACACACACACACACACACACACACACACACACACACACACACACACACACACACACACACACACACACACACATATGCACACAAAAACAAACAAACAATCAAACAAATAAATACATATATACACATAACGAGGAAAACCCACACAGTTGCACGCATTTTCATTGACAGATTCAGCGTGTGGACCCAACTGAATGCTTTTCCATTTAAAATACAAAAAGTGTTGAGAGCGGTGGAGTGCCAATGATACAAGAAAGAAAGATAGGGAAGGATGGAGGAGGGGGAGTCATGTTAGTTGCTATAAGATTAGCAGATCCCCTCTCAGACGATCATTATATTCTTGTCACGGAGGGGAAGTAACCTTGAATCAACGCAGACAATGTGTTGGAAATGGCCAGTGGTTCAATCCTCGGCTTAAGGACACCCTCGGGTTTCACGCCACCATTGATAAGGAGCATTCTCTGTTATGATGACCAAAGAAAGACATTGCATCCATATAAAAGATAATGGTAAACCTGATCGGTATAGACCTACGACAATCAGCTCTTAAAGTAATGTTGCGTGTGAAACTGCAAGGTGCTGGACCAATATTAAAGGTGACGCCGGGGCTACAACAGGGTCACGAAACTTTATTCAATAGAATGAATTTAACTAACCTACATACATATTCACGTCGCAATTCGCATTTGTTAATCTGCAGAGTTTCGATGCTACTTATTCTTTCTTCTAATGTTCTTAAGATTAAGAGTGAGCGATAATGAAGTTTAAACGTCTGTCTTGTTTCTCTCTCTCTCTCTCTCTCTCTCTCTCTCTCTCTCTCTCTCTCTCTCTCTCTCTCTCTCTCTCTCTCTATCTCTCTCTCTCTCTCTATCTATCTATTTATCTATCTGTCTATCAATCTATCTCTACGTATCGACTAATCAAATCTTTTCTCGTTATTATGTTATTTATTAAAAATGCCTAACAGTTCCGTGCGATCAAATTCAGTCTCATCCTCATCCTTTGGGGAAAGAAATTAAACCAATTTTTAAATTTTTTTTATATAACAACTGGTTCAGAGAGGTTAGACGTTCTCAACTGTATCCAATTTCGACGACTCTTACCACTAGTCAAGGACCGACTTCAAAGATGCCTTTCCAGCCCTTTCATGTATAAAGTTACCTACATTATTAACTTCATAATCAAAAGCGTCTCACTCTTCTCCCGCCGCGCCTCTCTAATGTCTTCCTTTATGCTGGAGTGGTGGGCCGCTTGATAATTTTCTTCATATACGTTGTGTACTCGGACTAATTTTATGGTTTTGTGGCTCTGGTAACTTTCTTGGCGTCTTATTAATTATTATAAACAATATACCATTTTGTGTCTTTATGCAAAATCACAGTTAGGCTTTCATATCACTGTATTATCCCTCAAATTTTTTTTTCAGGAAAGTGAACACTTAGAGACCTAAAAGATTTTGAGGGCCAGTTTGAATTTTGTTCTCCTTTCATACCATTAATTAGGATTTCTATTGTAGGCTTATGAATTTCCCTTCATAGAATCCAAATGTACAACAAATCAAATATTATCGTAGTATGACAAATATCAAACAAATTATAAAGTCTAGTATGATTATTATGAATTCCATTGAGTGTCTAAACACCAGGCTGTGAGTTAACGACATTCTCCACCTTCCTGCGTTGTGTTTGTTAATGACGCTTAAGGATACCATAGTAGAGGCGATGTTTGGGTTCCCAACAGTGTATGAGGCAGTAGTTAGTGTTGCGGTGGTTAATACTATGATGGTAGGTCGTTACTGTAGTACTAGAGAGGATACATAAACACCATTTTCTAACAATTGATTGTATTTTAACTTGATGATAAGCATATCATACTGATGATGGTGAAAACTAAAACTATTTCCTGTGCAGACTTCATTGGGCGGGAACATGAGTGTGAGCACAGTGAGGTTGACGCCGCAGCCTGGTGATCACGGTGTGCCGCTGGTGTGCAAGGCATTCAGCCCCAACCTGGCCGGCAGCGTCCTTCAGGACCAGATCATCCTCGCCGTCCACTGTGAGTTATACGGTTGGCCCTCAGTCTTAAGCCATTTTTTCATGATATATGCATGGTTTATGGTATAAACTCCTTACGTTTGCAGTTCATTGTGAGCAACACGAGTTCTGTTCATGACCTGAGCCATATGTGTGTGTGTTTGTGTGTCAACAGTCGTGCCTGTGGCCACGGTGAGTGTGCGTGGTGCAGGGTCTGAGGCGGCCACAGTGCGGGAGGGCAGCGCCATCACCTTTACCTGTCACCTGGAGGCCAACCCCGCCGTCTACAATGTCACCTGGTTCCATAACGTGAGTCCGGTGGCTTTTACTCG
This sequence comes from Metacarcinus magister, assembly GCA_029783475.1. Taxonomy (NCBI): domain Eukaryota; kingdom Metazoa; phylum Arthropoda; class Malacostraca; order Decapoda; family Cancridae; genus Metacarcinus; species Metacarcinus magister. Next base: position 35,455,360 of record JAPQNM010000013.1, on the reverse strand, counting down.
TATCGTGTTCACACTAAGGCAAAAAATGATACTCATAATGCTGCACTTTGTCTTGAATATTATTACTGAAAATCCCAAAATTATAACACAAGGGCATTCATCGATAGATATGTAGGTAGATAGATAGATAGATAGATAAATAAATAAATAAATATATATATATATATATATATATATATATATATATATATATATATATAGAGAGAGAGAGAGAGAGAGAGAGAGAGAGAGATAGATAGATAGATAGATAGATAGATAGATAGATAGATAGATAGATAGATAGATAGATAGATAGATAGATAGATAGATAGATAGATAGATAGATAGATAGTGAGTGTGAGTGTGTGTGTGTGTGCGCAAGATGCAGGCTGCAGTGTGTGCCTCTCACCGGGGCTGGTGTCTCCCAGACAGGGGCGCGCGCTGCGGGGGTGGGCGTGGGGTGTGGAGGTGGACAACGCCACGCTGCGGCTGTTCAACGTGACGGCGGCCATGCGGGGACTGTACACCTGCGTCGGCAGCAACCCTGAGGGTGACGGCCAGAGTAACGCTCTCAACCTTAACGTGGAGTGTGAGTACTGGTGTGTGTGTGTGTGTGTGTGTGTGTGTGTGTGTGTGTGTGTGTGTGTGTGTGTGTGTGTGTGTGTGTGCGTGTGTGTGTGTGCGTGTGTGTGTGTGTGTGTGTGTGTGTGTGTGTGTGCGTGTGTGTGTGTGTGTGTGTGTGTGTGTTTACGCAATAGTTGTTTGCCAACAAGTTGCTTTTATTGTATGTTTTGTATATTAATGTTGCCAGAATAACTTTGTGTTGCATTATGTGTTGTGTTGCCGTTTGTTTCCAGGTGATGTTGTTATGTGCCGTGTTGTTTTGTGTTGTTGTGTTGTGCCACATTGGCCCAGCCTTATTTTCGGAATGACTTCACTTTGCAGTTTCATTAGTGTATTTTTTCCAGTGGCTTGTCGTGCTCCATTGTATTGCTGGCAAACTGTTGTGCTGTGTGGTTGCCAGGGTCGTATTTTGTCTTACTGTCCTGGTATCGTACTGTCCTCATGTAACACTAGTTGAGTTACGTTATCTTTAATGTTTGTTATTTTCATATTCGTATACTAAATACATCACTGAACTCTCACTTCTCACTTGATTAACATACTCCTCTACTGAATAACGTAATATCATCGAGGCGAGAATGAAATGCTCAAAGGCGAACAGATTCGGATTATCTTACTGCGCCAGGACGAGGTACAATAGTAAGAATAGACGTGCAACAGAGCGTACAGAAGCATATATTCCAGATTCATGTAGAAGAATTGATAATAATAACATTTAGTATGAATTTGGATTATAATTTGTCACGTAATACTATCCTCGTATATTGTTTTGTTAGCCCAAATGCTAGCTTTTCATACATTCAATAAACTTTTATTTTTCTACACCAACTGATGAAGATTATAAGTTCAAATATTTAAAGAATATAGAAAAAAGAAATACAAAATAGGAATTATAGACCTTTTAGTCTGTTTTGATTGAATCGTAAAAAACTAGTAGAATAATTGTTTGATTGTCACTTTAGGCTGGACTTTCGCCCATTGCATGAGGATGTACCCTTTAGGCGTGACCCAACCATGTGTCAATTGTTAAATCTCGCCCCCTCTGTTACCGTCATTTAGGCACGCTCTCGTATTACCAAGTCCATCACATTAATTCTGTTTAACTACTCTTTGGATGGATGGAATGCATATAAATAAAAAATAAGTAACAAATAGAAAAAAAAAAAAATAGCTGGAGACCACATTTCTGCAGGTAACTTCTAGATAATAGTTGTTATCTCCTGCATAGTGTTAGATGTTAGTTACTACAGCTGAAGATTGAGTAGTTATATATGTGACTTTGAGGCGCTTAGTTAAGTAAAGTGAGGCTTTTTCGCATTTTCGAACTTACAACTCCGCTTTTTATCATTCTGAAAGATTAAACACGTTTTCTCCACCGTTATATTTTTTTTTTATATATAATATCATGTTACGTCATTAGTACGGAAATAAATTAATGAGGAAGAACTATAATGTAAAAAAAAAACGAAAAAAAAGGAATGAGCAGCATGGCATCGGTCTTATCTCCTGACAATCATACGAAAATGGGCGAAATAGTATTGCAATGAGGCTTGATAGCGGTTTAGAGCCCCACGCACGGCAGTCTTCAACCCACGACTCGAAACGTATCAAGAGCCGCCGACCACTACCACAACGCCAACCAAACCTGATGATGAAGCGAGACAATTAAGGTGATGTTGGCGCAACGACGCAGCTGAACGACAAATGGGTGTGATGGGCAGGTAAATAATGAGTGATAAATGGCCGTGATCGAGAAGCGAAATGAGGCTATGCTTCACTCTACTTAATGAAATTTGTAGATGATGATTCCGAACAAACATCTGGAAATGAAGGAGAATAAGTAGATCATGTCAGGTGAGGTTTAAACTCTACCTTAGGCCTTTCCTTCCTTCCTCTCTCTTTTGTTGTGCTCTCTCTCTCTCTCTCTCTCTCTCTCTCTCTCTCTCTCTCTCTCTCTCTCTCTCTCTCTCTCTCTCTCTCTCAGCCCATCTTTATAATTAATGAGTTATATGGGAATAAAAATAATCATCATAACATTGCCTTCCCTTTCCCCGACCCTTTCATGTACGGCACCAGAGGATGTCAGTGCCCGTTAACCCCAGCTGATGACGCGACCATTCCTGACCAAGTAGTAATCAGTCTGGCCATTAGATTCTTTACAGGCAATAAGAAAAAAACATACGAGTTTGAAATTAATTACCTTATTACCACACTGAATATGGTAGAGGCGAGGAGAGGCAGCAAGATTCAGTTCTGTCTCTCGTCTTTAAGCTTAGAGTCGTTGGTGGGTTTAAAAGCTTCCGTCCGGACCCAAAATAACCATATCAGTGGAGACGCGGCAGCGGGAGTGAATATTCCCCTGCCTGCAACTTTCTCGTGTAGGAAATGGCCTCACTTTCTCTGTATTCCAGAGAGACAAGTCAACTCAAAGGAAGAAGAATGAGTGCCATCTGCCAAGACCGTTTCGTGGCTACTTCTTTACAAACTACACTTGTATGACCCACGCATGCCTAGCCCAGAGAGAAGAATCGTATATTTAAGCTGCAACTCCGTTTCAACTGAAGAAATAAAACTTGAAACACAAACACACACACACACACACACACACACACACACACACACACACACACACACACACACACACACACACACACACACATATAAATTATTTCCGCTGCCTACTCTCTATATATGTCCTTCCAAGTCTGATACAACAGCTTACATTTTATGATTTCTTTTCTTGAACACTTTTGTACCCATGCCATTTGTACTGTACATCCCTGTTTTTATTGATTGCTCTAAATCCCACTATGGCTATGGTTTTGCCGTTCTTTGACAAACCCACATCCTGCCTTTGATATACCGTTATCACTTTGCTCTGCCGTCTGCCATTTTGCTTAACACAGCGCCATGTGACCTTTGATGTCTGGCGCTTACTTTATTCGTCTTTACTCACTCAATCATGTTCAGTTATTTAATATTACGAGTATTATACCGACGAGTAAACTTTCAATGTTGCAATGAAAATAATCTTGCTTTTAAATCATACATCTTGAAGGCTGGTCTTTCCCCCGTAACATCTGTATATGTATCTGTATCTGAATCGTGTTGTGGTTTAATAGTGGGTACAATGAGGCATGGTGCAGGTACACATATAAGGGCAGCGTCAAGCCTTTCCTATCTCCACCCATGAAACTCAAGATCAAATCCTACCTTCCTTTTTGCCTTGATTCGCCTCCATGTCACACAGAGGGCAGACCAGACGACATTCAAAACGGGCCATGCACAATGATGGAATTCACTGGCATGGATATGAATACAACGCCTGCCTACGTGATAACGGGCTTCGATAAGCTAAGCAAATACTGGCTCTATGATTCTCTCTCTCTCTCTCTCTCTCTCTCTCTCTCTCTCTCTCTCTCTCTCTCTCTCTCTCTCTCTCTCTCTCTCTCTCTCTCTCTCTCAATTTTATGCATACAAACTCATATTTACCGAGATATAGTGAAGGTTAACCTCAGACATGTGTTGCCGACATGTAACCAATTGTATCCACCTTTGACTTTCCTTGCGTGTTTGGTGACCACTTGGCCAAAAGTCTTCCGCCACCAATGGCTTTCAGCATTTCGTGGCCAAAATGCCACCAGATTACATGGGAATAGTTACTCTTCAGATCGTAGAGTAATATAGTTTATTCTCGGTCGTTTCCTTTCGCTTTATACGACTAACATTCAACGAAATAAACCGATTTTCTAACAATATAGTCGATAATGATTGTGTATTTGTAAATAAACACTTTTGTGACGCGATAAAGATATATGCACACAACAAGTAAGGAATTTTTTAGAGATGGTCTCTGTAATATAGCTTGGTAATGGACTCTTGTCATACTATATGGCAAATCACTTTTCTGAACTATCTCTATTACATGTCTTGTTATGAGAAATGATTCATCTGGTCCTCAGTCGCGCCGGTGTGTGCGGTGCAGCAGCGTCGGCACTATGTGGTGGCGCCCGGCGGGGGTGTCACTGTAGCTTGTCAGGTGCAGGCGTACCCCACAGCCCTCACCTTCACCTGGGCCCTCAAGAACGAATCAGGTAAGTTTCCTTCAGGGATCGTTAGTGAAACAAACTGTCAATGTATTTTTTTTTTTTCCCCTCATACTGGACTGATGTCACCGCTGTCACCTTCTGCCCTCCCAGAGAGCCCACCGATAAGGCTGCACAGCGTGGGACGCGAGGAAGGGCTGACGGGACACTACATCTTGAGAGGAATGAAACAAAAGAGCGTGGATTTGTTGTGTTGGGCCCGAAACGCAGCCGGCACCCAAGCCACGCCGTGCAAACTGGTTGTCTACACCCAGGGTGAGGCACTGGCTAGCAAGATTATTATATATTTACATATTAATTACCTGCTGTTTAACTTTGAATGCTGTGTATGGACGCGTATTAAAGTGTTTCAGTGAGTATTTTTCAGAGAAGGATTCAAATACAGAGTTAGAAGGAGAGAAATATAGTGTGTTCTGAGCTGTTGTGCCGCGCCGCCCTTCCCAGCACGCCGCTGTGGACAGGGTCTTCCTGGTGCTGGAAGCCATAAAGATGTCGCGAGCCCCCGCGAGTTATTTACAATGTCATAAACGATCCCTCGCACCTCGCACTCTGATGAAGATTTTCTTTATTGTCTTATATATGGGATTTCTTTTATGCTTTATATGCCGATGACTAAAGACTTTTTTATTGTAGATATTTATGCTTAAAATGTTTTCGTCTGCGGTATAGTTTACAATTACGGTACATATGGCACGCACTCGATTCAAGAACCAAACTTAACTTGAATTTTAACTTCACAATAACTCTCCAACAATTTTGTGAAATAATATTTTCAATACTATCATTTTTCTTCTTTGTGCACAATCCAGCAGTAGAATGCGGAGGTAGTCAAATATATATCGTTCTGCGGCATGAATGATATTTCACTCCATAAATCAACAGTAAAAGCTTCCTTCGTAATATGCTGCAAGAAATATAACCCAGAGTGTCCTGGGTGACAGGTCGGCCGGGCCCCGTGAGGAACTGCAGCGTCAACAGCCACACGGCATCAGGGTTCCGCGTGGTGTGTGAAGCCGGGCCGCCGCAGGGCACCAACCCACGCTACTCCCTCTTGGTATACACACAGGCAAGTACACTTTCTTATGCATTATCATTTAGTATATTCATGACCATCATTTTATGACTTATTACTGATTGTATTTTTTAATTCACTTCCATGCAAGTTGGAGGATATACAAATAAATGTTCAATAAGGAGTGTAGGTAATCAAGTTAAATGCGATTCTGTAGACATAATGATATTGGACTTTGTTTCCTTCCAATGAGTAATTACTGTTTCATCGAAGTTAAATATGGTAACCGGTAAAAGACACACACTAGTCCTAATAACTTTGTAAATTGTAGTGTGCTTGAAAATTATTTAATGATGTTCACTCCTCACGATTCCCATGCATATCTAATGTTGCTGACGTGTCCCACACAGATAAGGACAAACTTTTATATATGATATTGATGATCACTTAGCAACGCAGAGTAAAGGCAGCTTCATCCCTTTGAATTCGCAAATCGTTTTCAAATATAAAAACAAATAATTTAGATTCCACTGGGGAAAGGAAACACGCTAATGCCTTTATTTTTTTCTTCCCATCAGTCGTCCTTTGTGTTTTCTCTGTTTCTAAAAATGGTCAGACAAAAAAACCAACAATAAGTGATGGTTATTGCACTTTTTTGTTTGTTTAGTTTGATATTTTCCAAGGTAGTGTTATGATTAAAATTTTTTTATTTAACGGATCAATGTTATTTTTTTATGATTTTGAGTGCTGATAATACCTGGTTTCTGTGAACATTTCCTTCCTCCCAATGTATTGCTGGCTGCTAACACTTAAAAAGATTGCATTAAGATATATAATTAATTGAAATTGCATCCTTTGTTTTTATTATTTGTTTAGTAAATAAATAAGTAGATGAATAAATAAATGAATAAATAATTAAACAAATAGATAAAAGAAATATATAGAAAGAGAGAGAGAGAGAGAGAGAGAGAGAGAGAGAGAGAGAGAGAGAGAGAGAGAGAGAGAGAGAGAGAGAGAGAGAGAGAGAGAGAGAGAGAGAGAGAGAGAGAGAGAGAGAGAGAGAGACGCTATCATATTCAATGAGGCCCTTTGTTTATTTTTCTTCGCTGCAGGAGAGCAGACGAGTGACCAGCAACGAAGTGCACGGTGGCGGGGATGGTGGAAAAAAGGGAGGCAGTGGACAACAGGCCGTGGGGGAAACACGGCTGGCTCTGGGAACCTTGATGCGGAACCTCACTGCAACCTCACCTGTCTTCATGTGAGTGTTTGTGTGTGTGTGTGTGTGTGTGTGTGTGTGTGTGTGTGTGTGTGTGTGTGTGTGTCTGTGTCTGTGTCTGTGTCTGTGTCTGTGTCTGTGTGTGTGTGTGTGTGTGTGTGTGTGTGTGTGTGTGTGTGTGTGTGTGTGTGTGTGTGTGTGTGTGTTGTGTGTGTCTCACATATCCTTTTTACAAATACAATGCAAATATTTCCTTTAAATACATTAACAGTAAGAAACAGATTGGAAGTGGAATTGGACCACTTAGGACGGCGTTGGCAGCCTTGTGACAAACGATATAAGTACGACAAGCATCATGAATGAATAGTGTGTCTTGATTTTCAATAGGCATTTGATAAAGTTTCCCCAAATTAATCAATGTTCAATTTCAAGCAAGCCAGGATCGCACGACTTGATCGAAAACTGGCTAAGAAAAAAAAAAAAAGGGTCGTTATGAAACAGCCTCTGATTGGGCACTAGTCACTAGTGGTGTCCTTCAGGGTTCAGTTCTCGGGCCAGTGTTATTCATAATTTACATAAATGACATGGATATTGGACTTAACAACTTTATTGCATAATTACCAGACGATACGAAAATCTGAAACTCGATAATCCCGGATCATGACAGGCAAAGTCTCCAAAAGGACTTGCACAAAATCTCAACATGGTCTTAAGGGAGGGAGATGCCTTTTAACGCTAACAAAGGCAATGTTCTTCAAGTGGGAACAAAAAACCAAAAATATAAGTATGAAATTTGCGGCATGAAATTCGAAAGCGTAGAAAATGTCAATGATGTCGGTGTTACAATGACGCCGAATCTTAAATTCTCAGAATAATGCAAAAACGCTACGGGTAATGCAAAAATAAAAGATAATAAAGAAGTAATTGTACCTTGTTATATCAGCTTCGTCAGACCCCACTTGGTGTATGCGGTGCAATTTTGGTCACCTCACTACACAAATGACATAACAAAATTACAAGCTGTCCAGCGTAGGGCCACTAAGATGATCCCGTCCTTACGCAACAAACCTTACAAAGATAGACTGACACAACTCAACTTCCTCGAGAAACGACGTCGCAAGGGAAACTTATAATGTGTTTCAAAATACTGAAAGGATTCACGAATGTTGTCCACTTACGACTGATGACTTATCACGAGCAAGAAGTAATGGGATAAAACTAGAAACAATCAACTATTCTGCACTACATTCTATTTTAATAATGACGTTATTAGGGAGACGAATAAACTCTCGCCTTCCATGGTGCAGTGTAAAACAATATATTTCGTTTAAAAACAAACTTACCACCATCTCCGACAAGGGTCTCCGATAGGGTAATAAGACCCGGCGTCTTACTGGATGCTAGAATGCGTGTATTATTTACTGAATTTCTCTAATGCGTTCTTTTCAAGATAAGATATACTCTAGGTTAGGCAGGGTCTGTGTGGTCTTGATTTCTATGTAATTCTATGTAATTCTATAAAATTCTCCCACTCAAATTCTCTCTCTCTCTCTCTCTCTCTCTCTCTCTCTCTCTCTCTCTCTCTCTCTCTCTCTCTCTCTCTCTCTCTCTCTCTCTCTCTCTCTCTCTCTCTCTCGCACTTTGTCATTGATTTCCTTGATGCTTATTTGGGTATTTCTCTAATGTAATTTATCTGCATGAGCTCTTCATTCAGTGCTTGCAAGGAGCGTCTGTTCCAAGCTATTCTACCTTCAACAATCATCGCTCGCTCACTCGCTCATCTGTTGATATCTTAATCGTATATTTAGGGTGGAAATGTTCTCAGGTTAAGGTGGTAGTTGCAGCACCAATTAATCAACTAAATTATTAATTGATCACTTGATTAATTAATTAATTGATTAATGCATTTATTAAATGCCATATTTATTTGTATAAAGAAAAAGTTAGCAAACTAATTAGTTGTTTTGCTGTAAATTTATGGAAAACACTAAACACCCTCGGGGAATACTGAGGCAATTAGTTGAAGGCTGGCCTGTTGACTCCCCTTAGGGTGCCGGCGTTTGTTCTACTTGCATCATTTTAGGCCATTCTGAATTTCTCCACCTTTGCATGTTTCATCTCTTTTATACACATACTTAGTAATAGATTAAGAAAACTACAGGTTCATAATATTATTCTTACTCTGATTTATTCATTCCGAAATTAATCATCTATAGTGTGAGTGGTCTGCGTGCGGGGCGGGAGTTTGCATTGGTGATGCGGGCGGCGGGGGACGAGGGGGTGAGTCCGCCTGTCGTGATCACAGCCTTCACACTCACCGACAACGCCCAAACAGTCATTGGTAAGGAAGCATCGATGTTTCATACATACTGTGCACGAGGTAAATGGATGTAGATGAATGGAAATTTTACCATATATAATTATATTAGTATTAAAGGACTTAAGCAGATCCATGCAATAAGCAACCAACGTGCACGATACAATATACTGAAAGAGCAAGGGATCGGCGTAAAATGCATTGTTTTTTTAAAAAGAATTCATGGAATTAGAACACTTTCCAGGATGGCAGCAATATCTCGATTGTGAGCAGATTAGGCCAACTATAGGAGGGTGAGATGTGTAGGGAAAGGCGAGTAGAGGTCCTTTCTGATGGCCTTTCATTCAGAGGTTAAAGTCGAATAGGGTGATATCATGGAACATGGGGATTTTCGCCTCGACAATCTAACCGTCATGCCTGTCTCGCCCAGGACTGCCGACAGGGAGGGGAGACACCGGCAGCAGTGGCATCGTCAGTGTTACCCCGCTTAGCAGCAGCGGCAACAGTGGTGAGGGCAGTGACGGCAGTGATGTCAGCGGGAGTGCTGGCGGGGAGGACGTGTGGAGAGCAGAGGACGAGGGCGGGGTGGAAGGGGTGGCCAGCTTGATCCTTGGGCTGGTGCCACCCTTGGTGCTGGTGCTGGGGACATCTCTAATTGCTCTCCTACTCATCACCGTCATGTTTATCTTCGTGGTGATGAAGCGCGTTTCAAGGTCAAGACATGAGCGGGAAGAACAGGTTTGTGTTAAGATGTTAATTGTATAAACTATCTGTGATTTTATTACCTTCATATGATAATTACATAAGAGCACACTATTTCAAATCATGCAGTGGTTTTGTTTATTTTGTTTTATTTATATTATTTTCTTAAAGCTAAACCTAAGATATGTTTCCTTCATAGGCGAAAAAGAGTGGGGAAGCGACGCCTGAGGAAAACCCAGTGCTGCCTCCAGGTGAGGGGCTGAGTGGCAGGTGTCCACTTGGAACTAATTGTGGGTGTGGTCATCCATGTGGTGGTATATATATATATATATATATATATATATATATATATATATATATATATATATATATATATATATACACACGTACATTTGTCTTGCTGCAATTATATATTTTACCCATACCTTGCATGTTCTTATATTAGTTTTATTTTTTGTCACATTGTAAAAATATGACAAACTTTGTAAAAATTTTGAGAATCTGAATTTTGACTACGTTTCATCATGTCACCGAATTCAGTACACATATTGTGTACTTACTTTCTTGCTTTACCAGAACCAATATCATCAAGTTATCTCTGTGGCTTTCCGTCTCTCTTGGGCAGAATCTTGTAAAAGAGAGTCTGTGGCCGAAGGTGGGTCTGATATGGGTGAAGTGGCAGCAGTGAGCGGTGACGAGCGAGTTGTGCCGGAGGACTGTGGAAACAAAACCAATGTCGAAAAGATAGCAGCTCTGGCCACCCCGATGTGTCCTGGGGGTGGTGCTCTGACCTACGCTATTCCAGTAGCCTCCCTGCAGGTGACGCGCGGTTCAAGGGTGAGTGTGTGACCTCAAAGCTTCACTGTATCTTGTATCTAATATCTAGGAATCTACTTATTTACATAGGATTTTACTTATTTACTGTGCAATACACTTTTCTTACTTAAGATAATGCTTAGCATCCCCTGCTCTGGAGCAGATCTGGCCGCCGCCGCGGCTAGTTGCTCCATCACTGCTGGGTACTGGGGGCCATGACATGAATGTAGTGGTCATGTTGAGGGCTGATACCACACACACACACACACACAAACACACACACATACACACACACACACACACACACACACACACACACACACACACACACACACACACACACACACACACACACACACACACACACACACACACACACACACACACACACACACACACACACACACACACACACACACACACACACACACACACCAGAGTTGGGCACCGCAAAAGAAAATATACTTCTGCAAACACACTTCCGCATGCAACAACCCTTACTTTCCGCAACCACAAGTCGCAGATTTCTTGAAATTTGCATTTCTCCAACCGCAAATTCGCAACCAAAAATGAATTACGTTATATTTTCACTGCAAAAAGATGCAAACATAATATTGTGTCGGATGTTCACAGCGCAGTGTATTGATATGAAAAAAATAATGTAGGAAAGTCTTTTATCCACGATCTGATTTAGCCTCTCTGATAACTTGATCAAGAAGAACAAAATCAGTAACAATTTTAACATGTAAATTAAATTACTCCTTGGTCTATATTCTAGTTATAAAATTGGTATTCGAAGGGTAATTTCAGTCTCAGCATTTAATTAAGAAACACTCCACTGACAGGAAGAGATGGAAATAATCCTCCGTAACAACTATTTCCTTTAGTGTAAAAAGTATTATAGTTTTAAAATTTGATATGACATAACCGAAGCAGGAGAGAGGGTGTTGAACTTTTCAATGCAATGATGGTTATTGATATCGGCCTAAAAATAATACCTCAACTTAATGGAAAAATAGCCAAACTTTCAAGAAAGGAGGAGTCTGTCTGGTTATGTGCTGCATGCTATGCTAGACTTGTATGCATTGCTACTGACGTCTGCACGCTAATGTATATTAGTTAAAAAGCCGAGGATTCTGTCCCCACAGGGAGGAGCGGGTGAATGGGTGCCGGGAAGCAATGCAACTCTGTCTAAACTGGAGATGCGATGGCCGGGTCGGTATCCGGTCACACGTGGCTATCTGACAGGTGAGTAGCACGAGGCACATGTGTACTAGGCAGGTGTGAGTGACAAACTATGGACAATCGAAACTGTTATTTTAATGTGTGAAGTAAACTTGTTGTATGTGAATCCTCATTTGCCACGTTGATACCTACAGGTTTACGCTCCATTAATCCCTCGCTGGGTACCTCCGCCTCTTGTATTTGCACGGGGGCCTCCCAGAGTGGTCTAAGAGGCCTCGCTGGTGTCGGTACCGTGGGACATGTGCCTCGCACGGGCAGTCTGGGCGGCATCAATGACTTGGATCGTGTTGTGACGAGCGTCAGGGCACCAACAGTTACACCTACACACCTGTGTGACGTCACTGCCGCCGACCAGCTCAGAACACCTGCTGCTGGCGTGGTCGGCGGCGTCGCTGTTATTGGCATCGGAGATTTCGCCAACATTGGTGGTGTGAGTTCCATCAGTAGTGTGGGCAGCGTGGGCATGCTAGGTGTGCCGGGCCGGACGCTGACGTCGAGGCTGCCCTCCGCCTCTTCACACCAGCCTCTTCAAGTGATGCCAAGCGCAAGAAGCCCCGCCCGAGTTCCTAGCCCTCAGCTTCCACTAGTCACTTGGAACACTAGATTATGAAGCCTCTCTTAGGCAGAAAGGTGACTAGGACACTATGAACATTACGAAGTCGTGAATTTAAAGTGCCGGCGCCAGTGTGTAATTCAAGTGCAGGGTAGTTGTCCATGCCACAGATATCTTGGCTGCAGCCTTTCATATGTTAGAACCAGCTGTGTCTTCTTTAAAAGGGCCAAATATGCCAAGTCTATTTTTCTAGACAGAGTTGTGTGGTTTCTATCACTAAAGGATTCTTCCTGCAAAACTGTAAATTAATACTTTCATATACGTTTTTTGTTCCATATTGTGGCAGTGTAGTTAAGATACCATCCTGGCATTCCTTTCTTATGGTATTCTTTGAAAGCAGTGTTTGAGAAAGTATGAACCATGATGAATACGGATCAAGTGTTATACATCAAACAGTGGATCTACGAAAAACACGATGAAAGCAGCGTAATATTATTTTTTCTTTAATTTCAATATAATGCAGGTTTACGTTTCTTCCGCTGTGTTCTCTTAACTCTCGCCTGTACCCTGCACTTACTCCCTCATCGGCCGCTAGTGACGTGCGATGCAGCTCACTAAGAATAAAAGACCGGTGATCCCAGATACAAGTCAAAACTTTTTTCTTTTTAAGTATGTGTTTATAAAATAACTTAATGAGTTTTATAGTGATGAAATATATATTACTGTGTTTGTTTATGTTTTCGCTACATCAAGTATGGTGATTGAACCTGGTACTTCATTTGATATAGAAAGGACTTCCAGATTCATATCATGGTGTTCTAGGTGACAACGTGATGAAGGTGATGACATGGTAAAGTGTATGGTATTGTCTCCAAAAACTAAACTACAACCCAGACACATTCTTATGTTATATAGGTACGGCTTACCACTAGTGTTCTGTTGAAGTTAATACACAAGTCTTGAACTCAGATTTCTTGGAAAGAGAAGAGGCTTAAAGGATAAAGCAAATTTAATAAAAGAATAATCTTCGTTTGATCTTCGCAGCTCTACTTTTTTTATTTGATAAACGCGCGTTTGAGTTCAGCCTTGCAAGTTCTGCTACTTTCGATCTTAAAGATGAGGATGCGGCATGAAGCCATAGAAGCGTGAGTCACCTTACTCCGTGAAAACAACACTTTAAACAACAACTCCAACAGCAGACACACTGGAGGTATTTCCTATTAGCGGCCTTATATCTTATTATTATTGTTCTTTATGGTATTTTCCGTATATTATGAACAGTTATTGTGTGTAATATTAATGTAACATTTTCATTGATTTGATTACAGATCGTGGTTTAAGCTCCTTAACCCTAATTCAGCAACAAAAATAGGGGGAATTTCTCTCTTTAAGGGTAGATTTGTGAATAGAATGAGTAGGTTTGCACTTTCATTCTTTGACTGCCTAAAAAACAGTCATTGTAAATGCTTGCCTGTAAGGGAAAAAAAAGAGCAATGAAAATAAAGTGAAACGAAGCACTAATACAGTGAATTTTCCAATGTATATTTTACAAAAGTAAAAAGATTAGTCACTGTTAGTGAACAACTGTGTCAGAAGAAAGACTTATGACCCTTATGACGTCATGTAGCACGTAAAACTTCACTTCACCAAAAATAAACTGCACATATCATTCACAACTCTACCACTGAAAGAGAAGAGCATCCCGTGTACACTACTGACGAAAGGTTAAAGGCTTCAAGTTACAATCTCACAACAAATTTAATGGAAAGAAAAATCTTTGGTGATGTGAAAGCTTTGACTTTCCGTAAAATAATACACCACTCATCACAAACATGGAAAATACAATGGAGGAATTGCTATCAGTTTCAACGAGGTATGCATTAGGAGAAATGTTCTTGTGCAGATATATATATATATATATATATATATATATATATATATATATATATATATATATATATATATATATACTACAAAACTGATATGATTGCTATGGTGGCTTGCCCTTTGAACATGTACCAGGTATGAACATTCTTTTTTCATGTCCACAACAACCTATTGATCTTATATTGGTGCTTCACATGAAACTTAAATATTTTTATATGAAAAAAAACTACCATTTCTACAACCAAAACACATGTGGAAGCAGCAACTCCCAGGCCGGGAAGTGTATGTGAATTCTATCAAAACACACTCAGCTTGTGACTAAGTCTTATAGTTTTTAATGATATGATACTATTTGATTATTTACAGCTGTACATGCACACTGATAAGTTCAAAGTATAGTGTACAGTGTACTGACGGTAAATAGTTAAGATAATTGAAATCAAAACGTTTATGAGTTTTGAGTTCGGTTCAGCATTCCAGTGAATACTCAAATAAACATTTGGCAGCCATGCCGGTGTTTGCTGCTGACAAGAGAAACAAAGTGCAAAAAGAAAACAAGAAAAAAAAAATGCACTCGACAATCAGTTGATCATAATTAAACTTGTTTAATTTTAGTACAAGACCAGGATTCAATATTATGCCATGAGCTCACTTGAGTCCACTGCTAACTTCTAAGGTCCAAGTCACTCAGTGTACTGTGAACAAGGTAAGTAAGACAGTCGGTTTTCGGCAATTGTTTAATTACCAGTAGAAGACTGATAGAAATGTTATACTTTCATCGTTATCTTTTAATTATTTTATAGATAAGCTGTTTGTTCGAGTACCATTATTTTTTGGAGCCTGAAAAAATATTATAACTAATTAATCTAATAAAATTTTCATCATAGTCTGTTGTTAATGATTTGACCCAACTCTTGAGACACAAGTGTACCGTGTGTTCTGGGCGGGACAAGAAGCTTCACGTTACTTTTGAACACTCGTTTGTAGACTACTTATATATATATATATATATATATATATATATATATATATATATATATATATATATATATATATATACTTTTAGTTCAATCAATAAAACTGGGCACAAGACGTGGATTTTTTGTTAGCGAGCATTGAATTAATTAATGTGATTAAGTGAAGTTGAAACGAACTAAAGAAGTATACGTAAATATAAAGCTCCTAACTATTGCTACGTGGAAAACATTAACCTTGGAAAAGAGTAAGTAAAGGATGCCATCAAACGCCAGTAGTTGAAAATTTTATTTTTTGTGTGTTATTTGATAGTTTACAGGATGACAACGAAATTATGGATGGTAATATTAAGCACATGAAACCTGGAATATAATATAAATTAAAGTATCCTAACTTGAGTTAAAAATATTTCCTCCCACTTACGTTCAGGAATTAAAATATGGAAACTTTTACTCGTAGTTCGCGAGTTATGAAGGTTGCCTCGAAACAGGGTTCAGCACGCCTGAAGCTGATTCAAGAGAAGAAAAATAAATCGTAATTGTTCATTCCACACGAGTTGCACAACACAACACTATAGCAGAGCCCCACAGTGACAGGTTTTTTTTCTCTGCAGTACTCACAAAGACATCTACATTCTAAAAAGCCCTTGTTTTAGAGTGTCATGGTATAGGAAGCAGCAGTAGCTCGTGGTTTCATATCACCCGCCGCGTCATGAAGCAAGCGACCAGTAGATGGCAGCACGTTAGTTACGACGGTAGTCATTTGCTTCAGACTGCAGTTCCGTCTCAAGCGTAGGTCCGTAAGGCACAGCGTTTACAGCAGCGAAGCATCAAGTCCCTGAGTGCGTAACTGGAAGAGCGTTTTAGTTACTACCAACGACATCAAGGTGACTGTTCAGGGTTCGGCAGGACGCTTGGTTGGTAGAGATGAAGCCGGCGAGAGTAGAGGTGAGTGGATGTGTAGCTGGTAGTTGTCTTCTATTATTATGATGATCCTCATCATAGTGAAAATCAAACATTTTCTTGATTAAACTATGTAGTATATTGATAAGGAAGTCTCAGAGGCATGTATATGGACAAAAGCAGACGTAAAAATAATCAAACTTTCACTTGTTATTTCCTTATTGTGGATCAACTCATGATTCTGACATAAGATATTAATGTCACAAATGTTGTGACTGTAGGATAAACATTTTTGCTGATGAAATTAAAAACAACATCTAGAATCCATCGGTGTTCGTATAACTTGACGGATTATTGAAATAACTGTAATACATTACGAATTTGAGAACCCGACATTCAACAATTCATATGTATACTTACTGGGCATAATTATAATTTGTGTTGCCCTCAAGTTACACGAACTTCTGTCTGTTTGGTTATGATACTCGCGGTATGTGAAAACGAAAATTTCTTACAATGAGAGTGTACTTCAATGTAGATCGACTCTCCTGCGTGTCACATATTTGTTTGCTATTCGTTCCCTCATGTATACCATTCAACAATATATATTCGAATAAACAAATGAGTGAATTAAAAAGTTGATATTTTCTCTCTTTTTTTTTTTTTTTTTTGTATTTGAAGAAAGTTACAATGGACACCTAAGGTTGCAATTCGTGTTCACACAGACAGCAGTACTTACCTAGGACTAATATTACCTGCAGTGTTATATATTAGTCAGAAGTCTCAGTTAGGGTGAAATAATAACACCCATACCTCGCCGTCACCATACCTATCTTGGGTGGTTGGTAGTAGTAGTACTAGTAGTAGTACTAAAAGTAGAACTAGTAGTAGTACTAAAAATAGTACTAGTGGTACTACTAATATTATTATCAGTATTAGTAATACTATTATTATTATTATTAGTAGTAGTAGTAGTAACAATAGTAGTAGTAGTAGTAGTAGTAGTAGACAGTAGTAGTAGTAGTAGTAGTAGTAGTAGTAGTAGTAGGTTAGGTTAGGTTAGGTAGGTTAGGTTAGGTTAGGTTAGTTAGTTAGGTTAGGTTAGGTTAGTAATATACTACTATTGTTACTACTACTTCTACTACTACTACTACTATAGTAGTAGTAGTAGTAGTAGTAGTAGTAACAATAGTAGTAGTAGTAGTAGTAACAATAGTAGTAGTAGTAGTAGTAGTAGTAGTAATAGTAACAATATTAGTATTAGTAATAATAGTACAAGTAGTAGTAGTAGTAGCAGAGGCACCAGTAACAATAGTAGTTATAGTAGCAAAAGTAGCAGTAGCAATAGTAGAAGTATTGATATTGGTGGTGGTGGTGGTGATAGTGGTTGTAGTAGTAGTAGTGGTGATAGTGAGTGTAGAAGCGAAGAGTAATGTGGAGACTCACCAGTGTATGTAGTTATTTACGTCGTCCAGTGCTTGGGAAATGTTGCATTATGCCGAGTGGGGTAATGGATCTCTGAGACACCTTGTCCTCATCCGCGTAATGCTACAGCTATTAGTGTTGCCAATGATAATTATCACCTCGTGCGGGGATGAGAGTGCAGCGAAGGATATCACGCTGTACTGGTAATGGAATCTGCATAATACATAAAGGGCGACACGATGAAGGCAGGTCATGCTCTGTAGGGCCCGTCTCTGTTCACCTCTGCTCAGGAAACATAATTGAATGTGCAGTGAGAGTAATAATCTGTTTATGCAATCAGGAGAGTTATAACT
>JAPQNM010000013.1:35427248-35434748 GCA_029783475.1 Metacarcinus magister | reverse complement strand
ACAGACTTGAACGAGCGCGAGTGAGGGAGTCTTGAGTGCAAGAGGGAAGGCTGCAATCCCCGTTTTGCAGGACACCGTCGTGGACACTTTGATATTAGCAGTACACATGAGTGGATATACCAACGCAGTTAGTCATAAATGACATCAATGCATATCAAATTGGATTTACACAGCAGTTTTATTTGTTGGTCTCATATTGAAAACTTGAAAACCTTTGTGTGAGTGATGGTCGAGTAATGAATCGCAGGGTTGCCGCCGCCTCGCAGCTCGTGGCAGGCGATGCGTGTGTTGATTGGTGGCGGCAAACAACCAACAGGGAGTCAATTAAAGGTTGGTTTGCGCTCCCCACCACAACACGCGGCCAAAGCAGCACGTTAATTGCCTCACCGTGCAGGTCACGCGTGGCTCCCGGAGCTCTGACCTCCGGACGCCGGGCTAATATGTGAAGAGGAGTGGCAGAGGGAGGGAGGAAGGAAGGAAGGGAGGGAGGGAGGGAGGCGCCACGGGAAGGGAAGCTGACGCCGGAAAGTCATATGACGTGGGTGATATATTTAGCTGCGTCAGCCTCAACGAGAACAAATACTCTTCCCTTGTGTTTCCTCAACTCTCAATAGCCGTGTTCCCCCTGTGGGCGACGGGGACGTGCAGGGGAGGAGGGTGAAGCTTTATTCGTTCGTTGGTTTGCTTACCTATCTGGCCGTTCCCACCTGTTACTGTGTGTATACGTGTGTACGGTACTTACATGTACACGAATGTGACACCCAGTAGATCAGTGACAACTAAGAAGTGTTTTGCCACATGATATACTATTGAGTTCATGTGTTTTATCACCGCTTCAGAAAAGGAACTAGGAGAAGGCATGAGAATGTCGATGCTTAACATTTTTGTACATAACTAACATTATCAGTGTTGTTTATGTGGTCAGCATATTTCACACGCTCGGATTGCGCTGATGAATAATTGAAAATCGGATGAGTATCCTTCGCTATATTGCCGGGCATGTGTAATAATTCTTTATTTAATTGTTTTGCCGTTCATAAAATAGATGAACAAGTCCTCGTTCGTGTGGCTCCGTGGGTCAGGCAGCGTTGGAACTGTAAATTCGTTAAGAATTCAAGAGCTAATTCTAGACAGACATACTAGCTCGTTTAACTACATAATAACGGGCGTATTGATTTAACAAATTATAAGATTTAGCAAGTTCATCTGTGCGCCCGTGAGTTACAGGCAATCATCTCCTCGTCCAGTGCTGCTCCATCACTGAATCTTCGTTCCCGTGACCTGAAGGGTCAACACATATCTCCTGTCAGGATACATCCACACCATGCCAGACATATCTTCCCGGCAGACAGCGACAGAGAAGAGAACGAACAACACAATCTCATGTTATCCTCGGAACACAGTGACGCGACTAGTCTCACTACATTTGTTAACAAAATGAAGACCTTTAATTTAGTAAGGCAGTGTTGCATTGCCTTACACCACAGACATCTATCTCACACATATATAATATAAAGTCGACCATAATTTGTAGATGAATGCTCTCTGTTGCATAGTGAGTGGCATCTCTAGCAACAAATTCACGGACTCCAGGTTCGCGCCCTGATCAGCGCAGACGTCACACAACCTATCACGAGATTCATCCACTGTTACGAGTTTGTCGATGAATGGATATCTGAGTTAGCCTGGGGCAGGTAAATGTATTCAGAATGCCATGGTTTGTGTTGTGTCCTTGGTAAGGTGTCCTCACCCAACACGTGCTGAATTACTTACATGGAAACCGGTGGAGCGGCATTGTAGCTCAGTGTATGCTGACCCTCAGCCTTCCTTTGATCAATATGGCGCCAGGTGTTGTCCGGATGAATAAAACACTACTGGCCTCAAACGGGGAATTTCTAAAAGCCGAATAGATTATTCCACCGACGGAACCCTTACCTGGGTCGATGATGAATATCAACCTTATTGCTATTACACACCTGAGAAAGCATCTTCTCACCTAAAGCTTATTTTTTTTTCTCTCTCTCTCTCTCTCTCTCTCTCTCTCTCTCTCTCTCTCTCTCTCTCTCTCTCTCTCTCTCTCTCTCTCTCTCTCTCCTCTCTCTCTCTCTCTCTCTCTCTCTCTCTCTCTCTTGATATATATATATATATCTTATATATATATATACATATATCCATTTGGTAATTTCTTAGTAAATATTTTCTATATTTGGGGGTAGATCTGGAACGTTATCATTATAGTAAAAAGTCAGCATATTTCATTATTTCTTTTAATTCCTCGTGAACAGATGATTTCAGACAAAAAAAGATGACATGTCCGGGAAAATCCTGACATATAGCAAACCTACATTGCCAAGTTATGATATAGTTATAATTATGCGAAGCAGCGTATTGAAGATACTTCGATGGTTGAGTATAGCAGTATAAGTCTTTTACAAATATTTTTTTTCAGGAAGTTAATGAAATAACAGAAACATCACTTTAATAGTTGGTTATAATTCAATTGTCGTTTTAATATTAAGCCTTAAGCATAATAAAGTATAATGGATATTGTTTGAATAAGTTTTACTGTACAATACATGTAGTCATCCATGAATTAGGGACTAAAGAAGATTACAAAGAATCATCACTCCTCGATCAGACATGTCCCGTGAGTCAGATAAGTCAGGCGAGGCGGTGTGTATTCAAAGGTTGGATATACACAGCGCGCAACAACCAAAAAAAAAAAAAAAAAAAAAAAAAATCATACGTTCTTAAAGCAAAGAGCAAGTGCATAAAAGTTTGCCGGAATTTGTAAGTATATTTTGCCCCCGAGTGTAGTCACACGTCTGAAGTGATCCGGCACGGCAGGCTGGACCGGTGTAGATCTTTGATGGTCAAGGTCAGAGAGCATATTCAAATAACTTCTGGACCGTATTATTCAACACAAAAGTGACAACTCAATACAAAAAGCACTGATGTATGCAAGTGATCGTTGAATAGTTATGGAAATATGAATAAATGAATACACATGAATATTAGCAGCAACAAAGTAAGGTTTTGTGCGCATACTGTATGTCTGTGAAAGAAAAGTAAAAAAAAATAGACTCATCGCAATGTGAATCAACGAGGAGTAAAGTCAGTTATTTTTTTATGACGTTCAAAGTTTGTGTGACAAATGTTTGAATTAATACACATTAATAGATATTCAATTTTACAGTGATAAAATAAAAAAAAATTTAATGGACAGCTTTTGAAATGACGTACGTGGAAATAATTCATGGAAATATTAGCTCTTGCTGAGCGCAGGATCCTTGGCGAGGAAGGAAACAACGATATCAGTTTGAAAGTTTATCAGTTATACTTTACTGAAGCAATTTTTTATTTTATTTTAGCGGTAGAAAAACAAAACCCTACAGTACATATATGATAATTTAATTATATGAAAAATTTTAAGTGATGAATAAACGCCCAAAATAGCATCTATATACAATATATTCTAAGATATTATGTTTATATTTCGATAAGTTTATAAAGCTTACTTTACAACAAACTATGGCGGGCGGCCACTATCCAGTTGTAGTGGCCGGCAAGGTTTTGGTAGCATTTGACGCTAGGAGCACAATCTCGCCAGTTGCCTGCACATGTAGAGAGGATTTTGCCGAGTGTGACACCACTTTTACATGTCTTTTTACGTCGGGTAGCTGCCTCCTCCTTTTTTAACTTAATTTTCTGTAAATTGTTTGTTCCATTTAAATTATTACACCTCTAGTCGTACCTGTGTGGACATTGTTAGGGTCACCTTCACGCTCTGATTTGCACCATTATCTTACCGCACTATCATCCTACTCTCCATTTCTTATTTCATTTTTATTATCGTTCTCTTCTAAATCATCTTCCTATGGGGTAGAATACTACAATATCATAAATGATGTGCTAGGAATCACTTCTAGACCAGTAAAAAGATCCGAAGTTGAATTAATTCGTTATAACAGGATGTGGGTGAGTCTCGTGGCAAGGTGATGGTGAGGTTGAGGACGGTGGTGGAGGGTCGCGTGCTGTTTGTCGGTTAGACTGCCACGCCACTGTCTTGGGCCAGGTTAACTAAGCCATTACCAGCAGGTAACGCGTCAGTGAATGGCAGGAGTCCACACCATTAAACTTTGCCTCTCTGTCACCTCTTAACTCTGGGGACGATGTCATCTGTAGAAGTTTGTGAGTCTCATAACTGCAGCTCAGCATCGACCTGCTCGTTAGGGCAGCAGGCTCCGTTTGTACGAGCGCTGTAAAGCTCCTGTGACGGCAGTATTTTTCGGTGGGACGCGAGGGTGGGCGGCACTACGGTAGGGACACCACCCGGGCCAAAGAAGTAAAATAAAGAAATATATGTGAACGAAACTGAAACTGTGAATAGAAATGAGTATGGCTAATGAGGGAGAAGTCTTGACGTAAAGAAAATAACTAAAAAATAGAGGTAAAAAATAAACACCGATTTGAATAATTCCAAAGTGCAAACAAATTTATACCATTCCATAAATACCAACGCAACATAACAGTATGGATAACAAAAATGAAAGCAATTCCGACGCACATACTCGTAAACAAAGTGCACAGAAACACGAATCCTCACAAAGAAAGGCGAGATCTATTTCTCCGTTTTTTATTTAAAGAAAGTGTCAGTCATTTTTCACAGCTGCGAGAGTCATAAATTTTCAAAGCCGTATTTCGCTGTGGATGTATGTTTCTTGCACTCCTTTTTTTTTATATCTATATCTTTTTTTCACGAGTAAAAGTGCACACGAATACCTTGTTGCCCAACACACCATTAGACTATGTCGTGACAAGGAACAGACGAAACACAAAGGACGATCATGCACTTTAAGCAAACGATAAAGGGATTCAGTTTCCAGTTTCCGCAATCTTTGTCATCTATCAATATGCACCGAGAACCAAACGGCGCCATATTGTTTAATTACTATATGTATTTAATTATTGCATTATCGATAATATATGAAGGTAGAGCAGACAGATAACTAAATGGAGAGATGAGGTTTTCATTTTGCCAATCGTTACTACTATAAAGTTTTCAATAGAATTCTTCCGCTACCTTGATCACTTCATTTCTACTTTTTGTAATTTCACATTTTTTCGTCTTTTAAGGCACACAGCTGTTTTCTGTCTTGCCAAGTTTTCTATTTGTTATCCTTATAATTGTACCCTTGCATATAGTTTCTTCAACTTTCTAAAAGTCGTATTTCCGAATATCATTAGTTTTTCCATTTATTTATGATTTTAACAATTCAGCCGCTTCTATTTTGTTTCATGTTATTCTAGGACCATTCTACTACGTTTTCTTATGAGGTTTTTGGTAGTTATAAAAAGTTTTCCGATGTTTTCCTTACTTCTAACTTGCTTCTTACTTATTTCTAGTGATGATTCAAAGACTACATTAGTTAGGTTGTCATTTAAAACTTATTTATTTCCATTTACCTCGTCTCCTACTTGTGCGTACTTGCTCTAGATCTTATTATGAATTAATCTTACTTATATTTGAGTTTAGCGTTTGAGTTTAGCGTTACTTTAACCTTTTACCACCTTGTCGTCACTGGACTATATTTATTCAATACTGATAAATCCCTTACTGTGTTTAGAAGTTTTCAATATTTCCTGCTAGTACAACAAAATTTCTTTTCATCCAAAGTGTTTTTCATCTACCAGGAAAACACAGAATATTCCCTGAGGATCGCAACCACTCTGCATAACGTGAGCCATAAGTGAGACACACAAACCAGTGACCAAGAATCACTTTAGGAAGATGGAGTGCAAGCAGGATTTGGCTTCACCACACTGACTGGCTTCCCGACGTGGTAAATATTCTCGGCTGATGCTGTAATTGAGTTTCCCCTTGTTAAGGCTTAGCCCAAGGGAAAAAAAATAGCACAAAGTTTAATTGCCGTGATATCCATCAAGTTAATTATATTATCCTTACTACGGGAAAAAATAAAGGGTCTTACGGAAGATAAGTTAGTCGAGAAATTAAAGTTTGCCGTCATTAGTGATCTGAGAGAAGTTTCCTAGATAACGGAGGTAAGACAGCTTGAGAAGGAGAGTTTGGATAAAAAGGAGGAAGAGAAGGAGGAGGAGGAAGAGAGAAGAGGCAAAGGCAGAAGCGAAGGAACATGATAGGAAAGAGAAGGATGAGGTTGGTGAGGAGGAGGAGGAGGAGGAGAGTGAAAAAAAAATTCAAGTTGAATGTGGGAAAGAAGAGCAGGAAAAACAAATGAAAGAAGAATCAATAAAGAAATTTGGAAAAGAAGGAATTGTAAGATAAAAGGAGAGAAAGATTCATGACGGTAATTCATTTTACATGACAGAAAAGACCACACAAACCTCATACAAGTCATCATTCTTCCGTCTAGCTGATGTGTATATAGTATCATATATTTACAATTTTATCACTTTATGTTAGTGTTTCCTATTCCATGACTCAAAACTTACATGTTCCCTTGTGGGTTCTTTTGAATTATTTGTTTACAATATTATCACTGTATGTTAGTTTTTTCTATTCTCAAAACTTTCAAATTCCCTTGTCTGTTCTTTCACTCGGGGGACAACTGCCTTGTTGACGATAGTTGTGCTTCTTTGCCGTGGACGCTGATGGGCACCGTAATATTACACCAGATGATCCAGACTCGACGATCATGTTATATTTCCGTGGCCTCAGCACACAAATATCACACAGACAGACAATACGATATAAATACCACACTAGAAAACTGGCGTGAAGGAAAGAGGACAAATATGCGTAAGGGTGATTAAACAGTTAAAATTAGAAAGTGTTTTGGACAAGTGAGGCAATTTGTGACGCATGACTGGCCGCCAGACCCTCAATTTCCTAGCTGCAGTTTGATGTCACCGGCTCCATGCATCGGCCCATGAGGTGGAGTCTCGCAAAAGGAATTTCCTTTCGCTTTACACGAGTTCACTCCTGCCCACTCCGCCGCGGCTGCTGATGCATTGCGGAGATTCCAGAGTCTCGGTCCCCAGTCTGAGTCTTACATACTGTGGTCTGATGGATAGGCGAGAAATGGCTTAAAGGACACCGTAAATAGCCTCCGTTCGGCAGTGTTCTGGGAAACGCGTCTCACGTAGCGAAGGAATGGCACGCAAGTGTTTGTGGTGGTGGTGGTGGTGGTGGTGGTGGTGTTGGCCAGGTGAAAACCTAGCCAAGCGTTCGCAGTTCTCTCAGGTAGCAAGTGAGTGATGTTTTTTTTTTCTTACTATTTTTTATTTTCTTGCGTGTGCTAATTCGAAATTCCACCACCAACACCACCACCATCACCACCACCATTCACACCAACCATCATTCCAACTAACAAAACCACAATAATTTTTGTCTTGTAATATAATCGTACATATACGTATTCCTAACGTAAGAACTGCTTGCAGACACAATTCATCTTTAGATAAGTATGAGCTAAAGAGTCTCGTTAATAGTGAAAAAAAAATACAGTTGAGATATTT
>JAPQNM010000013.1:35402248-35422248 GCA_029783475.1 Metacarcinus magister | reverse complement strand
CACATGAGGTGAGGGGGTGGGAGAGGGTGGGGGCATCATCTACTCAAGTAGGTAATGCGTATTTAATGTTTTAGTACATAATTCATGGTAGGAGGTAGAAAACGGAAGAGCGGCGGAAGACTACAATATTTCATCAGTGATTCACAACTGCTATCTTCTGTACCGCTAGTGTGGGTTATTTACGTTCCTGCAGGTCAGTGTTTTCCTGTCGCAGGCATAGATGATGGAGGGGGCAGCGGGTGGTATGAGGACATGAAGAGTAAACCGTGTGATGGAGAGTAGGGTTGTCCCGTGAGGTGGAGGGGAGTGGGATGAGGAGGGGGGAGGAGATGGGGAAGCGCGACAGATGGTTGGGATAAATAATGGAGAGGCAGAGAGTGAGGGGCAAGGATGCAGTTCCATTACAGTGGACACATCGAGTCTTTCATTATATTACAGGCACTAGAGAGTTGTGGAATACTATTTTTACACTGCCATGGTGTCACACTGAGTCTACGTCTGGCAACACTGACCTGGTAAGCATATTATTGTTACTTTTGATGCATACTTACTTTATTAATACGAATAGAGACTAAATCCATCGTGTGTAAGGACTAAGAATATACAAAGCTATTTCTTTTGCAAACTGGTGCTTGGATGAAACTCGAAACCCCGACCATCGCATTAGGAACCACAATCTGCACCATTCAGTCGTTGGTGTTTTACAAGAGACGGATAAATACTAATATGGATGATGACTGTCTTCAAACGACCTAATGCTTGAGTTTTGTACGCTGTGATTAAAAAAATGGAAAACCTATATATTTCGTAGCAAGAATAGACAGCTCTTTGTCAGATACTATAATTTGCAAGACTGAAAAGCAATGAAAAACAAAGTTTCCATCGTGCTTAACAGCCAATTTCATACACCTTACTTTGTTGGGGTTGCAGGAAACCACTGGACAAACATCCTCTACCAGCAGTCCGCACAAAGGAGTCACTACTGTGAGATAACGTAAGTGTTTTAGTCTTCTACACAAAGACCCTTCAGTTTGTGTAACATTCACGGAAAAAAAGTATCACTACACACATCACTTTGCTTCATGTTTTAACAGGCTAGACATCAAATATGCCAATTTGTATATGGATGGGATATATGTTGACAATTTTTTTGAAACAAGGAAGGTAGATTGTAACTGAGAAAAGAAAACGGAACGAAGTATAATCATGTTGATGACGTCATGCCCAGGGCTGCCAATCATCAAGGTGTCTTTACTTACACCAAGCTGCATCCCGTTCTTCCTTCTTTTATGATACGTACTTTATCATCTATAAATCAATCCATGTACTTTGGCTAAATATATATATATATATATATAACACATACGTATTATTTCAACTCCGGTCAACTCCGGTTAAGATTCATGAGACGTCAATAATTATTTTCTCATTGCATTGTGTTGACGGCTAATGCATATCTTATATTCATATCAAGGTTGCTGTTTTCAGTTTGCACACAATCTTTTGAAGGGGAGAACATATTCGATGAGATGATTATATTCAGTGCGTTATATTAGGAATGGTGTAAGCTTTAGTCCGTGTGTTCGAACCGCGCGTACAGATTCAATTCCTTGGTGTGTGAAGCAGGTGAGAGGGAGGTCAGGGGTGGGGGGGATGGATGGAATTAGTTCACCGCCAACACCGCCAGTGATCGCACGGGTGTCTTCTCACTCCTTTGTGTGTACTGAGGTAAGAATTTGGGTTGCAATTGTTGTTTATTGATCACGGTATGTGTGTGTTACCTAATGTGCTGTGTGTTTTGAGTGGTGGTAATAGAGGTTGGTGTGAGGTGGTGCATGGTAGTGAAGGAGGTCATTCTGAGGGGCGTGGTGGTAAATGAGACTAGTATGAGGTGCGTTGTGAGGGAAGCTAGACGGGGAGTCACCAGTATGAGATGTGATGATGAGGGAGAACAGCTACAAGGGTGTCGGGTGCCTGGTGGTGGTGTAGGTGGTGGTGGTGAGTGGTGGTGATCTGCCAGGGTGCACAATGGCTGCTGGGGAGTGGAAGGGCGGCAGAGCGGGAAAAGGAAAGACTGCAGTGGCGGCAGAAAGAATGAATGGCGGGCGGGGAGATAAAGGTGACCAGAGAAGGGCATAGGAAACTCGTTCTCAAATGTACCAAGGGGAAACAAGGGGGAAACAAGAGAAACAGGAAGGTAATGAGCAAGTGGTTACTGATATCCGAATTCCCTAACGAGCAGGGGTTCGTTGCCTCGCCGAAGATGGCTACACGAGACGCTGCGATGAAGGAGACTGATCAAAGGGTCTGCAGGAGAGCAGCATATGGCAATCAGGAGAAATTGTTGTTGCTTCAGTTATTGGGGAGCGAAGACGGAGGATTGTGTGGCCAAAGGGGACAAACTTGTAGCTATACTGGGGACCGAATGGATGACAGTAATGGATTAGCCTGACATCTAAAAGCATGTAACGTTTTAGCAACAACAGATATGCGACGTACTACATACAATTAAGTGTCTCTCAATCCCCTTCCTGTGTTTTTCGATATTATTTTTCATCTTCACCAGAATGCTCTAGAGATTTGAGGGCTATATTTTTACGTTATCTGATGCATTCTCAGGAGGTTTTCTTTATTACATTTCCGTCACAAATTTTTAGTTTCCGAGATATTCATTGTTTTCTATGAGACCTTCTCTTCGAAAAGTTAAGTTAAGTTTAGTTTGGTTTGAACAAGGTTGTGTTATTTGTCAATATAGATTAAAGTTTGGTTAATTTAGGTTACGTTACGTTATGTTAATTTAGAAGCTATCAAATGTTTTCTATGACTAAAAGTAGGTGGTTGGACGAGGTGCAGACGCCATTTTCTTTCGTAGTCACACGCCAATATGGTGAAGATGTAAAAATTTACCTGTTTTTCAACCGTCTACCTTTTTCACATCTTCCTGGCCTCCTCACATTTAATTCCTATTCCCCACACACCCTATTTCTCTTCTTCCTCCTCCTTCCACTCCTTCCTCCTCTTTCTCACACTCCCTCTTCCTCCTCCTCATCATCTCCCCACTCCCTCCCTCCTCTTCCTGACACCTTTCCTCCTGTTCCTCCTAAACCTCTCCTTCTCCTCGAATCCCTCCTCCCTTCTCCTTTTACCCTTCATCACCTTCATTACACACTCACTTTTTCTTTTCATATATACTCCTCCATGCTCTTCAAATTTCTCAGTCTTCCTCACCTCCATCTCACCATCATTTCTCTCTTTACACTTATCGATATATCCTCCTCCTCCTCCTCTTCTTTCTTCTCCTGCTAAAACCTTCCCATCTTCTTCAAAATGTTTTCTCACAACCTCTTTTTCTTCTCCTCACAATCTCCTTTCCTCCTCCTCATCCTCCTACACCTCGGAATTTTCACCTTATAATTTCTCCTCCATACAACCTACTGTCTTCGTTCTTTTTTTCCTCCTTACAACCCTCCCTCTTCTGCTCTTCATAACCTCCCCATTCCTCTTCCTTTTTCAGTCTTCCTTTCCTTCTCCTCCTCCTCAACCTCGGAATCCTTCTCCTCACAACATTTCCTCACAACTCTCCTCCTCCTCCTCCTCCTAGCTATTCTTTTCCTCTTCGGGTATGCTATCTCCATCAAGCACTTCACACGCTCCATCCTCTCATACGCACCCTATAATCTGGTGCTCCTTTCACCTCACCATCCTCTCGTAGTGTGGGAAAGGCGCATCCATTTTTAAAGATGATTATCGGGTCCACATTAAATAGCATACCGCTAGACAGGATCTTTGGTATTGCTAGCTTAGGATAATCGAGTATTTGTATAGCAACGTCTGACTAAGGGGTCAAGGTTGGTATGCCTGGCTGTAGCTGGTTGGCTGGGTGAATTAGAACGACATCTGTCATCATCACACACAGATGATACCTAACCTTTGTCCTTGGTGGCATGCATTTTGTTTATTATTATTATCATTATTGAGAGAGAGAGAGAACAAAAAAAAGAGAAAGAGAGGGAGAGAGGGAGGTAGGTAGGTAGGCAGGCAGGTAGGTAGGCGAGCAGGTAGGCAAACAGATAGACAGACAGATAGACAGACAGACAGACACAGGGATGGATTAAAGGAGGGTTTGCTACCTGGCTGGGAACGCTTCACTGAACGTTGCTGTGCCGGGGCTGTTAGAGTAAGGGGGCTAGATTGTACCGAGACGACAATACTTTTTATAAAGGCTACACTTGATTAATCTGCAGAGGTGTGATGAGTGAAGATAGATTATTAGTAGTTCCGGCACCACCTCCATTAGTGGTGTAGCGGCTCGTTCCTCTTCTCTTCTCATTTATTACTTTTTAGAACAGTGCAGTAAATCCGGGGTTCTTCCTCCAATATATTACTCTCCCACGCGCTTACCCACACACACACACGCACGCACACGCACACACACACACGCACACACACACACACACACACACACACACACACACACACACACACACACACACACACACACACACAGACACACACACAGACACACACACACACACACACACACACACACACACACACACACACACACACACACACACACACACACACACACACACACACACACACACACACACACACACACACACACACTTACTGGGGTAAAACAAAGCAGAATGATTCCCCTAAACAAGGTGAGGAGAAATGAGCTTTATTTTGTTAATTATTCATTGAAAACTATTCAATCGCGCTGCTTGTTAAGGGACTCGCGACCCACTTTTGCTATCTGTACATTGACATCACTTGAAACTCTTGTTCCGGGAATCCCCATGAATGAATAGGTTTGTTGATCTGTAGATACACCTTTCTCCTGTGACATAACTAGTGGCAGTTTCTGTGGTTCTTAGTGGGAATATATTAAACACCTTTGTGCCTTAACTTAATGTATTTTGTACAATATATACAATACAGAAGATTAGGAATCCATCCGTTTGAACTGCTCGGCATCTCCGTCCACTGCCATGGCTGAATATTTTGGATACTCTGGCAGTGTAATAATACATATATACCTGGCTATATCCTTAACCAAAAAAATATTAACCAATGTTATTGTGACATGAAAAGTAATAGTAAAACTTTCTAGTTGTTAATAGGTTTTGATATTCTAATAATGCAAGTGAGAAATCCCTATAAGTCTTGAGTAGGCATCCACGCCCTTACGGGAAGCCGCCTCGCCCACATTGAATACAGTTCGCTGAAGTGATTATATATTATACTATGATAAGTATAGATACAATAATCATATTTTTATAACCATTTTGTGGGAGAGGGATGCAGTCCCATCTCATTAATTACTGAAATTTTGACAAATTTAAAATTCAGCAATTGTAATACACAATAATGGTTACTTATATAATGCATTTGCATAATGTTAATACTATTTGCATTAGTGCATTGAAGTCTAGAACATAGTACGTACTAAGTAAAGTTATATTTTATGTATTCCAGCTGTAAGACTATTCTCTCAACCCAAGATAGAGGCGTAAGAGGAATAACTCCCCTCTTCACCTTTGGGACCACCTTCACTTGCTGTGTTAGACATATTCCTGACATGTCACTGAAGGATACAACTGCGGTGAACTTGTTCCACAGTCTGGAGACTCGAGGCGAAGGTCCTAACACCAATCTGCTCAGAACTGGAGAGCACCGTTCTCGTGTCTCGCGGGGGAAGTGAGTGAATTAATGGTATTGGAATGTAAATATAGATGTAGGAATGTAAAAAAAGTATTTTTAATCAGTTTTAATTCGCTTACAGTTCAAGATATGGAAACTAAATACCACTTATACGTTATATTGTGTAAATTTAGGGTATGTCATATGAGACCAGCATCAGCCAGTAAAGTTAAATAACGGTTATTTCATTAATGTTATTAGGCAAGCAAAGATGAAATACAGTTTGGAATTATAGTAATCAGAAAAATAAGGCCAGATTCGTGTTCAGCATAACCGAAAACCTTATTGTATAAATTTTCATGAGATTCGGAGGTGTGGAAATTTGCATGAAATTTCGTAGGGTACACCCTTAGAATTTTTGAGATAAATCACATATTTTAAAATAACTCGAAATGTATGGGGTTTACGTGAAAAACATATAGAATATAAAAGAAAGAGAAGAAGACGTTAATTCCATGGAGCTCTGATAAAATTGAATTGGAATGTAATTCTAGATGTAGGAGTATAAAGTATTATGCATTAATGTCTTTCACAAAATGTAAATTTTCTTCATAGGTATTTGAGTTATTTTGAAGATTGATAACTATATGAAATAGACATTATCAAACTCCATAACTTTACTTCTATACAATTTTCCTGTAGGACTAATATTTACGTAGTAAAATGGGA
Organism: Metacarcinus magister; assembly: GCA_029783475.1. Lineage (NCBI taxonomy): Eukaryota > Metazoa > Arthropoda > Malacostraca > Decapoda > Cancridae > Metacarcinus > Metacarcinus magister. The sequence continues at coordinate 35,415,870 of JAPQNM010000013.1, read as the reverse complement.
AAATTTTTTTCGACCTCAATTCTGGTGGAATTTACATGCTACAAAATGGAAAATCCAAATATTATATTAACGACAAAACTTATTCCAGATTCGTGATCAGCATGCCCGAGAACCCCTTTACCGGTAATGGACATCGTTGAATAAGGAGGAGGAGCAGTATCAGGCAAGGAGGGATTTTGGAGATGTAGCTATGAGGGTGGGAGGTGAAGAGTGGGGAAGGGGTGATGGGGAAGGAGGAGAGGAAGATGGAAAAGGAGTAGGAGAAGGAATAGGGGGTAGAGGAGTGGAAGGAAGGTCATTGGGTGGTTGATGAACTTCTGCTAAAACACATCCTCTGTTCTCGGAGGTGGTATGTGGTAGGGTAGAGGAAGTGAAGTATCAATGAAAGGTTTTCCTATGAAGGCTTCAATGTCAGAGATGGTCTCACGTGGGGAAGAAAGGGATGAGAGAGTGGGAGTAAAAATTTTTCTTGGCTGGAGGGAATAAGTTAAGTTATTAAATCAGTAGGTGGTTTTGGAAGGGGAAGTACAGGAGCGACGCATAGTATTTAGTGTACGAATATGATGTGGAAGGGGAGCAAGGTTTGAAGTAGAGGACAGGAAATGTGAGAGAAGTGGAAGAGGTATGAGTAAGGATGGGATGTAGTAATTGGAAAGATAGTGGTCCGTAAGGTGGTAGTTTGCACGGGTATGAAAGACTGACAGGAAGGGGGGAGAGTTGATCTACAGAATCAAACAGGCCCGTCTCTGTGGCTCTCCCTTTACCTACGGGCCTCTCTCCCTACTCCCCACCTGAAAATCTGCTTTGTGGACTGCTTTCTGAAGCCTGAAAATACTTCGAAGAGTCTCCGGAGAACAACGCCAAGCTTTCTACAGAGGAAAAACTATTAAAAAAAAAGCAAAACTTTAAAATTTTATTGGGAGTCCCTCGGACTCTAACAACACTACTGACGCTCATTAACCGGCAACACTACCAATCAAAGAGTCTTATACACAACGTTCAAACAACAAGGCCAACGCTTCATAGCCAATGCAGGGTAAGACGCTGGAGGAGATGAGGCGTCACGAGTCTGGGAAGTCGCACATCAACGTCACCTCGGCCTGGGAGTTCCATTCCAGCTTGCAGTGCCACCAAGGAAACCTACATAAAGGAAATCACAAATCAGTAGTTCCATTAAAACTGCAAATATGGAAAACTATTATAACATTTTAAAACTCTCATACACAAGATCTATAAAAACACCTACCCACCTGTAAGCCCTTAATATCGTCATAGCCACCATCAATTATAGGGTTTAAAAAAACACTAATATAGTAATAATCTAGTATGATTTTGCCACAAAGAAACTCACACCAGCCGATTGTCTATACGTAGTCTTTTAGCGTGCAGAAAATAGACTTCGTATTCCTACCAAAATTATTTGCAAGATTCCGGATTAATATATAATTGTATGTAACCAAGGCGCTAATACTGATGTTCGGTCTCGTGGAAGCGGTTATTTTTCACCTACAAAACTATTTTCACACTAGAAAACGGGAAGTATACAATCTACACTATCCTCTTAATTGCGTCATCTACTATAAAAGTTTATATGCATTAATTCTCCTTTAGTCAGTGATACTATAAACAGTTCATGTACTCTTAACGTAGTGTTAATATTAAACCTAGGTTGCAATTTACTTGGTAATGACTAAGAGGGATTATACGGATAAGTAATATTTTATTCATAGTAATTTTGGTGTAGAGTTTACAGGGACGGCAGTCTATATAAATGTATGCATAATAGCGCCAGTGACTTTCGAAAGAACTACCACATGAACGTATTGTATTGGATGATAGTTAAATAGTTAAATGGCGTAAAAGGAGTATTGAAATCCACCAGAAACTAATGACTCACACGCGCACATAAACTACAAGGAACTAAACTAATCACTATGGCAAACTAAAACTAATTAACCTTCAAAGGAGTCACTCACCTGCCACCGGGAACCTCAGCGTAGTGCCCTTCCTCATCCAGGCGGGGCGTGTCACTGCTCCACCTCCAGATTAACTGTTACTTAGCTTGCGTTGGCTGCCTCGTTCCCCTTCGCGGCTGAACGAGGTTTTTTTGGCTGGGGAAGAAATGTACGTCAAAGTTAAGTAAATACGTTGTTTTAAGATTCATATGTTCTTCCAAACATGATTAAAACAACTGTAACAATGACTCGACTCGCAAAATTCTCAATAGTCAACAAAACCAACTATGGCAGTTACCTGAAGAGACCAGCAATGCCTTCTTACCTTGCTGACGTGCAGGGACGGAATGGGACAAGGCAAGAGACACAAGGCTGAACGTAGCATCGGTTGAGACAGGTTCCGGAACGTCTCAGGATTCGCCTCGAAGATTCAACCTCGAACACCGTCACACCTTCACAAGTACAGAACCTTCCACAAGGACCAGCAACACCTGCACATGCAAAGACACAAGCAGGATGAGCCACATTACCTCAATAAAAGTAATATATGTGTTAGATAAGAGTGGAAGAAAGAGTTCAAATAACATCGACGAACCAGTAGCGGATTGGTATGAGAAGGTTGTTAGTGTGTGAAAGACTTGTTCCGTCAGTCATCTCTCATTCATTGAACGCCAATTTGACACTTACAATTCATGGTTTTGAATGTATACTCTATGAAAGAACAGCTTTCACCAACTACATCTCCACAACACATTGACATTGTTAGTGACATGCTGTACGATGTGACAGATCAACAACCATTGGCCAACGAACATTATCGTCTCTGCCCTGCCTTTGTAAACTATCTGACTATATTTGCCTCCTTTATCTAATCACTTCCTTAGGGGTTGTTTGTTGGTATATCATTATAATGGTTGAACTAGTGTACCTCTCTCGTTCTTGTGTAGACTTCATGAGATTCCTTCCCATACCTGTAATGAGCTAGTTTGTTGAATATTTCTCATATTCCAAAATGACGACGTAGCTCTTTGACCACTGATAAAAAAATATATTAATTATTATAGAATTTTGGTTAAGTGGCTTTATTGGTTGGTTTGGTGACATCAAGGCTACTTATACTTCTTGGCTTCATGGTGCGGGAAGGAACTTGTAGACTGTGTATTGACGCTCGATGGGGAAGGCGTGGCAAGGTGATAATTCAATTAGTGGTAACGGTGGATGTCATGAGGTGGTGACGCAGGTAGGCGAAATAGCACAGTGTGGAATGGTGGTCGAGATGTGACTTGGTGTTAAGAAGCAGCATATCTATAGTGATGAAGAAGATGGATTGGCATGATGAGTATTAAGTGGATGTGATGATGTGTGGATAGTGCTGCAGGGTGGAGTAGTGGTGGTCTTGTGCCAGTGGTATCTGTGGTAGTAGTAATCATGGTTGTGGTAGTGATGGTGTCACCAGTGGTCCTCATCGTCTTTATAAGGATGAGAAGGTCAATGGATACACTAAAATTCCCCGTCATTTTACGTCATTCAGGCTAACCTAGTCCAGGTAACCACGAAGGTGCACCACAGGCAACTCAGGTAATAATAGCACACGTCACTCATTCCTTGATCACCTCCTCTCCTTCCTTTTCTGAACCCCTCTTTACGATATGCTCTTTGTTAATTCTTGCCGAGAATTTCATGATGGATGGCACATGCAACTATGCCAACGAAACGTACCCGCATATTAACTCCTTATTCGGCTCGTGGTGTTGGATTCTTTTTTTATTCTACATTTAAAGGAACTGTTATTGCATTGGGGGATACTAACGAGGTACTAAACAATTCGAGAGTTTAAAGAAGCCTACACATACTGAATTCTTATAACTCTCATGCTAGTTAGTTAGTTAATGCAAAAAGGAGCAAGCGCCAGACTCATGCTATTCAGTTTCGAATGCGCTTTTTCTTATGCTTTACAGTATTTGAATACAAAACTGAAGTATGCCAATATGATACGATAAACTTGGCAATCTTGAATGTAATTTTGTTTTCTAGAATTGAATGATTATAAAGAATGAAACTTTTGAATGATTGTTTACATGACGTAACACGCGAAGCTCTCACACTTTGAAAGTTTTGTGCAGTAGCTGCTCAGTAGTATAGAACATATATCATCAAAATGTAAATTTCTGCAGCGAAATAAGATTCTGCATATTCATCTCTTTGTCATTTTCTTTTGACGACAGAGTCTTATATTGACGTGTGTGGGTAGATGAGGTGTGTATGTGTTAGATAGTGTTTGCTTGTTAATATGATAATTGATAAATAAATAAAACATTAGTGCGGCAGACAATCTGACCGACAAATCACATAGTTCGCCTTCACACTTAATTAACACCGAGTAGCAGCAACACGTAGTACTTTAACATACAGTTTACCTCATGCTATTTCCTTTCCTTGGCTTTCATTGTTGCCAAATTGATGACTTAAAATTTCACTCCAGTAGTTACGTAATGTTTCAGATAGAGACAAAGGACAGGTTAAAAATAACTAATTTAATTCCGTTTGCTATGCGAGCGGCATAAGTTACCTGTGACAAGTAGATAAAGAATACATCAACATAATCATTTAACGCACTCAACACGAACATAACACACTCACTTAAGGTGACTCAATTCACTAAGTTCCGTTAGATGGAAGACCTTGAGTCACACTGTATGTTTGCAGATTCTCTCTAATATGCTTCTCGAAACAAATAATATTATAAACGATTGTGCAAGGTGAATAAATGACACTGGTGTTTGTATTATATTGTTTCATATCCATTTTTTTTCAGATCTAAAAATATTGTCAGAAAGATCATGCATGTGCATGTGCATGTGCAAGAACATGTTCGTATATTCGTGTGTCCCCCTCCCCCACACCCACACACACACACACACACACACACACACACACACACACACACACACACACACACACAAAAAAAAACATCTGTAGGGACATCATATTCTGAATTGGTTTTAGGATTTCAAGGGATTGGTATTAGGATTATAATCTTAAGTATTTTGATACCGCCTCTTATAGTTATGTCTTTCCTGGCTGAGTTGTGTTAATGATTCCGTCTTATTTTTCTCTAAATCATGTATCACCATTGGATCTAGATCAAATTAAAATCCATTGCCTCAACCCTCTACAATCAAATGACTCCATAACAGCGAAAACCCAGCATACTTTTCATTGAATTGTAAATCGTAAGGAATGGTAATGACATACGAAATGACGCGTTTCCACTTCACGATGGAGGGTAACATTTCAGGGTTTTAATGTGACTCGTGTTAATGCTAGTTGGTGGATAATTAGTCCTAGAATTGAATATGGAAAGTTTTGATGCTATTGTACCGAGTCTCTCTCTCTCTCTCTCTCTCACTCTCTCTCTCTCTCTCTCTATATATATATATATATATATATATATATATATATATATATATATATATATATATATATATATATAATTATGCAATTCCAAATCCATTCTATAATAGATAATTATGGCTTTGATCAAGAGGCATAATAACTTTGTCGATCGACTGTTTATATGATAGGGATTCATTCGCCGAAGACTGACATAGAATGTTTTGTGAGAAATACGGACTTGTGAGAACTATGGATTTGAGTAGATGAGTAAAATACATTAATATTAATAATAATACATAATGCTATTCCTTCCATTGTAATGGTAAGATAAGGTGGTATACTTGCAACGACACAGCTATAACACATTACCATAAATATGATGCGGTCACTATTTCCACACACTAATGAAAACCTTGTAGGACTGAAAGGCGTAGAATACGGGCGGTGAAGCACAAGTAATAAGATGATTACCACTACCCAGGTAACTACAGCGACGCGGCAATAATTGTATAAGTAGTTACTAAAACCACCACTTAGTTGCTCGTATTTTGTGGCAGTGATGTTGTATTATGTCATACAGTCAATAACATGCCAATGACTTGCACAACACGCAAAAATCTATGGACGTTATGATATCTTAAATAAATAGAAAAAATCCTTCTCATAATAATGTCAAATATATAAATCTCCTTCAAAGCATATAAAGATGTCCAGCATTAGCATCGCAAGTTTCTTTATCCCATGGAAAAATTCCATAATAAAGCATTTTTTAATGAGAAGAAAAAATGTGTTTTTTCAAACACTGGGGGAGTGTGGAGGCGAGGAGCCACACCAGCATCAGTGTGGAATCCAGGAATGTCCAGCAGGCCAACAAACGATGACAGTGAATCATCTTTACTCTGGTCAGCCGTGTGCGTGTGCGTGTGCGTGTGTGTGTGTGTGGGTGTATGTGTGTGGTGTGTGTGTGTGTGTGTGTGTGTGTGTGTGTGTGTGTGTGTGTGTGTGTGTGGTAGTGATGTAGTATCGGATATCCGCCTCCGCCTCCTCCGAACCTCCGCATTATTATCGGCGTCCGTTTTTCCAGACAACAAAACCTCCGCATCATGAACCGCCACCGTGTTTTCAGATAATAAAAACTTCTCAGAATTATACGCCTTCACAGATCTCCACCCATCTAATATTTCTCCTTTCTCTCTCTGTCATAATCCCTTTACTCTCATTCTTTTCATCCACAAATCTCCTCTCCGTTCCTCTCACCTACCAGCCCCTCTTCCTCTGTATTCTTCTCTATTAACTCTCTCCCTCTTCCGCCCTCCGTCTCTTATTGTTCTCTCTCTCTCTCTCTCTCTCTCTCTCTCTCTCTCTCTCTCTCTCTCTCTCTCTCTCTCTCTCTCTCTCTCTCTCTCTCTCTCTCTCTCTCTCTCTCTCGGCACGACGAAACATGTTTTCTCTTGAGAAACGTCGCCTCCGAGGAAACCTTGTAAAATGTTTTGAAATATTTTAAGGGTGCATGAATGTTGACACAATTAAACTGTTTTCAACTGATGACTTATCACGAATGTGGAGTAATGGAGTACAACTAAGTGTAGACAAATACAATTATGTAGACTGCACTAAATTTTTCTTTGCATATAACGTAGATTGAGAGTAGGATAAGCTTCCACCTTCCGTACCACAATAATATCCTTTAAACATAAACTCGAATATAATCCCCAACAAGATTTCAGAGAGAGGCTCTTGTGAGCCGGCGCACTGAGGATTGTTGTTTCTGAATTAGTTTACTTGTGATTATGTTTGCATGTGATACTATTAATGACAAACCACCTAGTTTGCATCCTAGGGTTTGTGAAGTCTGATTTTCTATATAATTTTACGTAATTTTCTCGCTATCTATTAATCTCAATAACTACATGTGACGTTATATAGACCTCTTTTGATATAGCTAACTTGATTTTTTCGCTTTTTTCTTTCTCTATCTGGCTCTTGTCTCTCCTTTTGTGTAACTGGATCCTTGTATCGCAGCAACAACGCACAATAATCAATTGTAAATTACCATATGTGATACAAAGATAATCTTCAATTATTCATGCATAAATTTATTACAATTATGTGCAAGAAAAAGCCGCGCCCGCGTCCACAACAGAGGATATGAAGGAAAAATAATCTGCAGTCGTGTCCGCGTCCGCAAAATTTAATTTCTAACCTTCACAGTTTCATCCGCAACAGCATTTTATGAAAAAAGTCCGGTCCCGCCTCCGCTTCCACGGAGATCTAAAATTTAGCATCAGATACATCACTAGACTGTGTGTGTATGTTTTTTTTTTTGTGTGTGTTGAAACTTGTTCTAAATTTGTCATCATTGTGTCGAATGTTTTATGTATATGTTTAATGAACAATCGAACATTCGTGAGAAAGAAAATAAAGACAGTTTTCAAGTCAGACGTGAACTTCCTACCGGTGGTGTTCGCCTTGGAAACATCACTCCATTAATTAACAATGTCAAGAATCAGGGTTCTTGCCTTTCTTCCTATGGCAATGGAATCTTAATTAATGGAGGAAGTGAGACTCAAGCAAAAAAGATCACCCAATGCACTTGGAGCTGTATATGACCTTGGATTGACCGGGGAGAATGTTTAAGCGCACATTACTCTCACAAAGGTAAGTCTAGAGATCTCATGTCATTATTTTGTTTGTCAAGGTCTCGACTTATACCAATCTGGCAAGTACAGTCGCATCGTCTTTATGTATAATAGAACGAGGGACACACATATAGTTGTTGAAAGTGATGTGTAAGGAGGGGTGGTGAGGCCCTTGTCTATGGTGGGTCTGTTGTATAGTGTATCTGATAACAATGACATTATAAATTGCTTGGTGGTCTGGGAGTTGGCTTAATCATACACATATCTTACCGAATACAAAAAACGTTGTCTTACGTCTGGTCACACAAGGCAGATCTCACTGGCACAATCTTCACTGTGCAGAAGAGGGAAGAGTGATATCAGCATCTCCTATCAAGCAGTGTGGTCTGAAGCCAATCTGCAAGGGAAGGAGAAAGGGAGAGGTGATCATTTACGTTAAGGTAGAGCCAGGGTGTTTTGCTAATAAGTCTCCCTCTTGAGTGTTGGTAAGTAGCTCAAGGAGGAATAGTATAATGTAATCAACTTGATGTGTTATTTTTTGTTTGGTTCCATGGAGGAAGGTGGTAATAACTCCCTTTAAAGTGTTATGGGGAAGGTAATGCTGCCAACTACTTACTATGGGTAGGTATCAATCACTAGGATCTGTACTACCAAGGTAACATATAAATCAAGAATACTAAAACAACACTACTAATAATAATATGTTTAACTATTTTGAGCTAACGAATACAATCATGTCCAATAAAGTATAAGCATTCAAAAGGTAAGGGTAGTTAGTGGCATTGGATAAGACACTGTTTGGCTACGAAATGGAAGTGGAGAGAGAGAGAGAGAGAGAGAGAGAGAGAGAGAGAGAGAGAGAGAGAGAGAGAGAGAGAGAGAGAGAGAGAGAGAGAGAGAGAGAGAGAGAGAGAGAGAGAGAGAGAGAGAGAAAGAATGAGAAAGAGAAAAAGAGAAAGAAAATGAGAGAGAGAGAGAGCACTGAAATACATTACTTTGCCGAGAATGCGAATTGCTTATAAATTTCTAATGACTTTAACTCATGTAATATTCATAAGATGGTCTTCCCTCAAAGTGTTCTGAGCCTAATACAAAAATACATATTCCCAATGAACTTAATTAAGAATCTTGTAGAGAGGAATTCGTCAGCTACATGTACTCATTTACTACAAATTACAGTCTCTCTCTCTCTCTCTCTCTCTCTCTCTCTCTCTCTCTCTCTCTCTCTCTCTCTCTCTCTCTCTCTCTCTCTCTCTCTCTCTCTCTCTCTCTCTCTCTCTCTCTCTCTTTCTCTTTCTCTTTCTCTTCTCTTTCTCTCTCTCTCTTTCTCTCTCTCTCTCTCTCTCTCTCTCTCTCTCTCTCTCTCTCTCTCTCTCTCTCTCTCTCTCTCTCTCTCTCTCTCTCTCTCTCTCTCTCTCTCTCTCTCTCTCTCTCTCTCTTTGCTCACAGGAAGTCCATCTTGCCTCTACTCCCGGGCAGGTTCCATGAAAACGACAAGTGGATCCTCACGAATTGTGTCTGCAGTTGTATTTCTGTCTTCCCCTTCAAGTTAGTGAGCCATGTTATTGCACGCTCTTCTTTGCCTGCCTCTCCTCTTAGTTGCCGCACTTTCATCTATCTCTATACGAACCCTTTCATATCTTTGTCTCATTTATGTCTTGCTCTTCAAGTGGCTTTCATTTACTATAGTTTCGTTTAATCTTATATTTCTTTTTTTATAATTTCGTCTCTTCGATCCCTTATGAACAAAAAATAATCTCACATACATACATGCATATATACTAATATTTATGACGTAAGAGTATCATAAGTACACCCCTCCCACGGCCTCGCTGCACAAGACTTTCTACTTCTTCTCATCCTTATTCTGTTCATCTTTCTAATGCAAGAGTTAACCAGTATTTTCACTCTTTCATCCCTTACACGGGTAAACTCTGGAACTCTCTTCCTTTGTCTGTTTTTCTACCTGCCTATGACTTGAACTCTTTCAAAAGATGATGCTAAACTGGACCTCCACCCCCTGGTTCTGTTTCTCCTACTGTCCTCTTTACAGGGTCTGGCGACAAGCGGGATTTTTAAAAATGTATTTTTGTTGTCCCTTGACCTCTTAATGAAAAAAAGAAGAAAAAAAGAAGAAATATGTGTTATGCTGTTTCTGTGCGACGTGTGTTATCCTTCAGCTCTAACTAATGAATGGTGGTCATAATTTTCATTCAGATTTTGATATTCGTAAAACAGATTTTACATCAACATTTCTCCTGCGTTACTTATGGATTGAAATACCCTTAAAAAAAAGGTCAAATTCAGTCACTCCCATTAATTTGCGCTATTTCTAATAAACATTAATTTCGGTAACAACTTTTCCAATATTCTTCGTACGCATGTATCAGAGCAGCCTTTCACCTTGTCCACATCCCACAACACCTAAATAACTTTAATGTATACTTCACTCTCTCCTGATTAACTGGTTTCCCTTAAAGGTGTTTTTTTCCTTCCCTGCATAAACGCACTTGCTGTGTCGAAATATACTCTTCATTTGCATTTTTGTATATACAGGCTTTCGGTGCTTTCTAAATTATTCCTTTTAAACATAATATCCCATGCTTGCTTTTCCTTTTCTCTTTATTGCGTTTATGTATCGTCTGGTTGTCTCAAATTTCCTTTCATCTCACAACACGCAGGGCGGATGAACAAATGATAAGGTCGTGTTTCCTGCACTCCAACCAAGACTTGTGGATTCATAAGCTGCATGGAAAGAAAGGAGTTGACGGAAGCAGCCAGCCAGCCAGCCAGTCAGCAAGCCAACCAGCCATCCATCCAGCTAGCCAGTCAACCAACCAGCCTTCCAGCCAGCCAACCAGCCAGCCAGCAGCCAGCCAGCCAGTCAGCCAGCCAACCAGCCAGCCAGTAAGCCAATCAGCCATCCAACCAGCTAGCCAGCCAACCAACCAGCCTTCCAGCCAGCCAACCAGCCAGTCAGCAAGCCAACCAGCCATCCATCCAGCTAGCCAGCCAACCAACCAGCCTTCCAGCCAGCCAACCAACCAGCCTTCCAGCCAGCCAGCCAGCAAGCCAAACAGCCAGCCAGCTAGCCAGCCATCCAGCCAGCCAACCAGCCAACCAACCAGCCAGCCAGCTAGCCAGCCAGCAAGCAAACATATAGAAATGACAGACACATAAACGTACCATACATCCACACAAGTAACAGACACATAATGAGATGCAGACAGACAGGCAGACAAACAGACATAGCGAGAACGAAAATATGAGTGTTTATATGGCCTGTTTGTAGTCCTGGTTGGCGAGGCTCGTTATCGACACAGGCAGATGTTATGTTTGTGGGTGTAGTGTGAAGCGTCTGTGGCTGCTACGCCGTTTCTCTTGACACAATGAAATATGCGTTTGAATGGACAGTGGGAAGGATGAGTTTAAGCCGCGCCGGGAGGGTGAGGGAGTGATGGTAGGATTGAAATTGTATGATTGAAAAGAAACATTGACAATTTTTTCATTGTTTCTTGTTTACTCCACATAATGTTGATAATCATGGCTATACTTAGTTTGTCTTTTTCTTTTTATTCACGTCAATGGAGAGAAATCCAGGATTACAAAACATAGGGAAAAGTAGCCTCAAGAAGCTCCAATGAAAGTACAGTTACTTTCATACATCTTGACCAGCCTGGTTACATATCACTTAGAAGAAAAAAAGTGAGAAAAGTTAGAATTCAATTTAATTTTAATTTACTGTTAAATTACCAACCTTGAAATCGTTAATAGTATATCACATATTATTGACATTTCAACTAATACTTGTTTAATAACGTGTATAACTTTATCAGAAACTAGCAATGCTCTCTTATTAATGCAAATGTGTATGGATTTGTTTATTAACCACTGTGACGTAATATGTTACTATATATTTAACACATTGATTTAGCGTAGTGATGCAGCGCTGTAAAACAAGTGATTACCGCTGCTGGACTATACAATTCATGACAAAGATGCCTTGAGTATTTATTCCGACTTTGATCGCCAGATATGCTTCACCAATACGAGGACTTAAACCTTGCTTGTTTTGTTTGAAAGATATTTTTCCCTTTTTGCTGCTGCTGTTGTGGCTGCCAATGTGCCACTAATACACACGAAAAAAATACCATCACTGAAGTCTTTTTTTCAATTCAATATGATTTACCGAACCTCGACATCCATGCGGCGTTTTTATTTATGACCTGACGTGAAGAACAAATACATTTTGATAAAACGTGATTCACAGCAGCTGCACACAGAGGACCGATTCTCTTTATACATCTGTCCATGCACGTGCCTTTATCATCATTATTTCATTATGAGTTTTTTTTTCGTTAACGTCGCACCTGTCCGAATAACGAACGGGTAAAGAATGTTGACAACAAACTCCAGTAAAAACACACACACACACACACACACACACACACACATAAAGACACACACACACACACACACACACACACACACACACACACACACACACACACACACACACACACACACACACACACACACACACACACACACACACACACACACACACACACACACACACACACACACACACACACACACACACACACACACACACACACACACACACACACACACACACACACACACACACACACACACACACCAGGGACAGGGTAATTCCTCACTTCACAAGTGGAATACATCACAGCCTCGCCTCCATCTGCCCAGTTATGAATTTGGAGAAAAATTTTCCATTCTAAACGAATGTTTTCACATGAAAAATGGCCTGTCTGTTGCGTCAGGCAAGTGTTTCACTTTCTAAGAGAGCAGAGAAGAATGCTCATGAGCATGTACGAACACACTTTATGGCTGTTACGTGGCAAACATGTTGTTCACGTGATGGTTACACTACTTGTTCATCTTTTAAGTAATCCTACACTGAAACACTATGGGCGTCGATGCATCTGCTTAGAAATGTGACCTTACAACACAACAATAAATTAAAGTTCAAAAACCTACTATGATGTTTGGATGTCTGTTTGTTTTTTATCTGTCTATTTAAATAAAACCAGTGACACTTTTATCAAAAGAAAATAAATCTGACGTAAAACCTACTTTAGTTGCATTTGTGACACTGTCCAAATAATACTCTCCAGAGACAGAACAATAATATATAAACAAACGGGTGTTGAATAATAGTAAGGAACAAAATCAGTACAAAATTATTTTATCGCATTAACTACATGTAGAATATGAATTTTCAATAGTCACCAATAAACAAAGGTAAACAAAAAAACGACTAATTTTATAAGCCATTTATGATAAAGAAAACCTGACTTACAGGATGATAAGGAACCACACACGACCACGCTTCTGTTAAAACAATAAAACGGACCACCATGACTTTGTCTGCAGTAATTTTGTATATGAAGAAAAACATTTACACATGATTCACGTTGAATTATATTAGACAACTTCATGGATGTGAATTGTTGCAAAGAATCTTATTCCTCTTAAATGAAAGTAAAATAATGAAAGCGATATGGTTTTCTGGGCTATGTGTTTTTCAACTTAATTTACAGCCATTTTATGTACATATATGTATATATATATATATATATATATATATATA
>JAPQNM010000013.1:35394748-35397248 GCA_029783475.1 Metacarcinus magister | reverse complement strand
ATAATGTTCTGGCAAAGAGCAGCTGCGTATCAATGTGTCGTTAGCATCATATTGTTTCTTGATACAAACAACAACAGCACCACCAACAAGAAGAAAAAAATAGCCCGTTTTGAGAGACTACCATCAACTAATTAATATTCCCTGTCACCTGTTGTTCCTGTCCTTTGCCGTTCATGAACTGTGGGCAGCACATCTTCCGGCGAAACATAACTTTCTCCAGAACATCATACAGCTGCACACCGCGACACTAATCAATAGAATAAAACTTCCAATTATAACCTTTATCAGTTTCATCACGAGTATCCTCATTCTCAATTCCTCCTGGACAGATTCCTGCAGTCACACATGCCTTCCTGTTCATAATTGCAATTTCAGAGCTCACTGATACGCTGTCCCATGTTTTTCACATAAATTATTGGTATATGCATTCACGACAGAAAATATTCTAAATTCTCTGCATCAATCGCCATGCAAATTTGACAGCTTCGCACAGGTGATGTAAATCCCTTTTTGCAGAACAACTGGGTGTTTTGTATATATATTGGAAGTCATATTGAGTAAGAATATTATATATATATATATATATATATATATATATATATATATATATATATATATATATATATATATATAGAGAGAGAGAGAGAGAGATTGTTTGTTATTTGAATCTTGTTGAATATAAACAACATTAAACTCTAATATATTATAGTGTGATCTTGTCTCCGGTACATACACCGCGCGGCACACAAGGAAGAAGCGGCAGGCTTGTTGTGCATCTGGCTGTACTCACGCCTTAAGACTTGTGATGTATCCACTAAACTGTACTAAGGCCTCTTAAAAACCAGGTGTGAAACTCTTGCTTGACAGATATAAGGAACAAGGCATAAACTCCATGGTTTACATAGGCAGGAATTTATAACATCAGCTTCAATCTCTCTCTCTCTCTCTCTCTCTCTCTCTCTCTCTCTCTCTCTCTCTCTCTCTCTCTCTCTCTCTCTCTCTCTCTCTCTCTCTCTCTCTCTCTCTCTCTCTCTCTCTCTCTCTCGCAGGGTTGTTTTCCTTAATGCCTTGGGCAAGGAGTCTGGTGCCACGCGTTGCCTCATGGAATACTTGCACCCGCCATCCACAATTTTTCTATTGTGTTGTACTGATCCTACTTCCTGTAAATTAATCCTTTAATGTGTGATGGGAAGAGAGGAAGGAGGTTGGGAGGGGAGGTTAAGATAATCCTTTTTCCTGAAGGGAGATAGATGGAATGCTTTTAGTTTTCAGACTTACAATTTTCTATATTTTTCCCTCTGGAAAACTGACGCAAGTTAAGTTTTTACGAGTATTCTCAGCTGGCTCTTAACACTGAAAGATGAAACTGAAAGCTGCCGCGGAATGTATTGGAAAGCTTCCGAGATTGAGTCATTGTTTCAGTTTGGTTCTGGAAAATCCAAAGGACAAAAACAATGCCATTCTAGATGAAGTCAGACATATCCTGAAAAGCTTCAAGGCATGAGAGGCAGAGTGTGCACGAGAGGCTACAATGACCCTCAAACGTTCTCTGGGAGGTCTGTGCGCTAGTCTGAAGCCGGAAACAATTTAGGACGAAGGTATCTTGGATTAGTAGTGGCCGACCCTCTCCTGGGTCTGTATGGAATTATTATCTCTCTCTCTCTCTCTCTCTCTCTCTCTCTCTCTCTCTCTCTCTCTCTCTCTCTCTCTCTCTCTCTCTCTCTCTCTCTCTCTCTGCCGCTGTGTGTGTGTGTGTGTGTGTGTGTGTGTGTGTGTGTGTGTGTGTGTGTGTGTGTGTGTGTGTGTGTGTGTGTGTGTCTGTTATACAACTTTAATCAGTTAACCAAGATGAACACCTACACTTTGAAATGTACTGAACTGATGTCTCACTGTCACCAGTATTATACAGAATGATATAATGAAATACATTGAGTGAAAAGCAACGAAATAAAAGAAGCAGCCACGTAATACTAGGTAATGAAAGGCGAACGTGTTAGTTATTCAACAACATATTTAACCTTTACACAGATTTCATTCAGTTGGTGGAATAAGGAAACAACGAGATATCAAAAAACTAAATCAAACCATAGTATTTTTTAAGATCAAATTGCGACGTTGCTTTAAATATTTACATCATCATCATCATCATCATCATCATCATCATCATCATCATCATCATCATAGTCATCACATCACCACCACCCAAATTTGACAACAGTAACCACCGACTTCCTATGAAACTATTCTCTCAACTTTAAAATTTTTAAAATCAGTCTGATGTTTATCTTATACAATTTCACTGGCTTGAATAGTATCTTCTACAAAATTTTATGTTATGATTGAGACACACGCTGGTCCGATGAAGTTTATATAGTTGCGAGGTATTTATAGCGGCTTCTTGCAGGAGATTTAAATTTCTTTTGTAGAAGTTAGCGAAGGTCCACTGCACTACAGGCAGCTGTGTTACCAAGGCCTCGTCCATCCCCCCGCAAAGGAAGAT
>JAPQNM010000013.1:35364748-35387248 GCA_029783475.1 Metacarcinus magister | reverse complement strand
TCTATCTTACAACTGGTTTCCCTCTTATCCTAGGACCCTGAATTTCACTCACATACATCAAATACACTTTCTTCACAAAATCGTCTCTTTTATTTCTCTCAATATAACCAAACCACCACAAAATATTTATGTTCACCCATTCCACTACATCACACCACTCTATTTACACAAGGTCCCATGCCACACCTTTCATACACGCTTCCATTGTTCTTACCCTCCCATCTTGTCACGCCACATGCTCCTCTTAGATATCTCATTTCCACAGCACGCACTCTTGACTGTTGTGTCCTTTTCCATGTCCAAGTCTGATCCATACGTCAGTGTTGGCAGGAGAATACTGTTCCTTAACCCTCTCTTTACCTACATGGATACATTCTTTCCTTTCATAATCCCACCTGCCTTTCACAGCCATCTCCCTTATTTCCCCTCCCATCTCTCCTTGTTTGCATAGCCTGTTCCCAAATACTTAAACCCTTTTACTTCCTCCATTTTCTCTCCTAAAATTACCTCACACCTTCCTACTGCTGGCACACTCATCCTAAACGTTGTATT
The DNA here is from genome assembly GCA_029783475.1 of Metacarcinus magister. Taxonomy (NCBI): domain Eukaryota; kingdom Metazoa; phylum Arthropoda; class Malacostraca; order Decapoda; family Cancridae; genus Metacarcinus; species Metacarcinus magister. Next base: position 35,386,696 of record JAPQNM010000013.1, on the reverse strand, counting down.
AAAGTCAATCACATCTACTTCCCTTCTTTATTACTTTTCTCAGCATTCACCTTTAGCTTTCTTTTCGTACATACACTATAAATTCATCCACAATACACGCCTCTGTTTGATAAGTTGTATTATAGACATTGAAATCAAAATTTCCATATCATGAATAACATAACTTCTCGGACTTTACACAGCGCATTATTATAGATATTTATAGATATTTAGAAAATTGTCTGTTTTTTCCAATATGGTAATCAAACAAACATTAGTAGCTACGGTAATAGAGCAACATTAAACGTGCTCATTTTTATCACAGTTATAGTTTCCTGTTTGCATTCAAACATCAACATTTACTTTTTCTTAATATAAATTTGTCTCACACACACACACAGCACCACATGCCGGCCTTCGTTCCTTCCTGTATTCTTAGTGGAAGACTCACATCCCCGCCCCCTCTTCTCCCTCCAGTCATGCAGCAGCAATCCGCTTCAGAAAACTCAAATACCAACCATCATTACTCAAGGGCGACGTCTGGCGCAAATGGTTTCAGTGCAATTTATCCGCCAGAGTCCGGGTAATGCCTTAAAAATAGCTCGTCTCCAACACTGATTAGCGCAGGTCGACATTCCAGATTTGATGTTGACGTTTAATTTTTGTGATATTCATTTATTATTACATCATATTTTCATAAATTTATATTTGCATTTAATCTCTTAATGGAAACAGCACCGAAATACCTAGTTTATTTCATGCTCAACATCGAAGAAATACAGATTGAAACTAAGCAAATCAAGTTGTTTCCACTCACAGAATAAATTTCGTATAGTATCAATGGCTTAAGGATTGATTAATTGATTGATTGATGTTAAGGCGCTGCAACAACACGGTCAAATGGGAACTCCAGGACTTAATGAAAACACCATCTACTGTATAATTAAACTAGCCTTAAAGACGGATTCAAAAGGAGTGAATGAACTAGGATCTGAGTGCGTGCATGCATCGTAAGGGAGCCGGGTACACGTGGTCACGGTAGATCATGTTTCGTGCCTCACCAAACAATGTTCCTCAATACTTACATATGTAGAAGTGACACTCAATACTCTTTCCAAACCAATGTAATGATAGCCATGCACAAAGAAACAACGATGAATGAGTCCAAAACTACAGACCGCAAGGACATGAAAGTAGACAGGCACACATATATATTTGAAGAAAGAGAAGACGTGAAAAAATAATCTCAATGTGCTGTTGAATTCGAGATCAACATATCAAAGTTTATGCAATGGATTCTCGGCAATGTGTACAGTACTAATGCATTACTGATTACCACCAAAGGAGACTTAACAAAAAGTAATAAAGTGTATGAATAAATAAACATGGCAATTGGAATTATGGAGATGCTGGTATTCGTGTCTGTAATGCTTAATGTGGAATAGAGGAATGAAATTACTGAAGAGTTTAAAAGCGGTGAGACGTAATTCTGATATTGTTGTGTGTACGAATTTTCTTTCTATTTGTTACCCCTTTTTTTATCTTTCTTTCTTTTTTCTGTTTTTCTTTCTTTCTTTTTTTTCTTTTTTTTCTCTCTTTCTCTCTATGTATTTTTCTTTCCTTGCTCTTAACTCTGTCTCTCTGCTCGTCTCTCTGCCACTCTCTGTCTGTCTGTTTCTCTTCAGTTAAGATGAAAATCCTGGAATTTCAAAGAAGAGACTATTAAGGTAAGTATTTGTATCAATTATTTTTCACTGCCAGGGAGTGGCTTCCCTTCCCCTTGTGATGGAGATCGGGGTGTGTGATGTGTGAGAGGTCTCAGTCTTATCCTAAATCAGTTTCTATGAGCTCTGACCTATTTTGGGGTGGGTAATGTCTAACGATCATGAATCTAGCGCGTGATCCTCCAGACAATGGTGAATAACACACACTCCATATTACTGCAAGAATGTTTAAGGAAAGTTAATAATAGAAATGCAGTGAGGCCATCAGGAAACTCAGCTGAGTGTTCCAACAATGCATTGCACACCCATTGACACAAAATGTTATATGATATTCTTTCTAGTCAGTATTCGTTTATAACACACCTCTCAGTTTTGGTTTTTCAAAATACATTGAAACTGAATGTTTTCAATTTGATATGACGGACATGATGTTGTTTAAATATTTCTCTCACGCGACATGATGCACTGTCATGCTGACAGTGCATCATGTATTCTTATTGAAAAAGAAAAACACTCTAAAATACTTCCAAAATTTATCATCCATGAGGCCAACATGCCCTATCATTCGCTTTATGCTAAAGATTCCCAAGTATGAACAATAGGAATTAGGGAAGAGTTTAGTTGAATAAAAATTTAATTACAAAGAAATCCCGGCAAGGATCCTGATTGTAATTCTAAGGCACTATCAAAAATCTTTTTTATTAGTAATATTTTCCCATGCACGTTTTCAGTGAATACTGCAACTAATAACCCTGAGAGGTGCACTGAGTTACTGATCACTTGGAGTGGACTTCAGAACTTCAGAGATTGTGTAATGCTTGTCAATGCACTCAGATACATATCAATGTAAGCTCATGAAAATGTTTTTTTTTTTCTTTCTCTCATCTTAACACACACACACACACACGCACGCACGCACGCACGCACGCACGCACGCGCACGCGCACACGCACACGCACACACACACACACACACACACACACACACATACACATATATAACCCTTTTTTTTTACCGCAACACACGAACAAAAATATACGTCAGGAATGTCAATCAAAACGTTTTCAAACGCCATCAAAGCTTGTACAACATTTTACCATTGACAATTAAGATATCTATATAGATCTTGTTAATACATCGGAAATAAGTATGTACAATTTCCGGTACTTTTTGTGTGAAATACAACATAATTACTTATAGAGGAAGTGAATGTTCCTGGTCTTGATTGGTAGGTTTGGCGGTGAACGAGAATATGCGTGACTCGTGTTTCCGAGCCACTTGATACTTTAATTTTAGAATCGTCAACCGGGAATGTCCCTGTCAATGTGAGGAAGGTGTCCCTCGCTCTGATATGTCACAGAGGTTGTCGAGTGTTCCGAGGAAGAAATACCTCTATTACACATGAAGATTGACGTGGCATTCTAGTCAAAGGGAGACAAAATGGTGCGTGCCTAGGGTGGCGTTGTGGTGTGTTGTTGTTGTTGTTGTTGTTATGTATCATACTTTAAAAGACAAGTGAGTGGTGGGGTTCAAAAGGAGATTAAAGAACACGCAGTTGCCGAATCTGCACACCTTTCTTCCTTCCTTCCTTTTTTCCTTTTTTCCTTCACGCAAACGAGACTGAAAAGTTACGTTCCTATAAAAAAAAACAATAAATACCAAACGTTCACTGACACTTTTCTTTATTCCTTAACTTACTTTTACATCTGGAAAACCATCTTGTTATGTTACCGCGATACATTTCCAGACACGATAAAACATCAGACACATGAAGCGTAGCGGGAAGCAATGTCTGGAGGAACACCAATAAGATTTCAGTGTCATTTTGTCCTGAATTTATGCAGCCGTAACTTGTTTATCTGGACGTGAGGGTACTTGGCTGTGGCTGTGGTAGACGGGGTTCCCACAACTCCTCTTCGGTGATAATTTTACTGCGTACCTTGAGCCGTTTATCAGAAGGGCCACAAGGGTTCGTTCGCCCTCTGAGACTGGAACGCTACTGTGAAGGGAACTCGACTCCCTCTTGGCGGTAAATTTGCAATCTCCACAAAGTGACTGCTTTTATCAGGGACTCTTTATAATGTAATACTCGCAGTGTGACAACAAACTGGAGTAGTTGTATTGAAGGATGTCAGGTTGTAGTGAGGAGTTTATGTTTATTGTCACCACACCACCACCGGCGTCACCTTTATCATGACTTGTACGGCGTGTGATGACAATTTTTTTCTCTCTCTCTCTATCCTTCTTTTGTTTCCGTATTTTCTAATTCATTATTCCTCCTAAAATATATGCAAAATTATCTTTATCATTATCATTACCATTATCATTATCGTAATCATAATATATATTATTATTATTATCATTATTAATACTAAGATTATTATCATTGTCATCATTATTATTATCATCGCTACCACCATTACCATCCTCACCATTAATCTTACTGAAGTCACACAACGCAGTTTTCAGTATCCAACCACCGCCAGTACTGGCGAATGGAGAATGAATTTACGGTTCTTGCACAGGTAGTGTATAGAAGAGAGAGAGAGAGAGAGAGAGAGAGAGAGAGAGAGAGAGAGAGAGAGAGAGAGAGAGAGAGAGAGAGAGAGAGAGAGAGAGAGAGAGAGAGAGAGAGAGAGAGAGAGAGAGAGAGAGAGAGAGAGAGGAGAGAGAGAGAGAGAGAGAGAGAGAGAGAGAAAAAAACACAATCGAACGTTTTCACCCTCTACGATCAAAATAAGTCAAGAAAGGGCTATACAATTTCTGTCAAACTTGGTGCGATTGTTTGCATTTGAAAGGGTGCAGCGGAATACTTTCAAGGTCGATCCCTCACCTCACGAAGGGACGAAACGAGAATACAGAAAACCATATTTTTGGGAAGAAGGGAATTCTTTAATCTGAGTTATCCTGAAATGCAAGCTAAAAATTCTTAAAATTCCTTGATGCTATTTCTCTTAGGAGGGATGTATTTCACGTATGAATTTAGAGAAAAAATTAAAACACTTGAAGTAAATAATTAACACTTCTCACAATTGAAAAATATAAACAGCCACCAAGTATTCTGGACGCATCAAATTGGTTATACTCCATGTCTCTAACGAGCAGCAGTTCCAAGGAGACACTGGTGCCCTGAGTCTCCTGACCTTTAGTGTAGTGAGGACTGGACGAGCCTTCACGATGCCCCTGCCGAGTGTAACTGTACATTTTTCGTGAAGATCCAGCCATTAGGGAATACTTTTTGTACTATGAAGAGAAGCATATAATAGTAATGGTCTTGCCTAATGGTAATGTTGTGTGTGTATGTGTGTGTGTGTGTGGGTGTGTGTGTGTGTGTGTGTGTGTGTGTGTGTGTGTGTGTGTGTGTGTGTGTGTGTGTGTCCATACCGTCATTTTTTTATCATCATATTCAGTATTTAGCATCGCTGTCATCATCATAATCATAATCATCATCATCATCATCATCATCATCACTATCACTGTCATCATGGTCATCGTCATCGCTATCATTATGATCATGATCATAATGATGATCATCATCACTATCATTATTATCATCATCATCATCATCATTACCATCATATTGAGAGCTTTAATGTTATTGTTATTATCCTCATTATTATTATTATTATTATTATTATTATTATTATTATTATTATTAACATTATCATAATCATTACTATCATTATCATTACCATCTTTATCATTATTATTACTATAATATTCGTTATTATTATCATCATTATTAACATAATCAATATCTTAGGAAGACTTAAAAAAAGCTTATGAAACAAAACAAAAACAATAGTTATGTTATTTTTACATTCACTGCCACACATGCGCGTCACACTAGTATTAAGCAAGAGTTGCGTGGTATGGCGGCGACAGGGCGGGAAGGCAAAGGAACAGTGCCTTGGCGCAATAAAGGATGCAGCCATACGAGCCCTGCGGCATCACACACGGTGCGACACATTCCCTCACACGCTGGAGACGCCGAGGAGGCCTCAAAACCCACGTATGGCAAGCATGTTCCTCCGTGCGATATGAGCACCAGCAATGGTCGTATAAGAAACATCTCTTGGTATCACACTTTTACTTCTTATTTTTATCATCTGCATAAGGTTCTTCCCGGAAATTTTACTCGCTGACTTACAAGAAGATGGCAAGGTTAAATGTCTCATCAATGTGACACAGGAAGAATTTAATGTCTGAGGTGCTTTGTAAGGAAGATTATGTGACTGTTAATCTCCTTACACAAGCTCACGAGGCCGATCATGGATGTCAGACACGAGGTTGCGAGACACTGTTTTCTCCAGTGCTGTGTGGCTGCCAAGTCTGTGTGAGCCTCAGCGTCGCAGACAGGGCGGGGTGGCGGGGAAAACACAGATGGGCGGCGTCTTCGGTATGTCTTACAACCACTTAACTTGACGGAACAGTAACCAGAATCAATCTACTTTGACGTCATTCTCTGCCCTAATTTTTAAAGATCGTCCTGGATACGAAAATCATAAAAATCATAAAACAAAGTGACTGTTCCCAAAATTTGCGTACAATGTGTTTACACGATGGAATTCGCTTCTAAAGCTGCCAGTGGGAAGCCGAACGTAACAAGAACTTTGCCAATTATATACGAGAAGCGACCAAGCTACATTAGAACAAGAGATCTGAGGGAGCTTGTGGTTTAGTGTTAATAATCTGAGGAAATAGTCTGCTTGCCGAGAGAAGCGTAGTTAATTAAGGAAGGAACGAGCCCATAAACCTTGTCTATTGTTGGTCTTGGGACGAGGTGGAGGCAAAGGGGGGAGGGGAGAGAGGGTGAAGGTAAACGAGGGAAAATACTAGAAACGAGAGACCAAACAGACTACCGGACAGATGCCAGTGGGAGTAAAACCAGCTCATGAAACCCCGCATTTGTGATTTGTTGTTTCTTCCATCATCGGTTGACCTCCAGAAAGGAAGAGGTAAACAAGGAAACAACTACATCTGGTAATCTGTTACTGTTGGTTTGTGAGCGGCAACAGAGGTTTGGCGTTAAAGGGACACCACCAGAGGACCGTCAACGCCCTTACAGCCTGCTGATGACCTTCTTTGTCGCACAATTTGACCCAAACGAGATAAGGAACAGACTCTCCGGTGCAGCATAATGTTGTAATCAATGTCAGCCAAGCAGGATGTTGGTTCGCAGCACAGAAGCGAGGAAGGTATAGTTGTGGAGTGACCCATCAGTCTTTTGTTGTCATTAGAGAAGACAGTCCCATTAACCCATTTGGCCTCCCCATTCCCCTCCGGTCTTCCCCTTCAACTTTGTGACGTCGCACGCGGGTCGGACATTTTCCGGTCAACTGACAGGCCAGCCTCCCCCTGCCAGTGGTCATGCGTGCGGCAGCAGGCAGCGTGTGTACAGGCTTCCATAAGAACAATAAAGAAAAACTAGTCGACGTAAGAGTATTACACGATAACAGATGTTTGTTTCGCGCATAAAAAAATAAAATAAGGTATGACAGTTGCAATGTTTCAATTTGACGTATGACAAAATTTTTAAAAATTATAAAACCTACAATTAACTATCGTAAAAATTCTCGTTTAATGTAAACCAATCCTTAACGATCTTAATAGAAGGCTTAATGACCAAGTTATACGAGAAACTAATATCAAACTTTATATGATCGTCAATTTCATGTGAGTTTCAACGAAAAGTTAATAATAATGTTCCGAGTGAGTGAGTTGAGCAGCGCGCGAGGGAGTCCAATAGGTGGTCCCTGTCATCGTGCCTCATAACAGCTGCTCATGGGCACGGCGCTGCCCTTCCATCCGTCCTCAGGAAAATTAACCACAAATTAACCAACCATGGAGGCCAGAAATACACGAGAACGCACACATACACAAAGGCAAGAAAGCGCGCGCGCACACACACACACACACACACACACACACACACACACACACACACACACACACACACACACACACACACACACACACACACACACACACACACACACACACACACACACACACACACACACACACGCACGCGCGCGCGCATAAAAAAACCCATCTCAAAGGCTTCACAATGCATGAACTTCAATTTACCACACACGTAGAGCAGGAAAGGCACTTATTTATTAACGAATTACAAGTGGTGACGGAACTCTCTCTCTCTCTTTCTCTTTCTCTTTCTCTCACTCTCTCTCTCTCTCTCTCTCTCTCTCTCTCTCTCTCTCTCTCTCTCTCTCTCTCTCTCTCTCTCTCTCTCTCTCTCTCTCTCTCTCTCTCTCTCTCTCTCTCTCTCTCTCTCTCTCTCTCTCTCTCTCTCTCTCTCTCTCCTCTCTCTCTCTCTCTCTCTCTCTCTCTCTCTCTCTCTCTCTCTCTCTCTCTCTCTCTCTCTCTCTCTCTCTCTCTCTCTCTCTCTCTCTCTCTCTCTCTCTCTCTCTCTCTCTCTCTCTCTCTCTCTCTCTCTCTCTCTCTCTCTCTCTCTCTCTCTCTCTCTCTCTCCTCTCTCTCTCTCTCTCTCTCTCTCTCTCTCTCTCTCTCTCTCTCTCTCTCTCTCTCTCTCTCTCTCTCTCTCCTCTCTCTCTCTCTCTCTCTCTCTCTCTCTCTCTCTCTCTCTCTCTCTCTCTCTCTCTCTCTCTCTCTCTCTCTCTCTCTCTCTCTCTCTCTCTCTCTCTCTCTCTCTCTCTCTCTCTCTCTCTCTCTCTCTCTCTCTCTCTCTCTCTCTCTCTCTCTCTCTCTCTCTCTCTCTCTCTCTCTCTCTCTCTCTCTCTCTCTCTCTCTCTCTCTCTCTCTCAACCATTACCAGTTCCAGCGATAACCTCTAACCAGTAAACCTTCCGCGTCCTTCAGTCTGCTGCGTCCGTAGCAGGCACAAGGACTGTAGAAATTTAGACGATCGACTTAACAACACAAAATAAACTTTTAGTAAATCAATGTTGCTGTAAATTCACATCTCATAAATTTTTGTGGTTAAGCCAAATAAATCGATCATACGCATTCAAAAATAGAAAGAAAACAAAAGTGTAGAGGATGGCTTTGTAAAAACAATATTATTTTGCACCTAAACTAAAAACTTGTAAAAATGTATGAAATAGAATTGGTTGCGTGATTTTTCTGGCTATGTGTACACATTGAAAAAGAAATCCTAGGAAAAATACGTTTTTTTTCTTCTAAATCCAGAATACAGCTCACTGCATTCATATTTCAAGTGAGACTGAAACGTGTTATTGTGTGCTCAGTAAGATACTAGTGGAGGAGGGAATGTGACCCGTGCTATTTATTCCAATAATTGAATTAATAGTTATGTCAATGACGTTTTCAATAACATAATGGAAGACTTGTGACTTTGATGCACTGCTCGTCTCCTCTCCCTTGTTCTGCTTTATTTATGTGTTCCTGAAAAGCCAAACACAATATCTAGTCACAGTTTTATGCATAAATAAGGTAATGTTGAAAACTTATACTTCCAGTTTCAGTTTTTTCCATCATATTCTCTTAGAATAATGTAAAAAAAAAAGCGCCACTACTTTCGATTTTTAAATCACATATACCTAAAATAAAATTGGAAAAAGCTGAATAAGAAGCACTTTAATCATTACTTGACTTACGAGGCAGGTTCTTCTCTTACTACAAAAGAACATGAACATTATCACGAAATAATGGCATGAGCGAATCTTTCACGGCGGAAAGTCAGTCACAAAGTCATATTAGCTGTTATTACTAAGCGAAGAAAATTCCGAAATAACGATGGATGGGAAGGGCGTGGTGAGGACAGGTGGAGCAAGAGCCAAGAGCCAGACAGTTGTAATAAGCTGAGAGACACACTCTGCTACGCCAGGCCGCGCTGTCCTACACACTCACTGGTGGCACTTGGTGGAATTTTCCACTTTGCTCCCTGCGTTGCCTTTTATGTCCGGAAATGCGCTGTCCAGAAAGGGAAGCGGGTGCCTCACACCTTTGAACTTGTCGAGTCAAAGTGTCCTGTTGCAAGGCAGGTCTGGCAACTCAACGGAGGCGAAATTCCATGTAAGAATGGAAAAAAAAGTCGAGAAAACTGCGAAAGCATCTGGAACTAAAGTGAAAGCGGAATCATTTAACGCCGGAATCCCAAGAGTCACACATCCGCTGCTACACGGTGACGGAACACGTGCATTCATAAAATATAATTTGTGACATGATGCTTTCAAAATACCTTTGTACCCGCCAAACCGTACGTTATTGCGAGGAGGAAGTGACGTCATTTTAAAGAAAGTGACATAAGCTGCAGCAGCTCAACACCAAACACACATCTCGATAACATACTGAGATGTACAGGAATTGAGGTTATCATACATTTCTGGCTGGTCATAAATAACTCGTCGTGCAGCAAACGGCAATACTTTCCTGTAAGTTTTCTGCCATTTTTGTGACTTGCTTTTCTCAAGATTCTAATGGTGTCTAGTTAAGAATTTTTTCATGCTGTCAAGGTCAGGTTGTAATTCATGAGGATCATTTGACGGAGATCTAGAATTAATATCCATGAGAGTGGAAAACACGTTGGAGGAGCAAACAATGTCCAGTAAGGCAACACTGCTTCCAACCGGCCTCGGAAGACAACACAAAGGTTTCTGTCACTAATTACATGCTCGTAAAGAAACCTTACTTTGTGGTTGATCCTAACGGGATAATGATCTTGGACGACAAATTTCATTACCAAGTAATTACCAGAAACTGTGATTAGAGTATGGGACTAAAAAATGTCTCCAGAGAAAAGAACTTCAGTAATTTACATCAAAGGGAGACCATAAGGCCATGAGGAAAAGTTACTAATTAGTATCCCCTTATCGGGAGTGTGCAATGTGCCGACCGTCGGGAAGGGGCTGCCGCGGGAACACTGTTGTGGCTTTTGCATCAACTGTCTAATGATATGATAAATTATTCTTGCCGCATGGACTCGCCATCCGCTTTTTTTGGTATAGATATTTGATGGAACACCCAGCCTCCTTTTATATAACTATTGGTGCATAAACATCTTCACTTTAGATTACTGGATAAGTCAAGCAGAGAACAAAGCCTCTGCGATTATCATCTTGTTTTGTAAAGCACATGCATTTGGCCGTTATTTCTGTTAGACACGTTTTAATCATGTTTTGTTAATAGTGATGAAACGAACAAGGCCAACAAAGCTCCTTTAAGCCCTTGGTGATAACCTTTGGATATTCTACCAAGGGGTTCCATTGTGCGTGTGAATATTTCTTGCCTCGCATGGCTATTTGCAAGTGTTTCTCAGTATTAAAGAATTTGGACATTATGTGAATGATTATCTCTCTCTCTCTCTCTCTCTCTCTCTCTCTCTCTCTCTCTCTCTCTCTCTCTCTCTCTCTCTCTCTCTCTCTCTCTCTCTCATTCTCTCTCGCTCTCAGTGGCGTGCAGAAACATGATTTAAGGTGGGTATTTAATATTGTAAAAGGGGCACTTACCCTGTTAGTAGGATCAATTGGCCTCGGTACTGTAAATAAAGTAAACATGTAAATAGAGAACATATTTGCCTTCAGTGAAACGGCACTTCAACCCGGGAAAAAGGGACAGGCAGTCTAAAGGGGATAAAGGTTTTTGGAGCAGCATTCATTCCGGTGCGTCATGCAAACTATTCATGATAGAACACTTGGACAAAGCACAGAGAAACAATTACCTATTATCAGGTTGGACGAAGGGAAAATTTTCTCTAAACTCAGCATCACTACGTATCAATATAGTATTTACCTATTTTTCATAATAAACTAACTGGTTGTATGAATTATTTACTGATAGCATTACTGATTTATGAAAAAGAAATAATAGTCTGGCATGAGGGTCGAGGAGCTGTAACTTGACACGTAAGCACATTCTGAAATTAACAGGATTAAAAAACTTTCACTGTTAATTATGGAGGAGCAGAGTGTGGCACGGAAACACAGCACAAAACCTCCCCCTTGAACCTTGAACCAAGGATACATAGTGACCACTTCCCTGGAGGCTTGGTCAACACACACTCTCATAAAAGCCGGAAGCACTCATGTAACAGTACCCGTGACGCCACTAACAACAATCTGATCCATTGCACGTGAGACAATATGTGAAGAGGAACCACAACATACATAACACTAGCAAACAGAACTAGAGACATACACACAAATAAAGGATGACACAAAGAATCACGATTGTCAACAAAAATTTAGTTCTATATTTTTAGCTTTTCGATGGTGGTGTTGACAATCAGCGGCGGCGTGCAACCTTACAATGAATGAGCCGAGGGGAGCGAAGTAGAGGGAATGAATGGAATGTACATACAGGGCCAGATTAGCACAGCCCTTATCGCCTTCCAGTTTTCGATTGAGAATATAAAGCATTGGTAGCGTTGTGTAGCTTGTATGACCGAACACTGTAGCGCCGATATTGTAAACGGAAAATCATGTCATGTAATTGTATTGTATTGTAATGAGAAAATCAGCAACGTTATCCCTTAATACCGCTACAAAAAACAAAATAATCACAGTGCGTTTCTACTGCCCACCACTGGCTATAACACAAACATATGTAATACTCACAATAATGCAGGCAACGTGGTGTTTCCCTTGGCTAGTTGGACCATCCACTGAAAATTGATAAGCTTGTTGTAGCATGTATAATATCAATGATGAATTAATTATTAGCGGATTATTATATGTTTTTTTTACACTAAAGCTTATTTATTGAATGTTTGCAGATGTCAATACCTCGTAACGTTATCCTCAGGTACACTCACCCTACCCAATGGTGAGCCGTGATAACAGGGTACTGATCCGTAAATAGAAACCTCTATGCTTGGGTCGAAATTATCAAGGTATCATCAGTGCTTGTTACGTGTTTGTCTGATACAATGTTATCTCGTAGTACTCTGAAGTTCAATATATAGTCCTTTCAAGCAATTACTGCAACCCTTTCTGGTAATCTTTATATATGTTGACCGTGTGTCAGCCACTAACTTCCGTCCTTCAGGGGTTGGCGTTGTTTCTTTCATCCCGAGTCGAGACACTGATAAATGAAGCAAAACACCTTTGTTCTAAATCTACACATTATAAAACATATTTACTTTTATTTAAATTTGACTAAGTAATCATTAGCTCTATTATTATTATTCAAACAGCAGCTATTAATGAACAATTGCATATTTACATCTGATTTGTCCTTTCTCCACTAATAGTTCGTGTTGAGTTGAAACAATTTTTCTATTATTGCCTCAATTTGGTTCAAAGTTCAGCCATTTAAAAGAAACTATCATGTCCCATATATAGTTTTACATTAGAAAACAGTATTATTAGTGTCAAACGCTATATTATGTTTCAAGAAGGGTACACACCAATAATACCTCCCACCGCTCCCACACAATTGCATGACAGAATTAGGGTCCACTGTCCTCGCTAACGCCTCCCCTTCCGACCCTCGCTCTGCTTCCCCTCGCGTCCTCTCTCACGTGGTCGTCTGTCACCAAACTCACCAGTAAGGGGGATCACCACTCTCACTTGCATATCGACCTACATCTCTCTCTCTCTCTCTCTCTCTCTCTCTCTCTCTCTCTCTCTCTCTCTCTCTCTCTCTCTCTCCTCTCTCTCTCTCCTCTCTCTCTCTCTCCTGGTGCTGTTGAACCCAAAATGCTTTCGGATTTGGGGAAAACAAGGGTCATTACAGTAGAAGTACGATCAGGAACTCAAGTTTGCTCGTAATCTGGATGTGTATGCCTCGTTAGACTTGGCCCTTCCCTTCCTCTTCCCCCTCCTCTTTATTACTGCAAGCATCATCGGGAGTTACCAAGCGCCCTCCAATACGGTACAATGGTAATCAATCCTGGTCAAGACTCTCCCTCCGGATGAACTTACTATTGGATTCTTCTCACCTACCATGTGGAAAGGCTCCGAATAATCGCTGCCTGTTATAAGTGGATCGTTTCAAGTGAAATGCTTTTTTGTTCTTTTTGCCCGACCCAATCAGTGCTCCACACACTAGCCACTTGATGGTGCTGCAGTTTCTCTGTGTCTTTGTTTGTGTGTTTGTTTTTCATGCCGGAAAATGTTTACCATCTTGAAATTGTAAAGATTGTGTTCCCACGAGTGTCTGTTCTCAAACTCAAAGGACACTGGAGTAGCTGGTGAAATATTCATCCTTCAGTCAGCTTTATTTTTTTTATTTTGATAGGAAGGAAAAGCGCTTGGCAAGGATTCACTTGACTAAAAAATGTTCATGATGATTCTTCTTTAATTCTTTCCATTTCATTTTGAAGAAAATGTTTGCCTTGAGAAATTTATGGTCGATAATCAGACGATAGTCTCAGAGGAAATATTACGTAGCTGTAAAAAAATGTGTGACTAGCACAAAAACCCATCACTTTCCTTGTAATAATATAGTACGTAATAAAATGCTTGTTAGGTTTTCAAAATAATGAAAGAAATACTGTAGCATCACGTTCTAATATCTTAATTCAATATTTCTGATGAGTGGTCGTCCTAGAACCTGAGTCCTGGTGCGCCAGCGAAAGAGTAGCGACAAGCGGAGACACACATGTGATGAAAGAATATGAAATACGATACGTAGAAATAGGATTTCATGCAGGTCAGATATATAATAAAACTAGAGGAAGAAAGTGTAGTTGTATGATGTAGAAAATTTTCACCACTAAACTTAATGAAGCTAAATTTCGGGGGAAAAGAGAACGAAAGATGAAAACAATGTAAAGTACTTGAAGTTTCGTACGTATTTATAACTGAGTGCACAAAGAGTTTCGTATGGAATCAAACCTAGGAAAGTGGTGTTACGGGGACTCAGGCGTGGAGGAATGGTATGCGGGAAGGCGAAAAGGAGAATTCTTCTGGTGATAATTGAATATTAGAATAATAAGGAAAAAGTAGAAACGAATTTTTGTCACCAACGAGTGTGTGATGGAAGGCATTCAAGTGAACAATAAATACCAATGGCTCAACTTTTGGAAATATTCATATAATATAAAAAAAACTTATGTAGATGTATAAATAATGCCTTTCATGGGACATCATCATCCTGCTCTGATGATATATCGGTAAAGCATTAAACTATTACGATTTAAGGAAATGTTTCAAGAGTAGTGTTAAATAAGGAAGTGATATCATGAACGACTCAATTGGATGTGGATGGGTGAACGTTTGCGATACCCTGGTGAAGGAACAGTAATTAAGGTGATGAAGTGTGGCACCGGCACACAAGGGACAGAGGGAGATGCTGGGCTCGATGGACAGCTGTGCAGAGGGTTTTGTCCGAAGCCGGTGAGAGTGTGCACTGTGGCAGAACTTACAAAATAAACTTTAAATTGAATGGTTCTTTGAAATGAAATTACAAACTGTATAAATATGTAACGTTTAGTGGTGATGTTCATTCGTTTTGGTAAACTATTGTTAACAATAATACGTGACATGGCTTAGCTGGAAAAATGTTCAATTCTCTACACCACCAATAGTTAACAGTAACTCGATTGAAACGTTTAAGAAAAAAATTCGATACGTACATAGGATCAACTCCCGAAATCGAATTCCTGCGTAAAAATATTACACAGAGTATATTTACTTCTTTTTTTTGTAGTAGTAGTAAATGTATATTACGCCTGTTTTCTCACTTTCCTATACAAATTCCATGCTAGTTTTTTCATACCACATGGTATGCCTTCCTCTTCCAGCCAGCTTCGATTGGAGGAAGAGATGTGGTGGGGAGTAGTCTACCACTTAGCTGCCTTTTTGTCTCTAACATGTAGAAACTAAAGTAGTTGAGTGTAGGTAGCCACACGGACAGCTTCGTTAGGTCCAGTAGGACTGTAGCTGTCAGTTCTTCCTTTGTACTCCCTTATTTAAGCCGCCAAAACAGTCTCACATCCAACCACAATCATACTTGTGAGACGACAACCGTCATAAATAGATGTATAGTATTTCAAATTTATCATGTACTCATATATCTTCCCGAAGTTCTTTCTTTCTCCTACAATCTCATAAATTCTAAGGTCTGCCAGAATGGTGGGCCCATTGTGTAGAGCAAAACAAACGTAATGTGCAATAAAAGGATTGCTTTCAGCTTTATTGTTTTATTTTTCATTTGGGCACAATTATTCATCTGTGAACAAAATTTTTTTGTAGGGAGATTCACCTTTTGCACAAGTCAAATGACCAAATATTGATGAAAATAGTTTACGTGACATCTTGTGTGTGTGTGTGTGTGTGTGTGTGTGTGTGTGTGTGTGTGTGTGTGTGTGTGTGTGTGTGTGTGTGTGTGTGTGTGTGTGTACATATATATATATATATATATATATATATATATATATATATATATATAGTATATAAGTCTTTAAATATCTCCTTTGCACCATATGCGAACAATTTTTGGGATTAATACAAAAGTATTTGAATGTTTCTGGACATATTCAATGATATAATTTTTTTTTGTGTGAAAGACGCAATACAAACTTTTATTGTTTTGAATATTTCATAACATCGCCATATTTCGTTCAGTGATTTATACTGATAAAAAAAATATGACTTTGTACTTTTATGAAAGGAGTTTACCACACCACAGATGGCGAGCAGCCGTGAGCGAAGAGACGAGGAGGTCTGAGCACGCTAACACATTGTCAATGCTTAAATATTGGACAAAATATCCAGGTACACTGCCTACATATATGTTACACATCACAACAACTTTGATTCCAGCTTATTATAGATAAAGGGAAAAAAATCACACAATTTTATTACGTAGCGAGGTGGTTTATGCATCCAAGCAGCAATGAAGCAGCTTGTCTTGATTATATAGAGATAATCTGGGAAGAAGCGGACGGTGCAGTGGGGATTACGGTGCACTGTTTGCTCAACTGTTTATCCTGCCTGGCAGTTGGCCGAAAAAATTACTGTCTGAGGAAAGTAAGGAAGACAAGGTTCACAGAAGATTTTGTGTCCCAGGCTTTACCCGTAATGAGACTTTTGATCAAAGAGACTCAAGTGAGCTGGGTGGGAAAGAGTTACTTAGCGAATGTTAAGTTTTAATCCATGTATATTATTTCACGGGTAGTTCCTCAGTGCGATTGATGGTAGTCTTTCGTTCCAAAATGGATTAAGTAAAATTAACATAATTTCTACACTGGTTTCATCGCTCCTCACATGAAGGTAAATCCAAATTCTACAAAAACAATGTGTAATCAAAACGATGATAATATTGTAAAACCACACACACAGTCTCATTCTATTAATACATGCTTATGGAATTTCCTTTACGACAAAAATACACAAGTGTTACATGATTCATTCACCATCCTATAGTGAAGAGTGCATGAAGCATAAGTGTCCACAAGCACGTGTATATATATATATATACCTGCATTCGGCACGTGCACTAAGGTATATGAGCAAGTGTACGTGTAGAAGGGTACTCCTACACGCCTAACATATTCTTTGTACCTCTTGTGCATATGTTCTCCTCTGCCTCGTCTCTGCTTCACGCCTCCCTCCCTCCCTCCCTCCTCCATCCCATCCTGCCTTGCCTGGCGTCCTCGCATAAGGGTGTTGCTGTGTGTCATCTAGCCGTGTTAGTTCGCTCGGGTGGTGACAGGCGGGAAACGTTTCATTACCTCCTCCTTCTCCCCACCTCTTCTCTTTAACCTCGTTGTTTGTCTTGTTCTTCTCCTCTTGCTCCTTCTCCTATCTCTTCTTCTGCTCTTCTCCTATCTCTTCTTCTGCTCTTCTCTTCCCCCTCGTCCTTCTTGCTCTCCGCCGCCGCCGCCGCCATTCTTCTGTCCTTACTTAATTACTGTTCGCTGTAAGATGACGGAAACGAGACAACACAAAGTGGAAACTATATTCATAAACAAATCAAATTTCACTGTACAAGATTGTCCATTTCAGTTACACAAGAGAGTCAAGAATTTTTTGTATCAACATGCATTTTCAGTTTTGTTAAGTCGATGCGGCAACATTCAAAATTGTCTCACCTCGCTTTAATTGAACTACATTCTCGGGGGAACAAATGCAATACAAAAGAAAAATGAAAATAGAAAAGTATATTGATTCAGACGGAAAACTTGAGATATACAGACATTGAGGATGTGGTCGAGTAGTTAAGCTTTCGTATACTCACAAGTCCTTGAGTTAGAGTACAGGCAAACAGTTGAGGCGGATTAGATTAATGTTGGAGTGGCGTAATGGATCCATACGAGGGTGACAGGAACGCAGGTAAAGCTTGGCAGGTGAAGACAAGTAACCGTGAGTGTGTGTGTGGAGGATGACTGACAGGAGGCGAGGTCACCAGTATTGAGGACACCGTTGAGGGACGAGGCATCACGGGTTGGGGGGGGGGTCAAAATGAAGAGCGGACAAGGGCATGGGAAGACGATGGACGGCAATTGGAACGGATGAGAACAAGAACAAACATGTGCAGTTATTGAGTTGCTTCTTGTCCGTCAGTGTTATACGTATTCGCAGTCGTGTGTGTGTGTGTGTGTGGTGTGTGTGTGTGTGTGTGTGTGTGTGTGTGTGTGTGTGTGTGTGTGTGTAGACGATATACTTATTGCCTTGTTCCCCGTCACTACACCAGAGACTAATGCATCGCTCTCCTATCTAAACACCAGGAGTATCTACAAGTGTGGTTACAGCATCAACTTTTATTTAAGAGACAGTGTTTTGTATGTGCATCAACTCCCCCCACCCCACCCGACACACACACGTTACACATTTACGTATACAAGCAGTATACATTAATAACCAAACACACACACACACACACACACACACACACACACACACACACACACACACACACACACACACACACACACACACACACACACACCACGGTCTCCCTGGAAGTTCATTTTTGGAATATCATGACGAATCAGAAAATATCCCTAAAATATTATTAACGGATAAATAATCAGCAACTGCAGGAGTAAGTAATTTTTGTGTCACATGATGAAAGTTTATTATAACACGGAATGGCAGGGCGGAGAAGAGGACATTATTACCCAATGTATTGAACATTATTCAAAGTAAAATCAACAACTTTGTTTGATATCTCGTCGAGCAAATCACATCAAAGAACACTTTGCATCGTATTCGCATCTAATTTCCTCAACAATTTAGTGACACGTCAAGGTTTTATATATATATATATATATATATATATATATATATATATATATATATATATATATATATATATATATATACATAAATGTATAGAGAAAAAAACCAGACAGACAGACCGAAAATGATAGTGAAGGTGACACACGCGACATGAAGCAGCAGTGGACAGACACAGTGCATGACGGGAAGCGCAGCACAAGTGGAATACTTTGAAGCTTCTGTTAGGTGACGAAGCTGAGGTGGTGGTGGTGGGTGTTGGGGGGATGGGGGTGGAGTGGATGCAGGGGATGGCCAAGCTTTGATGAAACACTGCGAGCAACACAAAGGAACCCCCTTGATCCTCACCACATTTGGTTGCCCTATTCCAGGCTTTCAGTCCCTTTCCAACTCAATAAAGTCCCGTGAAACACTCTGCTGTTAGTGGAATATAAGAACAAGATCGCTTTATTTAAACTTCTTTCTGATAATAACGTAGTGGTGTCCCCCCCCCCTTTACCATCGCCTTGGGACAGGTGTTTGTTTAATTTGTTAAACAAGGTTTTGTTTCATTACCATACACTTTTGTCTATAGTGATTTCCTCACTACTTGCATGCATCGCCTCTGAAATGTTGAAGTTTGCTACGTGTTTGCCTTCCATCTTAGTGCACTGCACAACTACTACACATAATAGTACGTACATACAAGGGAGAAATGCTAATTATCTTTAAACATTTATTATTTATATTACGAAGGAAGGGGAAAGTTTCTTTTATGTGTTCCCTTTGTCTTTAACTCTGTCAAGATAAGAAAGTATCAGTTTACTCTGGATCTGCACTGTTTTGATATTCAGATATGTTCTCCTTTTAACAACCGTCCCTCTTCAAACAGAGTGAGTGAAAAATGCTTTATATTGTTCCCATCTCAGTAAAAGTCATACTTCAGGTGATATGATAGTGTTTACCATTGATTCATCTTCTTAAAAGACTAAATCCTAAGTCATTGTAGATGCAAAAGATAAAGTTTGCTTACAATAGCATAACAAAGCAGTTAAGTTTCTTCATCCCCTGACCTTCATAGGTTTGTTCAAATTAAACTTGAATATCTCTTTAATTATCCTCTCTTGATTAAGTTAGTTTCCACACTTGATACAAATAGTTCAAAGTTGTAAGTTTGCATTGGTTACAAAGCATACGTTTCAAGCATGCTGAATAGGAAACTTAACCCATTCAGTGCTTGCGGCACACCATATGTGCCAGCAGCGTCTCCTTCTCCTGTGTTTGCGGCACGACGTCTGTGACAAGATCTTTATATCATTCCCATGCATATACATATGATGTATAGGCCAGTGTAACAACTTTTATCATTATTTACAAATTTCTATTGTCTTATGTATCAGAATTACCGTTCTTATGAGTATTTATGTGATATTCAATAGATAATTTTACGGTACGATAACTACGGTTTGGCAACACCGCCGGCAGCAATATATAACCGTCGCTCCGTCGGCCGTCAGCGTTAGATATTGGATATTGAAAATATTGCAAATATTGGATATATCATTGCAGCATCTGATACACCTAATTAAACTGTACAACTGTCATTATGAATATTTGTTTTATGACTAATAATTACGCAGTAAAATGAAATTTAATATTTATATAAAAACATGACTTTCCTCCTCATTTTCCCGAAAGCTATTAGTGATATTGGAAATATCATTGCAGCATCTGATAGACCTAATTAAACTGTACAACTGTCATTATGAATATTTGTTCTATGACTAATAATTACGCAGTAAAATGAAACTTAATATATATATATAAACATGACTCTCCTCCTCATTTTCCCGAAAGCTATTACAGATATTGGAAATATCATTGCAGCATCTGATACACCTAATTAAACTGTAAAACTGATATTATGAATATTTGTTCTATGACTAATAATTACGCAGTAAAATTAAACTTAATATTTATTTAAAAACATGACTTTCCTCCTCATTTCCTCGAAAGCTATTAGAGATATTGGAAATATCATTGAAGCATCTGATACACCTAATTAAACTGTACAACTGATATTATGAATATTTGTTCTATGGCTAATAATTACGCAGTAAAATGAAACTTAATATTTATATAAAAACATGACTTTCCTCCTCATTTTCTCGAAAGCTATTAGAGATATTGGAAATATCATTGCAGCATCTGATACACCTAATTAAACTGTACAACTCACATTATGAATATTTGTTCTATGACTAATAATTACGCAGTAAAATGAAACTTAATATTTATATAAAAACATGATTTTCCTCCTCATTTTCTCGAAACCTATTAGAGATATTGGAAATATCACTGCCGCATCTGATAGACCTAATTAAACTGTAAAACTGACATTATGAATATTTGTTCTATGACTAATAATTACGCAGTAAAATGAAACTATATATTTATATAAAAACATGACATTCCTCCTCATTTTCTCGAAAGCTATTAGAGATATTGGAAATATCATTGCAGCATCTGATAGACCTAATTAAAATCTACTACTGTCATTATGAATATTTTCACTAGTACTAATAAATACTGAATTTTACTTTTTTTTAAATTACTTTCTTCCTCGTTTTCTCGAAAGCTATTAGAGATATTGGAAATATAATTGCATCATCTGATACACCTAATTCAACTATACAACTGATATTATGAGTATTTGTTCTATGACTAATAATAACGCAGTAAAATAAAACCGTATTTTTATATAAAAACATGATTTTCCTCGTCATTTTCTCGAAAGCTATTAGAGATATTGGAAATATAATTGCAGCATCTGATAGAACTAATTAAACTGTACAACTGATATTATGAATATTTGTTCTATGACTAATAATTACGCAGTAAAATTAAACTTTATATTTATATAAAAACATGACTTTCCTCCTAATTTTCTCGGAAGCTATTAGAGATATTGGAAATATCATTACAGCATCTGATACACCTAATTAAACTGTACAACTGTCATTATGAATATTTGTTCTATGACTAATAATTACTCAGTAAAATGAAACTTAATATTTCTATATAAACATAACTTTTCTCCTCATTTTCTCGAAAGCTATTAGAGATATTAGAAATATTAT
>JAPQNM010000013.1:35320731-35364648 GCA_029783475.1 Metacarcinus magister | reverse complement strand
TCTCTAATAGCTTTCAAGTAAATGACGAGGAAAGTCATGTGTTATATAAAAATACGGTTTTATTTTACTGCGTAATTATTAGTCATATAACAAATATTCATAATATCAGTTGTACAATTGAATTAGGTGTATCAGACGATGCAATGATATTTCCAATATCTCTAATAGCTTTCGAGAAAACGAGGAAGAAAGTAATTTTTAAAAAAGTAAAATTCAGTATTTATTAGTACTAGTGAAAATATTCATAATGACAGTAGTAGATTTTAATTAGGTCTATCAGATGCTGCAATGATATTTCCAATATCTCTAATAGCTTTCGAGAAAATGAGGAGTAAAATCATGTTTTTATATAAATATTAAGTTTCATTTTACTGCGTAATTATTAGTCATAGAACAAATATTCATAACATCAGTTTTACAGTTTAATTAGGTCTATCAGATGCTGCAATAATATTTCCAATATCTCTAATAGCTTTCGGGAAAATGAGGAGGAAAGTCATGTTTATATAAAAATATTAAGTTTCATTTTACTGCGTAGTTATTAGTCATAGAACAAATAATAATAATGACAGTTGTACAGTTTAATTAGGTATATCAGATGCTGCAATGATAATTCCAATATCTGTAATAGCTTTCGGGAAAATGAGGAGGAAAGTCATGTTTTTATATAAATATTAAGTTTCATTTTACTGCGTATTTATTAGTCATAAAACAAATATTCATAATGACAGTTGTTCAGTTTAATTAGGTGTATCAGATGCTGCAATGATATTTCAAATATTTCTAATAGCTTTCGGGAAAATAAGGAGGAAAGTCATGTTTTTTTATTAATATAAAGTTTCATTTTACTGCGTTATTATTAGTCATAGAACAAATATTCATAATATCATTTGTACAGTTTAATTAGGTGTATCAGATGCTGCAATGATATTTCCAATATCTTTAATGGCTTTCGAGAAAATGAGGAGGAAATTCATGTTTTTAAATAAATATTAAGTTTCATTTTACTACGTAATTATTAGTCATAGAACAAATATTCATAATGACAGTTGTAAAGTTTATTTAGGTATATCAGAATCTGCAATGATATTTCTAATATCTCTAATAGCTTTCGGGAAAATGAGGAGGAAAGACATGTTTTTATATAAAAATTAAGTTTCATTTTACTGCATAATTATTAGTCATAGAACAAATATTCATAATTTCAGTTTTACAGTTTAATTAGGTCTATCAGATGCTGCAATGATATTTCCAATATCTCTAATAGCTTTCGAGAAAATGAGGAGGAAATTCATGTTTTTATATAAATATTAAGTTTAATTTTACTGCGTAATTATTAGTCATAGAACAAATATTCATAATATCAGTTGTACAGTTTAATTAGGTCTATCAGATGCTGCAATTATATTTCCAATATCTCTAATAGCTTTCAAGTAAATGACGAGGAAAGTCATGTGTTATATAAAAATACGGTTTTTTTTTACTGCGTAATTATTAGTCATAGAACAAATATTCATAATATCAGTTGTACAGTTGAATTAGGTGTATCAGACGATGTAATGATATTTCCAATATCTCTAATAGCTTTCGAGAAAAACAGGAAGAAAGTAATTTAAAAACAAGTAAAATTCAGTATTTATTAGTACTAGTGAAAATATTCATAATGACAGTAGTAGATTTTAATTAGGTCTATCAGATGCTGCAATGATATTTCCAATATCTCTAATAGCTTTCGAGAAAATGAGGAGTAAAATCATGTTTTTATATAAATATTAAGTTTCATTTTACTGCGTAATTATTAGTCATAGAACAAATATTCATAACATCAGTTTTACAGTTTAATTAGGTCTATCAGATGCTGCAATGATATTTCCAATATCTCTAATAGCTTTCGAGAAAATGAGGAGGAAATTCATGTTTTTAAATAAATATTAAGTTTCATTTTACTGCGTAATTATTAGTCATAGAACAAATATTCATAATGACAGTTGTAAAGTTTATTTAGGTATATCAGAATCTGCAATGATATTTCCAATATCTCTAATAGCTTTCGGGAAAATGAGGAGGAAAGACATGTTTTTATATAAAAATTAAGTTTCATTTTACTGCGTAATTATTAGTCATAGAACAAATATTAATAATTTCAGTTTCACAGTTTAATTAGGTCTATCAGATGCTGCAATGATATTTCCAATATCTCTAATAGCTTTCGAGAAAATGAGGAGGAAAGTCATGTTTATATAAAAATATTAAGTTTCATTTTACTGCGTAATTATTAGTCATAGAACAAATAATAATAATGACAGTTGTACAGTTTAATTAGGTATTTCAGATGCTGCAATAATATTTCCAATATCTCTAATAGCTTTCGGGAAAATGAGGAGGAAAGTCATGTTTATATAAAAATATTAAGTTTCATTTTACTGCGTAGTTATTAGTCATAGAACAAATAATAATAATGACAGTTGTACAGTTTAATTAGGTATATCAGATGCTGCAATGATAATTCCAATATCTGTAATAGCTTTCGGGAAAATGAGGAGGAAAGTCATGTTTTTATATAAATATTAAGTTTCATTTTACTGCGTATTTATTAGTCATAAAACAAATATTCATAATGACAGTTGTTCAGTTTAATTAGGTGTATCAGATGCTGCAATGATATTTCGAATATTTCTAATAGCTTTCGGGAAAATAAGGAGGAAAGTCATGTTTTTTTATTAATATAAAGTTTCATTTTACTGCGTTATTATTAGTCATAGAACAAATATTCATAATATCATTTGTACAGTTTAATTAGGTGTATCAGATGCTGCAATGATATTTCCAATATCTTTAATGGCTTTCGAGAAAATGAGGAGGAAATTCATGTTTTTAAATAAATATTAAGTTTCATTTTACTGCGTAATTATTAGTCATAGAACAAATATTCATAATGACAGTTGTAAAGTTTATTTAGGTATATCAGAATCTGCAATGATATTTCCAATATCTCTAATAGCTTTCGGGAAAATGAGGAGGAAAGACATGATTTTATATAAAAATTAAGTTTCATTTTACTGCGTAATTATTAGTCATAGAACAAATATTCATAATTTCAGTTTTACAGTTTAATTAGGTCTATCAGATGCTGCAATGATATTTCCAATATCTCTAATAGCTTTCGAGAAAATGAGGAGGAAATTCATGTTTTTATATAAATATTAAGTTTAATTTTACTGCGTAATTATTAGTCATAGAACAAATATTCATAATATCAGTTGTACAGTTTAATTAGGTCTATCAGATGCTGCAATTATATTTCCAATATCTCTAATAGCTTTCAAGTAAATGACGAGGAAAGTCATGTGTTATATAAAAATACGGTTTTTTTTTACTGCGTAATTATTAGTCATAGAACAAATATTCATAATATCAGTTGTACAGTTGAATTAGGTGTATCAGACGATGCAATGATATTTCCAATATCTCTAATAGCTTTCGAGAAAAACAGGAAGAAAGTAATTTTAAAAAAAGTAAAATTCAGTATTTATTAGTACTAGTGAAAATATTCATAATGACAGTAGTAGATTTTAATTAGGTCTATCAGATGCTGCAATGATATTTCCAATATCTCTAATAGCTTTCGAGAAAATGAGGAGTAAAATCATGTTTTTATATAAATATTAAGTTTCATTTTACTGCGTAATTATTAGTCATAGAACAAATATTCATAACATCAGTTTTACAGTTTAATTAGGTCTATCAGATGCTGCAATAATATTTCCAATATCTCTAATAGCTTTCGGAAAAATGAGGAGGAAAGTCATGTTTATATAAAAATATTAAGTTTCATTTTACTGCGTAGTTATTAGTCATAGAACAAATAATAATAATGACAGTTGTACAGTTTAATTAGGTATATCAGATGCTGCAATGATAATTCCAATATCTGTAATAGCTTTCGGGAAAATGAGGAGGAAAGTCATGTTTTTATATAAATATTAAGTTTCATTTTACTGCGTATTTATTAGTCATAAAACAAATATTCATAATGACAGTTGTTCAGTTTAATTAGGTGTATCAGATGCTGCAATGATATTTCGAATATTTCTAATAGCTTTCGGGAAAATAAGGAGGAAAGTCATGTTTTTTTATTTATATAAAGTTTCATTTTATTGCGTTATTATTAGTCATAGAACAAATATTCATAATATCATTTGTACAGTTTAATTAGGTGTATCAGATGCTGCAATGATATTTCCAATATCTTTAATGGCTTTCGAGAAAATGAGGAGGAAATTCATGTTTTTAAATAAATATTAAGTTTCATTTTACTGCGTAATTATTAGTCATAGAACAAATATTCATAATGACAGTTGTAAAGTTTATTTAGGTATATCAGAATCTGCAATGATATTTCCAATATCTCTAATAGCTTTCGGGAAAATGAGGAGGAAAGTCATGTTTTTATATAAATATTAAGTTTCATTTTACTGCGTAATTATTAGTCATAGAACAAATATTCATAATTTCAGTTTTACAGTTTAATTAGGTCTATCAGATGCTGCAATGATATTTCCAATATCTCTAATAGCTTTCGAGAAAATGAGGAGTAAAATCATGTTTTTATATAAATATTAAGTTTCATTTTACTGCGTAATTATTAGTCATAGAACAAATATTCATAATATCAGTTGTATAGTTTAATTAGGTCTATCAGATGCTGCAATTATATTTCCAATATCTCTAATAGCTTTCAAGTAAATGACGAGGAAAGTCATGTGTTATATAAAAATACGGTTTTATTTTACTGCGTAATTATTAGTCATAGAACAAATATTCATAATATCAGTTGTACAGTTGAATTAGGTGTATCAGACGATGCAATGATATTTCCAATATCTCTAATAGCTTTCGAGAAAACGAGGAAGAAAGTAATTTAAAAAAAAGTAAAATTCAGTATTTATTAGTACTAGTGAAAAAATTCATAATGACAGTAGTAGATTTTAATTAGGTCTATCAGATGCTGCAATGATATTTCCAATATCTCAAATAGCTTTCGAGAAAATGAGGAGTAAAATCATGTTTTTATATAAATATTAAGTTTCATTTTACAGCGTAATTATTAGTCATAGAACAAATATTCATAACATCAGTTTTACAGTTTAATTAGGTCTATCAGATGCTGCAATGATATTTCCAATATCTCTAATAGGTTTCGAGAAAATGAGGAGGAAATTCATGTTTTTATATAAATATAAAGTTTCATTTTACTGCGTTATTATTAGTCATAGAACAAATATTCATAATATCATTTGTACAGTTTAATTAGGTGTATCAGATGCTGCAATGATATTTCCAATATCTTTAATGGCTTTCGAGAAAATGAGGAGGAAATTCATGTTTTTAAATAAATATTAAGTTTCATTTTACTGCGTAATTATTAGTCATAGAACAAATATTCATAATGACAGTTGTAAAATTTATTTAGGTATATCAGAATCTGCAATGATATTTCCAATATCTCTAATAGCTTTCGGGAAAATGAGGAGGAAAGACATGTTTTTATATAAAAATTAAGTTTCATTTTACTGCGTAATTATTAGTCATAGAACAAATATTCATAATTTCAGTTTTACAGTTTAATTAGGTCTATCAGATGCTGCAATGATATTTCCAATATCTCTAATAGCTTTCGAGAAAATGAGGAGGAAATTCATGTTTTTATATAAATATTAAGTTTAATTTTACTGCGTAATTATTAGTCATAGAACAAATATTCATAATATCAGTTGTACAGTTTAATTAGGTCCATCAGATGCTGCAATTATATTTCCAATATCTCTAATAGCTTTCAAGTAAATGACGAGGAAAGTCATGTGTTATATAAAAATACGGTTTTATTTTACTGCGTAATTATTAGTCATAGAACAAATATTCATAATATCAGTTGTACAGTTGAATTAGGTGTATCAGACGATGCAATGATATTTCCAATATCTCTAATAGCATTCGAGAAAACGAGGAAGAAAGTAATTTAAAAAAAAGTAAAATTCAGTATTTATTAGTACTAGTGAAAATATTCATAATGACAGTAGTAGATTTTAATTAGGTCTATCAGATGCTGCAATGATATTTCCAATATCTCTAATAGCTTTCGAGAAAATGAGGAGTAAAATTATGTTTTTATATAAATATTAAGTTTCATTTTACTGCGTAATTATTAGTCATAGAACAAATATTCATAACATCAGTTTTACAGTTTAATTAGGTCTATCAGATGCTGCAATGATATTTCCAATATCTCTAATAGCTTTCGAGAAAATGAGGAGGAAATTCATGTTTTTAAATAAATATTAAGTTTCATTTTACTGCGTAATTATTAGTTATAGAACAAATATTCATAATGACAGTTGTAAAGTTTATTTAGGTATATCAGAATCTGCAATGATATTTCCAATATCTCTAATAGCTTTCGGGAAAATGAGGAGGAAAGACATGTTTTTATATAAAAATTAAGTTTCATTTTACTGCGTAATTATTAGTCATAGAACAAATATTCATAATTTCAGTTTTACAGTTTAATTAGGTCTATCAGATGCTGCAATGATATTTCCAATATCTCTAATAGCTTTCGAGAAAATGAGGAGGAAATTCATGTTTTTATATAAATATTAAGTTTAATTTTACTGCGTAATTATTAGTCATAGAACAAATATTCATAATATCAGTTGTACAGTTTAATTAGGTCTATCAGATGCTGCAATTATATTTCCAATATCTCCAATAGCTTTCAAGTAAATGACGAGGAAATTCATGTGTTATATAAAAATACGGTTTTTTTTTACTGCGTAATTATTAGTCATAGAACAAATATTCATAATATCAGTTGTACAGTTGAATTAGGTGTATCAGACGATGCAATGATATTTCCAATATCTCTAATAGCTTTCGAGAAAAACAGGAAGAAAGTAATATAAAAAAAAGTAAAATTCAGTATTTATTAGTACTAGTGAAAATATTCATAATGACAGTAGTAGATTTTAATTAGGTCTATCAGATGCTGCAATGATATTTCCAATATCTCTAATAGCTTTCGAGAAAATGAGGAGTAAAATCATGTTTTTATATAAATATTAAGTTTCATTTTACTGCGTAATTATTAGTCATAGAACAAATATTCATAACATCAGTTTTACAGTTTAATTAGGTCTATCAGATGCTGCAATGATATTTCCAATATCTCTAATAGCTTTCGAGAAAATGAGGAGGAAATTCATGTTTTTATAAAAATATTAAATTTAATTTTACTGCGTAATTATTAGTCATAGAACAAATATTCATAATATCAGTGGTACAGTTTAATTAGGTCTATCAGATGCTGCAATTATATTTCCAATATCTCTAATAGCTTTCAAGTAAATGACGAGGAAAGTCATGTGTTATATAAAAATACGGTTTTATTTTACTGCGTAATTATTAGTCATAGAACAAATATTCATAATATCAGTTGTACAGTTGAATTAGGTGTATCAGACGATGCAATGATATTTCCAATATCTCTAATAGCTTTCGAGAAAACGAGGAAGAAAGTAATTTTAAAAAAAGTAAAATTCAGTATTTATTAGTACTAGTGAAAATATTCATAATGACAGTAGTAGATTTTAATTAGGTCTATCAGATGCTGCAATGATATTTCCAATATCTCTAATAGCTTTCGAGAAAATGAGGAGTAAAATCATGTTTTTATATAAATATTAAGTTTCATTTTACTGCGTAATTATTAGTCATAGAACAAATATTCATAACATCAATTTTACAGTTTAATTAGGTCTATCAGATGCTGCAATAATATTTCCAATATCTCTAATAGCTTTCGGAAAAATGAGGAGGAAAGTCATGTTTATATAAAAATATTAAGTTTCATTTTACTGCGTAATTATTAGTCATAGAACAAATAATAATAATGACAGTTGTACAGTTTAATTAGGTATATCAGATGCTGCAATGATAATTCCAATATCTGTAATAGCTTTCGGGAAAATGAGGAGGAAAGTCATGTTTTTATATAAATATTAAGTTTCATTTTACTGCGTATTTATTAGTCATAAAACAAATATTCATAATGACAGTTGTTCAGTTTAATTAGGTGTATCAGATGCTGCAATGATATTTCGAATATTTCTAATAGCTTTCGGGAAAATAAGGAGGAAAGTCATGTTTTTTTATTTATATAAAGTTTCATTTTATTGCGTTATTATTAGTCATAGAACAAATATTCATAATATCATTTATACAGTTTAATTAGGTGTATCAGATGCTGCAATGATATTTCCAATATCTTTAATGGCTTTCGAGAAAATGAGGAGGAAATTCATGTTTTTAAATAAATATTAAGTTTCATTTTACTGCGTAATTATTAGTCATAGAACAAATATTCATAATGACAGTTGTAAAGTTTATTTAGGTATATCAGAATCTGCAATGATATTTCCAATATCTCTAATAGCTTTCGGGAAAATGAGGAGGAAAGTCATGTTTTTATATAAATATTAAGTTTCATTTTACTGCGTAATTATTAGTCATAGAACAAATATTCATAATTTCAGTTTTACAGTTTAATTAGGTCTATCAGATGCTGCAATGATATTTCCAATATCTCTAATAGCTTTTGAGAAAATGAGGAGTAAAATCATGTTTTTATATAAATATTAAGTTTCATTTTACTGCGTAATTATTAGTCATAGAACAAATATTCATAATATCAGTTGTACAGTTTAATTAGGTGTATCAGATGCTGCAATTATATTTCCAATATCTCTAATAGCTTTCAAGTAAATGACGAGGAAAGTCATGTGTTATATAAAAATACGGTTTTATTTTACTGCGTAATTATTAGTCATAGAACAAATATTCATAATATCAGTTGTACAGTTGAATTAGGTGTATCAGACGATGCAATGATATTTCCAATATCTCTAATAGCTTTCGAGAAAACGAGGAAGAAAGTAATTTAAAAAAAAGTAAAATTCAGTATTTATTAGTACTAGTGAAAATATTCATAATGACAGTAGTAGATTTTAATTAGGTCTATCAGATGCTGCAATGATATTTCCAATATCTCAAATAGCTTTCGAGAAAATGAGGAGTAAAATCATGTTTTTATATAAATATTAAGTTTCATTTTACTGCGTAATTATTAGTCATAGAACAAATATTCTTAACATCAGTTTTACAGTTTAATTAGGTCTATCAGATGCTGCAATGATATTTCCAATATCTCTAATAGCTTTCGAGAAAATGAGGAGGAAATTCATGTTTTTATATAAATATAAAGTTTCATTTTACTGCGTTATTATTAGTCATAGAACAAATATTCATAATATCATTTGTACAGTTTAATTAGGTGTATCAGATGCTGCAATGATATTTCCAATATCTTTAATGGCTTTCGAGAAAATGAGGAGGAAATTCATATTTTTAAATAAATATTAAGTTTCATTTTACTGCGTAATTATTAGTCATAGAACAAATATTCATAATGACAGTTGTAAAATTTATTTAGGTATATCAGAATCTGCAATGATATTTCCAATATCTCTAATAGCTTTCGGGAAAATGAGGAGGAAAGACATGTTTTTATATAAAAATTAAGTTTCATTTTACTGCGTAATTATTAGTCATAGAACAAATATTCATAATTTCAGTTTTACAGTTTAATTAGGTCTATCAGATGCTGCAATGATATTTCCAATATCTCTAATAGCTTTCGAGAAAATGAGGAGGAAATTCATGTTTTTATATAAATATTAAGTTTAATTTTACTGCGTAATTATTAGTCATAGAACAAATATTCATAATATCAGTTGTACAGTTTAATTAGGTCTATCAGATGCTGCAATTATATTTCCAATATCTCTAATAGCTTTCAAGTAAATGACGAGGAAAGTCATGTGTTATATAAAAATACGGTTTTATTTTACTGCGTAATTATTAGTCATAGAACAAATATTCATAATATCAGTTGTACAGTTGAATTAGGTGTATCAGACGATGCAATGATATTTCCAATATCTCTAATAGCATTCGAGAAAACGAGGAAGAAAGTAATTTAAAAAAAAGTAAAATTCAGTATTTATTAGTACTAGTGAAAATATTCATAATGACAGTAGTAGATTTTAATTAGGTCTATCAGATGCTGCAATGATATTTCCAATATCTCTAATAGCTTTCGAGAAAATGAGGAGTAAAATTATGTTTTTATATAAATATTAAGTTTCATTTTACTGCGTTATTATTAGTCATAGAACAAATATTCATAACATCAGTTTTACAGTTTAATTAGGTCTATCAGATGCTGCAATGATATTTCCAATATCTCTAATAGCTTTCGAGAAAATGAGGAGGAAATTCATGTTTTTAAATAAATATTAAGTTTCATTTTACTGCGTAATTATTAGTTATAGAACAAATATTCAT
Organism: Metacarcinus magister; assembly: GCA_029783475.1. NCBI lineage: Eukaryota > Metazoa > Arthropoda > Malacostraca > Decapoda > Cancridae > Metacarcinus > Metacarcinus magister. The sequence continues at coordinate 35,354,187 of JAPQNM010000013.1, read as the reverse complement.
AATGACAGTTGTAAAGTTTATTTAGGTATATCAGAATCTGCAATGATATTTCCAATATCTCTAATAGCTTTCGGGAAAATGAGGAGGAAAGACATGTTTTTATATAAAAATTAAGTTTCATTTTACTGCGTAATTATTAGTCATAGAACAAATATTCATAATTTCAGTTTTACAGTTTAATTAGGTCTATCAGATGCTGCAATGATATTTCCAATATCTCTAATAGCTTTCGAGAAAATGAGGAGGAAATTCATGTTTTTATATAAATATTAAGTTTAATTTTACTGCGTAATTATTAGTCATAGAACAAATATTCATAATATCAGTTGTACAGTTTAATTAGGTCTATCAGATGCTGCAATTATATTTCCAATATCTCCAATAGCTTTCAAGTAAATGACGAGGAAATTCATGTGTTATATAAAAATACGGTTTTTTTTTACTGCGTAATTATTAGTCATAGAACAAATATTCATAATATCAGTTGTACAGTTGAATTAGGTGTATCAGACGATGCAATGATATTTCCAATATCTCTAATAGCTTTCGAGAAAAACAGGAAGAAAGTAATTTAAAAAAAAGTAAAATTCAGTATTTATTAGTACTAGTGAAAATATTCATAATGACAGTAGTAGATTTTAATTAGGTCTATCAGATGCTGCAATGATATTTCCAATATCTCTAATAGCTTTCGAGAAAATGAGGAGTAAAATCATGTTTTTATATAAATATTAAGTTTCATTTTACTGCGTAATTATTAGTCATAGAACAAATATTCATAACATCAGTTTTACAGTTTAATTAGGTCTATCAGATGCTGCAATGATATTTCCAATATCTCTAATAGCTTTCGAGAAAATGAGGAGGAAATTCATGTTTTTATATAAATATTAAGTTTAATTTTACTGCGTAATTATTAGTCATAGAACAAATATTCATAATATCAGTGGTACAGTTTAATTAGGTCTATCAGATGCTGCAATTATATTTCCAATATCTCTAATAGCTTTCAAGTAAATGACGAGGAAAGTCATGTGTTATATAAAAATACGGTTTTATTTTACTGCGTAATTATTAGTCATAGAACAAATATTCATAATATCAGTTGTACAGTTGAATTAGGTGTATCAGATGATGCAATGATATTTCCAATATCTCTAATAGCTTTCGAGAAAACGAGGAAGAAAGTAATTTTAAAAAAAGTAAAATTTAGTATTTATTAGTACTAGTGAAAATATTCATAATGACAGTAGTAGATTTTAATTAGGTCTATCAGATGCTGCAATGATATTTCCAATATCTCTAATAGCTTTCGAGAAAATGAGGAGTAAAATCATGTTTTTATATAAATAATAAGTTTCATTTTACTGCGTAATTATTAGTCATAGAACAAATATTCATAACATCAGTTTTACAGTTTAATTAGGTCTATCAGATGCTGCAATAATATTTCCAATATCTCTAATAGCTTTCGGAAAAATGAGGAGGAAAGTCATGTTTATATAAAAATATTAAGTTTCATTTTACTGCGTAGTTATTAGTCATAGAACAAATAATAATAATGACAGTTGTACAGTTTAATTAGGTATATCAGATGCTGCAATGATAATTCCAATATCTGTAATAGCTTTCGGGAAAATGAGGAGGAAAGTCATGTTTTTATATAAATATTAAGTTTCATTTTACTGCGTATTTATTAGTCATAAAACAAATATTCATAATGACAGTTGTTCAGTTTAATTAGGTGTATCAGATGCTGCAATGATATTTCGAATATTTCTAATAGCTTTCGGGAAAATAAGGAGGAAATTCATGTTTTTTTATTTATATAAAGTTTCATTTTACTGCGTTATTATCAGTCATAGAACAAATATTCATAATATCATTTGTACAGTTTAATTAGGTGTATCAGATGCTGCAATGATATTTCCAATATCTTTAATGGCTTTCGAGAAAATGAGGAGGAAATTCATGTATTTAAATAAATATTAAGTTTCATTTTACTGCGTAATTATTAGTCATAGAACAAATATTCATAATGACAGTTGTACAGTTTATTTAGGTATATCAGAATCTGCAATGATATTTCCAATATCTCTAATAGCTTTCGAGAAAATGAGGAGGAAATTCATGTTTTTAAATAAATATTAAGTTTCATTTTACTGCGTAATTATTAGTCATAGAACAAATATTCATAATGACAGTTGTAAAGTTTATTTAGGTATATCAGAATCTGCAATGATATTTCCAATATCTCTAATAGCTTTCGGGAAAATGAGGAGGAAAGACATGTTTTTATATAAAAATTAAGTTTCATTTTACTGCGTAATTATTAGTCATAGAACAAATATTCATAATTTCAGTTTTACAGTTTAATTAGGTCTATCAGATGCTGCAATGATATTTCCAATATCTCTAATAGCTTTCGAGAAAATGAGGAGGAAATTCATGTTTTTATATAAATATTAAGTTTAATTTTACTGCGTAATTATTAGTCATAGAACAAATATTCATAATATCAGTTGTACAGTTTAATTAGGTCTATCAGATGCTGCAATTATATTTCCAATATCTCCAATAGCTTTCAAGTAAATGACGAGGAAAGTGATGTGTTATATAAAAATACGGTTTTTTTTTACTGCGTAATTATTAGTCATAGAACAAATATTCATAATATCAGTTGTACAGTTGAATTAGGTGTATCAGACGATGCAATGATATTTCCAATATCTCTAATAGCTTTCGAGAAAACGAGGAAGAAAGTAATTTAAAAAAAAGTAAAATTCAGTATTTATTAGTACTAGTGAAAATATTCATAATGACAGTAGTAGATTTTAATTAGGTATATCAGATGCTGCAATGATATTTCCAATATCTCAAATAGCTTTCGAGAAAATGAGGAGTAAAATCATGTTTTTATATAAATATTAAGTTTCATTTTACTGCGTAATTATTAGTCATAGAACAAATATTCATAACATCAGTTTTACAGTTTAATTAGGTCTATCAGATGCTGCAATGATATTTCCAATATCTCTAATAGCTTTCGAGAAAATGAGGAGGAAATTCATGTTTTTATATAAATATAAAGTTTCATTTTACTGCGTTATTATTAGTCATAGAACAAATATTCATAATATCATTTGTACAGTTTAATTAGGTGTATCAGATGCTGTAATGATATTTCCAATATCTTTAATGGCTTTCGAGAAAATGAGGAGGAAATTCATGTTTTTAAATAAATATTGAGTTTCATTTTACTGCGTAATTATTAGTCATAGAACAAATATTCATAATGACAGTTGTAAAGTTTATTTAGGTATATCAGAATCTGCAATGATATTTCCAATATCTCTAATAGCTTTCGGGAAAAATAGGAGGAAAGACATGTTTTTATATAAAAATTAAGTTTCATTTTACTGCGTAATTATTAGTCATAGAACAAATATTCATAATTTCAGTTTTACAGTTTAATTAGGTCTATCAGATGCTGCAATGATATTTCCAATATCTCTAATAGCTTTCGAGAAAATGAGGAGGAAATTCATGTTTTTATATAAATATTAAGTTTAATTTTACTGCGTAATTATTAGTCATAGAACAAATATTCATAATATCAGTTGTACAGTTTAATTAGGTCTATCAGATGCTGCAATTATATTTCCAATATCTCTAATAGCTTTCAAGTAAATGACGAGGAAAGTCATGTGTTATATAAAAATACGGTTTTATTTTACTGCGTAATTATTAGTCATAGAACAAATATTCATAATATCAGTTGTACAGTTGAATTAGGTGTATCAGACGATGCAATGATATTTCCAATATCTCTAATAGCATTCGAGAAAACGAGGAAGAAAGTAATTTAAAAAAAAGTAAAATTCAGTATTTATTAGTACTAGTGAAAATATTCATAATGACAGTAGTAGATTTTAATTAGGTCTATCAGATGCTGCAATGATATTTCCAATATCTCTAATAGCTTTCGAGAAAATGAGGAGTAAAATTATGTTTTTATATAAATATTAAGTTTCATTTTACTGCGTAATTATTAGTCATAGAACAAATATTCATAACATCAGTTTTACAGTTTAATTAGGTCTATCAGATGCTGCAATGATATTTCCAATATCTCTAATAGCTTTCGAGAAAATGAGGAGGAAATTCATGTTTTTAAATAAATATTAAGTTTCATTTTACTGCGTAATTATTAGTCATAGAACAAATATTCATAATGACAGTTGTAAAGTTTATTTAGGTATATCAGAATCTGCAATGATATTTCCAATATCTCTAATAGCTTTCGGGAAAATGAGGAGGAAAGACATGTTTTTATATAAAAATTAAGTTTCATTTTACTGCGTAATTATTAGTCATAGAACAAATATTCATAATTTCAGTTTTACAGTTTAATTAGGTCTATCAGATGCTGCAATGATATTTCCAATATCTCTAATAGCTTTCGAGAAAATGAGGAGGAAATTCATGTTTTTATAAAAATATTAAGTTTAATTTTACTGCGTAATTATTAGTCATAGAACAAATATTCATAATATCAGTGGTACAGTTTAATTAGGTCTATCAGATGCTGCAATTATATTTCCAATATCTCTAATAGCTTTCAAGTAAATGACGAGGAAAGTCATGTGTTATATAAAAATACGGTTTTATTTTACTGCGTAATTATTAGTCATAGAACAAATATTCATAATATCAGTTGTACAGTTGAATTAGGTGTATCAGACGATGCAATGATATTTCCAATATCTCTAATAGCTTTCGAGAAAACGAGGAAGAAAGTAATTTTAAAAAAAGTAAAATTCAGTATTTATTAGTACTAGTGAAAATATTCATAATGACAGTAGTAGATTTTAATTAGGTCTATCAGATGCTGCAATGATATTTCCAATATCTCTAATAGCTTTCGAGAAAATGAGGAGTAAAATCATGTTTTTATATAAATATTAAGTTTCATTTTACTGCGTAATTATTAGTCATAGAACAAATATTCATAACATCAGTTTTACAGTTTAATTAGGTCTATCAGATGCTGCAATAATATTTCCAATATCTCTAATAGCTTTCGGAAAAATGAGGAGGAAAGTCATGTTTATATAAAAATATTAAGTTTCATTTTACTGCGTAGTTATTAGTCATAGAACAAATAATAATAATGACAGTTGTACAGTTTAATTAGGTATATCAGATGCTGCAATGATAATTCCAATATCTGTAATAGCTTTCGGGAAAATGAGGAGGAAAGTCATGTTTTTATATAAATATTAAGTTTCATTTTACTGCGTATTTATTAGTCATAAAACAAATATTCATAATGACAGTTGTTCAGTTTAATTAGGTGTATCAGATGCTGCAATGATATTTCGAATATTTCTAATAGCTTTCGGGAAAATAAGGAGGAAATTCATGTTTTTTTATTATATAAAGTTTCATTTTACTGCGTTATTATCAGTCATAGAACAAATATTCATAATATCATTTGTACAGTTTAATTAGGTGTATCAGATGCTGCAATGATATTTCCAATATCTTTAATGGCTTTCGAGAAAATGAGGAGGAAATTCATGTATTTAAATAAATATTAAGTTTCATTTTACTGCGTAATTATTAGTCATAGAACAAATATTCATAATGACAGTTGTAAAGTTTATTTAGGTATATCAGAATCTGCAATGATATTTCCAATATCTCTAATAGCTTTCGGGAAAATGAGGAGGAAAGTCATGTTTTTATATAAATATTAAGTTTCATTTTACTGCGTAATTATTAGTCATAGAACAAATATTCATAATTTCAGTTTTACAGTTTAATTAGGTCTATCAGATGCTGCAATGATATTTCCAATATCTCTAATAGCTTTCGAGAAAATGAGGAGTAAAATCATGTTTTTATATAAATATTAAGTTTCATTTTACTGCGTAATTATTAGTCATAGAACAAATATTCATAATATCAGTTGTACAGTTTAATTAGGTCTATCAGATGCTGCAATTATATTTCCAATATCTCTAATAGCTTTCAAGTAAATGACGAGGAAAGTCATGTGTTATATAAAAATACGGTTTTATTTTACTGCGTAATTATTAGTCATAGAACAAATATTCATAATATCAGTTGTACAGTTGAATTAGGTGTATCAGACGATGCAATGATATTTCCAATATCTCTAATAGCTTTCGAGAAAACGAGGAAGAAAGTAATTTAAAAAAAAGTAAAATTCAGTATTTATTAGTACTAGTGAAAATATTCATAATGACAGTAGTAGATTTTAATTAGGTATATCAGATGCTGCAATGATATTTCCAATATCTCAAATAGCTTTCGAGAAAATGAGGAGTAAAATCATGTTTTTATATAAATATTAAGTTTCATTTTACTGCGTAATTATTAGTCATAGAACAAATATTCATAATATCATTTGTACAGTTTAATTAGGTGTATCAGATGCTGTAATGATATTTCCAATATCTTTAATGGCTTTCGAGAAAATGAGGAGGAAATTCATGTTTTTAAATAAATATTAAGTTTCATTTTACTGCGTAATTATTAGTCATAGAACAAATATTCATAATGACAGTTGTAAAGTTTATTTAGGTATATCAGAATCTGCAATGATATTTCCAATATCTCTAATAGCTTTCGGGAAAAATAGGAGGAAAGACATGTTTTTATATAAAAATTAAGTTTCATTTTACTGCGTAATTATTAGTCATAGAACAAATATTCATAATTTCAGTTTTACAGTTTAATTAGGTCTATCAGATGCTGCAATGATATTTCCAATATCTCTAATAGCTTTCGAGAAAATGAGGAGGAAATTCATGTTTTTATATAAATATTAAGTTTAATTTTACTGCGTAATTATTAGTCATAGAACAAATATTCATAATATCAGTTGTACAGTTTAATTAGGTCTATCAGATGGTGCAATTATATTTCCAATATCTCTAATAGCTTTCAAGTAAATGACGAGGAAAGTCATGTGTTATATAAAAATACGGTTTTATTTTACTGCGTAATTATTAGTCATAGAACAAATATTCATAATATCAGTTGTACAGTTGAATTAGGTGTATCAGACGATGCAATGATATTTCCAATATCTCTAATAGCATTCGAGAAAACGAGGAAGAAAGTAATTTAAAAAAAAGTAAAATTCAGTATTTATTAGTACTAGTGAAAATATTCATAATGACAGTAGTAGATTTTAATTAGGTCTATCAGATGCTGCAATGATATTTCCAATATCTCTAATAGCTTTCGAGAAAATGAGGAGTAAAATTATGTTTTTATATAAATATTAAGTTTCATTTTACTGCGTAATTATTAGTCATAGAACAAATATTCATAACATCAGTTTTACAGTTTAATTAGGTCTATCAGATGCTGCAATGATATTTCCAATATCTCTAATAGCTTTCGAGAAAATGAGGAGGAAATTCATGTTTTTAAATAAATATTAAGTTTCATTTTACTGCGTAATTATTAGTCATAGAACAAATATTCATAATGACAGTTGTAAAGTTTATTTAGGTATATCAGAATCTGCAATGATATTTCCAATATCTCTAATAGCTTTCGGGAAAATGAGGAGGAAAGACATGTTTTTATATAAAAATTAAGTTTCATTTTACTGCGTAATTATTAGTCATAGAACAAATATTCATAATTTCAGTTTTACAGTTTAACTAGGTCTATCAGATGCTGCAATGATATTTCCAATATCTCTAATAGCTTTCGAGAAAATGAGGAGGAAATTCATGTTTTTATATAAATATTAAGTTTAATTTTACTGCGTAATTATTAGTCATAGAACAAATATTCATAATATCAGTTGTACAGTTTAATTAGGTCTATCAGATGCTGCAATTATATTTCCAATATCTCCAATAGCTTTCAAGTAAATGACGAGGAAAGTGATGTGTTATATAAAAATACGGTTTTTTTTTACTGCGTAATTATTAGTCATAGAACAAATATTCATAATATCAGTTGTACAGTTGAATTAGGTGTATCAGACGATGCAATGATATTTCCAATATCTCTAATAGCTTTCGAGAAAACGAGGAAGAAAGTAATTTAAAAAAAAGTAAAATTCAGTATTTATTAGTACTAGTGAAAATATTCATAATGACAGTAGTAGATTTTAATTAGGTATATCAGATGCTGCAATGATATTTCCAATATCTCAAATAGCTTTCGAGAAAATGAGGAGTAAAATCATGTTTTTATATAAATATTAAGTTTCATTTTACTGCGTAATTATTAGTCATAGAACAAATATTCATAACATCAGTTTTACAGTTTAATTAGGTCTATCAGATGCTGCAATGATATTTCCAATATCTCTAATAGCTTTCGAGAAAATGAGGAGGAAATTCATGTTTTTATATAAATATAAAGTTTCATTTTACTGCGTTATTATTAGTCATAGAACAAATATTCATAATATCATTTGTACAGTTTAATTAGGTGTATCAGATGCTGTAATGATATTTCCAATATCTTTAATGGCTTTCGAGAAAATGAGGAGGAAATTCATGTTTTTAAATAAATATTGAGTTTCATTTTACTGCGTAATTATTAGTCATAGAACAAATATTCATAATGACAGTTGTAAAGTTTATTTAGGTATATCAGAATCTGCAATGATATTTCCAATATCTCTAATAGCTTTCGGGAAAAATAGGAGGAAAGACATGTTTTTATATAAAAATTAAGTTTCATTTTACTGCGTAATTATTAGTCATAGAACAAATATTCATAATTTCAGTTTTACAGTTTAATTAGGTCTATCAGATGCTGCAATGATATTTCCAATATCTCTAATAGCTTTCGAGAAAATGAGGAGGAAATTCATGTTTTTATATAAATATTAAGTTTAATTTTACTGCGTAATTATTAGTCATAGAACAAATATTCATAATATCAGTTGTACAGTTTAATTAGGTCTATCAGATGCTGCAATTATATTTCCAATATCTCTAATAGCTTTCAAGTAAATGACGAGGAAAGTCATGTGTTATATAAAAATACGGTTTTATTTTACTGCGTAATTATTAGTCATAGAACAAATATTCATAATATCAGTTGTACAGTTGAATTAGGTGTATCAGACGATGCAATGATATTTCCAATATCTCTAATAGCATTCGAGAAAACGAGGAAGAAAGTAATTTAAAAAAAAGTAAAATTCAGTATTTATTAGTACTAGTGAAAATATTCATAATGACAGTAGTAGATTTTAATTAGGTCTATCAGATGCTGCAATGATATTTCCAATATCTCTAATAGCTTTCGAGAAAATGAGGAGTAAAATTATGTTTTTATATAAATATTAAGTTTCATTTTACTGCGTAATTATTAGTCATAGAACAAATATTCATAACATCAGTTTTACAGTTTAATTAGGTCTATCAGATGCTGCAATGATATTTCCAATATCTCTAATAGCTTTCGAGAAAATGAGGAGGAAATTCATGTTTTTAAATAAATATTAAGTTTCATTTTACTGCGTAATTATTAGTCATAGAACAAATATTCATAATGACAGTTGTAAAGTTTATTTAGGTATATCAGAATCTGCAATGATATTTCCAATATCTCTAATAGCTTTCGGGAAAATGAGGAGGAAAGACATGTTTTTATATAAAAATTAAGTTTCATTTTACTGCGTAATTATTAGTCATAGAACAAATATTCATAATTTCAGTTTTACAGTTTAATTAGGTCTATCAGATGCTGCAATGATATTTCCAATATCTCTAATAGGTTTCGAGAAAATGAGGAGGAAATTCATGTTTTTATATAAATATAAAGTTTCATTTTACTGCGTTATTATTAGTCATAGAACAAATATTCATAATATCATTTGTACAGTTTAATTAGGTGTATCAGATGCTGCAATGATATTTCCAATATCTTTAATGGCTTTCGAGAAAATGAGGAGGAAATTCATGTTTTTAAATAAATATTAAGTTTCATTTTACTGCGTAATTACTAGTCATAGAACAAATATTCATAATGACAGTTGTAAAATTTATTTAGGTATATCAGAATCTGCAATGATATTTCCAATATCTCTAATAGCTTTCGGGAAAATGAGGAGGAAAGACATGTTTTTATATAAATATTAAGTTTCATTTTACTGCGTAATTATTAGTCATAGAACAAATATTCATAATTTCAGTTTTACAGTTTAATTAGATCTATCAGATGCTGCAATGATATTTCCAATATCTCTAATAGCTTTCGAGAAAATGAGGAGGAAATTCATGTTTTTATATAAATATTAAGTTTAATTTTACTGCGTAATTATTAGTCATAGAACAAATATTCATAATATCAGTTGTACAGTTTAATTAGGTCTATCAGATGCTGCAATTATATTTCCAATATCTCTAATAGCTTTCAAGTAAATGACGAGGAAAGTCATGTGTTATATAAAAATACGGTTTTATTTTACTGCGTAATTATTAGTCATAGAACAAATATTCATAATATCAGTTGTACAGTTGAATTAGGTGTATCAGACGATGCAATGATATTTCCAATATCTCTAATAGCATTCGAGAAAACGAGGAAGAAAGTAATTTAAAAAAAAGTAAAATTCAGTATTTATTAGTACTAGTGAAAATATTCATAATGACAGTAGTAGATTTTAATTAGGTCTATCAGATGCTGCAATGATATTTCCAATATCTCTAATAGCTTTCGAGAAAATGAGGAGTAAAATTATGTTTTTATATAAATATTAAGTTTCATTTTACTGCGTAATTATTAGTCATAGAACAAATATTCATAACATCAGTTTTACAGTTTAATTAGGTCTATCAGATGCTGCAATGATATTTCCAATATCTCTAATAGCTTTCGAGAAAATGAGGAGGAAATTCATGTTTTTAAATAAATATTAAGTTTCATTTTACTGCGTAATTATTAGTTATAGAACAAATATTCATAATGACAGTTGTAAAGTTTATTTAGGTATATCAGAATCTGCAATGATATTTCCAATATCTCTAATAGCTTTCGGGAAAATGAGGAGGAAAGACATGTTTTTATATAAAAATTAAGTTTCATTTTACTGCGTAATTATTAGTCATAGAACAAATATTCATAATTTCAGTTTTACAGTTTAATTAGGTCTATCAGATGCTGCAATGATATTTCCAATATCTCTAATAGCTTTCGAGAAAATGAGGAGGAAATTCATGTTTTTATATAAATATTAAGTTTAATTTTACTGCGTAATTATTAGTCATAGAACAAATATTCATAATATCAGTTGTACAGTTTAATTAGGTCTATCAGATGCTGCAATTATATTTCCAATATCTCCAATAGCTTTCAAGTAAATGACGAGGAAAGTCATGTGTTATATAAAAATACGGTTTTTTTTTACTGCGTAATTATTAGTCATAGAACAAATATTCATAATATCAGTTGTACAGTTGAATTAGGTGTATCAGACGATGCAATGATATTTCCAATATCTCTAATAGCTTTCGAGAAAAACAGGAAGAAAGTAATTTAAAAAAAAGTAAAATTCAGTATTTATTAGTACTAGTGAAAATATTCATAATGACAGTAGTAGATTTTAATTAGGTCTATCAGATGCTGCAATGATATTTCCAATATCTCTAATAGCTTTCGAGAAAATGAGGACTAAAATCTTGTTTTTATATAAATATTAAGTTTCATTTTACTGCGTAATTATTAGTCATAGAACAAATATTCATAACATCAGTTTTACAGTTTAATTAGGTCTATCAGATGCTGCAATGATATTTCCAATATCTCTAATAGCTTTCGAGAAAATGAGGAGGAAATTCATGTTTTTATATAAATATTAAGTTTAATTTTACTGCGTAATTATTAGTCATAGAACAAATATTCATAATATCAGTGGTACAGTTTAATTAGGTCTATCAGATGCTGCAATTATATTTCCAATATCTCTAATAGCTTTCAAGTAAATGACGAGGAAAGTCATGTGTTATATAAAAATACGGTTTTATTTTACTGCGTAATTATTAGTCATAGAACAAATATTCATAATATCAGTTGTACAGTTGAATTAGGTGTATCAGACGATGCAATGATATTTCCAATATCTCTAATAGCTTTCGAGAAAACGAGGAAGAAAGTAATTTTTAAAAAAGCAAAATTCAGTATTTATTAGTACTAGTGAAAATATTCATAATGACAGTAGTAGATTTTAATTAGGTCTATCAGATGCTGCAATGATATTTCCAATATCTCTAATAGCTTTCGAGAAAATGAGGAGTAAAATCATGTTTTTATATAAATATTAAGTTTCATTTTACTGCGTAATTATTAGTCATAGAACAAATATTCATAACATCAGTTTTACAGTTTAATTAGGTCTATCAGATGCTGCAATAATATTTCCAATATCTCTAATAGCTTTCGGAAAAATGAGGAGGAAAGTCATGTTTATATAAAAATATTAAGTTTCATTTTACTGCGTAGTTATTAGTCATAGAACAAATAATAATAATGACAGTTGTACAGTTTAATTAGGTATATCAGATGCTGCAATGATAATTCCAATATCTGTAATAGCTTTCGGGAAAATGAGGAGGAAAGTCATGTTTTTATATAAATATTAAGTTTCATTTTACTGCGTATTTATTAGTCATAAAACAAATATTCATAATGACAGTTGTTCAGTTTAATTAGGTGTATCAGATGCTGCAATGATATTTCGAATATTTCTAATAGCTTTCGGGAAAATAAGGAGGAAAGTCATGTTTTTTTATTTATATAAAGTTTCATTTTATTGCGTTATTATTAGTCATAGAACAAATATTCATAATATCATTTGTACAGTTTAATTAGGTGTATCAGATGCTGCAATGATATTTCCAATATCTTTAATGGCTTTCGAGAAAATGAGGAGGAAATTCATGTTTTTAAATAAATATTAAGTTTCATTTTACTGCGTAATTATTAGTCATAGAACAAATATTCATAATATCAGTTGTACAGTTTAATTAGGTCTATCAGATGCTGCAATGATATTTCCAATATCTCTAATAGCTTTCGAGAAAATGAGGAGGAAATTCATGTTTTTATATAAATATAAAGTTTCATTTTACTGCGTTATTATTAGTCATAGAACAAATATTCATAATATCATTTGTACAGTTTAATTAGGTGTATCAGATGCTGCAATGATATTTCCAATATTTTTAATGGCTTTCTAGAAAATGAGGAGGAAATTCATGTTTTTAAATAAATATTAAGTTTCATTTTACTGCGTAATTATTAGTCATAGAACAAATATTAATAATGACAGTTGTAAAATTTATTTAGGTATATCAGAATCTGCAATGATATTTCCAATATCTCTAATAGCTTTCGGGAAAATGAGGAGGAAAGACATGTTTTTATATAAAAATTAAGTTTCATTTTACTGCGTAATTATTAGTCATAGAACAAATATTCATAATTTCAGTTTTACAGTTTAATTAGGTCTATCAGATGCTGCAATGATATTTCCAATATCTCTAATAGCTTTCGAGAAAATGAGGAGGAAATTCATGTTTTTATATAAATATTAAGTTTAATTTTACTGCGTAATTATTAGTCATAGAACAAATATTCATAATATCAGTTGTACAGTTTAATTAGGTCTATCAGATGCTGCAATTATATTTCCAATATCTCTAATAGCTTTCAAGTAAATGACGAGGAAAGTCATGTGTTATATAAAAATACGGTTTTATTTTACTGCGTAATTATTAGTCATATAACAAATATTCATAATATCAGTTGTACAGTTGAATTAAGTGTATCAGACGATGCAATGATATTTCCAATATCTCTAATAGCATTCGAGAAAACGAGGAAGAAAGTAATTTAAAAAAAAGTAAAATTCAGTATTTATTAGTACTAGTGAAAATATTCATAATGACAGTAGTAGATTTTAATTAGGTCTATCAGATGCTGCAATGATATTTCCAATATCTCTAATAGCTTTCGAGAAAATGAGGAGTAAAATTATGTTTTTATATAAATATTAAGTTTCATTTTACTTCGTAATTATTAGTCATAGAACAAATATTCATAACATCAGTTTTACAGTTTAATTAGGTCTATCAGATGCTGCAATGATATTTCCAATATCTCTAATAGCTTTCGAGAAAATGAGGAGGAAATTCATGTTTTTAAATAAATATTAAGTTTCATTTTACTGCGTAATTATTAGTTATAGAACAAATATTCATAATGACAGTTGTAAAGTTTATTTAGGTATATCAGAATCTGCAATGATATTTCCAATATCTCTAATAGCTTTCGGGAAAATGAGGAGGAAAGTCATGTTTTTATATAAATATTAAGTTTCATTTTACTGCGTAATTATTAGTCATAGAACAAATATTCATAATTTCAGTTTTACAGTTTAATTAGGTCTATCAGATGCTGCAATGATATTTCCAATATCTCTAATAGCTTTCGAGAAAATGAGGAGTAAAATCATGTTTTTATATAAATATTAAGTTTCATTTTACTGCGTAATTATTAGTCATAGAACAAATATTCATAATATCAGTTGTACAGTTTAATTAGGTCTATCAGATGCTGCAATTATATTTCCAATATCTCTAATAGCTTTCAAGTAAATGACGAGGAAAGTCATGTGTTATATAAAAATACGGTTTTATTTTACTGCGTAATTATTAGTCATAGAACAAATATTCATAATATCAGTTGTACAGTTGAATTAGGTGTATCAGACGATGCAATGATATTTCCAATATCTCTAATAGCTTTCGAGAAAACGAGGAAGAAAGTAATTTAAAAAAAAGTAAAATTCAGTATTTATTAGTACTAGTGAAAATATTCATAATGACAGTAGTAGATTTTAATTAGGTATATCAGATGCTGCAATGATATTTCCAATATCTCAAATAGCTTTCGAGAAAATGAGGAGTAAAATCATGTTTTTATATAAATATTAAGTTTCATTTTACTGCGTAATTATTAGTCATAGAACAAATATTCATAACATCAGTTTTACAGTTTAATTAGGTCTATCAGATGCTGCAATGATATTTCCAATATCTCTAATAGCTTTCGAGAAAATGAGGAGGAAATTCATGTTTTTATATAAATATAAAGTTTCATTTTACTGCGTTATTATTAGTCATAGAACAAATATTCATAATATCATTTGTACAGTTTAATTAGGTGTATCAGATGCTGTAATGATATTTCCAATATCTTTAATGGCTTTCGAGAAAATGAGGAGGAAATTCATGTTTTTAAATAAATATTAAGTTTCATTTTACTGCGTAATTATTAGTCATAGAACAAATATTCATAATGACAGTTGTAAAGTTTATTTAGGTATATCAGAATCTGCAATGATATTTCCAATATCTCTAATAGCTTTCGGGAAAATGAGGAGGAAAGTCATGTTTTTATATAAATATTAAGTTTCATTTTACTGCGTAATTATTAGTCATAGAACAAATATTCATAATTTCAGTTTTACAGTTTAATTAGGTCTATCAGATGCTGCAATGATATTTCCAATATCTCTAATAGCTTTCGAGAAAATGAGGAGTAAAATCATGTTTTTATATAAATATTAAGTTTCATTTTACTGCGTAATTATTAGTCATAGAACAAATATTCATAATATCAGTTGTACAGTTTAATTAGGTCTATCAGATGCTGCAATTATATTTCCAATATCTCTAATAGCTTTCAAGTAAATGACGAGGAAAGTCATGTGTTATATAAAAATACGGTTTTATTTTACTGCGTAATTATTAGTCATAGAACAAATATTCATAATATCAGTTGTACAGTTGAATTAGGTGTATCAGACGATGCAATGATATTTCCAATATCTCTAATAGCTTTCGAGAAAACGAGGAAGAAAGTAATTTAAAAAAAAGTAAAATTCAGTATTTATTAGTACTAGTGAAAATATTCATAATGACAGTAGTAGATTTTAATTAGGTCTATCAGATGCTGCAATGATATTTCCAATATCTCAAATAGCTTTCGAGAAAATGAGGAGTAAAATCATGTTTTTATATAAATATTAAGTTTCATTTTACTGCGTAATTATTAGTCATAGAACAAATATTCATAACATCAGTTTTACAGTTTAATTAGGTCTATCAGATGCTGCAATGATATTTCCAATATCTCTAATAGCTTTCGAGAAAATGAGGAGGAAATTCATGTTTTTATATAAATATAAAGTTTCATTTTACTGCGTTATTATTAGTCATAGAACAAATATTCATAATATCATTTGTACAGTTTAATTAGGTGTATCAGATGCTGCAATGATATTTCCAATATTTTTAATGGCTTTCGAGAAAATGAGGAGGAAATTCATGTTTTTAAATAAATATTAAGTTTCATTTTACTGCGTAATTATTAGTCATAGAACAAATATTAATAATGACAGTTGTAAAATTTATTTAGGTATATCAGAATCTGCAATGATATTTCCAATATCTCTAATAGCTTTCGGGAAAATGAGGAGGAAAGACATGTTTTTATATAAAAATTAAGTTTCATTTTACTGCGTAATTATTAGTCATAGAACAAATATTCATAATTTCAGTTTTACAGTTTAATTAGGTCTATCAGATGCTGCAATGATATTTCCAATATCTCTAATAGCTTTCGAGAAAATGAGGAGGAAATTCATGTTTTTATATAAATATTAAGTTTAATTTTACTGCGTAATTATTAGTCATAGAACAAATATTCATAATATCAGTTGTACAGTTTAATTAGGTCTATCAGATGCTGCAATTATATTTCCAATATCTCTAATAGCTTTCAAGTAAATGACGAGGAAAGTCATGTGTTATATAAAAATACGGTTTTATTTTACTGCGTAATTATTAGTCATATAACAAATATTCATAATATCAGTTGTACAGTTGAATTAAGTGTATCAGACGATGCAATGATATTTCCAATATCTCTAATAGCATTCGAGAAAACGAGGAAGAAAGTAATTTAAAAAAAAGTAAAATTCAGTATTTATTAGTACTAGTGAAAATATTCATAATGACAGTAGTAGATTTTAAATAGGTCTATCAGATGCTGCAATGATATTTCCAATATCTCTAATAGCTTTCGAGAAAATGAGGAGTAAAATTATGTTTTTATATAAATATTAAGTTTCATTTTACTTCGTAATTATTAGTCATAGAACAAATATTCATAACATCAGTTTTACAGTTTAATTAGGTCTATCAGATGCTGCAATGATATTTCCAATATCTCTAATAGCTTTCGAGAAAATGAGGAGGAAATTCATGTTTTTAAATAAATATTAAGTTTCATTTTACTGCGTAATTATTAGTTATAGAAAAAATATTCATAATGACAGTTGTAAAGTTTATTTAGATATATCAGAATCTGCAATGATATTTCCAATATCTCTAATAGCTTTCGGGAAAATGAGGAGGAAAGTCATGTTTTTATATAAATATTAAGTTTCATTTTACTGCGTAATTATTAGTCATAGAACAAATATTCATAATTTCAGTTTTACAGTTTAATTAGGTCTATCAGATGCTGCAATGATATTTCCAATATCTCTAATAGCTTTCGAGAAAATGAGGAGTAAAATCATGTTTTTATATAAATATTAAGTTTCATTTTACTGCGTAATTATTAGTCATAGAACAAATATTCATAATATCAGTTGTACAGTTTAATTAGGTCTATCAGATGCTGCAATTATATTTCCAATATCTCTAATAGCTTTCAAGTAAATGACGAGGAAAGTCATGTGTTATATAAAAATACGGTTTTATTTTACTGCGTAATTATTAGTCATAGAACAAATATTCATAATATCAGTTGTACAGTTGAATTAGGTGTATCAGACGATGCAATGATATTTCCAATATCTCTAATAGCTTTCGAGAAAACGAGGAAGAAAGTAATTTAAAAAAAAGTAAAATTCAGTATTTATTAGTACTAGTGAAAATATTCATAATGACAGTAGTAGATTTTAATTAGGTATATCAGATGCTGCAATGATATTTCCAATATCTCAAATAGCTTTCGAGAAAATGAGGAGTAAAATCATGTTTTTATATAAATATTAAGTTTCATTTTACTGCGTAATTATTAGTCATAGAACAAATATTCATAACATCAGTTTTACAGTTTAATTAGGTCTATCAGATGCTGCAATGATATTTCCAATATCTCTAATAGCTTTCGAGAAAATGAGGAGGAAATTCATGTTTTTATATAAATATAAAGTTTCATTTTACTGCGTTATTATTAGTCATAGAACAAATATTCATAATATCATTTGTACAGTTTAATTAGGTGTATCAGATGCTGTAATGATATTTCCAATATCTTTAATGGCTTTCGAGAAAATGAGGAGGAAATTCATGTTTTTAAATAAATATTAAGTTTCATTTTACTGCGTAATTATTAGTCATAGAACAAATATTCATAATGACAGTTGTAAAGTTTATTTAGGTATATCAGAATCTGCAATGATATTTCCAATATCTCTAATAGCTTTCGGGAAAAATAGGAGGAAAGACATGTTTTTATATAAAAATTAAGTTTCATTTTACTGCGTAATTATTAGTCATAGAACAAATATTCATAATTTCAGTTTTACAGTTTAATTAGGTCTATCAGATGCTGCAATGATATTTCCAATATCTCTAATAGCTTTCGAGAAAATGAGGAGGAAATTCATGTTTTTATATAAATATTAAGTTTAATTTTACTGCGTAATTATTAGTCATAGAACAAATATTCATAACATCAGTTGTACAGTTTAATTAGGTCTATCAGATGCTGCAATTATATTTCCAATATCTCTAATAGCTTTCAAGTAAATGACGAGGAAAGTCATGTGTTATATAAAAATACGGTTTTATTTTACTGCGTAATTATTAGTCATAGAACAAATATTCATAATATCAGTTGTACAGTTGAATTAGGTGTATCAGACGATGCAATGATATTTCCAATATCTCTAATAGCATTCGAGAAAACGAGGAAGAAAGTAATTTAAAAAAAAGTAAAATTCAGTATTTATTAGTACTAGTGAAAATATTCATAATGACAGTAGTAGATTTTAATAGGTCTATCAGATGCTGCAATGATATTTCCAATATCTCTAATAGCTTTCGAGAAAATGAGGAGTAAAATTATGTTTTTATATAAATATTAAGTTTCATTTTACTGCGTAATTATTAGTCATAGAACAAATATTCATAACATCAGTTTTACAGTTTAATTAGGTCTATCAGATGCTGCAATGATATTTCCAATATCTCTAATAGCTTTCGAGAAAATGAGGAGGAAATTCATGTTTTTAAATAAATATTAAGTTTCATTTTACTGCGTAATTATTAGTCATAGAACAAATATTCATAATGACAGTTGTAAAGTTTATTTAGGTATATCAGAATCTGCAATGATATTTCCAATATCTCTAATAGC
Organism: Metacarcinus magister; assembly: GCA_029783475.1. NCBI lineage: Eukaryota > Metazoa > Arthropoda > Malacostraca > Decapoda > Cancridae > Metacarcinus > Metacarcinus magister. The sequence goes on along the minus strand of JAPQNM010000013.1, from coordinate 35,334,675 downwards.
TTTCGGGAAAATGAGGAGGAAAGACATGTTTTTATATAAAAATTAAGTTTCATTTTACTGCGTAATTATTAGTCATAGAACAAATATTCATAATTTCAGTTTTACAGTTTAATTAGGTCTATCAGATGCTGCAATGATATTTCCAATATCTCTAATAGCTTTCGAGAAAATGAGGAGGAAATTCATGTTTTTATATAAATATTAAGTTTAATTTTACTGCGTAATTATTAGTCATAGAACAAATATTCATAATATCAGTTGTACAGTTTAATTAGGTCTATCAGATGCTGCAATTATATTTCCAATATCTCCAATAGCTTTCAAGTAAATGACGAGGAAAGTGATGTGTTATATAAAAATACGGTTTTTTTTTACTGCGTAATTATTAGTCATAGAACAAATATTCATAATATCAGTTGTACAGTTGAATTAGGTGTATCAGACGATGCAATGATATTTCCAATATCTCTAATAGCTTTCGAGAAAACGAGGAAGAAAGTAATTTAAAAAAAAGTAAAATTCAGTATTTATTAGTACTAGTGAAAATATTCATAATGACAGTAGTAGACTTTAATTAGGTATATCAGATGCTGCAATGATATTTCCAATATCTCAAATAGCTTTCGAGAAAATGAGGAGTAAAATCATGTTTTTATATAAATATTAAGTTTCATTTTACTGCGTAATTATTAGTCATAGAACAAATATTCATAACATCAGTTTTACAGTTTAATTAGGTCTATCAGATGCTGCAATGATATTTCCAATATCTCTAATAGCTTTCGAGAAAATGAGGAGGAAATTCATGTTTTTATATAAATATAAAGTTTCATTTTACTGCGTTATTATTAGTCATAGAACAAATATTCATAATATCATTTGTACAGTTTAATTAGGTGTATCAGATGCTGTAATGATATTTCCAATATCTTTAATGGCTTTCGAGAAAATGAGGAGGAAATTCATGTTTTTAAATAAATATTGAGTTTCATTTTACTGCGTAATTATTAGTCATAGAACAAATATTCATAATGACAGTTGTAAAGTTTATTTAGGTATATCAGAATCTGCAATGATATTTCCAATATCTCTAATAGCTTTCGGGAAAAATAGGAGGAAAGACATGTTTTTATATAAAAATTAAGTTTCATTTTACTGCGTAATTATTAGTCATAGAACAAATATTAATAATTTCAGTTTTACAGTTTAATTAGGTCTATCAGATGCTGCAATGATATTTCCAATATCTCTAATAGCTTTCGAGAAAATGAGGAGGAAATTCATGTTTTTATATAAATATTAAGTTTAATTTTACTGCGTAATTATTAGTCATAGAACAAATATTCATAATATCAGTTGTACAGTTTAATTAGGTCTATCAGATGCTGCAATTATATTTCCAATATCTCTAATAGCTTTCAAGTAAATGACGAGGAAAGTCATGTGTTATATAAAAATACGGTTTTATTTTACTGCGTAATTATTAGTCATAGAACAAATATTCATAATATCAGTTGTACAGTTGAATTAGGTGTATCAGACGATGCAATGATATTTCCAATATCTCTAATAGCATTCGAGAAAACGAGGAAGAAAGTAATTTAAAAAAAAGTAAAATTCAGTATTTATTAGTACTAGTGAAAATATTCATAATGACAGTAGTAGATTTTAAATAGGTCTATCAGATGCTGCAATGATATTTCCAATATCTCTAATAGCTTTCGAGAAAATGAGGAGTAAAATTATTTTTTATATAAATATTAAGTTTCATTTTACTGCGTAATTATTAGTCATAGAACAAATATTCATAACATCAGTTTTACAGTTTAATTAGGTCTATCAGATGCTGCAATGATATTTCCAATATCTCTAATAGCTTTCGAGAAAATGAGGAGGAAATTCATGTTTTTAAATAAATATTAAGTTTCATTTTACTGCGTAATTATTAGTCATAGAACAAATATTCATAATGACAGTTGTAAAGTTTATTTAGGTATATCAGAATCTGCAATGATATTTCCAATATCTCTAATAGCTTTCGGGAAAATGAGGAGGAAAGACATGTTTTTATATAAAAATTAAGTTTCATTTTACTGCGTAATTATTAGTCATAGAACAAATATTCATAATTTCAGTTTTACAGTTTAATTAGGTCTATCAGATGCTGCAATGATATTTCCAATATCTCTAATAGCTTTCGAGAAAATGAGGAGGAAATTCATGTTTTTATATAAATATTAAGTTTAATTTTACTGCGTAATTATTAGTCATAGAACAAATATTCATAATATCAGTTGTACAGTTTAATTAGGTCTATCAGATGCTGCAATTATATTTCCAATATCTCCAATAGCTTTCAAGTAAATGACGAGGAAAGTGATGTGTTATATAAAAATACGGTTTTTTTTTACTGCGTAATTATTAGTCATAGAACAAATATTCATAATATCAGTTGTACAGTTGAATTAGGTGTATCAGACGATGCAATGATATTTCCAATATCTCTAATAGCTTTCGAGAAAAACAGGAAGAAAGTAATTTAAAAAAAAGTAAAATTCAGTATTTATTAGTACTAGTGAAAATATTCATAATGACAGTAGTAGATTTTAATTAGGTCTATCAGATGCTGCAATGATATTTCCAATATCTCTAATAGCTTTCGAGAAAATGAAGAGTAAAATCATGTTTTTATATAAATATTAAGTTTCATTTTACTGCGTAATTATTAGTCATAGAACAAATATTCATAATATCAGTTTTACAGTTTAATTCGGTCTATCAGATGCTGCAATGATATTTCCAATATCTCTAATAGCTTTCGAGAAAATGAGGAGGAAATTCATGTTTTTATATAAATATTAAGTTTAATTTTACTGCGTAATTATTAGTCATAGAACAAATATTCATAATATCAGTGGTACAGTTTAATTAGGTCTATCAGATGCTGCAATTATATTTCCAATATCTCTAATAACTTTCAAGTAAATGACGAGGAAAGTCATGTGTTATATAAAAATACGGTTTTATTTTACTGCGTAATTATTAGTCATAGAACAAATATTCATAATATCAGTTGTACAGTTGAATTAGGTGTATCAGACGATGCAATGATATTTCCAATATCTCTAATAGCTTTCGAGAAAACGAGGAAGAAAGTAATTTAAAAAAAAGTAAAATTCAGTATTTATTAGTACTAGTGAAAATATTCATAATGACAGTAGTAGATTTTGATTAGGTCTATCAGATGCTGCAATAATATTTCCAATATTTCTAATAGCTTTCGGGAAAATGAGGAGGAAATTCATGTTTATATAAAAATATTAAGTTTCATTTTACTGCGTAATTATTAGTCATAGAACAAATAATAATAATGACAGTTGTACAGTTTAATTAGGTATATCAGATGCTGCAATGATAATTCCAATATCTGTAATAGCTTTCGGGAAAATGAGGAGGAAAGTCATGTTTTTATATAAATATTAAGTTTCATTTTACTGCGTATTTATTAGTCATAAAACAAATATTCATAATATCAGTTTTACAGTTTAATTAGGTCTATCAGATGCTGCAATGATATTTCCAATATCTCTAATAGGTTTTCGAGAAAATGAGGAGGAAATTCATGTTTTTATATAAATATAAAGTTTAATTTTACTGCGTTATTATTAGTCATAGAACAAATATTCATAATATCATTTGTACAGTTTAATTAGGTGTATCAGATGCTGCAATGATATTTCCAATATCTTTAATGGCTTTCGAGGAAAATGAGGAGGAAATTCATGTTTTTAAATAAATATTAAGTTTCATTTTACTGCGTAATTACTAGTCATAGAACAAATATTCATAATGACAGTTGTAAAATTTATTTAGGTATATCAGAATCTGCAATGATATTTCCAATATCTCTAATAGCTTTCGGGAAAATGAGGAGGAAAGACATGTTTTTATATAAAATTAAGTTTCATTTTACTGCGTAATTATTAGTCATAGAACAAATATTCATAATTTCAGTTTTACAGTTTAATTAGATCTATCAGATGCTGCAATGATATTTCCAATATCTCTAATAGCTTTCGAGAAAATGAGGAGGAAATTCATGTTTTTATATAAATATTAAGTTTAATTTTACTGCGTAATTATTAGTCATAGAACAAATATTCATAATATCAGTTGTACAGTTTAATTAGGTCTATCAGATGCTGCAATTATATTTCCAATATCTCTAATAGCTTTCAAGTAAATGACGAGGAAAGTCATGTGTTATATAAAAATACGGTTTTATTTTACTGCGTAATTATTAGTCATAGAACAAATATTCATAATATCAGTTGTACAGTTGAATTAGGTGTATCAGACGATGCAATGATATTTCCAATATCTCTAATAGCATTCGAGAAAACGAGGAAGAAAGTAATTTAAAAAAAAGTAAAATTCAGTATTTATTAGTACTAGTGAAAATATTCATAATGACAGTAGTAGATTTTAATTAGGTCTATCAGATGCTGCAATGATATTTCCAATATCTCTAATAGCTTTCGAGAAAATGAGGAGTAAAATTATGTTTTTATATAAATATTAAGTTTCATTTTACTGCGTAATTATTAGTCATAGAACAAATATTCATAACATCAGTTTTACAGTTTAATTAGGTCTATCAGATGCTGCAATGATATTTCCAATATCTCTAATAGCTTTCGAGAAAATGAGGAGGAAATTCATGTTTTTAAATAAATATTAAGTTTCATTTTACTGCGTAATTATTAGTTATAGAACAAATATTCATAATGACAGTTGTAAAGTTTATTTAGGTATATCAGAATCTGCAATGATATTTCCAATATCTCTAATAGCTTTCGGGAAAATGAGGAGGAAAGACATGTTTTTATATAAAAATTAAGTTTCATTTTACTGCGTAATTATTAGTCATAGAACAAATATTCATAATTTCAGTTTTACAGTTTAATTAGGTCTATCAGATGCTGCAATGATATTTCCAATATCTCTAATAGCTTTCGAGAAAATGAGGAGGAAATTCATGTTTTTATATAAATATTAAGTTTAATTTTACTGCGTAATTATTAGTCATAGAACAAATATTCATAATATCAGTTGTACAGTTTAATTAGGTCTATCAGATGCTGCAATTATATTTCCAATATCTCCAATAGCTTTCAAGTAAATGACGAGGAAAGTCATGTGTTATATAAAAATACGGTTTTTTTTTACTGCGTAATTATTAGTCATAGAACAAATATTCATAATATCAGTTGTACAGTTGAATTAGGTGTATCAGACGATGCAATGATATTTCCAATATCTCTAATAGCTTTCGAGAAAAACAGGAAGAAAGTAATTTAAAAAAAAGTAAAATTCAGTATTTATTAGTACTAGTGAAAATATTCATAATGACAGTAGTAGATTTTAATTAGGTCTATCAGATGCTGCAATGATATTTCCAATATCTCTAATAGCTTTCGAGAAAATGAGGAGTAAAATCATGTTTTTATATAAATATTAAGTTTCATTTTACTGCGTAATTATTAGTCATAGAACAAATATTCATAACATCAGTTTTACAGTTTAATTAGGTCTATCAGATGCTGCAATGATATTTCCAATATCTCTAATAGCTTTCGAGAAAATGAGGAGGAAATTCATGTTTTTATATAAATATTAAGTTTAATTTTACTGCGTAATTATTAGTCATAGAACAAATATTCATAATATCAGTGGTACAGTTTAATTAGGTCTATCAGATGCTGCAATTATATTTCCAATATCTCTAATAGCTTTCAAGTAAATGACGAGGAAAGTCATGTGTTATATAAAAATACGGTTTTATTTTACTGCGTAATTATTAGTCATAGAACAAATATTCATAATATCAGTTGTACAGTTGAATTAGGTGTATCAGACGATGCAATGATATTTCCAATATCTCTAATAGCTTTCGAGAAAACGAGGAAGAAAGTAATTTTTAAAAAAGCAAAATTCAGTATTTATTAGTACTAGTGAAAATATTCATAATGACAGTAGTAGATTTTAATTAGGTCTATCAGATGCTGCAATGATATTTCCAATATCTCTAATAGCTTTCGAGAAAATGAGGAGTAAAATCATGTTTTTATATAAATATTAAGTTTCATTTTACTGCGTAATTATTAGTCATAGAACAAATATTCATAACATCAGTTTTACAGTTTAATTAGGTCTATCAGATGCTGCAATAATATTTCCAATATCTCTAATAGCTTTCGGAAAAATGAGGAGGAAAGTCATGTTTATATAAAAATATTAAGTTTCATTTTACTGCGTAGTTATTAGTCATAGAACAAATAATAATAATGACAGTTGTACAGTTTAATTAGGTATATCAGATGCTGCAATGATAATTCCAATATCTGTAATAGCTTTCGGGAAAATGAGGAGGAAAGTCATGTTTTTATATAAATATTAAGTTTCATTTTACTGCGTATTTATTAGTCATAAAACAAATATTCATAATGACAGTTGTTCAGTTTAATTAGGTGTATCAGATGCTGCAATGATATTTCGAATATTTCTAATAGCTTTCGGGAAAATAAGGAGGAAAGTCATGTTTTTTTATTTATATAAAGTTTCATTTTATTGCGTTATTATTAGTCATAGAACAAATATTCATAATATCATTTGTACAGTTTAATTAGGTGTATCAGATGCTGCAATGATATTTCCAATATCTTTAATGGCTTTCGAGAAAATGAGGAGGAAATTCATGTTTTTAAATAAATATTAAGTTTCATTTTACTGCGTAATTATTAGTCATAGAACAAATATTCATAATGACAGTTGTAAAGTTTATTTAGGTATATCAGAATCTGCAATGATATTTCCAATATCTCTAATAGCTTTCGGGAAAATGAGGAGGAAAGTCATGTTTTTATATAAATATTAAGTTTCATTTTACTGCGTAATTATTAGTCATAGAACAAATATTCATAATTTCAGTTTTACAGTTTAATTAGGTCTATCAGATGCTGCAATGATATTTCCAATATCTCTAATAGCTTTCGAGAAAATGAGGAGTAAAATCATGTTTTTATATAAATATTAAGTTTCATTTTACTGCGTAATTATTAGTCATAGAACAAATATTCATAATATCAGTTGTACAGTTTAATTAGGTCTATCAGATGCTGCAATTATATTTCCAATATCTCTAATAGCTTTCAAGTAAATGACGAGGAAAGTCATGTGTTATATAAAAATACGGTTTTATTTTACTGCGTAATTATTAGTCATAGAACAAATATTCATAATATCAGTTGTACAGTTGAATTAGGTGTATCAGACGATGCAATGATATTTCCAATATCTCTAATAGCTTTCGAGAAAACGAGGAAGAAAGTAATTTAAAAAAAGTAAAATTCAGTATTTATTAGTACTAGTGAAAATATTCATAATGACAGTAGTAGATTTTAATTAGGTCTATCAGATGCTGCAATGATATTTCCAATATCTCAAATAGCTTTCGAGAAAATGAGGAGTAAAATCATGTTTTTATATAAATATTAAGTTTCATTTTACTGCGTAATTATTAGTCATAGAACAAATATTCATAACATCAGTTTTACAGTTTAATTAGGTCTATCAGATGCTGCAATGATATTTCCAATATCTCTAATAGCTTTCGAGAAAATGAGGAGGAAATTCATGTTTTTATATAAATATAAAGTTTCATTTTACTGCGTTATTATGAGTCATAGAACAAATATTCATAATATCATTTGTACAGTTTAATTAGGTGTATCAGATGCTGCAATGATATTTCCAATATTTTTAATGGCTTTCGAGAAAATGAGGAGGAAATTCATGTTTTTAAATAAATATTAAGTTTCATTTTACTGCGTAATTATTAGTCATAGAACAAATATTAATAATGACAGTTGTAAAATTTATTTAGGTATATCAGAATCTGCAATGATATTTCCAATATCTCTAATAGCTTTCGGGAAAATGAGGAGGAAAGACATGTTTTTATATAAAAATTAAGTTTCATTTTACTGCGTAATTATTAGTCATAGAACAAATATTCATAATTTCAGTTTTACAGTTTAATTAGGTCTATCAGATGCTGCAATGATATTTCCAATATCTCTAATAGCTTTCGAGAAAATGAGGAGGAAATTCATGTTTTTATATAAATATTAAGTTTAATTTTACTGCGTAATTATTAGTCATAGAACAAATATTCATAATATCAGTTGTACAGTTTAATTAGGTCTATCAGATGCTGCAATTATATTTCCAATATCTCTAATAGCTTTCAAGTAAATGACGAGGAAAGTCATGTGTTATATAAAAATACGGTTTTATTTTACTGCGTAATTATTAGTCATATAACAAATATTCATAATATCAGTTGTACAGTTGAATTAAGTGTATCAGACGATGCAATGATATTTCCAATATCTCTAATAGCATTCGAGAAAACGAGGAAGAAAGTAATTTAAAAAAAAGTAAAATTCAGTATTTATTAGTACTAGTGAAAATATTCATAATGACAGTAGTAGATTTTAAATAGGTCTATCAGATGCTGCAATGATATTTCCAATATCTCTAATAGCTTTCGAGAAAATGAGGAGTAAAATTATGTTTTTATATAAATATTAAGTTTCATTTTACTTCGTAATTATTAGTCATAGAACAAATATTCATAACATCAGTTTTACAGTTTAATTAGGTCTATCAGATGCTGCAATGATATTTCCAATATCTCTAATAGCTTTCGAGAAAATGAGGAGGAAATTCATGTTTTTAAATAAATATTAAGTTTCATTTTACTGCGTAATTATTAGTTATAGAACAAATATTCATAATGACAGTTGTAAAGTTTATTTAGGTATATCAGAATCTGCAATGATATTTCCAATATCTCTAATAGCTTTCGGGAAAATGAGGAGGAAAGACATGTTTTTATATAAAAATTAAGTTTCATTTTACTGCGTAATTATTAGTCATAGAACAAATATTCATAATTTCAGTTTTACAGTTTAATTAGGTCTATCAGATGCTGCAATGATATTTCCAATATCTCTAATAGCTTTCGAGAAAATGAGGAGGAAATTCATGTTTTTATATAAATATTAAGTTTAATTTTACTGCGTAATTATTAGTCATAGAACAAATATTCATAATGACAGTTGTAAAGTTTATTTAGGTATATCAGAATCTGCAATGATATTTCCAATATCTCTAATAGCTTTCGGGAAAAATAGGAGGAAAGACATGTTTTTATATAAAAATTAAGTTTCATTTTACTGCGTAATTATTAGTCATAGAACAAATATTCATATCATCAGTTTTACAGTTTAATTAGGTCTATCAGATGCTGCAATGATATTTCCAATATCTCTAATAGCTTTCGGGAAAATGAGGAGGAAAGTCATGTTTATATAAAAATATTAAGTTTAATTATACTGCGTAATTATTAGTCATAGAACAAATAATAATAATGACAGTTGTACAGTTTAATTAGGTAAATCAGATGCTGCAATGATATTTCCAATATCTGTAATAGCTTTCGGGAAAATGAGGAGGAAAGTAATGTTTTTATATAAATATTAAGTTTCATTTTACTGCGTAATTATTAGTCATAAAACAAATATTCATAATGGCAGTTGTTCAGTTTAATTAGGTGTATCAGATGCTGCAATGATATTTCGAATATTTCTAATAGTTTTTCGGGAAAATAAGGAGGAAAGTCATGTTTTTATATAAATATAAAGTTTCATTTTACTACGTTATTATTAGTCATAGAACAAATATTCATAATATCATTTGTACAGTTTAATTAGGTGTATCAGATGCTGCAATGATATTTCCAATATCTTTAATGGCTTTCGAGAAAATGAGGAGGAAATTCATGTTTTTAAATAAATATTAAGTTTCATTTTACTGCGTGATTATTAGTCATAGAACAAATATTCATAATGACAGTTGTAAAGTTTATTTAGGTATATCAGAATCTGGAATGATATTTCTAATATCTCTAATAGCTTTCGGGAAAATGAGGAGGAAAGTCATGTTTTTATATAAATATTAAGTTTAATTTTACTGCGTAATTATTAGTCATAGAACAAATATTCATAATTTCAGTTTTACAGTTTATTTAGGTCTATCAGATGCTGCAATGATATTTCTAATATCTCTAATAGCTTTCGAGAAAATGAGGAAGAAATTCATGGTTTTATATAAATATTAAGTTTCATTTTACTGCGTAATTATTAGTCAAAGAACAAATATTCATAATATCAGTTGTACAGTTTAATTAGGACTATCAGATGCTGCAATTATATTTCCAATATCTCTAATAGCTTTCAAGTAAATGACGAGGAAAGTCATGTGTTATATAAAAATACGGTTTTATTTTACTGCGTAATTATTTGTCATAGAACAAATATTCATAATATCAGTTGTACAGTTGAATTAGGTGTATCAGACGATGCAATGATATATCCAATATCTCTAATAGCTTTCGAGAAAACGAGGAAGAAAGTAATTTAAAAAAAAGTAAAATTCAGTATTTATTAGTACTAGTGAAAATATTCATAATGACATTAGTAGATTTTAATTAGGTCTATCAGATGCTGCAATGATATTTCCAATATCTCTAATAGCTTACGAGAAAATGAGGAGTAAAATCATGTTTTTATATAAATATTAAGTTTCATTTTACTGCGTAATTATTAGTCATAGAACAAATATTCATAACATCAGTTTTACAGTTTAATTAGGTCTATCAGATGCTGCAATGATATTTCCAATATCTCTAATAGCTTTCGGGAAAATAAGGAGGAAAGTCATGTTTATATAAAAATATTAAGTCATTTTACTGCGTAATTATTAGTCATAAAACAAATATAATAATGACAGTTGTACAGTTTAATTAGGTATATCAGATGCTGCAATGATATTTTCCAATATCTGTAATAGCTTTCGGGAAAATGAGGAGGAAAGTCATGCTTTTATATAAATATTAAGTTTCATTTTACTGCGTAATTATTAGTCATAAAACAAATATTCATAATGACAGTTGTTCAGTTTAATTAGGTGTATCAGATGCTGCAATGATATTTCGAATATTTCTAATAGCTTTCGGGAAAATAAGGAGGAAAGTCATGTTTTTATATATATTCAAAAGTTTTCATTTTTACTGCGTTATTATTTGTCATAGAACAAATATTCATAACATCATATGTACAGTTTAATTAGGTATATCAGATGCTGCAATGATATTTCCAATATCTTTAATGGCTTTCGAGAAAATGAGGAGGAAATTCATGTTTTTAAATAAATATTAAGTTTCATTTTACTGCGTAATTATTAGTCATAGAACAAATATTCATAATGACAGTTGTAAAGTTTATTTAGGTATATCAGAATCTGCAATGATATTTCCAATATCTCTAATAGCTTTCGGGAAAATGAGGAGGAAAGTCATGTTTTTATATAAATATTAAGTTTCATTTTACTGCGTAATTATTAGTCATAGAACAAATATTCATAATTTCAGTTTTACAGTTTAATTAGGTCTATCAGATGCTGCAATGATATTTCCAATATCTCTAATAGCTTTCGAGAAAATGAGGAGGAAATTCATGTTTTTATATAAATATTAAGTTTAATTTTACTGCGTAATTATTAGTCATAGAACAAATATTCATAATATCAGTTGTACAGTTTAATTAGGTCTATCAGATGCTGCAATTATATTTCCAATATCTCTAATAGTTTTCAAGTAAATGACGAGGAAAGTCATGTGTTATATAAAAATACGGTTTTATTTTACTGCGTAATTATTAGTCATAGAACAAATATTCATAATATCAGTTGTACAGTTGAATTAGGTGTATCAGACGATGCAATGATATTTCCAATATCTCTAATAGCTTTCGAGAAAACGAGGAAGAAAGTAATTTAAAAAAAAGTAAAATTCAGTATTTATTAGTACTAGTGAAAATATTCATAATGACAGTAGTAGATTTTAATTAGTTCTATCAGATGCTGCAATGATATTTCCAATATCTCTAATAGCTTTCGAGAAAATGAGGAGTAAAATCATGTTTTTATATAAATATTAAGTTTCATTTTACTGCGTAATTATTAGTCTTAGAACAAATATTCGTAATGAGAGTTGTACAGTTTAATTAGGTGTATCAGATGCTGTAATGATATTTTCAATATCTCTAATAGCCTTCGGGAAAATGAGGAGGAAATTCATGTTTTTAAATATATATTTAGTTTCATTTTACTGCGTAATTATTAGTCATAGAACAAATAATAATAATGACAGTTGTACAATTTAATTAGGTGTATTAGATGCTGCAATAATATTTCCAATATCTGTAATAGCTTTCGGGAAAATGAGGAGGAAAGTCATGTTTTTAAATAAATATTAAGTTTAATTTTATTGCGTAATTATTAGTCATAGAACACATATTCATAATATCAGTTTTACAATTTAATTAGGTCTATCAGATGCTGTAATGATATTTCCAATATCTCTAATAGCTTTCGGGAAAATAAGGAGGAAAGTCATGTTATATATAAATATTAAGTTTCATTTTAGTGCGTAATTATTAGTCATAGAATAAATAATCATAATGACAGTTGTACAGTTTAATTAGGTATATCAGATGCTGCAATGATATTTTCAATATCTCTAATAGCTTTCGGGAAAATGAGGAGGAAAGTCATGTTTTTATATAAATATTAAGTTGCATTTTACTGCGTAATTATTAGTCATAAAACAAATATTCATAATGACAGTTGTACAGTTTAATTAGGTGTATCAGATGCTGCAATGATATTTCGAATATTTCTAATAGCTTTCGGGAAAATGAGGAGGAAAGTCATGTTTTTATATAAATATAAAGTTTCATTTTACTGCGTTATTATTAGTCATAGAACAAATATTTATAATATCAGTTGTACAGTTTAATTAGGTGTATCAGATGCTGCAATGATATTTCCAATATTTTTAATGGCTTTCGAGAAAATGAGGAGGAAATTCATGTTTTTAAATAAATATTAAGTTTCATTTTACTGCGTAATTATTAGTCATAGAACAAATATTCATAATGACAGTTGTACAGTTTATTTAGGTATATCAGAATCTGCAATGATATTTCCAATATCTCTAATAGCTTTCGGGAAAATGAGGAGGAAATTCATGTTTTTATATAAATATTAAGTTTCATTTTACTGCGTAATTATTAGTCATAGAACAAATATTCATAATGACAGTTGTACTGTTTAATTAGGTGTATCAGATGCTGCAATGATATTTCCAATATCTCTAATAGCTTTCGGGAAAATGAGGAGGAAATTCATGTTTTTAAATAAATATTAAGTGTCATTTTACTGCATAATTATTAGTCATAGAAAAAATATTCATAATATTAGTTGTTCAGTTTAATTAGGTGTATCAGCTGCTGTAATTATATTTCCAATATCTCTAATAGCTTTCGAGAAAATGATGAGGAAAATCATGTTTTTATATAAAAATACGGTTTTATTTTACTGCGTAATTATTAGTCATAGAAAAAATATTCATAATATCAGTTGTACAGTTTAATTAGGTGTATCAGATGATGCAATGATATTTCCAATATCTCTAATAGCTTTCGAGAAAACGAGGAAGAAAGTAATTTAAAAAAAAGTAAAATTCAGTATTTATTAGTCATTAGTCATTAAGAATATTTGTTCTATGACTAATAATTACGCAGTAAAATGAAACTTAATATTTATTTAAAAATATGAATTTCCTCCTCATTTTCTCGAAAGCTATTAAAGATATTGGAAATATCATTGCAACATCTGATACACCTAATTAAACTGTACAACTGATATTATGAATATTTGTTCTATGACTAATAATTACGCAGTATAATTAAACTT
>JAPQNM010000013.1:35288231-35315731 GCA_029783475.1 Metacarcinus magister | reverse complement strand
TGTGCGTGTGCGTGTGCGTGTGCGTATGTGTCCTTATATCTAGACAAACTTTTTTATTTATGATATTGTGCCATTTTTTACAATTGATTCAACCTATAAATTTGAAGCTCAAAACAACCGGCATTGATCATTCTTGTGTCAGTAATTTCAGTGACGCCTATGACTGAGAATCCATCTTTTTTCTCTCTCTTTCTCTCTCTCTCTCTCTCTCTCTCTCTCTCTCTCTCTCTCTCTCTCTCTCTCTCTCTCTCTCTCTCTCTCTCTCTCTCTCTCTCTCTCTCTCTCTCTCTCTCTCTCTCTCTCTCTCTCTCTCTCTCTCTCTCTCTCTCTCTCCCCCCCCCCTTCCTTTCTAAGTTTTTTTTTATTGGTTAGATTTTTTAAGTGATACCTTGCTTCTTGTTGTAGTAGTTTTAGTAAATATCATACTTTTTTCAGGTTTGAAATATGTCTCTCTAATGCAATAATCATCTCATTCAATATATATATATATACACACACACACACACACACACACACACACACACACACACACACACACACACACACACACACACACGCACACGAAAAAACATTATAAAAGTAAACAGTTCAAGAAAATGATGATAATAATAATAATAATAATAATGATAATAATGATAATAATGATAATAGTAATAGTAATAATTTTGATAAGTAAAAAGTTAATATGATCATAAATTTATTGATGATTATCAACAGATTATCACCACCTTTGTCATGCTCTTCGATGAATATTGTGCGTCTGCTGTGATTGTATGAACAGATGATTGTCTCTAATTCAAAGGTGACGTGTTTCACTTTAAAGTAAGATACGCATTGAAAACCACAACTATTGGATGAATATATAATTCTCACGCACCCAAAAAAGAAGGAAAAAATCGATCGTGATGAGCAGCTCCTCGACATTCATGATTTGTATCCGTTATTATCCGTCATTTACACAATCGAACGTTGTTTGATGGACGTTGAATGAAAGTGCATATATTCTTTCAACACCTTTGATCCCCCAGCACGTGATACAATCAGGTCACTGGCCAGCCACGCGTCATATTCATACAGAAGCTTGTCAGCGGAAGATGATATCTCGTATGTTTTTTTTAATGATGGTTTGACATGAATCTGTCCTCTCATTAATATAATCACTGCCATATCACATGTACCTAAAAGGAAAAACACACACGGCAGGCTGACGTGCCATCACTAGTTGGGACGAGTGACTGGCGGAGCACCAGTAATGTTTGCAAGGATGAAGCCATATTTAGATGAGCGATTTGATAGCATCCTTCACTGTAATAGCATCTCGGTGGAACACCAGATCAAGTTACCCTTGTTAGATGTTGGAGATAAAATACAGACCGTGACTGCAATCAGGTTCATCAAGGTGATTATGATTTTCTTCGACTGAGAATAAAAAAAATGATGATCGCTAATGATGCAGCAACAGGGTTGAGGCGGCTGGTTGAGCAAGAAGACTGTGTTAATCATGAGTGTGTTGTGAGGACTGGAATTGGCAAATCAAGTTGTGTCTCACGGCAGTACAACAGAAGTTTTCACAACATAATAGTGTCTTGAAATGCAGTGTAAAATAAGTTGTAATCTAATAGAAATAATACAACTCTTATCTCTTAGTTGAAATTGAAGCTTTGCTGTGTGTGTGTGATCATTGGGAGTAATTTTGTCAGACTCCCATTTTAAAACCTGGAGTCAGGTTACTTATTTGTCATCCTTGTATGTGTGAGCTCTCACTGTCATCCTCTGACCATCGCTATTCACTTCAGTGGTACAATTTCCTCCACACTAACGGTATTCCTTGTGTTTTTTCGTATAAACGTTATTATGAGAGCTGCTGCCATGAGGGAAGGAATAACCTTTGATGTCTCCCTTCAGTGGAACGCTTTGTTAGGACATCTAGCCGCTGGATCTAGCACTTGTTTTTTTTATTTTATTTTATTCTATTTTTTTTTTTACCCGAGACTTTAGAGTGTTCGGGACTGACTGCTTTATTCTTTGTTTGCTAATAAAATAATTGAGTTTTAGTGCATAATCTACGCTGTTGTTGGACTACTATTTTTTTGTTTTGTATTGTTTGTAACAGGAGCCAAATGGGTGCGTATGTCACACTTATGGATAACTACTTCATTAAATCAAATCGCTGAATACGTAAAAAAGTTTCATTACGAGTATACAACAAAATATATATGTATGCGAGTGTGCTACGCTGCAAAACGGATGTAGTAACTTACGAGGCTTTCAACAAATATTTTGCAGGTAGCTACCAGCCTGGTGTGTCCGGCGGGCCGCGGTGGACGCTGACTGCCATCCGCTGCAACCGTGAGTCTTTTTCCTGTAACAGTATTTTATTGTTTGGTTTTGTAGTTTCTCTATAGATACTGGAAACAATCTTACAAAAAGTGCATACATAGATCGTCCAATTTGATTTTCTTTTCTTTTTGGTGTTTTAAAAGTGAAATTTATTTACTACATTACTAGTCACGATGTTGTATTAGCTTATGCCGACGAAATGTTCACGGAAGACATTTGTATTTATATTAAGAAGGGAATAACAATGGACAAGGATAACATTTAGTAATACTTGATCTTTATGGCATCTCACTAATGTTTCGGATTTCCTCAACAAAATGCAGCCTGTGAGAAATATTGTGCGTCTCCAAAGTCTGGGATGCTGCACCAGGTGTTCGCAATCCTTAAAGATGGCAAAGTTAAGTGTTTATTCATAAGGTTGGCCAGGAAAGGAAGACGCAGATGGCAGGATAAGCTAGTGGTGGACATTGAAAACTATCCAAGTAGAGTCTTTGAGAAGGGATAGTCAGTCAAGATATACCGATCTACCTTGAAAATTATTGTCAAAAAATTCTACATCGTCAGTAGAATTAATTATGTGAGAGGATATACAGTACGAATACATTTGATGAGAGTAACGATCAACACTTAAGCAGAAGGTGGAAATTTTCGATAATGTGGTGCAGAGCAAGGTGTGAAAAGTCTCCAAGTACCACCTTAAGAAAATTGACTTTTAGCCCTATCATGATTTCCGATAACTTTTTTTTTTATCTGCTGAGAAAATACACTTAATATAATGCAGTAGTTCAAGGCTGACAACCATATTACTGAAGGAAGGTAAAAACACTCTAAACAGCGTGTAATGTCATTAGAAGCATAAAGAGGCAAAGCACAAACATAGATGATCGTTAGTTGCAGCTTCTCTTTAATACCTACCCATTATTTTCTGGCTAAGGGGAGACAAATTTCACGAGAATATTATAGAAATACTTATCAATACTACTTGGCCATTTTTTGTGTATTTGTTTATCAGCCGGAAAGGAAGGAAGGGAGGGAGGGAGGTTGATGGAGTGTGAGTGTTGGTGGCCTGGGTCATCATGTTCATTTTGCTCATCCCGAGGCACGAGTCTTATCACCGAGATAAAAACGAGTAAACAGAGGGAGCAGGCGTAGAGTGGAGCATTAGTAGTGATGTGATATTCTCTCTCTCTCTCTCTCTCTCTCTCTCTCTCTCTCTCTCTCTCTCTCTCTCTCTCTCTCTCTCTCTCTCTCTCTCTCTCTCTCTCTCTCTCTCTCTCTCTCTCTCTCTCTCTCTCTCTTTTATAGATAATATTTATTTTCCTTTCATAGTTACTGGGATGGAAAGAAGGGAATAATGTCCAAAGAACTGAATGTATAACACCAGAAAGGAGAGAGGGAGGATCATTTTGAGATTAAAAAAATAGAAGCGAGTGAAAAAATTTGATGGAGGGCGATTGTCGTGTTCGGCTGATGCGTGAGTCTTATCAAGATCTAGAGTCTTATCACATTAAAGGGAAAGGAGAAAGAAGCAAGGCCAGGACACGATGCGTGAGGTAAGCACGGTTCTGTAATGCATCAATGATCAGTAATGCGTTTTGAGGACTAGACAATGGGTTAAACTAGTGGTCGTACATAATATTCTTTTTATTATCATGGGGTTTTCACACCTAGCTTGCTTACAACTGAAAGGTCTTCATGAAATTATTATAAGTGATTGACGCCTATCAATATACAAACACCAATTCAAGGAAGAAAAACACACAACATATACTGAAATTTCTGTTATGACTAGAATTAGCAATAGTAACTATAATTTATGTAACACTACAGTTTCATTCGAGTATATATATATATATATATATATATATATATATATATATATATATATATATATATATATATATATATGTCAGTTTTTCGGATAATTCAGTTTCGTTCAACCTCACAGTTTTCTCCCAAAATGTTTGAAGGGTGGATAGAGGGAGTGTGAGGGGCAGGCACTCTGACTGACAGTGCTGGATGAAGGGTGGGAGCAGGAAGGAAGGGCCATTGGAAAGCCAGAAAAGTCTCGGATCGTTACCTGCCGTTTTATAGTGAAGGGTCTTAATCAAATTATTTTTCTTTCTCTTGAAGTTTAAAGATACAAACAGAGTGCGTGTAACATTTTTGTTCTATATAGACAAGCATAAAAGAAGCTTTGGAACTTACCGAGTGCCCAAAAATCACAAGTCAATCAGAATCACCTTTGAGCCTAGAGCCTTGTCAGGTGACCCCGCTGGCCTTCTGCACCCCTTTTATTGTTCTAAGTTAGGTTTGTTAAAGGATTCGTTGGAACATATTTTTTCTTCTTCAATTTCATAACATTTTAGCGAGAAAATATGAATACTGATGCACGGAGTCAGCTGCAATGATTCAAGACGACGGAGGCAGCAAAGTTGTTTGATGCAGATCTCATTGGGAATGGAATTTGCCGGCAGGAGGGACAGTGTATCCCTCGGGCCTTCCAGTCTGTTTTTCGAGTGACCTTGTCTGTCGAAACCATATCGCAAATATTTTTCCGAGTCCTGAAACCCAGTCGTCGTTGGGTTTTGGGACGCGAGGGAACTGCGAGTCGACGGTAAAGAAAGAACGACGAGACTGAGAATATTTGAGGCAAAGGCAGAAATATCCTTACCGGTGTGGCGCCTGAATAATGGAATATATTTTCTATATTTCCTTCTGAATTGTAGGGTGTTTTTTTTTCGAGACTGCATAATGGAAACATACGATTTGCAAAGCAGAAAGTCTCCCTTGTTTTCTGCAGACTCTCTTTGTGGCTCAATCGCATGGTTGTTTTCTCCTGTCAGCTTTAAGGGATTCTTTTCCTCCGTGGTCATCAGGTGTGTGTGTGTGTGTGTGTGTGTGTGTGTGTGTGTGTGTGTGTGTGTGTGTGTTTGTGTGTGTGTGTGTTTGTGTGTGTGTGTGTGTGTGTGTGTGTGTTTGTGTGTGTGTGTGTGTAGTATATATATAAACTTGCACACCTCTAACCCAACATGTCTTTGGCCGTTTAAGAATGACGTTAACTGAATCTCTTTTCTATCAAGTGTATTTCTTCTCTCGTCTTCGCCAAACATAATCTCTGCCAAACCGCTTTTAAATTTCGCTTCATGGAAACTTGAAATAAGTATATCGGGAAAGAGTCTTTTGAGAATCGCTTCGAACATTCTACGGCAAAGTTAGCGAGGTGGCGTATAAAAGTCAGGATGAAGAACCTAGTTGTTGTGTTGTCACGCGGAGCACATGGCTTTATCGGGTAAACTTTTGGTGGACCCGCGGATGGAACAGGGCAAGCGGGGTGGGTAATGGTAGGGAGGGAAGCTAATGCGGAGGGGTGAAGGTAATAGTGGTGAGGGGAAAAGTTTCGCCAGTGATTTTGGGGGAAAGGTTAGACGTGTGGTGAAGGGGATGACAAGGCTGGTGGTGGGGAAGGGATTTAGTCTGGGTGGAAGGAGGGTAAGTAAGAGTGATTTGGAGGGAAAACACGTAAGCTAAGGTAAGTAGTGTAAGGTAAGGCAAGGTAAAGCAAGGTAAGGCGACTAGTGGTGGTGGTGATGGGAAGAAAGGATGATGTTGGTAGTGGACAAGAGGGTAAAACTGGCTGAGGAGGGAAGGGATGGCGGCTGATATAGGTGGTGGTGGTGGTGGCATGAGAGGAGGTAAAGCAGGTGACAGAAGGAGTCATAGGAAGGTAGCGTTTATGAGGCAAGAAAAGTGAGTAATGGAAGGGAGATATACCTTGAAATGTGATAATGATTGTGGGGTGGAAAATTAATCCCCTGATAAGAGAATTCATTGACATAGATGGAAAGTAAATATCTAATAAACTAGAGGGTGAAGTCGAGTAAAGAAGTTTATTATGATTAGGATAAATGAATTATAATTTCTGGCAGAAAGTATGTTTTTCCAAATAACTCGAAAAATATGTGATTTCCGTAAAAAATTTTGAGATTCAATCGAATTTTAGAATTTCTTAAAATATACATAATTATCCATGAGCATCATTTTCAACTATGTCTCTAGTTGATAGCATGAAATAACTTTTATAATTGACAGGACATTGTTTTTACACATATTTTCGTAAGATTTGATTATTTTTTGTCAAAGTAATCAATTAATGGAATAAGTTGCCAACAAACCAGCCAACAAAGTTCAAATTCAAGCCAAGACTAGATGAATATTTTAATGAAAATTATTATTGAAATTAGATTAGGTTACTTTTTACACACTATGAAATTATTAATAATTTTTCTATTTCTGTCTGGTAACGAACTTTCGACTACGGTCCACACTTTTCTATTACCTTAGTCATTAGACGAGTTTTAAATCTTACTTTACTGTCTCTGGTCAGGTAAAGCTAGATAGAGTGGTGAGCGGGTTGGAGCTTTGTCCTTTATCTGTCCTTTTCACATACTGATAATTATATGAAGTTGTAGTAAGCATATAATATCGTCAATAAGCCTTCTGTCTTCCTATGTTATATTATTATATAGCGTATTCCACACACACGCTCCACAACCATAGTGAGACTTGACAACCCTGAAAATCATTACCTTGTCGCGTACCAGTGCATCAAATTTTGAGGGAAACTTGTGAAGGTAGGCACAGGGAACGGTGAAGCTCTGACACACACACACACATTCCCATCCACCCAGAAGAGCCTTCTTACTCTTTTATATCCTAGTCATTTAGTACGAGTATTATCTTATCCCTCAGTGTTTTTTTTCAATCATTATTTCCATGTTCCCTGTCTTGTCTTTCATCATTCACCCTAACACTCCTACCACTTTCCTTCCCTGCAAAGCTCTCTCCCTTGTCTCTCCCTCCATGCTTCCAGTAGTGAATAGGATGAAGTCAAGATATTCAAATTAATTTTCGCTGCTTGGTTCCTAGACTCCTTCCATTAACTGTTCATTCAGCGTTATCTTATACTGCTTCATCCATTCATTTCTTACTCAACATGTATCTCAGAAATAAAAATTTGCATTACTATTTTAACAACTGTCCTTGTCCACCGTGCAGGGATGACGTGCTTGGCCAGCCTGATCACATCCATACTAAGTTACAATTCTAAGTCCTCGTCTACAATTTGAGTTGAACATTCTCTCCCTGAACGTAACCATTTGTTGTAAGTCACCTTTGGAAACATTTTCGTAAATATTCACACACAACTTTATGTATAGTTCTGCAAAAAAATGATGAAGAAGAAAAAAACGCGACCCAAAACATAACTTCCTTCATGAAGGTAACAATAAACATCGTCAAAGTTATCTTGTGTACATGCAGATGACCAAAGTTTTGTTTGCCTGACTGATTGTTGTCCTATCATGATTTACATCTAATTACAAGTTGGTGAATTAAAAGGAATGCAACTTTTATAATATTTGATCAATGTCAGAGACGTTACAGGGAAAGTTCTGGGAAAAGTCGACACAAATCTTGGTCTCGAAGTAAAACTAAATTATAAAACAAAACATAAAGACACATCACTATACGACCGTTTTGTTTGGTAAGCATATGCATGAATATGTTGATGTTTGATAAGTTTCTATTAAATGTGCGGAACAATAACCAGTGCCTGCCAACCGACATGTGACTCTGAGGCTAATTAAATCAATAGAACTGAAACACACAAAGATTATTCATAAGGTTAGGAATAATAGCAAGAGTTTCGAAATTATCAATATGTTAGTGAGTGATACAATAAAGAAATGATATAGATGATTATAAACTATTTACACAGGAATACAAACTGCAACAGACTTATAGATCTCTATCTGGCTGTTTGCTTTCACTAATATAAACTAACTACTACTATTAGAGAAATTATAAAACAGTAGAAAGTTCCTCCCCACCCCCATCCCTCCAGCCGGTGATGAGTAGGATATGTGGCATGAAAAACAGATAAAATATGGACCAAAAGGCATAATGACTGCCACCTAGAGTACGTAGCCACGGTAACGGAAGGCAAGACTGAAGGTGAAGATAGTAGGAGATTGAAACACTTGCAGACAAGATTTCATAGAGATTGGTACAGTGGAAGGGATTGAATCAAGTGTGTGTGTGTGTGTGTGTGTGTGTGTGTGTGTGTGTGTGTGTGTGTGTGTGTGTGTGTGTGTGTGTGTGTACATATAATTGTGTGGATGTGTATAATTGCTTGTGTATGGTATGTATGTATGTGTGTATGTATGTATGCAGGTGTGTGTGAAGTCCTGAAATAGTAGTGTAATCATTTAATGGTGGTAATCCAAATACATAACCGTGACATTAGACACTGTAATAACACACTAGTGGCCCATATTTTTAGGGGTGTGCTACTGTGTCTGCCGTCATTAAATGCTGCGGTTGTGTTGAGCTGTGGTAGCAGGACTTACAGCAGGCCACACAGCAGGTCACACATCATGTACAGCTTATACAGGAAGGGGAGGGAGAAGGGAAGCATTATATAACTGAACCTTGCAGAGTTTCTAGGTTTTAATTACCTCACAAATACGATAATTGGGTACATTTTTAATGGTGTGTTCGATAATACGAGTCTTACCCTACTTGTTTATTTCACTATTTATTAATTGTATTTTTTTCTGAAGTTATACACATTATTTTTTCTTCGAATTGGAATGATAGGACTTTGTGATGTGGATTTTCCTGGTGATGTAAGTATTGAATCTATTGTGAAGGATAGTAATGTGTGGTAATAGTACTACTACCACACCTACAAAATGGACTCGACAAAGTGGATTTGTTTTTTATAGCAATGAGTACGTTCCATTTGTTTATCAGTACCAGCTGTCAACATGCATTTGAATATCTACATAAGTCTGTCCTACATCCAGGGTGGTACGAGGACTCAGGCGGCACCAGAATACGTAAAATGTTAACAAACTTCATAGAGTGGAATGAAGAAATAGTAAAATATGGAATACAAGTTGAGTCGCAATCAAACCCTTATTGTGGTGGTGATGGTAGTGGTAGTGGTAGTGGTAGTGGTAGTGGTAGTGGTGGTGATGGTGGTGGTAGTGGTGGTGGTGATAATGGTGGTGGTTTAGTGGTGGTGCCAGGGAAAAGGGGAATTATTTAAAATCTCCATAATAAGTAATGTACAAATGACTTTACAGAGAGTATAATGGAGTGATTAATGAAATGAAAATAGTTATACATGGGAACGTGCACATCTGTCATGGAAATTAGATAACATACGATTAAGTCTGTTTATTGAAAAGTACAGGTAGAAATTTTCTGTATAAGTGGACGATTATGTTAGTCAAATGATTAGGTTAGTCAGAGGATTAGGTTAGTCAAAGTTCAATAATTTCATAATGACTGGTACCGTGATGCATTTAACTGTCAGTGTACGCAGCACCCAAGGCAGACAGATCCTCACCACACTAAAAATGTACTGTTGGGAAAAAGTCACGACATTACTACCACCCACACTATTATTATCAAGATCTTTATTATTCCATTTATCATTTCATTTATTTCATTTATTAACTTCAGTATTCAAAGCTCATTGTTACTATTCTATGTATTTTGATATTACATTACATACAATAAATGTTTGATGTTTCCCCGCTGTAAGCCATGTAAAGATAGTGAGGAGAATGGTCTTGTATTATGTAATGAAGCAGAGTCATGCAACTTAACTTAGAGAAATGTTCATCCCGTATAGAGTGAGAGGAGTGTGAGGAACACGACCTACAGCCAAACACACAATTAGATGTATTTATTTTTACGCTAAAGAATAGTTGCATGAAATACCTTCCCTTTCCCTGTCTATATCAGCAATTTATTCCCTCGCATGCACCTTTTTCTTGCCATGTTAATATTTTTTACATTTCTTTTTTTTAATCTAACTTGTTTTCTTTTGTTCTACACTGGGCTGACGTGTGGTGGTAGAGTTATGCAGCTTTTTTTCCATGTCAAATGTTGGTTATAAAAAATATCGACACGTACTTTTTCTTTAAACGTCGGTGTTGTACCTGCGTGGTCGTAGTGTTGGTGGGTGCGGCGCCACTACAACGTGGGCGTGTTTTGTGATTCAGGTAGTGTATGATAACTCTTACTAGTACCAGTCAAGAAGAAAATATTACTTATCTTATTATTTTATTCTCTTTTTACTCTCTCTCTCTCTCTCTCTCTCTCTCTCTCTCTCTCTCTCTCTCTCTCTCTCTCTCGTCAGTGCTGCCCCCAATCACCCCCCCCCACCCAACACTACACGCTTCAAATCCCTAATGACCGTAATTTTTTCGTGTGTGAAACGTAATTTTTCACTTATTTTCAGGCAAATACTGAAAAAAACGTAATAAGTAAAAAAAAAAAATAATAATAATAAAAAAAAAGCATAGATTTATTATATACAGTAACGAACTGAATCCTTTTTAGCAATGTAATTGTTGAAAAAAATGAGCTATTATTTTGCTTTTTTTTTTTTTTCTTCCTTTTCCTTTTTTTGTTTATTTCCCTGAATTCCTACCGAAGTGCTCTTAAACATTCCAGTCGCTTTCGTTTTGTCTGGAAGCTCCAATAACCCAATTTTGGAATGGATATTTATTGTGAGGTCACCTTTTAAGAACCTAAGTATATCCCAACATATTTAGGTTCAATGTTTTATTTGTCAAGCACGTTATCCCCAGAACTCCACCTAAGCTTCTGGTCATTTTGTTGTTATTTGCAGCAGTGGGAACAATATCAGTAGTAGTAGTAGTAGTAGTAGTAGTAGTAGTAGTAGAAGTAGTAGTAGTAGTAGTAGAAGTAGTAATGTAAGAAATGTAATAGTAGTAATAAGAATAAGGGCAATGATGCTGATGATGATAATGATGGTGATGATGATGGAGATGGGGATGATGGCAATAATGATAATGATACTGATAATGATAATGATGCTGATGATATTGATAATAGTGGTAATAATAATAATAATAATAATAATAATAATAGTAATGATATTAATAATAATAACAATAACAATAATAATAATAATAATAATAATTAATAATTGTAATAATTTATAATAGTGATGACAAAAATGATAATGATAATAGTGATAATAAGTAAATAAGTAATAAAACCCTGATATGGATTACTATAAGGACACAGTTCATTAGTACCTTAGATCCTCGGAGTGAAAGTAATAGAGACACAAGAGAAAGTTTGTACGAGTTGCTAAGGAACATTTCCTGATCTAGGGAGGAGGATGTCGATAGATAGACAGATAGATAAACAGATAGATAGGAAGAGAGAGAGAGAGAGAGAGAGAGAGAGAGAGAGAGAGAGAGAGAGAGAGAGAGAGAGAGAGAGAGAGAGAGAGAGAGAGAGAGAGAGAGAGAGAGAGAGAGAGAGAGAGAGAGAGAGAGAGAGAGAGAGAGAGAGAGAGAGAGATTGTGATAAGTGACAACGAAAAAATTGGGAAAAGAACACTGTAATTATAGTGAATATTGGGAATTAATATTTTCCACTGACTTTGTAGGATTCCATAATTCACATTTATACCAAGTTAGTGTGATGATTTTCAGGTCATTGAATTATCGTAAGGTGTTATTTGAAGCCTATGTCAAACCACTAACAATCTTGGAACGATGGATAAGATAATTGTGGGGGAAGTTCTTGGTTAGAAATTATTTAATGAACAAAAACTGACACTATGTTGATTAGTATCTTCATAGAAAACTGTGTTGGTCGTGTTTGTAGTTCATGAAAATATAATAAAACTGTTCTCGAGATCCTTCACATACACATTCCTGACTGAGGAAATTCTCTGAAATACAACACGTTTGTAGGTATAAATAAAAACATGTTTTTGGGAATAGATAAAACTGTTTGGTGGCATGCTTCCAAGAACAGCAATGGAGTGGAAGGCAATACGCTCTTTCATCTAACACTAGTTACGCAGCCAATTAACAAATTTCCTGTGGTAATTATAACCTCACGATCAATGTTCTTCTTATTAGCCAGAAATTAATCATGATGAGTAATAATTGCATGTTAGAAGTGTTTTAAGAGTAACTGGAGTGTGGTCGTAGTGTTTGTAGAAGCTGAAGTGGATTTTTTTTCCTAGAAATGATTACTCCAGCTGTTTTGTTCGGCAATGAGGCGTTGGAATTAAATGCAATATTCAGCAAGACAATAGATACACTGGAAACAGAACAAAGAATCTGGAAACAATTACAATTCCAATTTTGTGGAAAAGTCAAACGAGGGCTGATGATACGTGGAAAACATGACGGAGGATAAAAGAGAACGAATGCCAAAGAAATGAAGTGAAAGCAAATGAAGGCTAAAAAAAATGAACGAATACGAATAAAAACAAAGATAAAGGAGCAAGTGAAAATTTTACACAAAATAAAAATAAAGGGAGTGATAGCGTTAATAAAAAAAGAAACATTGAATAGCAGGGGGAGTAAGCAAAAATAGAGGAAGTTGAAACGAAAGGGATTGAAAAGAGGAATGCCACGCTTTTGATATCCAATTCAACTAGTTAAACTATTGACATGAATAATTGTTTTCTAAATAATATCAAGATGACGAATAAGATAAGGATAAAAAATAACACATAATAGTAGAAAATAATGTTGATATTAGATAAAAGTAATAAACATCTTTTTTTTCCTTTTTTTTTGGTCAATTGTAAAAAATATCTTGCATCTTTGTGTCTACGCCATGAAAGTATGAAGTGGCTGCAGTAAGTCATGTCACGTAAGCAGGCGGGGCAGCAGGAGGACGGAAGATGCTGTGGCTAACAAACAAACACTTCGTCCTCAAAGTAATGATGAAGTTTAGGTGTTTCGACGAGATAGTGAGACAGCTGCTTCTTAATGGGCGGGGCAAGTCAACCCTTGAATGTTAATACAGACGACTCTACACCATGATCTTCTATACATTCTCTCTCTCTCTCTCTCTCTCTCTCTCTCTCTCTCTCTCTCTCTCTCTCTCTCTCTCTCTCTCTCTCTCTCTCTCTCTGTCTCTCTGTCTCTCTGTCTCTCTGTCTCTCTGTCTCTCTCTCTCCTTGTGTACGTGGAAAATCAGAAAATCGAAGAGTCTGCTTTGGTGTTGGGAGTTAAATGATCGAGCATGCCAAACAACAGAGATTGAGAGGGTCACGGGGGATTAAGGGAATGGCACTGACTTGTTCCTGAGACCGAGCTCCCCACCACGCCCTACCAGTAGTTAATACAAAGGGTCGTCACTCTTCACCAGCTGCAGTGTGTCGTGGACTAACACAATGCGAGGTGTGGGGATCTCTCTTCGTTAAGGATGATGTGTGTTATCTCTCTGGGTATGCGGCTCGTTACTGTTTGTCGCATTGTACTCGTAAGGTAAAGCAGACTGGTGGTGTTAGACAGAAGGTTGCTCAAGGTCAAGCATGGTTGTCACTCATCAACTTGTCAGTCATTAAAATATACTGCTGGACAAAAACATTTAATTACCTTTTCCATAAACTATTGCTTTGTGTTAGTCTTTAGAACATTTTGTGTGCGAACTTTTCAATCTGATTTCGGCGCCTTTTGTCTGGTGTCCATCTAAATTCTAAAGTAATGAGTCTTATCTTCTTCCCTTTCTTTGGTCAACTAACTAGAATATGATATTTTCTTTAATCCCTGTCATACTAAATTCCAGTATTGTTAGAATAGAAGTAATTATTAATGTGATGATCCAAGAGCTAGAGAGAAAATATGAAGTTAACACTAAAAACATACAATATAGAACATTAAGTTTAATTTGTGATGCCTATACATATACTTATGTTAGTGAACCATCGAATGTGAATCGTGCTCTGTAGACAGAAGTGTTTGCCATCTTGTAATCTTGTTAGAGCTGTGTTTATATATCTAGTTCCATTAGTAATATCAGAATATAAATATGTTGCTTTTTTAGATATATATAACTGCCTAACAATGCATATTAGAGTAATATTGTGATGTATGAAGAAATGACTAATTGATTAATGCTGTGGTCGGGAGACGTGAGTGCAAGGGTCGCCGCTAAGGACCAGTCCCTCTTGCTGAATGCACGTCAAAGCAGGTGGAGGTATTAGGGAGTTAGGGTAATGTAAGTGATTATGCTGGATTTAACAGTGGAGAATGTGGGAATAGAGGAAATGTTGATGTAAGTATTTGAGGATGGTTCTGAGAGGTGTGTAGTGGTGATTTCAGTGGTGTGGTTGAGGGCAGGACCACATGGTGTGTTGTGTGGTGTGTTGTGTTGTGGTGGAGTTGTGTGTGGTAGTGTAGTCTAGTGTAGTTGGGTTTGGTGTGGTGGGAGTTGGGTGGTGGTGCGTGTTGTGGTGTGGTATATAGTGATTCCAGTTGTTGTGTTGTGTGGGAGAGAAGGTGGAATATATTGGTGTTGTGGTTGTTTAGATTAATGGGAGATTATACTGGGTATGTCACTGTGATTTGGATTTATATGAATACCATGTTGAAGTAATATTCATTTATATCAATATGTTTGTGCCATGAACTTGAGAGGGAGAGCAGGTGTTTGATGTGAGGTGGTGGTGAACTCCAGTTAATTGGTTATGTCTGGTGAATCAGTCCGATCGGGCTTTGCTAAGGGCAGCTTGTTCATTGAAGGGGAATAATGTTTATATAACCAACACTAACCTAATATGTCACTTACAGTACTTCCTGTCTAACGTGAAAGGAGTGGATAGTGACCCTGACAAATTCAAACTCCTAATTTTAAAATTTATTTATGGTTCCCCCTTAAAACACTCCATGGCACCCAAGGGGGCCATAACCCCAGATTGGGAACCCCTGCTCTAAAGTGCCTGCTCTTAAGTGCCTGTTACCTACCTCTCTGGGTACAGCCGATACGTCAGCCAGCCTTGTGTGTGTATGTGTGTGTGTGTTAACCGTTATTCTTCAAGCCATGTTTTGTGCGTCATTATATTTCGCTTTCATAATCTTTACTTAGTTATACTCCTTGACGCAGGAAATTATGTTCAAGTACTCTATAATTTCATCTTTGGGGTTAATGTTCTACCTTTGTACATTCTAATTGACACTTTTGCTCGCTTTTAATTTCATATTTATATTAATGCTTCATTTTATTGGAGTTAATGAGCTTTTATATGCGACCTCCACGCGTCTTACAAGGTTTACGAGATAATGTTGCATAGTAAAAGTATTTTTCATCAAATTTTTATCTTGAGGTTTTTGGTAGAAATTTCTTCAAACATACTGTAAGTGGTTTTAGTGACTAGGGCGTTTCGATGTAATATTTAGATAGAAACTCTGGAGAAGTCATTTGATTTGCTCTTTAATTCCATATTCAGATAATGAGTTAAAGGTTACCACTCGTGTTAAGCAAAACCAAATATAAGAGATGTAATATTGTTTTTCGACTGATTAAGTGTGTTTAGACGGACCATTCTTTAAATAACCTTTTACAAATGTTTTTTTTATTCTATTGTGAGAAAAATGGAGCAAAGTTTGTATAAATTTGACTATAAGGCAATGTGGTAGTGATGAATTTTTTATTTTTATTTTAAATTCATGAATCTGAATGTTTTTTGCACTGCACTAGAATATATAGATCGTTTCCTGAAATATAAATAGAAAGAAAGAAATAAGGTATGAGCTTCCTTTCCTGCGTCTTTCAAAACGTCCATCAATTTATCATTCTCATTTGTTAAGTCATAGTGAAATTTACGTTATCAAAAGACGACAGTACAGGTGGATAAAAAAAAGAAAAAGTTTCCCACATATTTGATCGAATTTTTTTTTAGTTATTCCTGGTACAGAGCTGTGCAGTGAGACCCCGTTTGACCTGGAAGTGTCGGAGGTGTCTACGAAATAAGGGATGAAGGTGGCTGCGTGGTGACCCGGAAGGCGAACAGTGCCAAGTTGGGGGAAGGTTTTGAAGTGGGTCAACAAAATGATTAAGCATGTTTTTTGGGACATCCCTCAGGCGGATACCAAAGGAGAGAGATAAATCTTGCTCTGTTTAGGGATACATGTCCTTCCTTTGGCACCTTTGTCTGTCTGCCTATCTATGGTTTTGTGTCTTTATTAACTTATAGTACCTTGGTGTGGACTCATGATTTCAATATTTTTTTTTGCTTCTAAGGATATTGTCGTGTTTTTGCTATGACACTAGAGGACAGGGTTTTTTGTAGCAGTGAGATGTGTGTGTGTGTGTGTGTGTGTGTGTGTGTGTGTGTGTGTGTGTGTGTGTGTGCGTGTGCGTGTGCGTGTGTCTGTGTGTGTCTTTGTCTTGGACCTGTGAATACGTAAATGAAATTTCTAAAGAAAGTATGTCATAGTACTTTAACTAGTCACAAAAAAATATAATATATAATGGGATGTAGTATAGAACTGGTAATAACAATTTTCTTTCATATTTTGAAGTAGTATTTTGGGTCCAAAAGAGTTTAATTGTCGCTTATCAGACAACATGAAATGAACCCCCCCCCCACACACACACACTTATTATCTTCTTCTTCTTCTTGTGACCTCTTCCGCTTTGGATCACTCCGTATTTTGTTCATAATTTCCGTTGCATTAAAAGGCCTTCCACTAAATTATTTATGAACACTGATTTAGATGATTGGGCCTGACTGTGCTACTTTACTGCAGCTCTTAGCATTGATCGAGGACAAAGTACGGAAAGGAAGAGAGATACACGTTGAAATGTGCAGAGGCAGAGATGAGACTGATGGAGGGAAGGAAGGACGAAAGGAAGGAAGGAAGGAAGGAAGGAAGGAAGGAAGGAAGGAAGGAAGGAAGGAAGGAAGGAAGAAAGGAAGGAAGGAAAGAGATGGAGTGCAAGAGAGAGGTAGAAGTGATGAAGAGAGGAATTAATGTTAGGTGATGAGACGAGGGTAACAGTAGAGGGCGAGGGAAGCGAAGCTAGTGGAACATGACATAATAATGATGTGAAAGATTATCTCTAATCCTCTGAAAGTGAAATACAAATTGGGAATGATTTAGTAAAGTTACATAGTTAATGATGGATATTTTCCAATGAAACTTTGTATTTGCCATAATTCAGCATCTTTGTATGATTATTTATCGTTGAAAATCGCTGGAATTCATATTGAGTATAGACTAGTTTGGGAAATTGAAAGACGAGTTGAATAACATTAGACTGTACGTATCAGTATGTATTTATGTAGAGGACATTCTGAGACGTAAATGATGTGTGTTGTGCAAGGACGAGGACGTGATAAACTTACTTGTTAGGGTTCAGATGTAGCGTTGGCGGTGATGGTGGTCGAGATGGTGATGGCGGTGGGTTGGTGGAGCTGAAGAATGCTTAATTTCATTACGACTAACTTTATATAAGGGAAGCTATGAAATTCAAGTGAGGATTCTTTAGGAAAGGATAAGTCGACTGAAAGGGTGAGTATGAAAGAGTGAGTGAAGGATATTCCTGTGAAGAATCTTTTTGAATGACACACATACACACACATATAAAGAGAGAGAAAGTACAAATAAAAACCAACATCACGTGAGCTGTAACCAAAGAGGTATATGAACTGTCTCTGCCTTAACTTGTCCCTATTCTTCCCCTGGCCCCAACACACCATGGTTCAGTCTTGCCTCGCCTCGCCCCGCCTCACCTCGCCGCTCCTCTCGCATCAATCATTCCCAACCAAGTCCCTCAACATCAATTTGCTACTATGATGTTCTTTGCAGTGTATTGTCAGTTATTTCTCATGGGTAACAATAAGGTGCAGACGTGTTCCCTTGAGTGGTAGTGAACATGCAAGGTTAATCACATGTTAACCTTGTTTAGTCAACTCTAATTAGATGAAGAGAAAGAAAAGTCCTGTAACTATTTTATTTTATTTATTTTAGGGGGGTGGGGGTCGGGGGTGGTTTGTAATCACCTTACATAATTTCTACGGAATTTCTTGCTTCCTGCAGACAACCACATGGACTCTAGTTGAGGAGCGAGGACTCTTGTGTCGAGATCAGAACTTTATACTGAGTAACTAACTTTTAGTTCTCCCTCGACGTGTTCTGAGAAGCTTATCAGAAGCCACCTTGGGAAATCGTTGGTGCAGAAAGTCTGGAACTCTGGTGACGCAGCAAACATATACATAAAACATATTCATGTGCCATTAACTTTCTGCGACGCACCAAATGGGCGAACTTAGGCATCAAACAGAGATGAAGATTTAATGACAATTATTCACTAAAATTGATAAAAATATTCAAATGATTCTCTCTCTCTCTCTCTCTCTCTCTCTCTCTCTCTCTCTCTCTCTCTCTCTCTCTCTCTCTCTCTCTCTCTCTCTCTCTCTCTCTCTCTCTCTCTCTCTCTCTCTCTCTCTCTCTCTCTCTCTCTCTCTCTCTCTCTCTCTCTCTCTCTCTTTTTACATACACTAAATATAGATCAAATATGTATGTATCCTAGTGAGCGTGTGCGCGCGCATTCTAGGTGCAGTCAATCCCGGGGAAAATGAAAACAAAAAAGCTTTCAACGCACTGCCTCAACACTAGTTCAGAACTGTCTCTACAAGGTTTTTGAGTTTCGTCTCGCTTGTAAGTAACCTTTTGCCTCCATGTTATACCTTTATATTTTTTCAAACTACGTATAAAAGAAAGCTATCATATAAATCATCTATAACTATCATCTTTAAGACACTTTAAGCAGGTTATCAATCTTATGAGTTAGTGAAATCTTTGAAAAAAAATTATATTACTACTTACCAAAGAATCCAAACTTCAGACTGACCTTTCAACAGTGTTACCTCCTCACCTGAAACACTATATGATAGATCTCTCACCTCACTTTAATACTTTTGGGTTACAGCTGCTTGTCAGGAACACGAGGAAAGGGTAGTGTGCTGGGTGATGCTATATCCGGTGGAAGTGTGTTCAGTGACAAGTTGAGGTCATCCATGAATAATTATGATCCTTTGTGAATAATGTAGAAGATTTATTAAAGCATACATGTGGAAGCATTTTATTGGGTTATGTAAACTTTCTCTCTCTCTCTCATCTCTCTCTCTCTCTCTCTCTCTCTCTCTCTCTCTCTCTCTCTCTCTCTCTCTCTCTCTCTCTCTCTCTCTCTCTCTCTCTCTCTTTCTTTCTTTCTTGCACACACACACACACACACACACACACACACACACACACACACACACACACACACACACACACACACACACACACACACACACACACACACAGTGATGGATCATCCAAGAGGGTGATGTGGATAAGTTAATCTCTATCAAGATTGACACGCGAGGGAAAAATAAGGCTCCTGTGTGTGTGTGTGTGTGTGTGTGTGTGTGTGTGTGTGTGTGTGTGTGTGTGTGTGTGTGTGCGTGTGTGTGTGTGTGTGCGTTGCCGCGTGTACGAAGACAAACTCTGCTATGACCGGCAAGGGTAAGGCGGCACTCACTTGTGTGTGTGTGTGTGTGTGTGTGTGTGTGTGTGTCTGTGTGTGTGTGTGCGTGTGTTTATGTGCGTGTGTTTATGTGCGTGCATGCGTGTGTGTGATAAGAAATGTAGATAACTTATTTTGTTGAAGGTCTGTATCCACGATTAACATACAGACACACAAAAGTATAAGGCATGAAAAGCAGTGCATGAAAAAGACATCAATCAAACAGGTTACCATACACTAAATTTTATGCGTAGAAAAAACATTCAGAAGTCAAATCGCAAAATTCCTGGCATCGGGTGGTGAAGGCAGGCGGCTGAGGTGGAGAGTTGATCGACCTTTAGATTCAAACCCGTGTCCCGTGTTTCTGCACTGCCTCAATTTATTCCTTCTCGACTTCGTAGCTCCCAGCAACCCCTCCCTCCACCCCGCCACCTCCTCCCTGTCACCCATCTCTCTCTCAATCTGTGCGTTTGTAGTGAGGGCAGGTTCGTCCCTCCCATCGACGCCCACACCTTTAAATAGTACACATGCCGGCGGGTTGTGTTCCTGGCAGTGACAGTGAAGCGGTGCAATCACGGAAGCCATCTTGCTGAGACAAACGAGGTAATTTCAGTTATAGGGACGGAAAGCTCAGAGCCCGAGCCATGAGAGTGACCTCCTGTGCGGGGCTCAGTATCGAGTAATGGGGAGGGTGAGGGCGTCTTGGCCAGGCAGGATCATTCGAGAGGATTTTTTTCTAAAGTGAATGTTTGTAAGGAAGGTTTTGTTGTTGATGTTTCGATAACCATTATATGACAGTAGTATTATTCTTCACAGGTATGTGTGCTGTTGAAGAATTAACGTTCATTAGTGCTAAATTTGAAGATTTGATATTGATGAACAGTGAAGAAAAAATGCAGATAAAAGAGGAATACCTATTTCAACACATGTCTGTTGTCTTCCATGACGAACTTTCTACTGTTTCTACTGTTGATCCTCATGTGCTTCAGTAGGTATTAGTGTAAAATAAGTCTATAAAGGTGAGACTGAAATGCTTTTGCACATAAGACTTGGTCGGAAGGAAGAAGGTAAAGAATTTGTATCAATGGAAGACATAGGATAAAAGAGCAGCTGTACGTACATTATTCCTGGAAGTCAGGTCGGTGAAAGGGGATAGGGCCGGCAGGAAGGATTAAGGACAGGAAAGCGGAAGGAGGGCGGACTCACGCAGAGGGAGTCTGAAAGGGAGCCTGGAAGGGCTGGTGATTTTAAGTTGCGTGAGATTATCTGGTCACCGAGGATCAATGGCGTACCGATGTCCTGAGTGTAAATAGTGGCAATACGGGAGGGATTTCCTTGACGACTGAAAGATGTGGGTGTTGCTTGGTCAGCAGCCTCTGAGATGCAACTCATGTTTTATATCTTTGTGAGGTCAGAGTGATGCACCCTCGCAGAGCAAAGACATGTAAGTTAAGGACTGTGTCATATTGCTCTCATTCCTCCCAAGGTCACACTGAAAAAAATATAGTACATTCAACGTTTATATTTCATTATTTGTATTTCATAATATTTGTGTATGTGGCTAATCATCACCCCCCCCCCTCTCTCTCTCTCTCTCTCTATATATATATATATATATATATATATATATATATATATATATATATATATATATATATATATATATATATACATATATATATATCAACTCAAAAAATAATAAAGTGTCACAAAGGAAAGCCTCAAGCAATCGTTGTCTTACCCAACTGAAGCACCAAGAATGTTGTGTTGCTAATATTGACAAAGAACAATTCGAAAACACAAAGCCACATTCTTTCCTTTAGTTTCCGTGTATAAAAAAGAAAACACCTGGAACTCTGCCCTCGAGACTTGGTGATGGCAACGCCAAAGCCAACCTCTTAAAGGAAATTGGGTTTGTAGAGACAGGAAAGGCAAAGCATGGCTGCATCTTGTGCGACCTCAAGTATCTTTGCATCATTCATGCTTTGTGTGTCGAACTCATTTTATTGTATGCTTGAATAGTTTCCAAATTAATAGTTTGAATTTACTTGCTCTTAAACACACACACACACACACACGCACACGCACACGCACACGCACACGCACGCGCACACGCACGAGGGAGGGACCAAATAAGGGATTAGAGAGTTTTCACTTTATAATGTTTGGCAAGGGTCTACTTGGTGACTATTGGTTTAGCTTTCGGTCACTCGACTCTTTGTGTTTGGAATACATCAAGTAGATCATGATGTATTCCATGAAAGCGCAAAATTTGTTTAGCCCTTTTTCCAGCACAACGATATGCATAATCACAGTGGGCAATGGCTACAGCTGGTCTGGTGAAGCAGTCTGTCCTCTGTTGGTGACAAACTTCGGGTGTGCACGTATGGGATTATGACGTCATTGCCGACACACACGCACGTGGTATTCAGTGTTACCAAAACATGGCTTATCTACCCAATTAAGTTCCATTGATTCCATAATTTATTCATATGATTTATAGAAATTCAATGCAAAAAGTCAACGCAATATTTTGAGATTTATATGAGAAACCTGAGTACCAATCGCTTGAGTATGAGATGACCTGTAACCATGTTGTTTTCCCAGAGGTTATTGTTAATGAGAAGCGAGTGATGACACCTGTGCTGCACGACACACTAGTCGCATAGTGAGTACATGCCTGACACACGGTCTGCTCCATCTTTATACTAACTAGATGGAAGACTTCCACTTCATACCATCGAGGGGTGAACATTGCCACCCACCGAACATAGATAAAGAGAGAAAAGAGGATCCCATACATTAGGTGAATAGGAAGGATGCGTCAAAAGGCAGTGATAAATCATATACCTGCGTCAGCCAGACCATCACTGAAGGGATTACCAAAAATAATAATACAGTGGCCAGAAAGGTCCACAACGTAATCATGATCCACCAATCCATACGGGTATATCCTCACCTTAATGGTTTGATCAACTCAGCCGCGGACTTTCCTTCTGTAATGACGGACGGCAGACGCTGTGTTACCTCCATTACCCTTTTAAAGATGGTGCGTTGTTGGCATTCAGATAAATGTTGATAGAAATTTCGTTGTGAATGCCAGAAGTTTTGGGAAAAGTTTAGTTAATTAGTTACTTTACGAAGGTCATGGTGATTCATGTTTTATTTTCCACTACACCAACGAGACGCATGAAATGTTATCATTAAGGCACTAAGAATGTAATATATTCATAGTTACATGCAAAAACACCATTTGTTTCCGCTCTTGTAATTCGACACAGCGTTATATTAACCATGATTTTCAACTTTTGCCATTACATCGTATGACTTTGAAAACTAAAGTTTGTTCCACTCCAACATCCCCACAACGCTTCCTACTTTGCACCTTCCCTGCCCTTCTTATTCACTTCCTTAATGCTACTAGTAACCATTATATTCTCTTCATATTGTTTTAATGTGCAGTTTTGAAATACTATGTTCTTACCCTCTGTTCTTGTTGATAACGGAGATGTTGTAAACAGAGTAGTGTCAGGATGTCTGCAAAGTCTAATAATTAAATTTTCAAAAATGTCTTCATCTTTCTCGCTAGTGGTACCAGTGTCAGTAAATGTGAGAAATATGTGACTATTGTTACCGCTAATAGTACGACTATTTCTACAACCGGTGTTGCTGCTGCTGCCGATGATTGTAATGATAATGATAGTAAGTTTGATAATGATGGTACCTTAACAACAACAACAACAACAACAACCACAAAAGTAATCGCAAATCGCATCGCAGTCACTTTGTCCAGCACCTCTCACCCATTTCCATGATGCTAGAAAATCCACACAATAATATGTTAATCTCTACACCACCTCCCTTGTGCTGCCCTTACCACTGTTGTTATTCCCTCCCACGACACACAGTTAAGTACTCACTACCATCGTTCTAGTGTCAGTTTTCTGCCTTCCCTCACCACCAAAGTTCAAAAGTCACACCCGATAGTTTCCACCAAAGTTCGCCGCAGCGTTTTTAAATGACCGTGTTTGACCTTCATGGCTTTGGCGCGACTTTCATTGGAACATGTGCAGAGGAGGAGTTAGCTAGACCTTGCTGAGGGATGAAGAGGAAGAACACTTAGGCAGGGAGGGATGGAATATCTAAAAATAATAATATATAAAAATTGTATAGGCTAATAATCCTTTTTTTTTAATAGGTTAATTTTTCCAACCTCGAAATGTTTCATCAAATTTATTTTATTACATGAACAATATTACAGCTTATGAAAACAAACGGCAATTATGTGATTTGAACGAAGTTAATTCATAAGTGTTCATTACGTGTTAGAATCACAGCTGACATGAATGGGCTACTGTCTCTCTCTCTCTCTCTCTCTCTCTCTCTCTCTCTTCTCTCTCTCTCTCTCCTCTCTCTCTCTCTCTCTCTCTCTCCTCTCTCTCTCTCTCTCTCTCTCTCTCTCTCTCTCTCCTCTCTCTCCTCTCTCTCTCTCTCTCTCTCTCTCTCTCTCTCTCTCTCTCATCTCTCTCTCTCTCTCTCTCTCTCGTCTCTCTCTCTCTCTCTCTCTCTCTCTCTCTCTCTCTCTCTCTCTCTCTCTCTCTCTCTCTCTCTCTCTCTCTCTCTCTCTCCTCTCTCTCTCTCTCTCTCTCTCTCTCTCTCTCTCTCTCTCTCTCTCTCTCTCTCTCTCTCTCTCTCTCTCTCTCTCTCTCTCTCTCCTCTCTCTCTCTCTCTCTCTCTCTCTCTCTCTCTCTCTCTCTCTCTCTCTCTCTCTCTCTCTCTCTCTCTCTCTCTCTCTCTCTCTCTCTCTCTCTCTCTCTCTCTCCTCTCTCTCTCTCTCTCTCTCCTCTCTCTCTCTCTCTCTCTCTCTCTCTCTCTCTCTCTCTCTCTCTCTCTCTCTCTCCTCTCTCTCTCTCTCTCTCTCTCTCTCTCTCCTCTCTCTCTCTCTCTCTCTCTCTCTCTCTCTCTCTCTCTCTCTCTCTCTCTCCTCTCTCTCTCTCTCTCTCTCTCTCTCTCTCTCTCTCTCTCTCTCTCTCTCTCTCTCTCTCTCTCTCCTCTCTCTCTCTCTCTCTCTCTCTCTCTCTCTCTCTCTCTCTCTCTCTCTCTCTCTCTCTCTCTCCTCTCTCTCTCTCTCTCTCTCTCTCTCTCTCTCTCTCTCTCTCTCTCTCTCTCTCTCTCTCTCTCTCTCTCTCTCTCTCTCTCTCTCTCTCTCTCTCTCTCTCTCTCTCTCTCTCTCTCTCTCTCTCTCTCTCTCTCTCTCTCTCTCTCTCTCTCTCTCTCTCTCACCCAACCAGCGCAATTTGTGCGTAAGATGATTTTTCCAACAGAACATTCAACTTTGAGGAATGTGACCAGTTTGCTAGATTGCTTTGTGAGGTGTTTCCATGATGGCTGGGGAAGGGGAAAGGGTGGGGCGGGCAGATGAAAGGAATTTAAAGATGCGTCACTTTGTTCCTCAGTTTCCCGACAGTGACAAGCAACATGAATATATTGTCCACATAGCGAGTTGAACATGACAATTAAGAAATAGCCGACCATAACGCAAGTGTGGAACGTTGACCATGCGAAGGAAAGTAAGGTAAAGTTGTACTAAAATGCAAATGATTTCATAAAAGTAAGTAGTTAGGAGAGGAGCTAAGGAAGGCTCTGCGGCATAACACACATTTCCCAATCAATGTTGAGGCTTAAGTGATGCTTTTTTCACCATAAGTATTGGACCCCCAGCCTGGGGGTCCAATACTTTCGACTGTAGACTCAGTTTTATCATTAATACAATTTAAAGCACAAATTCACCTTTAAGTGCTTATTATCTCTTGTATTTGCTTATTTTTTGCATATATAGTTTTCTTTTATTACTTTGCCTCTTATGTTATTATGATTTTCTATGCTCTTGGATGTTTTTGACGAACACATATTTCGGTCTTCCTAAGCAAGTCTGTTTTGTGTACCATACCAAGCAGACCAAGCAGCGGGTAAACCAGGCTTGGACTAATGACATTGGTTATGGTCAATTACAATCACAATTAATTGATTACATTTCAAATAGATTACAATTACAGTTACAGCCTCTGAGAGTCTGTGAAAGAGAGATGTATTAAGTGGACAGCCACCGTGAGAGAGCGGTAACTTAATCAGGCAGGAACTTGTCTTCTCGGCGCCGCCAGACGGTATCTCAGTCCTCGGATCCAGCCAAGCCTCTCAACTGAAAAAGGGAAGGAAAGCTTTCGAATTAGAAAAGAGGGAGGGAAGGAGGGAAGGTTTTCGGAGATTCGATAATCCACTTTCACCAGCTTCTCTTGCCTCACCTCAAGGTAGCGTTGGTAATGCAAGAACACTTTTGATCATTGTTTAAGTAAAATCTCTTCGATTAACATTTGTACATTGATTAGCAGCACTGTTCCCGCTTGATTGGAATTTTGAGCACGAAACGTTTTTTTGCATTCTTTCTTCCCCAAGTACGTGTAAGTGAAATAGTTTTATTCAAAGGAAACCAACATTTCCAACCACATTAAGATTATTTTTCTGAATATTTCTGTGGATTTAAAATTATTATTATTAGTAGTAGTATTGCTATTCAGAATGAAGGACATTTTTAATACTCATACTTGTGTATCGTCATATGTATGATTATTAATTAATTATTTGGTTTATAAGTCAAATTGGAGCTTGTGAGTATTACTTTGTTGGAAATAAAGTTTCAAAATAAAGAAGAAATATAAGTAAATAAACTGTGTGTGTGTGTGTGTGTGTGTGTGTGTGTGTGTGTGTGTGTGTGTGCGTGCGTGCGTGTTTGTGTGTATTTGTGTGCATTTGCTTATAATAATAATAATAATAATAATAACAATAATAATAGTAATTATGCTAATGATTATAACAATAACAATAACAATAATAAAAACAATACTAGTAAGGATGATAATAATGTTAATAAAAATATTGATCATAATAATAATAACGATAACAATGATAATGATAACAATGATAATGATGATAATGATAATCGTACCTCTCCCTGTGAATTTGAGGGAGAGGTTATGTTTTCACTTTATTTGTTTGTCTGTATGTCCATTTGTCGTAATGTGAACAATTTCCTGACAATGTCATGTATCGCTACTTCGTTAACATGATCCACTAACCAAAATTTCCATTCCATTAAAATTTGGGAAGCTCAAGGTCAAAGTAAAAGATTACGAAAAATTGAAGGTCAAGGTTACAGGTAAATATTTGTAAAAATTAAACGTCGCTATTGTTATTCTAATTGGACTTTATTTTATAATAATCACTACAAAGTGTATCACTCCTGTCTGTGACAAGAGTTTTGTATGATGTAAGGACAGCAACAATTGTGTAACTTAAGGTTGATAGCGGGAACTTAAGTAAAGAGATGAGGTGGTCAGCGTGAGGTCACAGGACAACAGCAGAGGTCACGTGCTCACTCCTTAAGTCTCAGTGATATGTAAAGCGAAAGAATCACACCAAGAGTGACAAGAAGACAGAGAAGGAAATTATACATAGATTTTTGTTCTTGACCAGAGTTGTGGTCGGTGGGAGTCTCGATCCGGTCACCAGCCTCGTCCGTTACCAGGGTTGGTGAACACACGTCACCACTCTGGGTCTCCTGCTTCTCCTTTCTTACTAGGTGTTCGCCTTTACCAAGTGCACCTGGAGGCGGGGAGCGGGGGCCCCGACACTTGCTCATGAAGCGCCTCCAATATTTTCACCAACGCCGCCAGTTTGGGGCGCTGTTCAGGGTATGGCAGCTGAGCCGCGTTCATCCAGCGTCT
>JAPQNM010000013.1:35260731-35278231 GCA_029783475.1 Metacarcinus magister | reverse complement strand
CTTATCTGATAGCATGAAGGATCGTCATCAGCCGTGTATCTCTTGCTGATTCTGTCACCATGGTGGGCAGCAATCTCATCTTCCCCTTTGTTCCCAGACAATATAGCCACACGCCCTGTCGTCAGCTTGTCTCCTTTCCCTCGCGAGCTCGAGTCACTCACCTTTCTCGGGTCTAATCCCATGTTCTCGCCCGCCCCAGTGCTTGGTTACAGACATCTCAGAGGCGGTGCTGCGTTCTTCCTCCACTGATACATGGCATGTGAGCTTTACCACCTGACTCTCGGTGTTATTGACTTTACCGTTGTATTATAGGTTTTCTTTTCCTTAGTTTTTATATATTTTTTTTCTGTTATCATTATATTTTTCCTCATTATCAGTTCACCGTCATTTTCTCCATTTGTTTTACAGTAATTAAATAGCGAAAATGTGCTTAAGAAAACTAATTAAGTAAGAAGAAATAAGAGCAAGGGAGTTTCATTTCTCTTCCTCCTCCTCCTCCTCCTCCTCCGCTTCCTCTTAATCCTCCCATGCATGACCCTCGTTTGCGCCGCACACCATTTGCAGCACAGTGAAGGTAACGAGGGTGTGTTACCTCCTTCACACACTTGATGTTACCCGAGACGAGCTACTTCGTTACGTCTGCGTAGAGTCAGTCCGTCTTGGGCGTCTCAATCGTAGGATATGTTCCGTATTCACTCTTTCCTTTTTACCAAGTTGTGTTTCACTTCATTCGCCTCCAGACTTCCTTCATCTGCTCAGTCACCTCGTTTTTCCCTCGTAACTTTCGGCCATCACCTTGCTGATCTCATCTTCTCTCTCCTCCTCTTCCTTTTCATCCTCCGCGGCCACCACCTTCTCCTCTCCCTTCCTTCTCCTCCTCATCATCCTGACTTCTCCCCATCCTTCCATCTCCTCCTCCTTCTCCTCCTCCTCCTCCTCCTCCTCCTCCTTTGCCTTGATGTTTTTCTTTCGTTTCTTTATTTTCTATTTTCTTTTTCTTTTCTTTTCTTTTCTTTTTTTTTGTATTTTTTTTTCTTTTGCTTTTGTATCTTTTTTTTCTTCTTCTCTTTTCATCTTTTATTTTCTTTTCTTCTCTTTCTTGTTTGTGTTTTTGTTGTTGTTCTTCTTTTACTCATCTCTCCATACCTCTCCTCCTCTCATGTTGTATACCTATTAGTTTGCTACATTGGTTTTTTTTTCAAGATATATGCATTAAAAACACACAACATTCAACTAGATACTGATATGTTTAGAAAGGGAAGATTTGTATACATATAGAGACACCAAAGGATTCAGAAACAGATACATTGTCCAACAACTCGAAGGAATTATTATTTTTATCTTCTTCCGACAACCACATCGTCGCATAGGTTCTGTAAACGCTTCGTAGTAGTTTCATTTGGCTCTTTTCTTTGGAGATTCACCTCTTTCATCTTGCACTATCATAGGTATGACTAGGGTTTCATCCCTCCTAATG
Organism: Metacarcinus magister; assembly: GCA_029783475.1. Taxonomy (NCBI): domain Eukaryota; kingdom Metazoa; phylum Arthropoda; class Malacostraca; order Decapoda; family Cancridae; genus Metacarcinus; species Metacarcinus magister. Next base: position 35,276,754 of record JAPQNM010000013.1, on the reverse strand, counting down.
TTATCAATAAGAGAGTAGAATGATGGATGGGAATGACCAACTAGCTACTTAAATAAAGAATTCCAAGTTTCACAAATATTCTTTCGAGCCTCACCATTTATATTACTATGTACAACCCATATGACAGACGGGGAAGAAGGTGGTAACAATCGAATAGTGACTAGCGGTCTCACATTATGTTCTATCGAAGTATGAAAGGTGGTCTTGAAGTTCTGCTGGGGTATTGTCCTCCAAAAATTGCATACCTTTCTGTACCTTTTTTAATGGGAAAAATGTTTATCCATCCTACATTCCACAGAACAATTTGTAACCATCAATGCCACTCTAGTGATTAACAAAGCCTAGTTGCTGTATCTTACTTTGTATCTTACTTTGTGTGAGGTGAAAGAAAAATCCTTTTATCGTATGTTCCAAAAAAGTTTTCATAAGTTTACCAAAGTTCAAATAATATCAATCGGGTGAGTTTTTTTTTTTTGTCTGCGTTTGCATTATGATGGTGAGGTTTTTTTTCCGGTGAGTTTTTCCCGAAGAGTTTATGTCCTGAGAGTTTGTCTGGTGAGTTTTTTTTCTTCTTTCTGTACAGCACTCAGCACCTTTATCAGACCTCCTATAACACTTTTAACACTACCTCCACTCTCCTTGCCCTTGTCTTACCTTCCCATCTAACTTTTCATCAACACCATCCTCTCACACTCTCTCTCTCTCTCTCTCTCTCTCTCTCTCTCTCTCTCTCTCTCTCTCTCTCTCTCTCTCTCTCTCTCTCTCTCTCTCTCTCTCTCTCTCTCTCTCTCTCTCTCTCTCTCTCACCCGTGTTCATCTCACCTCCCTCGCCATACTATCCCAGCTCACGTCCCTTTAATATCACACACCCCTTTAGTACCACCATCCCCTCTCCACCGCCTTGTAGCCCTCCTCCGGCCGTCTATCACATCTGCCATCCCTGGGAATCCTTGTGCCTTCTCCCTAATCCCTCCTGTCCTTCACCTCATCAATCTGTCAGTCCATCTTCAGTGTCGTGTGCGAGGTCTTGCGTCCCAATCAATAAGGATGGCTAATATCGTCCCCCTGTATCGGTATGGAAGAGGAGGAGGAGGAGGAGGCTCATCTTACCTTCCAGTCATCAGTGAGTGTTCCAGCGAGCCTGTAGTCTGTTTATAGCGGCCGGTGTTAGGGATGGAAAGGGAAGGAAGGACATAGATAAAGATAAAGATAGATAGATGGAGAGAGAGAGAGAGAGAGAGAGAGAGAGAGAGAGAGAGAGAGAGAGAGAGAGAGAGAGAGAGAGAGAGAGAGAGAGAGAGAGAGAGAGAGAGAGAGAGAGATAGTAAAAGAGAGAGGGTGACTTCCTTTGTCAATGATGTTTCAGATATAGTGTTGACTGAATTTGGTGTCTTTTGCCTTTTCATCTTTTCGACCCTCTTCCGCCCCCCCCCTCCCCCTCCCCCACCTCCCCGTAACAGACAGTGGTACAATTTAATAACGGTCCTGCTGCTGCTGCTGCTGCTGCTGCTGCTCCTCCTTTTCCTTTTTCTTTTAGCAGAAACGAAGGAATTTTCACAGTCTGATATGTATGAATGTCTGTCGTTCGTTCCATTTATTTGGTCTATGGCTAATCGTCCTGTCTTTCTCTCTTTCTCTCTCTCTCTCTCTCTCTCTCTCTCTCTCTCTCTCTCTCTCTCTCTCTCTCTCTCTCTCTCTCTCTCTCTCTCTCTCTCTCTCTCTCTCTCTCTCTCTCTCTCTCTCTCTCTCTCTCTCTCTCTCTCTCTGACAATATTACCTCCTCCTTCCCTCACTTCACACGCGGCTCCTCCATCTTCTCGACCCTCGCACACACATCAGATAACCTGGATTCAATTCTCGGAGCCGACAGACAGACAAACAGACAGACAGACAGACAGACAGACAGACAGACAGACATCCCTCTACGCTATTCTTCTTCTTTCCTTCATTACTGTCTTTCCTCCTCCTCCTTGCTTTTCATCCTCCTACGCCTCTTCATCCTCCTACGCCTATTTCTACTCCTCTGTTTCATCTTGCTTCCTTGCGCTGAACGGGAAGTTACATGGAATTTATAATCATAACTTCTGTGTGTAGTGCTGCCGACAACCCAAGGCAGCGACGAGACAAGAGTCGTCAGCAAGATTTAGAAAGTGAAGGCTGTGTTTTTCTTTTGTGTGTGTGTGTGTGTGTGTGTGTGTGTGTGTGTCTCTCTCTCTCTCTCTCTCTCTCTCTCTCTCTCTCTCTCTCTCTCGCTCTCTCTCTCTCTCTCTCTCTCTCTCTCTCTCTCTCTCTCGCTCTCCTACCTGTTTCCGGTTCACGGCTCTCCCAAAACTTTAACCCTTCCGGTCCTCTGTTGAGCCTCCTTCCCCCTCATGAGGCGCTGCTCTCCTCCTTGTCCTCTTCTTCCTCTTCCTCCTCCACCTACATTTTCATTTCTTCGTACCTTCCTTCTTTATTTTTTTCTCCTTGTCTGCGTTTTCTCTTGCAACTGGACTCTGCATTTTTATTGGTGATGTTTTTGTGACATTTCCAGTCCTGAATTTTTGCAACATTTCTCTTATCTCTTTGTGATTTTTTTCTTCTTGACTTGATTAGTGAGTGGTTACAGTTTGACAAGGCTTATGGGGTTCTCAGTCAGCCTTTAGTCAATAAGAACATATGATAAGCCTGCGTGCATTGATTAGTGTTGAAATGAATTAATGTTTGTGTGCATTGTTGACTATTTTGTTGAACTTTATTTGTTATAACACTAATGGAAGCTTGTAGGACATCATTAATTAGTTGGTATGTACTATATCTTGGATTTCTATAACGTGCCTTGTACATTAGCAGGTCAATGGTGCATTCTTGCCTTACCGTCATTATATTGTGAGACCTATTACCGAGGGGTTCAGTAATGTGTCCTGGAAAGTGTACTCGTATTCCCTCATTTCTTGGGAGGCTAGATTGTGCTTCACCAAAGTTTTGTATATATACTTATTTACTTGTTAAAAGTTTACCCACTATCTCGCTGTCATAGAGAATCAACCTGCACTGTTTGTGTTCCCAGGTATATATATATATAGGTACACCCTTTCAACAGTTCTCCCTAGTCAGGCTTAGAACTGAGCCAGATAAGCCGCTGAGGCACCTGACAACACTACTCTCAACAGCACTACTTCAACACGTAAAGCCTATCTGACTCCTGTTGCCTTTTGTCTTTATCTATTTACTGCTTCTCACTTACCTTACTGACGATGTATGACGGAAACAAACCCGATTTAGCTGGTCATGTTTGCAACAATAACGGACTAACAGAATTAATACAGGATTGTGGTCCATAGTATGTATCCCAATATTGTTTAGTAAGTTAAGAGAATATCAAGTAAATATGATGCTTATTTATTTGTTTTCACATAATATACCTGTTGATTCTTTTAACAAATTATAGCCCAATACAGTGTTTGAATTCTATTATGTAATTATATCGTGATGTTTTATCATGTAACGTATGGAGTGTCTTTTCTGAATGATCATTAGAATTACTCCTTCATTTCCGTTTTTATCAGAATCATTTCCTTTGAATGTTCTACTAATAGTCATAACAACACAATCACGTACTTCATTGGGAACATATACACTGAGCTTTAATGTCAAGTGTCGGGAGTACATCTGTTGCCCTTCTTACTTTAAATGTATTTGCTGTTCACTCGCAAAATGAGTTGGTATTACTAGCTCATTACGCATCATGGATCAGTGTTTATTATCAGTGACGTGAAAAATAAGAATGTTAAATAAGATGTAAGTGATGTCCTTCGAGTAAGACCTTCCCGCGAAATAGATATATACATTAGTTACAGTGTAAGTTATTTCAGCCTGTCCGTGGTGATCTAAGGACTGGATATTGGGTGTCCCCCTCAGCTCTACGGCACATACTTATTTACACTGGAGTCATAAAATGGAAACGCTCTTTACACACACACACACACACACACACACACACACACACACACACACACACACACACACACACACACACACACACACACACACACATGGACGCACGAACATAAATACGCACGACAACACATGCAAATATTTTCAGACAATCAAATCATATCAAATCCGTTACCTATCAGTTAAATATTATTGCAGTATTTCGAAGAAGGTTCGTCACTTTTGACTACGTGTGTGTGTGTGTGTGTGTGTGTGTGTGTGTGTGTGTGTGTGTGTGTGTGTGTGTGTGTGTGTGTGTGTGTGTGTGTGTGTGTGTGCGTGTGTGTGTGTGTTCATGTGTATGTGTGTTCATGTGTATGTGGGTGTGTGTGAGTGTGAGTGTAGGTGCGTGTGCGTGTGTGTGTGTGTGAGTGTAATTATGTGTGTGTGTGTGTGTTCGTGATCTTGATTTTAGGCAGTTCATAATCATACTTTTCTTCCACAGGTCCTGAGCCTCGCTGGACGCTGTACTCCGCCGGTAAGTACCACTCAATAACAAGCTACAACTTACTGATAATGTGAGTAAGTATCATAACATAAAGGGTTAATATTCCATCTTGCCTTGTAGAGTAAACAAATAACTATTGTTTACTCGTTTTGACCATCACTTGGGAAGGCTCACGACGGTCTCAAGTGGGATTCCTGGTGGCCTGTCATGCGCTTCCGTAAATACAAAAGCCATTATTTCAAGGTAAAGGAAGTCAACACATGGTCATGGCTATGCAAGAAATGAGTGTAGGTCTTGGTGTATTTAAATAATTGAGCCTCAGCCTGTCTAGCATTCTTCGTTGCTTTATTGACTACCATATTGGATTATTGAACTTCGGTGGATTCATTTCATCCTCGTGACATTTCATACATTTCGGAACATAATGTCTTACCCACGAAAATTATCATTGCCAAAGCATAATGATAACTTGTCTCCTCTAATAAGTCAAGTGTCCAGTAACTACATTAATTGATGATAAGTGCTCAGCTTCTCCGCCTGTCTGAGCTCTGGCAACATTTTATTCCATCGATACTTTCCCCATAAAATATACCACAAGGATACCTTCTCGATAAACCATGGTCGCAGGAGGCAAAGTGTTTATCATAGAAAGAGATATTCGTGAATTAATACTTCAGGGTCTTGGCATGCTATCAAAGGGTCAGATACATTACCTCATGGAGTCATTAAGTTCATCGTCTTGTAAAGGTTTCTGCTCTAAATTCTAATAACCGGTGTGATTGAGCGTCCACCCCTGATAATGAGCCAATCTATGGGAGGGAGACTCAGATATTTGGAGATGGATGTATTGGGACTGAATTCTTGTTCAGTATATATGTATTATTTTAATCAAAGCCCACTCAGCAGCTTGCCCTGATGACCTACAAAGCGCAATGAGAGAGAGAGAGAGAGAGAGAGAGAGAGAGAGAGAGAGAGAGAGAGAGAGAGAGAGAGAGAGAGAGAGAGAGAGAAAGAGAGAATCATTAGTATTGGACTGGCACTATTGAGCTGCCCTCCAACCAACTAACCATTGCACAATAGCCATTACTAATCCAGGTGCAGCTTCACTCTTTTTCAGTTGGGATTTCGGTCGGTTTCGGTTCCATCACTGTTATTTTTTGTCTTTGAATGGACAGCTATAGGCCTTTCTTTATATATGTTGCTTTTCGCCGACATTGGTGATTCCATTAAGTTGGAAACTAACATTTTTCCAGTATGAATCAGTGTAAACACATCCAGTTTATGGAACAACAAATAATGCCTATGTGATCGTTGAGGCCCACTGAATGGTACACAGGTTTAGGTTGCATGGCTTACAACAAGGTTTTGAGCGTAGTGTTGCTGGTCAGGATAAGGAAGACGACCCCAGTGACTCGTACAAATAATTCAATGAGGAAGTTACTGATTATGACAAACATAATATTATAGTACCATTTTATTAGACATATGTTGACAATTATTACACGGGAAAGTGTATATATATATATATATATATATATATATATATATATATATATATATATATATATATATATATATATATATATATATATATATAGATAGATAGATAGATAGATAAATTAATAATTAACTGTTGTGTGTGTGTGTATGTGTGTGTGTGTGTGTGTGTGTGTGTGTGTGTGTGTGTGTGTGTGTGTGTGTGTGTGTGTGTGTGTGTGTGTGTGTGTGTGTGTGTGTTTTGATTTTTGTTGTTTGCTTAAAGCTCTTTTTTGGGGGGGCGGGCTCCGCGGAAGAAAGGCCCAGCATTTGTTTGCATTCATACTCCTGCCATACACTATACATTGAAAGATAATAAAACCTTAATCATGAAAGACGATTAAGTTAGGAGTTCGTATATAATTATAAAAACAATGTTATTTGAAATAGTTATATAAACATATTCCCTACAGGTTACATAAGTCAAAACTGCAATGTCAAACTTTTATCATATTTCCAACCTCGATGCAGCCAAATGTAAAAATAATTTCTCTAATCTCCAGTTGGACTGAGAAAGCCAGCCAGGCGTGTCCCCTTCTCTCTCTCGTCCTGCTCGCGTTATTTTTCTCCATTTATTCTTCCCTTCCGTCTCCGTTCCTCGTTGTATTTACCTGCCACTCCTCCTCCTCCTCCTCCTCCCTCATCCTCTCCCTGTTTGGTAATACGCTTGATTCTCTCTTACTTCCTCGCCTCGCTTGGTCATATTTACGTAATGCTTCACTCTCTCCCGCTCTTTCACTCCCTTCACAGTTTCTTTTCTCCTGAGTCCCTTGTCACTTTTATGTGCTGTCTTTCAGTAAGGCTCCCGCATCTCTTTCTTCAGACGGGTATCAGGTGCTTCATTAATTTTTGTTCTCCCAATGGTGATCATTTCTTTCTTGTGTTTGAAGTGTCTGTAACTCGCACGCAACACTGATTGAGCGATGGCCATCTTTGTGTATTGTTTGTGGTGTAAAAGAATAATTTAATATTTGTTGTTATTCACACTGGGTAAATTTGGTGAAATATTTATTGCATTTTGGGAGAAGAAAATGTGTTTTGCTCTGATTTATATATATGTTTTATTTTTTGTTTTTGTTTTTGTTCTCATCCTTTATTTCCGATATATTCTTGCTATTGTTTGCCGCTGTATGGACTATACTACCTAAACACAATGCAGTCTTTAATTGGGACAGGCAGAGGTTGTTCCTTTCATCGGTTCTCTCCACTAATTCCCTACACAACGCAGCAACGGTTGTTCGTCTTGCCAAATGCCCCTAATAGTTCTTGGGATGTGTTCCATTATTGGCAGTATAGTACGCCTATTATCATCACAATGGTCTCTGTTCTGAGCTTCCCTGTACCGTGCTCCTCCTCTGAAGTGCTTTTGCTATGCGTGATTACAACACTGTCTGACCCAAAGTGAAAACAAAAAGTGATACCATCCTTATCTAACGCGCTATCTTATGTAAATACTCCGATATGTGGAAGTTTGATTATTGCATTACTTGGAATTACTTGGACTTACTCTCTATATTCCGTAGTGAAGTAACATTAAAAAAATATTTAATGCACATGTTCATTGTCTGACCATTTCTGTAATAAGATACTAATGAAGTTGGAGAGATAGTGTGTCAGGAACAGAATAATTGCATTTAATTTGTCAAGTGAGAACAATCGGTTCGTGTGTACAGGTGTGGAATTTGTTGAGTTCTGATGCAGCATAAGTATTTGGTTCACATGTACCGGATGTCCTTTTTTTTTATTCCTTTATTTAAGTAACCTATTGGTGTTCACTCGGCGGCCATTTTGAATTAATGGTCAAGCACGAGTGGTGAAAAACACTGGATTGAATTACTGCAAAACGAACAACGAAACAACATACAAAAACAAATTAACTCAATTGTTCATATAGTTTTGACATCAGTTATCAAATGAAAATGTCATTGACTTTATACAACTACCCTTTATTGGTGGTAAAACTGGCAGATGATAAGTGTTATGCTCATAACTATATATTTTGCTATTCTTGTCGCTATGCTTTCCTGAAACACAAATCATGGTTCCTCTCCTTCATTCGTTGTGAAAAAAAAAAATAGTAATTAACACTTGTCATGATTAAAATAAAAATCAGAAAGACAAACAATGGCTACAAAACAAACTACATATAAATCATCAAATTTTGTTCAATAAAGAAACAATAAGAGGTAAGAACTAATGCATTTCTTGATGAACGTTTCCTTAAAGTGTCTACTGATACGATCCTATTGTCGAGCAGAATGATAATATTAAATTGTTTCTATTACCTTTATTATTATTATTATTATCTAGTCCCACTCGCATTAATGTTTGTTTTATTTTATTTTATATTATGTAGACAAATGAGGTTAGTAAAAACAAAAAGCCCGCCTACATTGCCACTTTCCCCTAAAACTCAAAAGGATTGGTAAATGTATCTCTGGTGCTTTGTTACGCGTCTCTTCAAAGTATTCAATTCATAAGAAGGTGGAAAAACAGGATTAGGTAGAGTACTTGAGTTTACTATAGTGAAAGGAATGAAAAGTGTAGATTCTTGTAACTCTTTCATAAGTGAGGTGGACATAACAAGGGTAAGAGTAGATATAAAGCCTTGTGCAGTGAGGAGAGGGGAAGGCATGCAGTTACCAAGTCCAAAAGAGCAATAACCATGAAAATAACAGTCGAGGTCAGTAAGAGATGCAACACTGACATATCCATGACTACGTACTTGTTTTAGTGAATACAGGAGTTGAATTCATACTCACACTTCACCATTCTGGAAAAACAAATTATATTATATGATATACCAAGTTGATGTTGTTGTACAGGATGCGTATGAGTGGTATCTTAGCAACCTTCCATCTCAAAAAAGAAAGAAAAAAAACATTCCTCACCCCACACTAGTTGAAACAATCCAAAAACAACACTTTTCATTGCTACACAAACACATTTTGAAAACCAATTGGCAGGACTTTTATTTCTCCAACCCTTTTCGTGTTCCTTCTCTCAACCGTCACACATTGTATTCTCCTCCCACTTCCATTTTTCTCTACCATCCTCGGCTCCTCCTCCCCTTTCATCACTCACTCAGTTAAACACACCCTCCCTCTCTCCCTCCCTCCCTCCCTCCCTCCTTGCCTCTCTCAATCGTTTCCTTATCATCATTCTCTCTCTCTCTCTCTCTCTCTCTCTCTCTCTCTCTCTCTCTCTCTCTCTCTCTCTCTCTCTCTCTCTCTCTCTCTCTCTCTCTCTCTCTCTCTCTCTCTCTCTCTCTCTCTCTCTCTCTCTCTCTCTCTCTCTCTCTCTCTCTCTCTCTCTCTCTCTCTCTCTCTCTCTCTTTATATCTATCTATCTATCTCATTTTCACTCTCTCTAAACGTGCGCTCACTCCCTCCCTCACACGACACTAAACAAATAATTACATCCTCGCTCACAGTCGGAAAATTCTCTATATCCGTCCAAAGGATATTATAAACCAATAAACTTTTCTTAATTTTACTTCTATTATCCGTCCCTCTCCCCCTCCTCCGTTTTTCCCCTTGTTTTTTTCTATTATCTTTTTTTGCTTTACGTTGGAGGGAATGGCGAGGGGAAAAACGAATCACAGCCACAATCACTTCGGTCTGAGTTTGAAGCAGTAAACTTCTTTTTATGATTGGATATTTATTGACGGAGTTATGAGGAGACAAAGGCAAAGGTATCTCACGTTTCCAGACAATTGGTGGAGAAGAGAAAAAAAAAAAAATGAATGCGGATATAAATGGTGAATATACTTCTGCGTAATACCGATGCAGAGTATATGGAACGAAAGCTAAACGAAATTTTCCGCATCAGTAGAATGCAGCTTAGAGGAAACAAGGAAGGAGGAACGTGGGAGGTTATCACTGGCTCTGTATCCTTGCTGAGGCGAACAAAATATAAATATAAAAGAATTCAGATAGCGCAAGATGGCAACGATGAAGAATGTATAAAGATTGTTTAAAAGGAGGGAAACAACAAAAATATCTTGCATAAAGGTACAATATCCTGCCCTCAAAAAATAAAAACAGTTATCAAAATATTATTTAAGCTAACAAATTATTCTGCCATATGAACATAAATTATTCGGAGTATAGAACAGTGGAAAACATTTTAGAAATATAATATCGAGGCACATGGAAAAAAAATATGTAAATTTGGATAAATCGGGTAACAATGTGAGCGTGGTGGTCCTCAGGTGTTGAACAAAGTAAAGTTAAGTCTCGTAGTTATAAAAAATGAGCGAGAGAAGGAGGGAAGGGTCGTAAGAATCTATAGGCAGTAATGCGGCGCCAGTCACGCGATCAGGCTGACGGTCTGTGCTGAGATCCAATGCGACCCATGAGAAAGAATAATCTGTTCGGAAATATCTGGCAACTTTATGCATGATTTTCTCGATACCAGTATTCTGTGACCTCGCTGCACGCCGGGACACACTGAGGGGCGGGGTGAGGGGGCGGTGAGGGCTGGAATATCAAGCTGTGAAGGCATGAATGCAGAACAGCACCGTTCGAAAGGAACCTCAGATTATCAGCAAAATGTGGAAAATTTACGCGTTTCCCCTGACACATATATAACCTCAGTAAGACGAACGTTGTATTTTAAGTAGTGAAGAAAATAAAAACCGAACAAAGTCAATGAATGAAGGTATTTTGATTGTGACTTGTCAACAAGACGCCGCTGTGATGGCAACGGTGGTGTGGCTACAGACAGACAGCAAAACATTGATGTGTGTTGTTGTACATGTGGTTGCACGACGCGGTATGATGTTACGAGGATGTGACAGAAAGGACTCGTCACAGTAAGTTTGGTCACGCTTTTATGATATCTCATACTCTGAAAGTGAGAATAAAATAATACCAGATTACGCATAACATTCAAGTTATTCTTGAAATAACTTGAAAAATATTGGATTCCTTGGTCCTTCAGATAATGCTGAATATAGTTTCACTAGAAGTGAAATTTGCAGTTGACATTAAAACTGAATGCTTGCGGCTATCTCACTGAGATGAAATATAATGTATTGTTCTTACAAGAGTTATAACTATTTCTGTGTGATGGAAACACAATATTTTTGCAGCATGATAGATTCTTGGTCAGATATTTTTAAGGTAAAACACCAAGACGACAAGCAAGACAAAGAGCATCTTACCACACACGATATCAAGAAGCCTGATAAAAACAATACCAATACCCTTGTGTCTGAAGCAGGTCTCGTGCTGGCCGCCTCGGGTATCGTAATCTACAATGTATGAAGCGCTAGTTGGACTCCGCCACGGGTAAACTTTACGTTATGTGCCTCGCGGGAGAACAGAGTGCGGGAAGCAGCTCTCAGTAGCCGCGGACTTGCTTATAAGCCGCGGGTGGAACGAAGGAAACTGTTGGCGGGAGAGTATTGTTTTGTGATTCTGTGCTTGTATTGGTGCACTGGAGCTGAACGCACACATGCTTTTCCTAAAAATATTAGTAGCAACTTGTGGCCGGGGCTGTACATGACGTCAATTTTGTGCAATTTTCTATGAAACTATAAAGGCATTATAAGAACAAGAAAGCAATACACCCAAATGCACACGCGCGCGCTCTCGCGCGCACACACACACACACACACACACACACACACACACACACACACACACACACACACACACACACACACACACACAACACACACACACACACACACACACACACACACACACACACACACACACACACACACACACACACATAAAGAGAGAATTACATAAAATTACATAGATATTGAGACCATACAGGCCCTAGGGTCCATACGAGGTGTTCTGTTCTTAACCTAGAGTAAACGCTACCTAAAGCAAACCATCAAAAGTAAACAGTCAGCAGCACGCCGGGACATTTAGCCTTTATCGGTAACCTTGTTGGAGTAGATGATAGTCTAGTTTGTGTTAAAGGAATTTATTGTAGTACAATGCACACGGAATTTGGAAGCTTATTCCACTCTCTGACGACGTCATTGGTGAATGATAATTCAGTGCAGTCAAATTTTATTGGTATACGTCTTAGTTTTACTCCGTTACTCCTCACTCGTGATAAATCATAAACTAAAATTAGTATAATTGCGACAACATTTGTAAACTCTATAAGATTTTCTCGGAGGCTACGTTTCTCGAAAGAAAACATGTTTAGTCGTGCCAGCCTCTCTTCATAAGATTTATTACGCAAGGACGGTATCATCTTCGTAGCCCTAGCCAGGATAGCATCTAATTATACTATGTCCTTTGCAAGGTAAGGCCACCAAAATTGCACTGCATATTCCAAGTAGGGTCTGACTGAGATATATATTATAGAGATGACAATATTTTTCTATTTTTTAACGAAAAATGTATGTTTATAAACCCATCTTTTTATTAACTTTTCCAGCGGCGTCTTTACAGTGCTGGGAGAATTTTAGGCTCGACGCAATCGTAACATTGACACATTGTATGCTTTCAATTATCACTTCGTTCATTCCGTGTTCATATATTTGATTTCTTGTTCCCACTTGAATAATATGACATTTGTTGACGTTAAAAGGTATTTCCCACCTATCAGACCATACTGAGATCTTGTATAAGACTTCTTGGAGTCTTTGTCTGTCACTGTCTGAGATTACCGTATTTTCGATTTTTTGTAGCGTCTGCAAATTTTGCGATGAAGTTGTTGAGTCCAACATTGATCTAATTTATGTACATCTTGCATAACAGAGGTCCGAGAACAGATCCCTGTGAGGTGCTACTAGTGTTTGGTGCCCAATCCGAGGTATATCTATGGATAACGACCCTTTGTTTTTTGTTGTTCTGCGAATTTTTGAACCCAAATTACTTGATTTTAAACATTAACTTATTATGAAGAACTTTGTGTTATCAAAATCCTTTTGAAAATCAAGATAAACAATGCCTTTTATACCTAAAGCCGTGCCGCGAGTCCTTGATTAGAGAATATCGTTAAAAGTAACTGACAATTATGTCTCTAATTATGCTTTCGAGCATTTTGCCGACTACTGTATTTCCCGGGCATATTTATGTCACACTACGTGATGAAATTACGTTGCCGTGTAAGTAATTGATATTTTAAATAAGACCACTCGAACTCAACCTGTATTGTATCTGGTATCTGTTAATGTGACACTGCTCGGAGATTTTCAAAATTGCCTCTTATAGAATTTGGCGCCAAAATTCTTGTTTTGGAGTATATTAACCATTGTACTGATATCGACGCGTATATGAGAGAGAGAGAGAGAGAGAGAGAGAGAGAGAGAGAGAGAGAGAGAGAGAGAGAGAGAGAGAGAGAGAGAGAGAGAGAGAGAGAGAGAGAGAGAGAGAGAGAGAGAGAGAGAGAGAGAGAGAGAGAGAGTCTTCAAACAAATAGACAGAGAACACAGTTAAAGATATAAGCCTATAACTACGAATGAGTGTCAAAACAATATACAAAACTCCTTCACTTCAAGCCAACACACGCATGGGTTCTAAATACGAAGAAAGAAAATCAATAAAAAAGTACAAAAGACTGATAATCTCAACTTCGCGGGTAAAGAACAAAAGCTCACACGTCCTCGTCCTTCCTTTTTGACATGCTCTTCTTGAAGGTGTTCACGTGATCCGACAAGAAAAGTTTGGCTGCCTCTCAAAACCCTGAAAGCCTTTAAGGGCAGTCGCGGGACCCTTCCACCTTGCCCCACGTGCCTACATGGACACTCCTTCGACTCTCTGACAATAATGGACACACCAACACCCTTCCAACACCCTTCCGACACCCTCACACCCTTCCAACACCCTCACTCACACCCTTCCAACACCCCCACACCCTTCCAACACCTTCACACCCTTCCAACACCCTCACTCACACCCTTCCCAACTCCTTTGTATTCCTGAATTCACTACCCTTCTCGACCCTAAACAAGCCTCTTCCACTTTTTTTTTTACATGTTAAACCCGCGGCAAGACAGACACTAAAACTTCATTCTGATAACACAAGAATGCCCTAGATGTATGCATGTCAGGTCTGCCTACAGAACAAAAAAAAAATAAGATGTTGTTAAGTCTTGGATGGATAAACTTGTATATAAAAAAGAGGAGTGGTTGTTACTCTGTTTATAATCTTAGTTGTTGTTTTTTTAAAGGGATTTGCAGGAGGCTGAGGGAGCTGCAAAATTACAATCTGAAAATTTTCTTGCGTGAAATACTCGTATAGATTAAGTTTCTTCTTGTCAATTTATAAAGGTTAAACGCGCAGGCAATAAAGGCACCCTTACATCTACCTACTCTCCGGCATATCCACTGACACCCCCTCCTCCCCCCCCCACACACACACACAACCTTACCTATAGATCGAGGTATATGGAGCTCTAAGCTATCTTCGGGAGAGTAATGGCTGGCAATCACGAGTTCAGGGCGTGCTCCCTGTACATACACTCACATACACACACACATTCTCTCTCTCTCTCTCTCTCTCTCTCTCTCTCTCTCTCTCTCTCTCTCTCTCTCTCTCTCTCTCTCTCTCTCTCTCTCTCTTTCTCTTTCTCTCTCTCTCTCCCTCCTGTTTCATTATCTTTCCTCTTTTTAATATTCCCTACACCCTGTTTATATTCTCCTCTCACTCTCCTTTTCTTGTGCAATTTCCCTCCAGCGCTCCCTTCTTCCTTCCTCACTCGTTTATTCTCTACTCTATCCCTTCCCTTCCTACCCCAATTCCATTATGACTCCCTCACCTGTCTCTTTATTCACTCCTCGCCCTTTCCACCTTCCTCCACCCCTTACCTCCTTACCACACAACCCCAAACTCCCACTCACATAACCCTTCCTGGCTGGCTCCCTCGTCTTCGTCTTCCTCCCGCATCCTACTCTCTTTTTCCGTTCCGTGTAGAAGTCGTTTTCGTGGTCGTAATCCGTGCCGGGAAGGATCACACTCCGGAGGCCTGGGAGTGAGGAGCGTCAGGGCGAAGAAGTATATTTCCCTGGGATGGTTGGCTGTCTGGCTGTCTGTAGGCGGGAGGCGTTAGTGGCGGCGGAGGAACGAGTAGAGATAGATAGCAATGGCTGATAGTGTGTGATGGTGATGGTGGTGATAGTGTTAATGGTACATGGAGGAGGCAATAGTAGCGAACCATTGCCACACATGCAGGTAGATATATGTATACTATTATTTAGTGCACACGTATGTATACTCGATGGATTAGCTTCATGTACAAGTCATCAAGCTTAACCTTCCAGCCCTTTGTTTTGTAGTTGGCGTGACAGGGTAGTGCCGAGGCTACACGAAAGGCTGGCGCTCTTTGTTGACTTGACAAGATTAGTGGTGTTAGTCAGTCCCTCTTCCTCCCACGGTGAGGGAGTGTGTGGAGAGGGTACGGCCACTACCACCTCGGAACACTTTGGCTTAACCTTTCCAATGTGCGTGTATGTGTGTGTGTGTAGGGAGGGTTGTTTTTTTTGTCTCTTCTTTTCTTTTCTCTCTCTCTCTCTCTCTCTCTCTCTCTCTCTCTCTCTCTCTCTCTCTCTTTCTCTTTCTCTTTCTCTTTCTTGCTCTCTCTCTCTTGCCCTCTCTCTCATCCCGGTTCCATAATGACCCTCGTTCCATTCTTCTGTTCCCAAGACTCACCCTCCGTCCCCGGTTATTGATTCGTCGCACCTTATTTGCTTCCACTTAAGGCACTCCTTCCCCCATCTGAATATGCTGATTTTCCTATCTTCTCACCCTGACACCTTCATCCCTTTCGTCTTCTTCAAACGGAGGTTCGCATCTTATTTCCTGGCTGTCCCATTATTCCATCCATCACTCTTTGAAACCCTCTGCTCCCGTATTGCGTTTGTTGACTCATCATTTCCTAGATGTCATTTCGTTACTCTTTTTTAACGTAACATTTTGCAGGACAGCACCACAGCCAGACATACAAACATACACACACAAGTTTTCTACAGTTTAACAAAATGAATATATTCTTTTCCACCCACTTCCTTGTCTTTTGATACTCCAGTGAGCTCACTGCTTTTGCACTTCACTATTTTTCCGAGGCCATAAACCTAGCCAGGCACATC
>JAPQNM010000013.1:35245731-35255731 GCA_029783475.1 Metacarcinus magister | reverse complement strand
ACACACACACACACACACACACACACACACACACACACACGTAAGACTAAGTATGTTGGCTGACAAAGAGAATCTGCAATGTCTTTCCCTTAATTCTTAAACTCAATTCTCTTTCTCAACATCTTATCTTTTTTTGGTCTAAGTTTACCTTCGCTATTATTATGTACTGTACTTCACGCAACACTTAGACGAGGCTTGGCACTGTTTCACGATATACAGGAATACTCTCAGCAACGTTTGTCTTTCGAAAGGGACTTGAAGGGATCTGTATTGACACGACCAGGTATGTCTGGATTGACTAACCAAATCCAGTCACTTGTCAAGCCAAAGCAGTAAAGGCTGTATAGCAAATGTAGAAACAGTCTGGCGAGGGTACAAATGATTTTCCAGAGTATACAAACTTAGATGTTTTTCGAATGCATGAAGAAAATCCTTTATATCGCGTCTGCTCCATTGGATAAGACGAAGAACACTATATTGGTCGTGATGGATAAAAGGTTGCATCTACTGTTTCTACGCTAAAACCCTCGAAGACTCGCAAACAAGCAAATAAACAGGCAAGAATATCAGAAAAGTAAAAAATAAAAACAGGAGGAAAAATGAAAATGCGCACGTTTAAATTTTGTTGGATGATTGTAATATGTGCAAGGTATAAGGTACATTGTGTGTATGTACGTGTGTGTGTGTATGTACGTGTGTGTGTGTGTGTGTGTGGGTGTATGTGTGTGTTTGTATTATTCACGTAATCGGAAGCTGGCGGAGAGGAGAATAAGTAATAGGGTAAAAAGGCTCGCCAGTGCCGGTCCATGAAGGGAAAAAAAAGAAAGAGAAGTTCCAAAAAGCAGGTTGAACATTTTATTTTGGAGTTGCATTGCAGTGGCTCGTGGGAAGGCGGGGAAAAAAAAGAATAGATAAAAGTCTACGTTTATAAACAATACAGAGATTAAGTAAATGAGCAAACAAATGAATGCAGGAAAATAGAGGTTATTTTGTATTAGAAGATTAAAGGAAATATATAACTGTGTACGAGGTGAATCATGTTTGGTAAGAAGTGTGTGTTGTTAACTTATTCTGGAAAACATTAACAAATATGTAAAAGAGAGAACAAATAAAACCCTTAACCATTACAATATAGTTTATGGTCATCTTATAAATGTTAGGGATCTGTAAAGTCGATTATGGTGAGGGGACGATGATGATGATGATTGAGATCTGCTTTTATTAGTAGTAAGAAATAGATAGAAAAGGCATTCAAATGGAGAAGGAAAACATTGAGGCGGCCAGAGAGTGATGAGTTTTTATCATTCTGGACAGACGTAAACAACGAACATTTTTAGGCACCATTCAGATACATGATAGACGTGAGACGTGTATTGTCCCGCACCAACTCAGTCAAGTTTCCGCACTTGTAAAAAAAGAAAGAACAACCACTTCAATGAAAAGATAACTGAAGAAAGAAATGGAAAAGTGAATCTTGAAATGAATGCACAATAAAATTTCATGAGAATTGCTAGTAACGAACAACAAAGGTAAAATCTATTGTTCAATACCAAAGATCAAGGAGGAAAAGAATACGAGTCAAAGGATGTTTGCAAGTGTGTGTGTGTGTGTGTGTGTGTGTGTGTGTGTGTGTGTGTGTGTGTGTGTATACACACACACACACACGGTTATATAAGTTTGACCGAAGTCCTTTAAAAAAATGACCAGATTGAGAAAAGTCAGCGGTGCGTTCCCTTTATAGAGTTTCTACCGACCACCAGAAAGTGATAAGTGTTTGAGAGGCTTCCTATGTAAGGCATACGGAAAAAGCTTTACAGAAAAATATATCAATAATGTGTTCTGGCCTCTGGAGGATGAAATAGATGCCGCTTCAAAGTGAACGACTGAAAATAAGAATATTTATCTCCAGTCCCTACCGAAGACATTGTGATTGATAAAATAAGAAAGAAACTGCAGAATTAAAGATGAAGGAGAACGTAGAGAGGAAGAGCGGGACAGACAGCGTGGAAGATTCATTTGGACCGTCATTTTTTTATGAGTCAAGGCCAGAAATTGAAAAATAAACATCTTTTGAAAAATACTAATTGCACGCATTACAAACTTTGAGTGTGGAGGTGACGGAAGGAAGTCTGTAATTGTCCTGCGTTATATTTCTGGTAAGTTGTGAGCCAAGAGTTCAGCTTTATCAGAAGACTCCACGCCTTCTCTGTCAGAATACTTGGAGTAGGAAAATACGGGGATGAAATATTCTCGAGGAAAATTTTTTGGGGTAGATGACGTAAGTTGAGAGGAAGGTTGAGAGAGAGAGAGAGAGAGAGAGAGAGAGAGAGAGAGAGAGAGAGAGAGAGAGAGAGAGAGAGAGAGAGAGAGAGAGAGAGAGAGAGAGAGAGAGAGAGAGAGAGAGAGAGAGAGAGAGAGAGAACGAACACACACACACACACACACGGAAAATATGGATAAATACACTGATATGGAGACAGCTCAGGCCCGGTATACTACAACTGGGTAAACACAACTAAGTAAACACACACACACACACACACACACACACACACACCACACACACACACAACACACACACACACACACACACCACACACACACAGATAAGCAAGGAGAGAGAGAGAGAGAGAGAGAGAGAGAGAGAGAGAGAGAGAGAGAGAGATACAGAGAAAGAGAAAGAGAGATAGAATACTGTAATTAGCAATCGTTTAACAGGACTCTTCATCAGTGTGTCCTATAAATATCCAGGATTTATGACACAATTTCTATTAAGCGTTCCATCACGTCGTTCTACCTGAGTGGACCGAAACCTGGTGGCGTCTTTTGTAACTATGAAGCCAACTTAAATGGAATGAGATGACGGAATATGAAGACGTTTTTATTCCTGAACTTCCATTATGTTTGTATATGTTTCTTATACTTTCATATGTTTTATAAATAGTGAGTGAATGGAAGCGGTGTAGTGGATGTCTTGAATGGTGTATATGATAATGATAAGAGTGAGTATGTTGTCCATTTCGTAGGAGAGAGGACACAGTTTATACATGAAACTGCTAAACAATAATTCCAATGAAAAGGCAAAAAAAAAAATGGGTCACAGTGAAAAAAAAAGGTAAATAGAATAGCATTGCGATCATGTAGTATGGATTAGAAAAAATAATGTATTTATAACTTTTTTATTTTGTAGTATGAATTGGTGGAAATTTGTTGTTTAACTTCATCATCTCTGTGGGCACCTGCAAACACACACACACACACACACACACACACACACACACACACACACACACACACACACACACACACACACACACACACATTGCAATTTACATGAAACACAGTGCGAGACTTCAACCATCAGTAACTTTTGTCGTTCGTTATTCAGTGGTTTCAAAAAATGTAACGAGGCGTCGCTATTACTAAACAAATCGAGGCTGCTGCCGCGCATATGTGGAGAGAAGCGTTCCTCTGAGTCCTTTGTAGGGCAACAATGGCTTGCGGGGGAAAAGTAGTGGTAGTGTGTGAATTAAAAATTAACCATATCCACTAACCGTAAACACACACACACACAAACACACACACACACACACACACAGAGAGAGAGAGAGAGAGAGAGAGAGAGAGAGAGAGAGAGAGAGAGAGAGAGAGAGAGAGAGAGAGAGAGAGAGAGAGAGAAGAGAAGAGAAGAGAAAGAGAAAGAGAGAGAGAGAGAGAGAGAGAGAGAGAAAGAGAAAGAGAGAGAGAGAGAGAGAGAACTTTATCAATGCATTCTGACATGTTACTTTGATCTTAGTTAGTCTAACCACCGCTACAAAGTTATTCAATACTCTTATTATTCATACCTGTGCAGTTATAAGGTAACCCGAACTGCATGGAGGTGGAAGCTAAGTAGGTGCAGTGTATGCTTAACCATCATTAGTGGCCGTATTCCTAGTCCTTCCGCACCAACCGTCTCTTCGTAAAAACTAATGTAGACTGTGCTGGAAGTGAGTAGTGCTATTTCCAGCGGTGTGGAATTGGGAATCAAGATATCTCTCTCTCTCTCTCTCTCTCTCGGGGTCCTCTCTCTGCTTCTCTTTCTCATCTCTCTCTCTCTCCTCTCTCTCTCTCTCTTCTTCCTCTCTCTCATCTGTCCTCTCTCTCTCTCTCTCTCTCTTCTCTCTCTTCTCCTCTCTCTCTCTTCTCTTCGTCTGTCGTCTCTCTCCTCTCTCTCTGTCTCTCTCGTCTGTCCTCTCTCCTCTCGTCTCGCTCTCTCCTCTCTCCTCGTCTGCTCTCTCTTGTCGTCCTCTCCTCGTCCTCTCTCCGTCTCTCTCTCTCCTTCTCTTTCTCTCTCTCTCTCCTCTCCTCTCTCTCTCTTCTCTCACGCCGTCTTACTCCATTCAATCCGGGGACACTCCTCTCTAGCTCTGTCTAACTCGCATAAGAAATCGACCGGCTCGGGTTCGGGGTCTCCATCTCTCTGGGGGCGGGTCTCTCTCCGGTCCTCGCGGTCGGGCGTTGGCTAGTCTATATCTTCCCACTCGACAAGCTCTCTGCAAGTGCTCGGACTCCCCTCGCTCGCCTCGTCATCCGCTCCCACTCAGGGTCTTCGGTGTCTCCCCTCCTCCTCGCTCGTGCATCGTGCGGCTTCGGCGGTCCGCCCCCCCCCTTGGCCGTCGGTCCTCGGTCCCGTCTCTCGCTCGGGCCGTCTCGTCCTCTCCGATCTGTGCGTCTCGGTCGTTCTCGGGCGTGTCTGTCACGTCTCTGGGGGGGGGGGGGAGTGGGGGGGAAGGAAAGGGGGGGGGGGGGAGGGGGGGGGAGGGATACTCGTCTCCTAGACTCAACTACAAATCTCCCTCCGACTACATCTCACACTCAAAGAAAAGTGCCCCACTGCTATACGATACTCTCTCCGTCTCTCTCTCTCCGTCTCTCTCTTCTCACTCCTCTAGCCTCCTCTCCTCTCACTCATCCCCTTTCTTCTGTCTGCTCCTCCTCCGTCCGTCTCTCTCTCTCGCTCGTTCCACTCCCTCTTCTCAGGAATGGTGGGGGTGAGGGGGGGGAGTGAGTCACAAACATCCTCTCTTCCGAATTCTCGCTTGTCGCTCTCGCTTCAGGGGGGGGTTCCGGATCGTCCTAGGTCGGGCGTCACACTCTGCATCCGCTCCTCGTTCTGCGTCTGGCTGTCAGCGGCGGTGTCCGTGGTATCGTTAGGAACGTTGTTCTTCTAGGCATCACTCTCTCTTCCGTCCCGGTGATCCTTCGTCTGCTCTTCCCTCTCTCCCTCTCTCTCTCCTCCTGGCTCTACACATTAATAAACATATCTTGAATCTCCCATCTCATCCTCCTGTCGTGAAATCGATCGATCTCTCCTCGGCTCGCACCTCACGTCTCCTCCTCATCTCTCTCTCTCTCTCAAGGGGGGGGGGGGGGGGGAGGTGCTCTTCGGTGCTCGATACTCACAAATCTCGCTCTCTCGTCGCTGCGCGCCATCTCTTCTCGACGAATTACACATCCGCTGTCCCCCGCTCTCAGCTCTCTCTCTCGCATCATAATCTACATCATCAATGTCTGTCCTGAATCTCTCCTCTCGTCTCTCCTCCTCTCGCCTCTCCCTCTCTCGGGGGGACAGTCTCGCTATTCGTTGACATCCTCGCTCTCCGCTCTCCTCGTCTCGGTCGTCTCCAACAGGGGGGTCGGTGGGCGACCTCCTCAGAGGTCTAGAGCCGGCGGTGGCATAACACGCTCCTCACTCTTCGCTCTCTCAGCGATAAATACTTCAGTCGCGTCTTTCTGTCCCTCTGCGGGAAGGTCTCTCTCTTACTGTGCTCTCCAGTCTCCGCATCCTCATCAGTCTCCCGTCTCTCGAAAAAGAGAGAGGAAAGTGCGGCCTCGGCTGAAAAACACGTATGGAGCGTCGAGGTAGAAAATGGGTCGACATACCGGGGAAAAAAAAAAAAATAATATCGGGATCCACGGTCGACAGGGAGTCGGTGGATACCACAAAAGGACAGGTCGACTTTGCTAACATAAAGCTTTCGAATTAAAAAATAACTTCCTCTGTGAAATCAAGCTGCCGTCTCAACAGGTAAATTTCTGCATGTTAACAACGTTGGTATGTGATTTCTGCCTTCGGCTCAGACATCAATCGGGTGCGAACTCAACTTAGCCGGAGTTCCCTCGGGTGCTTCGGAGTCTCGATCGTTCGGATATTTCATCTCTTGTGCGTGGTCTGGTGCTCGCTCGTCATCTTCCGTTCCGGGATCGGGGGGGAGGGTCGACGTGTGGAGAGTCAGTGAGAGCGAAGATAAAAAAGAATCAAGGGGTAGAAAAAGCGTGAAAAAAAAAGAAGTCAAAATCAAAAAAGAAGAAAAAAACATCAAAAAAGTCCGCTCGGCTCTCTCTCAGGGATGGTCCTCGTCTCATCTGGTTGGGTCTCCTCTCGATCAAAATTCCAGCGGTCTACTGCTGGGGTGGGTTCTCTGGGTTCTCTCCGTCGGGATCTGCCTCGGGCAGCGTCGCAACAAAATACAAGGCTCGGAAACATGGTTCCAGATTCTGCATTGGCTTCTTCGTCTCGTCCGTCGCTCCGCTTCCGCGCGTAAAAGGTCTCATCAGGTCCGGTCGGATAACAAGAGGGGGTGGCGAAATCGAGAGAAAAAAGAGGTACCAAGAGGAGGGCTCTAACAAATCAAAAAACAGAAGACATCAAATCTAAGAGAAAAACTAACATCAAATCTCTCAACAAACATACAAAAAAAAAAATCATCAGACCAGACAAAACGAAAAAAAAGAATCTCTCGAAAAAAAAATCTTCAAAAAAATCAAAATGTCTCGTCTTTAACAATCAATTTGAAAAAGCTCGAGTCCGACTTCTTCGGGAAGGTCGTCGGGCGAAAAAGAAAAACATCTGCGAAAAAATGAAAAATCAAAAGATCGTTCATCATCCCACCTCGGATTCAACAACCTTCGAAATCCCACTCTTCCAAGACGTCCAAATCTCTAAGTCATCAATCATCATCCTCTCTTCTCTTCTGCGTGTATCGATCTCCTCATCATCCTCTCTCGCCTCCCATCCTCTCCCCAAAAATCGATCAATTCTAGAGTCATATTCCGATTCTAAGTCAACTCTCATCTCCCTCTGCGTCGGGCTCAACAGCGGGTCGAGAGTCTACGGCAGGCGGGACCTCTCATACGATCGTCAGGTCGACATCGATCGCAGCTCTACTCTCAACATAATCTCTCTCCTCACACGGCTCATCCATTCTCAGCCGGCAGTCTGACTGTGTGGAAATGGCGGGGGGTCGCACTACCTCCTCGTCCTCTCGGGATCATCTCATCAGTCATCCGTCGTCCTGTCGATCCTCGTCTGCTGAGTCTCTCGTCTAGCTCTCATCTCATCTTATTCTCAATATCTCCTTCGATCTCGCTCTCGGTGACTCAGCTCTCCATGCGTCATCATCATCTCACTCTCACTCGTCTACAATCGTCGGTCCGACTCTCTGCAGGGGGATCAATCGGGATGCTCCTGCATCCGAGGATCATGGAAGCGATGGAGGTCAGATATCTCAGGTGGGTCATCGGTCGAGCTCCCGTAATCTCATCTCCCCTCCGGCTCATCCGGTGAGGAGCTGCAGGGATCAAATCTCGGATGGATCTCGGTCCAAGGCGAAACTCTGCGGGCGACGGATCGGTACGCCGGGGTGAGACAAATGCGTACGTCGAGGTGTGTCCTCTAACGGAGTCTACAGGGATCATGACAGGTCTGGGGGTGCGGGCGGGTCGGGGGTGTTCGTGTTGGTCGGATCAGGGTCTCGTCGCTGTCTGTCGCTATGTGGAGTGTCAGGTCGATGGAGTATACATAGACAATATTTTTCTTACTATTTTTTCTAATATCAACCACACTACAGACAGGATGACCTTTTGAAATTATCCTTTATAAAGGGACAGTGAAAGAAAATTACTTTAATGCTGTTATTTTTGTCATCACATACAAACGTAAGAGTACGAATATGTCCGCACTGATTAATATTCAGCTCTAGTTATCGCTTTACACTGTGTGCGTATAATAACATATCAGCAATGAAGACGAATGAATAAATAATAACCATAACCAATGCCTAGAAGGGGAGATGTAGGATACGCAGAGAAATATATCCAGCTAAGATTCTAAAAGTAATATGAAGAACGCACACACCTTGACGATAATAGATAATACACACATCTAGATTTACATATTTGTCGAGTCAACTCAACGTTCCAGCGTAGTTCCATGTGGAACAAACTCGCAGTAACTAAGGAATGAGTGGGAGTGGGAGGTGTGATAGGATGATTATGGAGTGGGTAACAGAGCGGTCCCGGTAAAGAAGCATATGAGGTGGTCCGAATTGCCTGTTGCCATCGATTGTTGCGGCGACGGACCGGGTGCGAGGAAGGTAGATAAGGTGTCCGTGAAAGTCCCGATACTGATTGTGCCTCATTGATTGGTCATGTATTCTATTAGACTATGTAAAAAGCCAACAAGTGTGGTCCATAACGGAGACACGCCGACGTTGTGGAGGACATATAACGACATTAACTGGAGAAACCGAGGAGACGAATCACACCGCCGATGCGTTGAACGATGTGCTGGAGAGGTCATTAATGCTGGGTTGGTGGTGATTTATGTTTGTGTATACATAGTGATGGAGTGAATCGTTTAGGTGGAGATAGTAGCAGGTGTAAAGTGTGGGAAATTACCAGGTCTGTTGAAGTGTTATATAATATTATAAATTGTATGTAGGTTAATTGTTCTGAAATGTTTGAAATGTATACCGAAATTGAGGTTTTTTTTCCACATAGCCCAGTGAAAGAATCAGATAAAAGTAATTTGTGTTGAAATGAATGGAGACAAACTTAACTTATTAACAGCACAGAATTTGGTTGGAAATGGGGGGGTTGATATAGTATGTTAATGATTGTATGATTGTTTTTAGAATATATCTAGTACTAATACCATGTTATTTAACGAAACCATGAAACACCTATTGTAATACGTGTAAGTTCAAGTGAGACGCTAAGAATTAAATATACTTGGATGCGGTGGAAGTCTATACTGTATCTCGAGTGATCGGTTATGATATATACAAAGATCAATATAGTACGGTCACAAAATACAAACAGATATTGTTAAAACGGGACTTATTTCCTCACGCGGAAGGAGGGAAAAAAGGAAATGAAGGGAGGAAGAAGGGGAGGAGAGGGAGAGGAAAGGAGGAGAGAGAAGGGCCAATATTTCGACGATGTCAAAGGTGGACGAGGTAATGAAGTGAGTAGAATAAAAACAAAACATATCTATGTTTTGTTGCTCAACATTCAGATGCAAGTCTCGAGGAGGCAGAGCACGGAGGAGAAGGAGCGGAGCCGGAGCGCGAAAGTACTGGGGTACGAGAACCACACAGTGCAGAGGCGCGAGTTTTATGCAAGAGTGCTGGTAGACCGGAAAAGTTTACGTGGGAAATCTTTTTGCAATAATACATCATTATAGAGAGACAGTGCTAAACAAGTATTTTATTTTTCTTTGTGCATGGTAGAATTTGAGGTGTGAGAGTCGACGCTTACGGAATAATATCCCAAACATGGTCAAAAATGGTTATGATACATTTGCAGGAACGTGGGGTAAAGGTTCAGTGGACAACTGTATAAATTCGAGATTTCAAACACGGCCCAATCCCATTAGAAACCCAATAGAAAGTTTTAAAAGGTAGACAAGTATCCTTCCTCGACCAATCACAGCCTAAAACCTTAAAAACAGTTGAAGAAGCTGATAAAATTCTGTACCTAAATTAAGTTTGAGAGAGAAGAGGTATTTTATAATCCATCCATCAAACTTTTCCTTCACTAGTCTTTTCCATATCGGATGAGGGAGAAATTTTGTTTGGTCCAGAAGTAAGAAGCAACAACGTCGAAAACTTTTAAAAAGTCAGTGTTATTTGAACTTTTTGAGGAACAGGACGTGTGCAAACAGAATCAAATGGAG
>JAPQNM010000013.1:35232806-35245631 GCA_029783475.1 Metacarcinus magister | reverse complement strand
TTACTCCTCATTTTCTCGAAAGCTATTAGAGATATTGGAAATATCATTCCAGCATCTGATAGACCTAATTAAAATTTACTACTGTCATTATGAATATTTTCACTAGTACTAATAAATACTGAATTTTACTTTTTTTTTAATTAATTTCTTCCTCGTTTTCTCGAAAGCTATTAGAGATATTGGAAATATCATTGCATCATCTGATACACCTAATTCAACTGTACAACTGATATTATGAATATTTGTTCTATGACTAATAATTACGCAGTAAAATAAAACCGTATTTTTATATAAAAACATGACTTTCCTCGCCATTTACTTGAAAGCTATTAGAGATAATGGAAATATAATTGCAGCATCTGATAGACCTAATTAAACTGTGCAACTGATATTATGAATATTTGTTCTATGACTAATAATTACGCAGTAAAATGAAACTTAATATTTATTTAAAAACATTACTTTCCTCCTCATTTTCTTGAAAGCTATTAGAGATATATGAAATATCATTGCTGCTGCTGATACACCTAATTAAACTGTACAACTGATATTATGAATATTTTTTCTATGACTAATAATTACTCAGTAAAATGAAACTTAATATTTTTATATAAACATAACTTTTCTCCTTATTTCCTCGAAAGCTATTAGAGATATTTGAAATATCATTGCAGCATCTGATATCCCTAATTAAACTGTACAACTGTCATTATTAATATTTGTTCTATGACTAATAATTACGCAGTAAAATGAAACTTAATATTTATATAAAAACATGAATTTCCTCCTCATTTTCTCGAAAGCTATTAGAGATATTGGAAATATCATTGCAGCAACTGATAGACCTAATTAAACTGTAAAACTGAAATTATTAATATTTGTTCTATGACTAATAATTACGCAGTAAAATGAAACTTAATATTTATATAAAAACATGACTTTCCTCCTTATTTTCCCGAAAGCTATTAGAAATATTCGAAATATCATTGCAGCACCTGATACACCTAATTAAACTGAACAACTGTCATTATGAATATTTGTTTTATGACTAATAATTACGCAGTAAAATGAAACTTAATATTTATATAAAAACATGACTTTCCTCCCCATTTTCCCGAAAGCTATTACAGATATTGGAAATACCATTGCAGCATCTGATATACCTAATTAAACTGTACAACTGTCATTATGATTATTTGTTCTATGACTAATAATTACGCAGTAAAATGAAACTTAATATTTTTATATAAACATGACTTTCCTCCTCATTTTCCCGAAAGCTATTAGAGATATTGGAAATATCATTGCATCATCTGATAAACCTAATTCAACTGTACAACTGATGTTATGAATATTTGTTCTATGACTAATAATTACGCAGTAAAATGAAACTTAATATTTATATAAAAACATGATTTTACTCTTCATTTTCTCGAAAGCTATTAAAGATATTGGAAATATCATTGCAGCATCTGATAGACCTAATTAAAATCTACTACTGTCATTATGAATATTTTCACTAGTACTAATAAATACTGAATTTTACTTTTTTTTAAATTACTTTCTTCCTCGTTTTCTCGAAAGCTATTAGAGATATTGGAAATATCATTGCATCATCTGATACACCTAATTCAACTGTACAACTGATATTATGAATATTTGTTCTATGACTAATAATTACGCAGTAAAATAAAACCGTATTTTTATATAAAAACATGACTTTCCTCGTCATTTACTTGAAAGCTAGTAGAGATATACGAAATATAATTGCAGCATCTGATAGACCTAATTAAACTGTACAACTGATATTATGAATATTTGTTCTATGACTAATAATTACGCAGTAAAATGAAACTTAATATTTATTTAAGCAGCAACTCACTCACTTACACTATATAAATGTTTATTATTTCCTGTTAGTTCTTGTTCACTAGGAACCATAATACGTTTTTTTTGTGTATTTTTGTTCTCTTTAGCAAAACATGTGACCATTCTTCAGTTCCGTTAATTCTTCTTCAGCTAACCTTACCTAACCTAACCTAACCTAACCTAACCTAACCTAACCTAACCTAGGCCTACAATACTCGTTTTGGCGCCCTTAAGTTTTCCTAATGACACTTTAAAACTACCTTCACTAGCTAGTGTCCTAACATTATAATTGCCAAGGTTTAAGTTTAAAAGGCTGTCTGTCCGAACTTAGAAATATACATATATATATATATATATATATATATATATATATATATATATATATATATATATATATATATATCATACGAGATTCAAATGCCATTTGCATGCAAAAAACACTAACATTTACCACATAAACGTTAAAATTCCTTATGGTTAACATGTTGCAAACCAGGATAGGACACAAAAACGCGCACGTATGTATAATATAATTACTGGATACTTTTTATGTCGTTTCCCTTCCTCTCTGGATATGGGTTTTTTCTTTATTTTGATCTGAATTTACAGTGAGAAATGGCAGAAGCTGCAGCCTGTAGACATGTGTGTGGAATTGCTTCGTTCTCAGATACACGAGTAATTCCTTTCAACATAAATAATCACGCAGTTCGTCAATGAGCGGTCAAAAACTTTTTCCTATGAAACCTTAACAAATAAAACATGAAATAGTATAATGTTTCCATCATGGCTATGCCTTCAATAGTTTATTCTCTGGAATGAAATGAAGTAGCGAGTTGCTAAGGATTCTAGATATGTCGGAAATTTAGCTCCATGAACAATAACATGCCTATAATATGGTAAGACGTAATGCAAATTTGGTTTGCATACACCTTCAAAACGGATTCCTTCCTTTAGCAAATAATCATACGAGAAAATGTGATGAAGTTGGACCTTTAACGGCGAGACATGGTGACTTTTTTTTATTTTTTCTATTGAGTGTCACCTTTTGGATATGAATGACGCGGCATGAAACTAATATGTGGTTAAAATGGACAACACTGTACGTGGTAATGACATGTAAACAAGGTCGTTATGGAATGGATGACACTTTTAGTTGCCGCTGTGCCAAGCAAAGCAAACACACTGTCACAAACAAACCTAACTGGCATCTTTTCTTTTTCTTTGATTCCATTTACTTAAAAGATTAAAACCAGACCACCTGGTGCACGACATGGGAATTATGTGGTCTACATTTTTGTGCAAGTACACCTAATTATGTACTCGATAAAAGGGTACAACACACTGTTTCCCCCAAAACAGTCCCGCGGCCAAATTAATAATGCACCTTTGTTAATAATGCCTGTGGCGCCGTGGTGAGCAGATAATAAAGCAGGAGTGGACTGTTTATAATCCATGCCACCCCTTGATCACCGCTGCATACACGCCGCGTCCATGCATCCCGCCACCACAGCCTCGCAACACTCCCTCACCCTCAGCGTTGTTTTATTAATAATGTACACGACTTACAGCTCAGATAAATCCCTCCACACTAGGGAACAAGTCTTTCCTGGAGACTTACTTTCAATATTTCCCTTTCCTTTCCTGCCATAAATTTTCAAACTTCGTCACATCCTGTTACATGCAACACATCACTTCTTATATAGTTTTTAGCGATGTGATACGATGTGATATTCAAGGGAATGTTTGTTTTGTACCAAGACGGTAAGGTGAGGAGACATGTGCTCTAGTGAGAACATAATAAGTGAAAACAATTCCCTTGAGCAGGAGATATCCTTCAAATTTCAGAATATTTAAGGAAAATCAATATAACAGGCAGTAGCATTTTTCTTAATAGTAGTAGTAGCAGTAGCAGTAGTAGTAGGAAAATAGAAGTAGAAGTAGTAGTAATAGTAGTAATAATACTACTAATAATAATGATAATAATGATAATAGTAATAGTAATAACAATAATAATAACAAATGATAATAATCTAATGCATACATCCCCTCACTACTTGCGTTCAGATATTTACTCCTACACTCCGAGGTACACAACCATACACGGGGAAGGACGCAAAGTGCAAAACATTTAAGTAGCTGTATAGAATGTATTATAATACTAGAATCAAGCCAGCAGGACACCCCTCTGCCCTTCGCCCTTCCTCAGCGCGGCCTCAGGGCATCAAAACATCCTGAGAATATTCTAATTACAGGAATTATACATTCACGGAAGAGGAAGAGGAGATGAAGGAGAAATTTTGAAATCCTCCAGAGCTTAATTTTCAGCAACGGTCTGTCGAAACTTCAACTTTTATATTAGAACGGACGCCAGGTGGAATAATAATTTTAAAAAGGCATTACTGAACGAGGAAGTAAATTCGTTTATTAGCCTTTTCACGTGACACCACAAACCATGCCAGTTAACGTGAATTAGGGGGGGTTTTTTTATCTCTCTTTAGTATAGCTTTTTGTTTCGGTAATCAATTTCTTTTAATTAACTTTTCTTTAATTAACTCCAAAAAATTTAATAATCAACGGATACTTGCAGGAATACAAACTGTGCTTCATCTTATAACTACAACTAAAGACACCGCCATCACACTTTACTTTTATTTCCAACCACATCAGAAAAAATGAGAGAGAGAGAGAGAGAGAGAGAGAGAGAGAGAGAGAGAGAGAGAGAGAGAGAGAGAGAGAGAGAGAGAGAGAGAGAGAGAAATACATCCAATCGTTCAATCATTCCAGTTCCATCAACACACACAATAACGTCAAAACAAGTAACACAAATGAACGCATCACCAATCACCGATCATAGGACTGAATAGCGTGAGAATGTATTTAAATGTCTCCAAAAGCCTTTGAATACCTCGTGGCCTTCCATTAGCTTATTCCTGAGGCAGCGCTTCTCTACTCAGGCCCTATTAAGGTGTCTTAGGCAGGGATTGTTATGAAGGGACGCCATTAACTTCCTTGTCCTCTGTCACATTGTTGTTGCATCGATCTTAAAATATTCATTAATCGTTGTTTTATGATTTAACTCAATTATATATCGAGAGAGAGAGAGAGAAAAGAAAAGAAAAGAAAGTGTGTGTGTGTGTGTGTGTGTGTGTGTGTGTGTGTGTGTGTGTGTGTGTGTGTGTGTGTGTGTGTGTGTGTGTGTGTGTGTGTGTGTGTGTGTGTGTGTGTCAAATGGTTCTACCTGCACATTTGCTTAATTACTGGCTTCAAACACTAAGGTGGCTATGCCTATTAACACCAGGTAACTCAATTTGATGCATAACATATCAACACAACGAAGGCGAGAAATAGAGGCTTTCATGTATTAATTAAGTTAGAGGAATAGAAAGGAAGGAAGGAAGGAAGGAAGGAAGGAAGGAAGGAAAGAAGGAAGGAAGGAAGGAAGGAAGGAAGGAAGGAAGGAAGGAAGGAAGGAAGGAAGGAAGGAAGGAAGGAAAGAAGGAAAGAAGGAAGGAAGGAAGGAAGGAAGATCGTATGCCGTCTCAGCTCAATGCCAAAGGGTATTTGAACTTGGTGTTGCTTGAGTTGGGTTTTATCTATATTGTGTATTGTATATTTTCAGCTGTCTATAATATTACAGAAACGCAAGTTGATCACAATCTCCAAAGACAATACTCACAGGATAAAGCACTGCTTGAGTTTGCTGATTGCAGAGTGGGAAGTGATAAAAATTATACCATTTTTTGTCACTTTCTAATTTTACTTTTAACAAATAATAATAAATAAATTCCTGTTTTTGTTTTTTTATTAAATCAAGCAAAAGTCATTTCAACCTTTAAACAAAATATGTGAATACTTAAATGCCATCAAATGCTTTAATGGCTCTTATTATTTTACTTGCTTGATAACACGAGGCTTACAAAAACAAAAACAGAAAATATAATTAACAAAGTATACATAAGTGAACGTATAACCTTTTGCATCAATAAATAACCTATATATATTTTTAAGAGATAGGCCTATGTATCCCTTAGATGCCTCAAAACAGCACATCATAGTAAACAGTCTGGCTTTATCGTGAAAGCATTAAGTTTTCATTCAAAGTATGGCAATCCCTCCATAATACATTTTTCCGATACATTAGTTCACTCAGAAAGGGAGCATCTTAAGAAAAAAAACCTAACAATACATAAGAATACGTAAACATTATCAACTTCAGCATCCCCATTTCTTTGTTTAATCGAAGTGCTACAGAAGAATGCTTTGCTTGCCTGTGATGGACACCTCAATCATTACTTTACATTGTTCGCCCAAAACACTTTCCCTTGAGTCTCCACTAACCTGCCTTCACATTATTAACGTTTATCATACTCACAATTTTACATCATGTAACTATAATTGGAAGATCATATGAATAATATTTTTTAATAGCTTACAATGTCATCCTTGTGCTATAGAATATTATTCTACAAATGGTTTTAATATATATATATATATATATATATATATATATATATATATATATATACATATGAGATTTTTATCAAATCAATTACCGAGTTTATTAATAAAGGAAATATACTTCCACAAATTAGTCGAAACGACAGACGAGAACTGAACACCATCATTTCACTCGTTCCACTTTCCTTCTGGACCTTCGCACTCATTCTCTGATTTCCATATTTAATTCCATGTCTGCCGCCATGACCTCATTAATCACTCCCCGCCAACTGTTTGCCAAATTCATTAAACAATTACCAAACGGAATCAGTGTAGCTCTTTTTCTCCTTTACAGTCTGGGATCACGGATGACCCTAGTACGATAGTCCGTGTGTGTGTGTGTGTGTGTGTGTGTGTGTGTGTGTGTGTGTGTGTGTGTGTGTGTGTGTGTGTGTGTGTGTGTGTGTGTGTGTGTGCGCGTGCACGTGTGTGTGCGCGTGCACGTGTGCATGTGCGTGTGCGTGCGTGTGCGTGTGCGTGCGTGTGTGTGTGTGTGTGTGTGTGTGCGCGCGCGTGTGTGCAAATAATTTAAGTTTCTGTGGAAAATAAAAAGATGTAACAAGCAGAAACACAAGCGCAAATAGAGAAAAATAAAGTTCTAGCTAACTCGGATGATAATTTTATTTGTATTTCCTCGAGGACGCCACTGAGTCAACACACACATAAAAAAAAAAGAAACATACTTGTACTAACAAATTATTCTTTGCTTTCTGCTACATGGTTTAGCAGCAAATTACCATTTTCCACCCATCAAACTATCCTTCCATGTAGCATTACATTGCACCTGTACGCATGCCAATCTTCCTTCTGAGGATAATACTATGAAAGCCCTAATTCTTTAAGACTTAAATGCTAAGCTGTTACAACAAAGGGATAGACACGGCGCCAGTAAACCCCTTCATTGTCAGTCGTGAAAAAACACAATTTATGAAAGTATCAACCTTATGTTTTCTTACCTAATCCCGTAAATATGCATGCCCTTAGAATAATTGGTACTCGTAGTACAGAAAGATCTTTCATATACCTGCAAAGTCCCACATTGTCACCTATTTCGTTTTCAGTTATTTACCCATTATTTTCATGTTTATATATTTGCATATTAAACTTTCAGAAAAACTTAGTTTTATAAACTTTTCTTTGAAACTTATCTTAAAAGAGAGAAAAAAGAAAAAAATTCCAGCCAACATCGACATGAGCATGGTGTAGTTTGTGTTGCTCCGCCTGGCTGCGGCATCACGGGTGAGGTGCAAATCACACAACTATGAGGCAGCAGAGGAAGATTAACTGTCTTTGGGTCACAAAGGCTCAGTTCCACAGTTGATTTGTAAACCCAAACCAAATTACTCCCCAACTTGGTGAGCCACAGACACACCAGCACTAGCGGCTCCAGAGGTATTGTTATTATGGTTTGTGCACCACAACCCAAGAAGGGCGAGTTGTGCGCACCAGTGACAGAGTCAACCTTGGTATAGATGGATGACAGACGTTGGCAAACACAGGGACATGATCAAAATTACTCTATTTCACAATATTGCATTATGACAGTTAAAAATTTTTGGTTAATTAAGTTTTCTTGCATATTACGTTCGATTCGCATACTTTTATTAGACCTTGGTTCATCCAGTCTTTGCTGTGCCAACACTGCTCACTTCCACTCTCAAAGTTATCAGGCTTCATGGCGAAATTCCACTATTTTCATAATTAATCTTCTACTAATTTCGTGTGGATCAGAATTGCAACATTTTCTGCGACTTCTTATGAGAAATGTAAAGTTGAATAGATTCTTCTAGTCTTACGTTGGAATAATGCTTCAACCTTCCTTCGACTTGGTATTTTCTGCCCTGATTCCTTCACAACAAATGTTTTCCGCCACCAATAATGTAAATACATATGTAAATAAACTTCATGTATATTGTGACAGTGTTTCCTTGATCTCTTCAGCTTTCCTGGCCGGCTATCACCACCACACACGTAACAAGAACAAAACTGTACACACATTACGATGTAACATTACTGTTGTCGTAACTTTCTTGAAACAAACAAACAAAGCCAATATTCCTTCCATTATATAGGATAGTTTTTCTTAGTTGATTTTCTTTTCTTATTTTTCTT
Organism: Metacarcinus magister; assembly: GCA_029783475.1. Classification (NCBI taxonomy): domain Eukaryota; kingdom Metazoa; phylum Arthropoda; class Malacostraca; order Decapoda; family Cancridae; genus Metacarcinus; species Metacarcinus magister. The sequence continues at coordinate 35,237,153 of JAPQNM010000013.1, read as the reverse complement.
ACATGATACAAAACAAAGTGAATGTTTATAGCATGCTACTTTCGTGAACATTAAGACGTTTTAGTATATGTTCTTCACATTTTCTCATGAATTCATCCTTGAATGTTCCAAGATATTTGTTCGCGCCCGAAGGAAGAGCGTACATCAGGACCTACTGTGGAACGGGACCACATGAGGAAGAGTAACACTGTGTTGGCTTGCTAGCTAACACATGGTTGTGATTCTGGACCGGCTCAGCTGACTTATCGTGTACGTAGTAAACGCATCGGTAGCGTATCTTACGAAAGCATGTTCATCTCTCTCTCTCTCTCTCTCTCTCTCTCTCTCTCTCTCTCTCTCTCTCCTCTCTCTCTCTCTCTCTCTCTCTCTCTCTCTCTCTCTCTCTCTCTCTCTCTCTCTCTCTCTCCTCTCTCTCTCTCTCTCTCTCTCTCTCTCTCTCTCTCTCTCTCTCTCTCTCTCTCTCTCTCTCTCTCTCTCTCTCTCTCTCTCCTCTCTCTCTCTCTCTCTCTCTCTCTCTCTCTCTCTCTCTCTCTCTCTCTCTCTCTCTCTCTCTCTCTCTCTCTCTCTCTCTCTCTCTCTCATCTCTCTCTCTCTCTCTCTCTCTCTCTCTCTCTCTCTCTCTCTCTCTCTCTCTCTCTCTCTCTCTCTCATGTAAAATAATTTGTATTGTTTTTTTCGTTACATTAATTAATTTTCTTAAAAAAACAAATACCAATAATAATAAAACAATTCCTTTCTGCTGAACAATTTTTACGTCAGGTTTCCTCTTTTCATCTTATAATAATAAGTTCAGTGCTTCTACTTATTGGCTTACAGACTCCATCCTTTCCTCTTCTGATATAAACACCTAATTGTTAGTCTATGTTTCCTCGTGCCTCGCCCCACCTCAATTTGTTGTGTAATGACTCGCTGCTACAGTAATGACATTACCAGGAAAACATAATGAATTTGCAGTGCATTAATTGATTTTACTTAAAGAAATATAATTATAATGTGAATTCATATGGATGCATATAAATTAAATGTACGCAGTGAATCAAGCTGGAGAGAATAAAAAGAAAAGTTACTTAAATGATCCCTAAATTACGAAACAAGCCTTACAACGAATGACTGGGGGAGCGGAATTTATTCAGTTTATCCAAGCGTAGGGTCCGAGGGGACCTAATAGAAGTAACGAAAATTTTCCGTGGCTTTGATAACATTAATGTAAACTATTATGTAACTACTGATCTCACAAGCACCACTTATAACAATGGCTTCAAGATTATTGGTAAGAGTTTTAGATAAAACGATGCAAAGCACTTTTTCTTTAATATAATTGTGAATATTTGGATTTCTCTACCAGCACAAATAGTTAGCAAATAGTTAACAATAACACAATTGAACCATTTAAGAAAAAAACTTGGTTAGTACTTAGCATCAATTCACCAATTAGAATATTTCATTCTCATTTTTTTGTAGTAATAACCGTAGCTTGTTTTTTCACTTTTCTTTACAAAGTTTAGGCTATTTTCCTTATACTACATGATATCCCTACCTCTTCTGGCCAGAATCGGCTGGAGAGAGGAGTGGGTGGAGAGGAGCTTTCCACTTTGCTGTCCTTTAACTATATCATGTATATTGTAGATACTATCGTAGTAGAGTATAGCTACACGGACAATCTCGTTAGTCCCAATAGGACTGCTGCTGCCTGTTCTTCCTTTGTACTACTATCAATCTATCTATCTACCTATCTACATATATATATATATATATATATATATATATATATATATATATATATATATATATATATAATTTATTTTTCCTCCAATGAAAGGTTGGGAGCTACCTCCAACTCCATCCTTGGAGGTTGGAGTTGGAGGTAGCTCCCAACCTTTCATTGGCGGAAAAATATAGGTTCAAAATGCAGTGGTTGAGGTTGGAGTTAAATTCTACTTGAATACCCAAGGCACCTAGGGTTTGAAGGTTGTGATATTCTATATATCAAATCATCATGACTCCTGTAAAAAGAAGTGAAGGTAACAGTTCAGACGAACACCAAGGCAAGGACGCCAGGAACAAAGCAGTGAAGAGGAAACTTACATCCCAGTCGGAGGATCAAGAATCCATCACCAAAGTAAACAAACGAAGGCACACTGCGACCGACGTGGTGTCCTTCCTTGGCCGGGAACCATCGTTGGTGGAGCACAATTCAGTGGATCAAAACAAGTTTGAAACGGTGCCTCAGCGCGCGAAGAAGAGGCCAGCATCACCTCCGATGGGGAGTGAATCGTGGCGTCGATTAGGTAACAAAAAGAGAAGGTTATCTGATGACAGTGAAGCCACCAATGATAACCGGACACCGTCCCTGCGTGCGGCAGGTCTCGGTGCTGAAGAAAACAGGTTCGATGGACAGCGGAATCCGGCCAAGAAAAGGTCGTGTTCCTCAACCTCCAGTTGTAACGAGTCTTCACGGCAAAATAAAAAGCTCAGGCAGACGCCCATCATCTCTAAGCAAGAAATTGTTCATGACAAGGAGATGATCATTCTTGAACTGAAGGACATGGGAATGCGCGTCTTTGAGAAGCGGGAAGTGGACGCTATGATTGCTGCAGGAAAGGAGTTTATTGGCTGTGGCGGGTTCGGCGACTGCATGATGGCTGTGGACCCTCACACACAGCAACGGCTCGTTTTTAAGTCGTTCTTCAATGATGATTTCCATAAATTATTAAACGAGGCGAAGACTCTGCATCAGTTGCAGATGGCGAACGTGCAGCGTCTGGTCGGGGTGTGCGTCGAGACCTGCCAGTTAATCAGTCATTTTGCTGGAAACACCGCGGTGGAATACTTCAGAAATCACGTATCGTTGGCTGACCAGGTCAGCATAATGTTGCAGGTTGCACGGGCAGCTCAGCGCATAATAGAAGCAGGATTTACGCACAACGACTATAAGAAAGATAATGTTTGTGTGTCTGACGGGAGCAGCGGCCCCGTCGCCACCATCATTGACTTGGGCATCGCAAGCCCTGTGGGCACCAAGTTGGGTATTACGCCAATCACACATCCAGAACACTATCCATGGTCACCGCCGGAACTCCTAGCGTGTACACATCCAACCAGTGAGTCCAGTGAAGCGTTCATGATAGGATTCATGATGTACGAAATGCTGACGCCGGGTGCAGGATGGAGCCGCCACCCCTTGGTTACTGCACTCAGACGCTGGATGAACGCGGCTCAGCTGCCATACCCTGAACAGCGCCCCAAACTGGCGGCGTTGGTGAAAATATTGGAAGCGCTTCATGAGCAAGTGTCGGGGTCCCCGCCCCCGCCTCCAGGTGCACTTGGTAAAGGCGAACACCTAGTAAGAAAGGAGAAGCAGGAGACCCAGAGTGGTGACGTGTGTTCACCAACCCTGGTGACGGACGAGGCTGGTGACCGGATCGAGACTCCCACCGACCACAACTCTGGTCAAGAGCAAAAATCTATGTATAATTTCCTTCTCTGTCTTCTTGTCACTCTTGGTGTGATTCTTTCGCTTTACATATCACTGAGACTTAAGGAGTGAGCACGTGACCTCTGCTGTTGTCCTGTGACCTCACGCTGACCACCTCATCTCTTTACTTAAGTTCCCGCTATCAAGCCTAAGCTACACAATTGTTGTTTTCCTTACATTATACAAAACTCTTGTCACAGACAGGAGTGATACACTTTGTAGTGATTGTTATAAAATAAAGTCCAATTAGAATAACAATAGCGACGTTTAATTTTTACAAATATTTACCTGTAACCTTGACCTTCAATTTTTCGAATCTCTTCTTTTAACCTTGACTTTTAATTTTTCCTAATCTTTACCTCTTGCTTTGACCTTTCAAAATTTAATAGAGAGGAAAATTTGGGTAGCAGAAATTTCATGAAGTAGCAATTTATATATATATATATATATATATATATATATATATATATATATATATAAATATATATATATATATATATATATATATATATATATATATATATAAATATATATATAATATATATATATATATATATATATATATATATAAATATACATACATATATATATATATATATATATATATATATATATATATAATATATATATATATATATATATATATATATATATATATAAATATACATACATATATATATATATATATATATATATATATATATATATATACATATATATATACATATATATAAATATATATATATATATATATATATATATATATATATATATATATATATATTATATATATATATATATATGAGTGTGTGTATATGTATATACTTATCTATTTATGTTCTGTATAATATCAGTAATTGTGACTATAAACC
>JAPQNM010000013.1:35212546-35232706 GCA_029783475.1 Metacarcinus magister | reverse complement strand
CTTTTATCATAATACAGACAACATTTGAAATCTAATAAAGAAAAATATATAGACGGAACAAAACGTTTATACAAATTGAAGATTTCAGTAAAACTCCGTGACGGAAAACACGCGATTTTCAATATAGAACAATATTTATAATTGTAGTTTGGAGTGTTGTATTATGTTATCAGGAGGAATAGAGTCATGAGTTTCAGCATTGTATGGCAATTCATGTCCTCTCTTCTTTATGAAGCGTCGTCTACTAAATGTTGAGATTTGTGACGTGAAATTATTAGCATAAGAGTAGATAGGACATTGATTTGAGGTGAGTTTATGAATAGATAAAAGAGTGATAGATCATTCCAATGAAAAATCCCGATGTAGAGGCTTCAGGGAACATATCTTGTGTACCCTTGCTTCACTAGAATGCCGAAAGGAAACGTAAATGGTAGCTACAAAGAGCTTCAAAGAATTCACCGTCGTCAATGAGTGAACGAACTTTAGGACACTTGAATACACCTGCTTTCAAGTTCACTTCGTTACAAAGCCTTTGAATTTTAAAATGTTGTTGACCAGTGTAATAGATGGAAATTTATAGTAAGAAAATGACAACCTAAGGATGGTAAGAGAAGGCAAGGTAGACAGAACTATATGGAGAGATGATTTGTTGGGTGGCCTATAATAGACAGGGAACCGATAGTGATGAGTGGAGGCCTGATGATGATGATGACGATGAAGGTGATGGTGATGATGATGATGATGATGATGATGATGATGATGATGATGATGATGATGATGACGATGACGATGAAGGTGATGATGATGATGATTCAGCATCGACTATTCTTAAGCATTTCTGGCAACTTTAATTCATTATTTGTAATAAGGGCCATTAATATTATATCAAAAGTTAATATCCAATCAAAACTAGTATTAACAATAACATAATAATGATAACACTACCCAGCAACACTCATTGGTCGTAAACATTCTTCTCCTTTGCAACATACTTAATGCACGTGGCTACATGATCATGCAACACAACAACATAACATTTTATTGGAAATATTTTGAATAAAGACGTGTTGCATATCATTTTAACTAGAATGTACCAAGGTGTCCAGTACAGGCTGTGCTGGGCTTCTATCTACCAATGTGGATCTACAACTTCGGTCCCTCATTCTATTAATTAAACTACTGCTCACTGCACCTTCACACACCAAAAGTCAGGATTTCTAGTTTGATTGTCGTCCCACTCCGTAAATACTTATCTATATAGATTTCACTTTTCACATTATGTTCTTCACTTTTCCAGTCAAGTTTACTTCCATTCCTGAAATACGTTTTGCTTCAACTACTTCCTGATTTCCGACATTAAGTGAAACTGTGTAAATTTATATATATATATATATATATATATATATATATATATATATATATATATATATATATACATATACATATACATATACATATACATATATATATATATATATATATATATATATATATATATATATATATATATATATAACATTATTTCAGTTAATGTAGAAAACATTCCGACAATTTTCTCCTCTCCGTCCATGTCCAGCTATCACTACGCTTCACTACTTCCTCCTGCCAACGGGCTGCTAAATCACTCATAAAATTCTTCCGCGTCATTTAGTTTCCTTGTCATTGCTAAATTCCAGAGAACCGTCGAGCTAATTAGTTACAGAATTTTTCGTACATTCCAAGTATTCTAACGTTTTACCTTAATGTTCAACATCACTTTTACTTAATTTCCCCCTCACCTCCCTACCCTCCAGTCCCCTCAGCACCAAATACTACTGCCGTTTTTCCTACTAACACTGCTACTACTTCCACTATTGTTGCTGCTACTATTGCTGCTGCTGTTGCTCCTGTTACTGCTCCTGCTACTACTCCTGCTACTGTTACTACTACTACTACTACTACTACTACTACTACTACTACTACTACTCCTGCTGCTACTACTACTACTACTACTACTACTACTCCTACTACTACTACTCCTGCTACTACTACTCCTGCTGCTACTACTACTATTACTACTACTACTGCTGCTGCTGCTATTAATATGTATCGAAAGAGAAAAACATCCATATTTCTGTATGTCGATTTGCACCTGTCTGTATGTCTGCCTATCTGTATGTGTGCATGTCTTCTTTTTTTGTCTCTCTCTCTCTCTCTCTCTCTCTCTCTCTCTCTCTCTCTCTCTCTCTCTCTCTCTCTCTCTCTCTCTCTCTCTCTCTCTCTCTCTCTCTCTCTCTCTCTCTCTCTCTCTCTCTCTCTCTCTCTCTCTCTCTCTCTCTCTCAATAGGACAAACATCATTGTATTCAACATATAGTTACATTTCCTTCATACATCATTATATCAATCACCACTCATCGCAACACATCACTATCATCAACACCATAACTCCTATCACCACCATTCACCCCAACTGACACCCATCACCATCCCCCATTACCCCATCACAACGAATCACCATTTATCATCTCCGTATCACACCCAGTCACACCTAAACCATCATCATCGCCACCATCATTCATCACTCTGGCACCACCCATCATCACTTCACCATCCATCACATCACCCTATATCACTATTGTTCATCCTGTCACACTTAGTCCCATCTATCACCACTATAATGGACTCATCACCACACCCACAACACACCCATAACCACGATCTTCACGAATTTCTATAATGATCACCACTCATCATCACTCTTTGTCACCTCACCACCTAGCACACTCATCACAACTCTTCATCACTGCTCATCACAAAGGTACGCATTTCTATTGTAAAAAAAATATACGTATGAAATATTTTGCCGTTTGTAAGTTAATAAATGTAATACTGTTATCTAGTATGATATATGAAGTGTTCTCGTCGAAAACTATGATACATTTTCCCATATTTTCATTTGTTCAAAATTATGTGTTGTAGACAATTGTGTGATTTGATAAACTCCACCCATTGACTTTTATTCTTATAATTTTTGACTTTTTTCTTCCACCTAAATTATAATAAAAAATAAATAAATAAATGATAATAATAATAATAATAATAATAATAATAAATCAATGATAAAAGATGTAATAATGGTAATTACAAAGTTACGACTAAGGAAAGTAAGGGAAGACATGGAAGAATAACAAGAAAAAAAAAATAATTGAAGAACAAACAATCTAGCACCATGGCATACACGGGACTCCCCTTCATTGTGGTTAATCAAAGCGTCCCTGTTGCTGGTCCTCCCTCGGGTCCTTAGAGTGACAGGACCCATTCACCTCCTCGTTCCTTTAGCTCCTCTGTGGCCCCTCTGCCTCATTCCGACAACTTAATTAATACAGATCTTTAAGCTTTCCTCCGCCAAGACGTTAAAATATAATCATTCCAAAAACAGCTTCCAGATATAAAGACGTTAATAATGTAATTCACAGCAATAATAGTAAAGATAATCGCATCAACTGTATATATAATTACATTGACTGGCCACGAAAACCTAGAAAATTTATTTGAATCGTTAATCAGCTACGTTGGGTGCAAATGATGTTGACCTACACTTCTACTTGCTTGGAAACAACTGAGTTGCGTTTAATTGCTTATTTTTTATGGTCACAGCAAAACATTATGACACTTTAAAAATTACAAATGAACAATAAAGTTTCAACAATTCTTTCATTGTTCGCCAGGTCACCAGTTAAAAGGTTATCCACAACTACCCACCAATGTTAGGTCTCAACGGAATTAATTACATTTAGGACTGCAGCGTATGAGAGCAGATGAAGCTGCTGCCTCGATCTAAACCCTAATGAGGATAAGCGATGCCTAATTAGTTAATTATCAACCAATCATTCCTTAATCCACTACCAAGGCATGTGAGAATTTAGAAGATAATATATTTTTGTAAAGTAAAATGGTTACAGAAGTTTCCTCATCATCAGGGAATCCTTCTATAATTACCGTTTACGTGGGAAAGTCAGCTCATCATGACTTGGACTAAACCCGCGCGGCTACTGATGGCGGAGTGGAGGTAAGAACGTACTTACAATCCCTACCTTCTTAACTTACTGCTGTCAGAAGCACTAGAGTTCCGTCCCTCCGTCACTTATCTAATCACACCACAGACCACCTCACCTACACACGACCTGCACCAGACACCGTGGCACCACCATCAGCTAATTCGTGTTTATGCAGGAAATGGAATATGATAAAGGCAATGTGTGCTCTTGATTGCCTGTCTCGTCTGCGTGTAGGAGAATCTATCGCCCTTCCAATGCCTCGAGAATACAAGCAGATCTAGTGTTCACCATTTGTGTTTTAATCTGATTCCACTACATTTGATCTTCGAATGTAAAAATAGTCATTCCAAGATATGAACTATACATTAAAACAGTTTTTTTTTTTTTTTTTTTTTCTAGAAGTAGTATTTGGTGTTTTAGTAATAGAAGTAATGATATTAGACGTAGCAGTAGTAGCAATAGTAATAGTTGGTATATTAGTATTAGTAAAAGCAGTTGTTATTGTTGTTGATGTAATTGCTTTTGTTATCCTTGTTATAATCAATGTTGTTGCTAATGTTGTTGTTGCTATAGTTGCTGGTACTGCTGTAGAAGTATTATTATTATTATTAGTAGTAGTAGTAGTAGTAATAGTAATAGTAGTAACATTAGTATTATTAGTATTATTATTATTAGTAGTAGTAGTAATAGTAGTAGTAATTTTGTAGTAGTAATAATACTATTATTATTATTACTATTGTTATTATTATTATTATTAATGTTATTACTATTATTAATGTTATCATTAGTAGTAGTGGTAGTAATAGAAGAAGTAGTAATTGCTATTGTTGCTATTCTTGGTATTATTTTAATAGTAATAGTTGAAGTAGTAGTAATAACAGAGGTAGTAGTAAAAGTAGTAGTAGAATTAGTAGATGTAGAAGTATTATTGTTATTATTAGTAGTAATAGTAATAATAATAGTGGTGGTGGTAGTAGTAGTAGTAGTAGTAGTAGTAGTAATTGCAACAGCAATAGTAGTAGGCGCAGTAATAGGAACAACAGCAGCAGCAAAATTATTATTATTATTATTATTATTATCATCATTAGTATCATTATCAATAGTATTACTTTATATATAAACAAGTTTTGGTAGATGTTGGTAACTATTACGCCGGGTTACGATAGGCTGGAACACTCAGCACTGGTAGGGATCTGAATGTACCCTTGCCTTGGAAATGAAAAAACATATATTCTTTCAGCCCAAAGTAGCAGCTGTGTAGCATGCGGCAATTCCAGCACCAGTTTGGTGAACCAGTCAGTAGCGTGAGAAGAGTTATTGTCAACAACGTATGTCAGTAATACTTGCATTCTGTTTCCTGTTACAACACACACAGGCCGTCAAGCTATACAAATAACAGCACACACGAGATCTTTTCCTATTATATACAACTAACGTGAATACAATAACATCAAGGTCAAACAAAAGTGACGAAATCGCATTTACCTAATAGGCTTTTGGTGTCAGTTATTTATAGTGAACTATTTTCTGCTGGACAACAATTCTTCCGCCGACCTGATGATGCGTATGACTCAATATGTTCACCTTTAGTGTCAGATAACAAGCGGTGATGTAACTGACCGACATAATCCTTACTTGTTACTGGGTTATTCAGACACACAGACACACTCACACTCACACTCACACAACGTTGGTGCTTATTTTTTTGCCATTATCAACAAATAAATAATAAAAAGTCGTGCTCTCTGACATTGTACATTAATGCGTCAAATGCAAAACAAAAATAAAGTGTAACAACATAAAAAAAATAACTATTCCACTACGACGGAGTTGCAAGAGTTCAATGGCTTTCCACACAACATTAGTTTCAGGGAAATTTGAATACAAAACATTATATCAACTCCAACTGATCACGTTGTTAGAAATAGAAAACAAACAAATGAAGGCAGGTTGTTGGTGAAATCCGTGAATAGATGTGTTAGAAAGGCCGTGGTGGGTGGTTGAACAATCCCCTCGAACAAGGTAACTATAGACCATACAGTTCAGCTAGGGTTAACGAGAGATCGCTACCTCGCTCACCAAGTTAAACTGCCGTGAGCCAGGATCGAACTTGCAGCCTTTAGAGGCCGTGGTGGAGTTTGTGAGGTAGTTGACTCGCCGCCTCCTACCCCACCATCCCATTCACTGAGGTTGTGGAAGGTTGAAGGAGGTAGATGATTATACGAGAGATGAGGTTCGTCCCTTTGAAAATAAATAAATAAATAGGAGTTGCAGATAAAGACACACACCAGTGAGGGCGTGCACGAAGGATTTAATGCAACCTCTTTTTAAATCCACCTTTGTTACTGGTACTATAGCCATCAATACTACTACTACCACCACCACCACTACAACCACCACCACCATCACCACTACAACCACAACCATCTATAGAACTTTTTGAGCCTCCATTTGTTTTTTTTATTTGCAACAATAAACCATCCATATTAATTTTCCTTCAGCTGGTAATGTTTACGACATAAAAAAAACGTTACTCCTACGATAATCTCTTTATTAGATATACTGGTTAAAATTTGTTTGCATTCCTAGGATTTTTTTTTTTTTTTTTTTTTTTTTTTTTTAATCATCTGAGCTCAGTTTGCAGCGTAAACAATGCAAGAGTTGATTGCCTCCTAACGAGTTCAATATCCCAGTAGTGTTGCTAGTTAGCCGGCAAATTAAGAAGTTATCGGGGTAGACGACGGAAAGCTTATATGAATTATTATATCAAATATTCACACAAATATCTATTTTTTTCCTACTTGCAATAAATGTATAATCTTTAGGTAAAAAAAAAAAAAAAAACTATATTAATGAAACTAGCCTTAACGTTACCAAACAGTCCAAATAATCAGGTAATATAACACAAAATATATTGAATTCGGGCATGTCAAGACCTTAATGTTGGAGAGGGGCTGGCGAGAACGACAGAGGTAAAGATTTTTTCCTTGATGCATCGGATTCACCAATGACTCCGTACATTAGTGCCATGATGTTCAAGACAAACAAATCACAAGTAAGACATGCATAAACTACGGTGAATGAACAGTTACGTTTAAATGTGAATTCGCCATTAATCACTCTTTCCTTATATCTTTCCCCCCACAATGAGAAGCAATAACTGATACTTCAACGTGTAGCTTTAGGACTAGTTCACTATATATGTATATCATGGAGGTGTAGTAAATCTTACACATAAACGGCAGAGATAAATACTATTAAAAACATAAAAAAGGACATTTCATCATAAAAAATAATTTACGTTAATGGCACCTTCACGAGACCTGGTTTCCTCCCTTCACACCCTCGCACACATCGATCACCTTAACGCCACAACACCTACTTTTCATGTTCTGCGCCACTACGCCACGTGGATAAAACTGAGTTACCTACTACAAATGTGACCCAAACAACTCCACCTCTGATAACTGCCACGACCAACAACAACACTACCACCTCCACCACCACCACCACCGCGGCAGCTCATTTAATTCCCTTTATTCCTCACCCACTACCACTCCTCTGCCGCCGTCGCCGCCTCCGTGGTAACAATCGCCATAAACTCTTACCTCACTTCAACCAAACAGTCCCATCCCGTTTCCATAACCATCGCCCTCACTGCCCAGCTGTGTTCCAGTCATAACACCATCACCATCTCTATCTATCCTAAGCTGTTGTCGTCACCTTCATCTTCACCTTCACCATTACAATCATTATGCTCACTGCTGTTTCCACCACCCTACCCCCAACCACCACCACTACAATAATCATACCCGCTGCCAGACTATCACATATTACACATACAACACAGTTATTGTAAACACCCTCCTAGCAGAGCAGGACTTGGTTTCCCTTCAAACCCAACCTTCCACTTGCAATATACTAATCGTAACCTAACGTAATCTCCTAACGTGGGCTGGAAGCACACTCCTACTTCAACAGTCATGTTATAATTCAATTGTAATCCAGCCTCGTCTTAAACTTGCCTAATTAAAAATATTCTAATTAGAGGAGCATCAACCTGGTTCACGTCTTCACTGCCCAAGGACTCTATCGGTATGGTCTCAGGTCGTTTCGCGAAAAAAAGTAATTAAGTTTTTAGAATCCCGAAGCATGCGCCATACTTAAAACAGACGAAAGAACGCACGCCGAAAAAAGTTGGCGTTCACACCGGAGTCAATTAAGCTGTAAATTTATGGAAAATATTCAGAATTCCTTTGATAATAATTATCTGGAAAAAATGGTGTTAAAAGTAATGCAAATAATGAGACCTAAGGGTTGGCTAGAACAACCGACCGTGTTTTTGTTCGAAGCAGCAACAACACAAAGTCGAATCAATTGGAAGCTTCGGTGATTCAGCTTCATACTATATACACTGTATGGGTACCAGCGCAAGCCTAACTCAAGCAAGGTTGACACTGGCTGACTTGAGGCTCAAACAAGCTAATAACAGTTAATCTCTCATACCACTACAGTGAAGCTTGTCTGCGCGCCGCTTGTGAACCTGGCGTCACTCAGGGTCAAACCTGTTCGAGCCTGTTCCAAGACACTAAGCTCCCTGCAAATGGATCTTGGCCTGTACCCACCTTAATTGCCAAGTGTTTCTCTTCCCTGGAGGCAACACCAGCTCTTGGTTTCACGTTACTCCCCTCCTCGAGTCCTTGGTTAATATGATTCGCACACAACACAACTCACACCTTCTCGCTGATCCTGACGCGTAGGAACTGAGGTCTGAGGGGCGGGGGCGGAGTTAAGCGTCACCTACACTACTGTCATCTGTTGGGAGAATATGCGATGGCCACTACCACGTTTTCTATGATCAACTTGGGTGAAATTCCTTTATGGAGTGAGTGAGTTAATGCAAATATAGTAAGCGACAGATAATTCCATTACGGAGCTCCTCAAGAACATAGATATATGGTCCCATAGGCTCTATAGATATAAAGCGATGGCTAATACATGGTTAAGGATGAACACACTTCAGTCCATTATACATACTTATGAATAAGCTTGTGTTACAAATTATACCTTCAATGTGTTTTGAGTAAAATCCTGAATGATGAGAACAAGCATCAAATTATCTAGAACTAATGTTATATGCGAAGAACATATCACGTGCTCCTTGAAAGAAAGAAAACAGGTGATTACTTTACTCAATGCCCATCGCTCCAGCTAGAAATAAACAAAAATAAACAGGGAAGCTCACTTGCAAACACACACACACACACACACACACACACACACACACACACACACACATACACACACGAGCGTTGTCAACCACTTAAATGAATTTTGTATCTTGCAACTTAGTACTTTAATACCGTAAAATTGTATATTACAAAACGTCTTCATTACTGTACTTAAGGTGATGGTACCGGAGTTGTTTTATCCTGCCTGGCTTCGTTGAGACTTGGGGAACAAAAGTTAATTATCGCAAGCTACATGAGAGTATCAGTTTTAGATATTCTTTTCCCGTTAAGGCTCAAGTTTGACAATAAACAGGACCTTGAAATAATAAAGGAACTAAGTAAAACAACAAAGAACAGAGAAGAAAGTTTCCAACTTCCCAATGGAGCTTCGAAACCTTCCTTCTCGCTGACACCAAGAGGCGCGCCTCACGCTGAGGTGGCGTCGCTGTTCACTCACGTGGGACAGTTATTGACGTGTCAGTGGATGGGTCCTGCGTGCTGAATGTTGTAATTACAAACAATTGATAAAGGAACATAATCATAATTGCTATGAATAGGGAATCGTATAATTGTGGCATATGAATGGAAATTTAATCGCAATTGCAAAAAATATTAGGCTGGTGATTGTAATTATTTTAATATCTATTATTGTTATATGATCTATACAGCACGTTCTCGACATTTCTCTGACAAAGTTAAATTCTATATAAAACAATTTTCATTTGTCTACAGGTATGCTTTTGATCAGCAGTTTTTTTTTTCTTCTTCTGTTGGATATAAAACAGAGAATGACCTACACAAATAATTGAAAGAATAATCTCGCATTATACTCATCCGTCAGGTTCCTCCAATCATCTGCTTGTACTAATACTAGAAAACACGTGAGGCTGCACCGCCAGTGGATGAGTGTGAGCAGGATGTAACGTAGCTGTGATGGTTTTAATTCGTCAGCAAAGGGATCGGTGTTCTATGATTATATATTAGAGGTTTCATCACTTTTCTATCCTGTCTCTTGAATATCTAGTGTAAGCGATGATCACTCAAGACATATGCCAGTATTTTGATTAACAGGACTCAAGATTTCAACATCATATTACACAACAGGTTGGATTAAAAGGTAATATTTTGGTAGTTTTTTTATTATTTCAAGTCTTTGTTACATGTTCAAATTATAATATATCGTGATAGTCTCCATACATATTATGTGCTACGAAAGTACACCAACAAAAACGTTGTATACAGAATAACGTTCGGCGCAGACGCCCGAGCTCACTGTTTAGGTGTTTATAGGAATGTTTATGAAAATACCTTTTGATTTATTAGTTATATGGTATCAAAATATGGGGATGAAGTATGCAGGTTATAATGTTTTCATAACCATGTTCTATACGCTACGTATCACTAACATTACTATGAATGTCTAAATGAAAAATGTATATTTCTGTGCCTACAATTAACATACACATACAGAAAACACAAGTTACTATTCGAGTAAAGGCCGCTGTAAAGTGATATCTCCAGGTGAGTGTCGACAGTATGGGCGGCGCCAGCAGCCGCCTCTTCACGTTTCAGCGGTGACACCTTGAATCCCGAGCAGCCACAACGGATCCCACGGAAAAGAGTTAGACCGCACAACGTTGTAATATGTGACACTGACTTGAACACAAAAAGCTTTTGATAATTGTTTTCATAAAGCAAGAATAAACGTGACTAAGTAGTCTCTATGATGATTGACACGCTGGTGGTTCACGATCACTCACAAGGCATCAATCCGATCGTCACTTTTTTCATGTGATATGCAACATAATGTTAAATCAAAGTGTAGGTCAAAGTTTATAGTAATATATGAGGCAATATGAAAGTAATTAGTAGGGAAGACAGCGGTGCCTCGATCATTGCCAGTCTTTGTGAAAGTAACGTCAGCAGCGATGGAGTGCCAAGCTGGCGTCCATTGTTGTTTCAAGGTCAAACATGCAGTCATCGTCCCTTCTGACCACTTCTTGCCTCGCCGTTCTTAAACGTGAGAGCACACAACTTGTCATAGTTTCCATAGTTTTCTTATAGTGACATAGATAGCGAAGGGTATTCCTGTGTTTAGGGGAGACGCATGTGATAGAGAGCATTCCAGCCCTGGCAGTGTTAGAGTTTAATGTTTCCATGACTGAAGCTTCACAATCTGGTGTTCCAGGTGTCTGGTTGAAGCTGCGGGCTGTGGGTTCTGGCCGCAACTCCTGCGCCGGGCATCACTTGCAGAGGCTGGTGTGAGGAGGTGGAGGGCAGCCCAGACGTGTCCGTCAGCGTCCGGCACGGCATCCCAACCACACCCACGCTGCCCACACTACTCATGGCACTCATGGCGCTCACGTTGGGAAAATTTCCAATGCCAATAACAGAGACGCCGCCACCCACGCCACCAGAAGTCAGACCAAGCTGGTCGGCAGTGACGTCACACAGATGTATAGGTGTAACTGTTGGTGCCCTGACGCTCACAACACGACCCAAGTCATTGATGCCGCCCAGACTGCCCGTGCGAGACACATGTCCCACGGTACCGACACCAGTGAGGCCTCTTAGACCACTCTGGGAGGCGCCCGTGCTAACACTGGAGGTGGAGGTACCCAGCGAGGCGTCGCTGGGGTGCAAACCTGCAGGTGTCAACAGCACGTGGCAAAAAAAGTCTTCTTACACAACTAGTTTATTTTTTCAAGAAAATAGCAAAAGTCATAACATGACAGCTGTTTGCTTTTACATCTATGTCCTTGCATGGCACTCACCTGGCGGACAGCCGCGTGTGGCCGGATCCAAACCTACCCATCGCACTGCCCGTCTTGGCAACGTCGCAGTGCATCCCGACGCCCAGGCCACAATCCTTCCCTGTGGTGATGAGAACACAACATCTGATGTTGACTAACACACGATCGTAAGCGCATGTCAGCAACAATTATTTATCTATCTACCTACCTGTCCATATCCTTTCAGCACAATCATTGTACTGAAAGGCAGCTTCCATACTTATATTGATCAACATTTGTCACACAATGGGAGTTCGATAAACATCACAATCACATGTAAGTAGTTAATTAAACTCTTTACTCGCTAGATCTTTTTAGGACCTATTCTCATGTCTTCTTTCATGTGCTTAATGGCACTCCATCCCTTATTTATACTATGGAGTATTAGACTCTCCTCCTTTCCCTCGACATGGCTAAATCAATGCACTTTACACTTCACTTGTCGTTATCACATCGTTGAGGCACTGAGTTCCAAGATTACTTCTCAATTTCTGAAAATTTTGGGCCACCATAAGCAGTGTTGCTGCTATCTACCTCATTGTGTTAATTTCAGCAGTACTGTGTAGGGTGTTCCTATGTTTTGTATATCTAAATAAATATTTGAGCGCCTGAAAATAGTATCTTACACATGTAATACTGTTAAACTTGCCTATTTCCTGTTAATTATCAATAAATGCAGGTAACGGTTATGCACCTGCACATATGTTTGTATGCTAAAATATTTGTTCCTGTTTATTCATATTAGTGAAGGCAGCAGTGATCCGAGCACGTGGTGAGGGCCATTGTATGGAATTATTTACTGCTAGGTCACCAAACAATAATTGGTGTTTGTAGTATTACAACTAATTCTTTCAGATAAATAGAGAAAATAATGATCCTGCTTGAATTAAGTTTGATTAATGAAGAGTTATATATTGAAACTCGAAGACGCATCTGTACCATGGTTACAATAATTATCAATAAAATATGACAACTGACGGAAGTTCTACACGATTATTGCAAAGACACAAGTTTGCATTCTTTATAAGAACAATGTTTTATGACTCAGTCGTTTTTCCCTAATAACTGATGATTAGTAATACTCATACATATATGTCATTACTCTAGGATTCAAGAACTATCCTGTTAGTTGGTGTTTCCTACTATTTCAGCTGTCCAGCTGTCTCTACAGTCGTCGCCGATGATAACGTACAAGGACCCACACGCTACATTGTTGGATTTATGCAAATATGCAGCGTAATCTATTTAATAAACAAAACCATGGTTTCCGTTGTTTCGAAATGGAAACGCGTTGCTTCGCCATCCTCAGAGAATGGCATAATCAAAATCATTATCTGTCCACTTCAAGTGTTAATGCACGAGGGACAGAACATCAACTCACATCACTACGCACTCCAACAATAGTTTCTACTCCCTCCAGTTACCAAAGTCACATGTAGTGAAGGCTAATTGTTTCCCATCCCCCCAACCCCTTCTCTCGCCAGAAGTGGTTGGGTAGTTTGGGCAGTGGTGCCATAGCTTCCAAATGTCAGTTATATTGTCAAACGACTCTTTGAAGAGTATGTAATGGAGGCTATTAATGGACCGTGAGTAAGCTCTTCATGATGTGACCCTTCACCAAGGAGTCCCGCTGCATTTCCCTCTGCGCCACGCAGCTAGTCATTACGCAGCGTGTCATTAATTATGCAAGAAGCCTACCGCTCGATTCTTAAAAAAGAGCGTAGGATCATCTGCTAGAAAATAAGGTTGAGTGTTTCGCTGTGCAGGTGATAAGCCTGCACGAGTAGTGATGGCATCAAGTCAATATTATCCAGTCCAGTCAGAGAATGATACTTTCCTTACTTCAGTCAGAGGAGAAACTATCTAAGTTTTGGGAATGAAAGCATATATTTATTATCTTTGTGTAGCTTACACTTATACCATTTGCGTGATTTAATTCAAAAGAAAATGCGTATTTTGTAACATTGTGGTTATACAAACAGGCTGACAATTTATATTATGAAATTGTGGTAAATGCTAGTGGATATGAAAACTAAACTACACACAACACTACAAAACACTACACATCACACTACAATACATTACACACTACACTACACCACACTACATTACAACTACACTATATTACACTATACGACACGACAATCCAAACACACACACACACACACACACACACACACACACACACACACACACACACACACACACACACACACACACACACACACACACGTTAGGATAATTGTCTAAGATGGCTTGAAAGAGTGTAATTGATATAGCCACAACACCACCACCCGTTAACATGGATCTATGTCAAGACTCATCATTATCAAGTGGTTATTATAAGATGATTGGACAAGAAGAATAATCTAAAACATTATTCCAGCAACAATAATTTTCACACTAGCAGTCGTCACGGAAGGAATATTGCCTACACACACGCATACCATGAAGAGCGGGCATCCTTTACACACTCATACATAACCAAGAGGTAACCTGATCGCCAGTGAATATAAGAAAATCAAAGACGCACATAAAATAAAAGCAATTCAGGCATTGTTATTACCCTCATAAGTATGAATGACTCTACAGATTGTTTTACCCACAGTTACGTTGGGTTAGTGTCGACCGTCACGCAACCAACAAAGGCTCCAGCAGATTCCTGGAGCTAAATCTACAACACCTGCGGGATTCTTTAGCGGCTGTTGCATGGAAACGTGGAATGAGAAACTAGGACACGACGTCAAGAAGAAAAAGACTAAAACTAACATAGTCTAGACGTATTATATAACAACATGGTAGTGATTCTGAACACAACTACCGACACCGACTCACATAACTGCCTTATCTATCGGTAAACACACACCTTTTCTCTTGCTCTCTTTCTCTCTCAAAAAATAAAAACAATAACATAACAAACACCTTGATTGCGCAGCTTAGACACGTTGGGCACACATGCAAGGCTCCCAAGATGAGTACACTCCAGTCTTGCGTCCCTCACCTGTGGATTGCATGCAGCTTGTAGGGATCCGTCGAGGGTGGCTGGAAACAGGTGACCCTCAGCTGGAACGGCCTGACTCAGCGTGTGTCCTCCTGTCATCGCCTCGCTGCCATCCCCCGCCAGCACCTTGTCGCCAGCTGCTACTACTGTCATCTCGGCCGCATCTCCCTCTCCATCACCGACACTGACACCCTCTGCCATGGACTCACTCGTCTCATCACCCCCAAGGTTTGATCCTACAGAGGTAATGATAAAGGACGTGGCTTGGTGAAATGTTGGAACTCATTCAGGGATACAGGATATTGTTATCATCTGAAAGTTACTATGTATTGTTGTCGGTGTTATTGTTGTTATTATTATTATTATTATTATTATTATTATTATTATTATTATTATTATTATTGCTATTACTATTATTGTTATTATTATTATTATTATTATTATTATTATTATTATTATGGTTACTATTATAATTTTTCTTTGAGTATCGACATTTACGTTCACTTTCTGTTACGAACCTTTTGTTTAATTATTTTTTCACTGAACTCATCAACACTTGCTATAAAAAATGGTTGACGGTAAAACCTTCAATCTTTCACATACTATTTCAGAGAACAGTATAAACACATCATATACACTGACAGACAATGCGTAGTATACAAATCATCTATAAAAATCATTATACTATTATTTTTAACGTTTTTTCTGTACCCACTCCCTTACAGTGAAAAACTCCACTAGTAATCTTTATTCAGTGTTCACCTCCACGAGTAACCTTCATCGTGTTCTGCTGAATGAGTTCTGGTCCCTTTACCCTTCCTGCCTCCCATCACCCTCACCCTCGTATGTTTTACACTATAAACACACTTTCCTTGTGGGGAGATTTTGGTCGAGTCTCGGTTCAATTAAGCCAGACACTGTTCCCTGCGTCCCTCACCTGATGGCAGCGTTGTGTTGTTCTCCGGCGTTACCTCCCCACTGTGCTTCACCTGTACAAGGGAAGACATCACACACATGTTTCTGTTTTGTTTTTTAGAATTATGAATGTTTCAGTATAAGTAAAGAAGATGAAAAGTTTATTATTGCATGTAAGCTGTATATGTAGGATGAGAGCATGTCAGTGTTATTAAAGTTATGTTGATACTGAAATCTCACGTAATATTTTGAATACAAGAAGCAGGTAAGATTTAGTAAAAACATTTCAATTCCAAAACCCTATTCAGCATTATATTCAAGCTATTCCTGTAAGTGTTCTGAAGATACATGTGAATTGCAAATAGTTTAAAAACAAAGATTCTGTTTACATTGTATGAATTTTGGGGTTATCTTTTCTCTTCCCTCTCACCCGCAAGCAGTTCAGTTGGTCTCCCGTTGTTTTAGAGGGGAAATACGGGCGCGCGCACACACGCACACACACACACACACACACACACACACACACACACACACACACACACACACACACACACACACACACACACACACACCCACACCCACACACACACACACACACCCACACCCACACACACACACAGCCCCTAATGCAAGGCTGCTTTATTTAGAAACAAACTTGTAATACCCACACATTAAGAATATTAAACAATAGCGCCAAGGTGGATGAAGTTGCACAAATGGTGTTACTAAAAATGTAGACTGGTGGCGGACCTCGATTCTACCTTAAGACTTTCCATCATATTCACTGAGTAGATACCAAATTACCTTCATTCCATGTTGATGATGTCTGATCTTTAATGTTGAGTTACTGTCAAGACATGTATGGTGGAGTAGATTGGGCCTCTATAGACACACTATAAGCCTAACATCCACCTAGGACGATGACTGAGTGAAGTAATTTCTGGCACACGCAGGCCAGTCATCGTGAAAATAATGTACCACTACCAACCAAGACCTTATAATATGATTTTCAGCATGTGGCCAGGTGCTTGTGATGCTATACATTAATATCAACTTCACATACTAAAAACAAAAACATAATAATTATAAAACAAAGTAAGTATATAAAAAAAATGGGCGCGATTTTTTTCAGACGTTGTTGTGTTGAATAACTTAATTGTTTGAGTTTCCATTAACAAAACAACTCACCTGTTCTTCTCGCTGCTGCCGCGACCTTGCATTGAGTCTCATCACCAACAGGACAAGGATGAGGGCGATGAGGAGAAGAGCGATGAATGATGTCCCCAGCACCAGCACCAAGGGAGGCACCAGCCCCAGGATCCAGCTGGCCACCGCCTCCACCCCGCCCTCGCCCGCCGCCGTCCACACGCCCTCCCCGCCAACACTGCTGCCTTTACTTCTGCTGCTGCTGCTGCTTAAGGTGTTAATACTGCCTATGCTATTACCACCGTTGTGTCCTCCGCCATTCGGCAATCCTGGCGAGGGAACAAAACATCTTCAACAGTCCTTCACATACTCACAAATTCAAGATTTTTGTCAGCTCTACAATGGAGTTAGAGACATTTTATGGTGTAGGAAATAAAAAACAGGATTCTGTTTCAGAAAATTTCAAAGGGAGCGGAAAAAGTTGCGTAAATTGAATTACAAAAAAACTTTGTAGGTTATGATAGCCCTGTTTTGAGAGTACCTTAGCTGGGGAAAGGAAATAAAACACCGAGGAAGACGGTATATTTTGTTTCATAAGAGAATGGATAAAAGAATGGATGTGTCGGTTTAATTCTAACATAGGAGAATGTACACCATTACTTGTTTTACTTTAATGTAACCTGATGATAAACAGACCGGGGAATTTTTCAACACATAACATTTCATAACAATGTCATTATAACAACAGGAAAAAACTAAATGACCAGTGTTATTGAACATACGAAAAAAAACTGAAATGAGATGATTGCCATGTCCAAGAAAGCTGTATATGAAACTAAAATTATTCACACCACCAAGGAAAATACAGGGGACGCTTTTCAGCAAGTGTCATATCGAAGGTACGAGCAGCAGAGGTGATTTCTATGAAAATGTTGAGATAGCAAATGCGATTTTCATCATGGCACGGGAAAGAGGATGGAAAGATCCTGACTGATTAAAATGAAAAAAATTGAAAAAAATTAAAAAATGCGAATTTCGTTGAGCATATTCCAGAGGAGTATCAGAGAAGTTCAAGTAAAAAATGCACTTAAGAGCACTGGTATGTGTGGGAAGTACTTGAAATTTTATGTTGATTTTTAAAATTAAATAATACATTTTTGATCACTTAAACTGACTGCAAACTGCATAATGTATATAATAATTAACGCTGAAAAATTGTATGAAAAAAAAATAATAGTGGGCTACGCAAGTATAAAAAAAAAAGAAAAAAAAGAAGATAAAATTTTTACTGTATAACTCAAAAGCACACATAAAAAAGTAGTCCAAACACTTTTAAAGGTATTCATGGCCTTAATTTCAGTTTTACAATGAAAACTGCCCTCTAATCGACAATAAAGAAACAAATGAAAATAAACTGAAAGAGAAAAGGAAAAGGAAAAAAAAATACTTCGTCGGAAATAAATTACAATATTCAAAACACTGGACCTAAAATGTTGAGTAACTCCCCCGCGGCGCGTATGTTGAGTCAGTGCTCCGCTCACCAAAGGAAAAAAGGGAGTAATATTTTCAAACAAAAACAGCAATTTCTATCTTACTGCTGTCACTATATGAAAAAATAACAAAACTCCAATTGCTCATATGTTAACTTTTGTGTAGGAAAAAAAATATCGTTTCTGAATATATATGAAAACGAAATAATAGCACCGTAATCACTTTACTTCATTTTGCCATTACCTGAATCCAGACAGCGGTGCTTTTTCATCAGTTACTAGAATACGTCTGTCCACTCGATGAACAAATTTCGAGGGTAATTTGTCTTCACATCTAAGCCGTGAATTAATTATACGTATATCTATCAGTCATGTATTTTCGAACACTGTTATTTAAGTTGCTATCATCCGATTTTCGTTCACACGCTTATTTTGTTTCACGACTAACGTGTTCCTCTTTACATTATAATCGTAAACAATTTATTTTATTTTGCACGCGTCTTTTGTTCATGTTTAAGCAATCTCCATTAGTGTGATAATGAACTCCAAACACGAACCAGTGATAACTTATAGAATTAACAAAATATTAATTCTGATTATATCCATCATATTTTCCATCAGACGAAACAGGACCAATGAGCTACACCGTAAGCAACGAAGCTTTAGTTATACACGCAGTAGCATTTAATTTTTAAGTGTGTGTTTCAAGACGTTAAGTGGAGGAGGCTGGTGTTAGTGTTTCAGGTTTGATCACGGTTTTCTGTCCTGATGTGAGTGTGTTTGGTGTGATGATGCCACTCATGCAGGTTCACTATTCTCTTTTTTATGAATTACGGCCAATCAAGGCGGTTTTCTTTTATATTTCAAAGTGCTACGTACATGTTTATTCATTCATGAATCTATTTTTCTTGATTACCAATTCATCTATTCATTTATGTATTCACTAACTCATTTATATACTTAATGTTATTTTTTTTTCTTTTGAACTTCCTCGCGTTATTAGTATGCGGAATACTAAGACAAGAAAAGTTATCATCTTAGCCACCGCGTCTCCATATTAAAAAACTTATTATTTTACTTAATATTCTAATTAACTTTCTCTCAATCTCTTTTTTTGACACATTAAAATGCGTCTACATAACTTTTCTTCTTTTTTTCACCTGATATATAAATGATACAACACATAGTTAGTCGTTTATGATTCACTCTCCCCAAAATATATTGTCTCCATCGTTTTCTTTTCTAAGTAACTATTGCATGCCTTCCTTCTTCTTGCAACCTTACTCGTCAAAACTTTCTGTACATTTTCTCCCTTACTCCGTCATCTTCCTAATATAAGAATCAATTAGTGTCATCTTTCCTTACTTACAACCGTTCTTTCATTTTCGTTTTTTCACAGAACTAATACACTTGAAGAACAATATAATAAAATCACGTCTGAAAACTAAGCCGAACAACTATAATTTTTCTCGTTTTTCTTTTCAATAGTTTTCACACCAACACAATTATACTTACCTGCACACACACACACGCACACGCACACACAC
>JAPQNM010000013.1:35192546-35197546 GCA_029783475.1 Metacarcinus magister | reverse complement strand
TGATGGGATTTATGCAACACAACGAAAATTATACCGTTGCGCAACAGTGTATACGAAAAAAAGGTCGGTAGTCTCAACGACGCGGTCACACAGATGAACGAAACGTATGATGGATAGCAGACGGCGAGGCAATTCTATCTACTTGTTGGAGAAAAGGAAATACGAAAATTCTACCAGGAAAAACACTTCACTCAGTTAATTAAAAAAAATCGAAGTCTCCTTTGATCCTGTCGATTATAATATCATATACAAAATTTTAGTTAGTGTGTCCAATGACCTGCAGATACGACACTTGGATTAGAAAAAAAATAGGTGCCAACTTTCAAACATTTCTAATTGCAAAAATCTAATATTGTGGCAAGTAATCTAGTTAATTTAGTGTCGCGGACGAGGAGGAATAGGATGAAACTGAGGTTGACACAAGTAGTATTATGGCACCAGAGGCTTTACATTGTCAGTCTCGTTAGGGCGTGGAATAAGACCCTGAACACAGTTGTACAATAATGTAACTCAATCATCCTTCCCTCATAACCTCATTAAGTATTACATCCTCGGCCGCTGGGGCAACACGACTCTATTCCAGCCACGCACCCGTTTTCTTCGTGTTTTCATGGGGAGACTTTCTTGTGAATTCCTGTGACGCCTGTGTTGTGTGTGTGTGTGTGTGCGTGGCTCTTGTTTCTGTTTCATGATGTGTAATTTCCTTCATTTATTTATTTCTCTTCCTCCACGCTCTCACTCACTCAGTCTCTATTATGTCTATTTGTTGTATGCTTGTCTGTATCTCTTTCTCTGTCCTTCATTGTTCTGTCTGAGTTGGATATACGTAGGAAATTTGTTTGATGGGTTGGAAATTATTAAGAATTTGAAAAAGCATTTACAAGTGTGCAAATGTACTGCCTTCATTCTAGATATTTGAGCCTTGCTAACAGACTCAACCGTTTGTAGTTTGACATATGAAAAAAGTGCATATAAAGTAACACAACACGAGTAATTAATACCAACGTAACTTTACATATTTCACAACTGCGCTGGACTAACATGTAAACGAAGTATCCTGACAAACACAACTACTTAATTGTGTCACGCCACACCTAACACATAAAGCATATAATGAACACATCACACATCACACACACCACACAAATGAGAGAGACAAAATACAAAGCATAACTCACTTTGCCACATGTAAACCTAGATTGTTGTGTTACTCTCTCTCTCTCTCTCTCTCTCTCTCTCTCTCTCTCTCTCTCTCTCTCTCTCTCTCTCTCTCTCTCTCTCTCTCTCTCTCTCTCTCTCTCTCTCTCTCTCTCTCTCTCTCTCTCTCTCTCTCTCTCTCTCTATCTATCTATCTATCTATCTATCTATCTATCTACACACACACACACACACACACACACACACACACACACACACACACACACACACACACAGGTACACACACACCAGTACTCACACTCCACGTTAAGGTTGAGAGCGTTACTCTGGCCGTCACCCTCGGGGTTGCTGCCGACGCAGGTGTACAGTCCCCGCATGGCCGCCGTCACGTTGAACAGCCGCAGCGTGGCGTTGTCCACCTCCACACCCCACGCCCACCCCCGCAGCGCGCGCCCCTGTCTGGGAGACACCAGCCCCGGTGAGAGGCACAGACTGCAGCCTGCACACATATGGATAAATGAAGAGGTGACAACGACACAGTAATAAGTGTGTGTGTGTGTGTGTGTGTGTGTGTGTGTGTGTGTGTGTGTGTGTGTGTGTGTGTGTGTGTGTGTGTGTGTGTGTGTGTGTGTGTGTGTGTGATAAATATATATATATATATATATATATATATATATATATATATATATCATATCTAGCTAACTAGATGCATACATACAATGATACATAGGGCTACGTACATACGTATATACATACATACAGATATACAGACAGACACACATACACACATCCATACATACGTTCATACATACAAATTCCATGTAAATTTTATTTCTTTGTACTGCCCTATATTGCATACGTAAATAGATGTATAAATACAAAGATTGACTTAAGGGAACGCGTTCAACCTTTCCATAAGAAGTAAAGGAAGTAACTGCAAGACCTTATCTCATTTAAACAATTCTTATTCCCTGCCAGCAGATAGCCAGACAGGAAATTAAAGATCAAAGCTTGTGTTTCCCTTCGAACATTCAAGGTGTTACTCGAATGTAGGAATAATCAGTATTGTTCAAAGGTGTATGAACAGAATGGAGTTTGCAAAAAAAACAAAAAAAAATCTACGTCTACCGACTAAAGAAAAAGTGTATTAGACATATAAAGAAAAACAAAAAAATATATTCATCATTCATGCGCATGTTTAGATGAAATAATTTCAGTAAAGTTACATTTGTTGGAAAAGTGAATGGTTAGGTATATATGTAAGGCATCTGAGTCATTTGTTACCTTAGTATCGACAGTATTAAAGATAATCACAATGAATGTTATCTTAAAGCAGCATAAGGAAGGAAGTTCATTAAAGGCGTGTATCGTATCATTATTTCCTGACGAAAATAGGATAACAAAAATAAACAAAAAAATATCACATTAACTGGCATGCTGCACTTTATGAGAGGCTACAGGACACACATCAACTTGTTCCAAATGGAGTGATTTACGAGCAAATTACTCAACGCAGAAATTATGAAAAACGTAAATGAACCCAGCAATTAGTCTTGATTTGCAATGCTATTCCGTCTATTTTTTGTTTAATTTACTTTTTGTTTTTGATATTCTGGGATGATATGGCTGAGTAAAGAAGTATCAATGAACCTCAAAGTGAGTATATAAACTTGTAACATTAATTACAATAAAACAGCAGGACATATGACTAATATATATTGTTCTTTTAGATGAATTGGCAAATGTCAAATTTCGATAATGATGTCACCAAACGAGGCTGTTGCAAATGTAGTTTAATTTTTACCAGGTTTTTTTTTTATTTTATTTTTATCAACTCTGCATGAAAAAGCTACTCCAGTACATACAACTAAATATATCAAATAAATGAACGCTTAATTGATTCAACGATACTATGCCAGAGAGGAGCTATTTTAATAAAGTACAATGCGAATGTCAGTGAGTTATTTATCCATTCAGTCAATAATGTACAACTCTATAGGTGCAGTCACTTACAAAAATTAGTAGAAGTCTGTACCAGCAATAGTGAAGCTGATCCACACCTCTTTCAGCGCGACAGGTGATTGGGAGCGCAGGCAGGTACCGGCATACCAAATGAAACTAATGGAGCGGTGTTCAGTTCGGCCAGGTGTGACAGGCGGCCTTTGTCTCGTAAGCATGATACGATTCGACGCGTGAAGCCTGTGAAACGCGATCGAGGTGATGGATGGGGTACAAAGGTTTTTAAGCAAGAATAAAACTTTTGTTCGGGACTCATTCTTTTGTTCGTTAACACTTTATTTTCTAAGTTTTAACTACGTGAAGCAAACGGTGCAGCTTCTAAAAAAATATATGCAATTACTCATGACTTTCACCACCGCTCTCTCTGCTAACTTGTTCACTTGTTACTTAAGGCATCGACGGCACTTCAAATTTCGCAATAGACAGACTGATACAAGGCTCACAACATCAACAAATTCACGAAGCTAATCCTGTCTAACTTTATTACCTATCAAGACAGTTCCTACAAGTGTGTTCCTGTGTGTGTGTGTGTGTGTGTGTGTGTGTGTGTGTGTGTGTGTGTGTGTGTGTGTGTGTGTGTGAGAGAGAAATGAGAGAGAGAGAGAGTAGAGAGAGAGAGAGAGAGAGAGAGAGAGAGAGAGAGAGAGAGAGAGAGAGAGAGAGAGAGAGAGAGAGAGAGAGAGAGAGAGAGAGAGAGAGAGAGAGAGAGAGAGAGAGAGAGAGAGAGACACACACAGAGAGGCACGGAGACACACATAGTATTACAGTGTATCATGCATGTGCCTAGTGTGTTTCTCCGCCTTTTCCCGCGTGTATGCACTCTGCTCGGCGCAGCAGGACACGTAGGATCTATTAAGCATCTCGTCTGCATTGCCGGGGTGGGACACTCTAACAGCTGGCAGTATTGTGCAGCGCCAAGGGAGTATTGGGCGGCGCCGGTCTGGTTGCAAGGAAGACATGCTAGGGTGAATAGGGTCAGGGTGAGAGACAAGGAGATAGAAATAGATAGGGAGCTAGATAGATAAACAATTGAACATAGAAATAGATAGTGAGATAGATAGATAAAAAGATGAACATATAAATACATAGAAAGCTAGATAGATAAACAGATTAACATAAAAATAGATAGGGAGCTAGATAGATAACCAGATTAACATAAGAATAGATAGAGCTAGATAGATACACAGATGAACAGGAAATTGGTGTTTAACATACACAAACATGACACTTAAAATAAATGTAATTTCCATTTATATGCGAGGTGACATTAGAAAAATAGAACGGAAACATAACAAAGATGAGAGTAGTAAATCACAAAATGATAACAAAATAATAAGAAAAAAAAAACACATTATAAGGCTGTGGGCAAGTGTGTAGCGTAAGGATGCGAGGCTGTTTTTGACTAAATAACCTAAAATTACTCATGAGCCTTGAATAAAAGTACTACCTTAGAAATGCATCCGCGTCACACAGCCTGGTGCCGGTGACCAACATCTCATAACAACCTAACGGCACCCAGGAACTCTAACGTAGAATAAGAAAGAATTTAAAAGAACTCCGCTCACATACACTCTTTCTTATGTTTTAGGTTCCAGGGATCCATGGGTGGGTCGCTCCATCTATACGCCACATCGTTTCATCTCACTCATCCATTCCAATTTATCATTCCATTTCTTTTTCATCTTCGGTAATGCCTAGATTTCTGCAATCCGTTGCCTTAATACCTTCTGGAAATCCTTTTTCAGATCTTCATTTCAGTCTTATTTCTGCTCCTATCCTATACTTTTTTGTACTGATTTTTGCTACGTTCCTGAACAATTTCA
>JAPQNM010000013.1:35180046-35182546 GCA_029783475.1 Metacarcinus magister | reverse complement strand
TGTTTAGACAAACTATAAATTAAACAAGGCTATCATAGCTGTTGACTTCAAGTCATGGATACTGAATGGCTTACTTTCCATTTTTAAATAGACGATGACTGAGGGAGTAACCACACCATTGTTAGTCAGGAAGATTGTGAAAAGATTTACAATGTTATCGGTGGTAAAACTGTGATATTGTAGAAAACATGCATGACAATCAATGTGCTGACGGAATACTGGATGTGGAGAGATCATTATTGTTAATTATCAAACTATTTACTACATTCCTACGGTTAAGGCACCTTTATGAATAATCAACTTTTGATTTATTCAATATTACAAGTGATTTAGGCCAGTGAGTCCCGAGAGAACCGCAGCGCTACCACGAGGCTAATCGTTACGAATTTTTTTCGTATGATTATACATAAGTATCAATTCCACTGCCATCTTCTTCCATTTGCATTAAACTTAAATGTAACTTCTAAATGAGTTGAGTTGTGCTGCTGCGTTTTGAGATAATTGTTATACGCCGCTTAACAGTGTTTCGGCGTACTCCTCAAACACTCACTTCTATATTATCCGTATCGTGTTCACGCTCAGGTTGAACAAACTGTAACTAAAAGATCCCACCACATTATCACTTAGAGACTGTGAGGATGCACAAGTATATGAAGCTGTATCCAAAATATTTATGTAACCTTGAGTAATAAAGAAACACAAGGATATGAAGCTGTGACCCAAATATCAGTCTACTACAGTAGATGTGGTGGAAGATGACCGCCCGCAGCTACGTGCCGGTACAGCGTGTGGCCCCACTCTACCTTAGTAACACTAGAGTGGTGACGCGGGCGGCAAGGGGGTGCTGGTGCATTGGCCTCGTTCAGGTTAATCTTTCCCTCCAGCCCCACGTTCCCGGTTCGTTGGTTCCCACTAGACCACTTTCAGGTATTTATTTCCCCGCCACTCAACTGCAACGGCGGGGTCCCAGTATGGAGAGCGGCCAAGGGGGCTCTATCGTCGTG
This sequence comes from Metacarcinus magister, assembly GCA_029783475.1. Lineage (NCBI taxonomy): Eukaryota > Metazoa > Arthropoda > Malacostraca > Decapoda > Cancridae > Metacarcinus > Metacarcinus magister. Next base: position 35,181,542 of record JAPQNM010000013.1, on the reverse strand, counting down.
AAAGGAGGATACAGAAATCCAGATGGCCCTTATGGATGACTGGCGGGATCAGGTTTCCATTAACAGCCGTGAGTGTGACCTTGGTACACTGACAGTCTGTATTCTCCCTTGACCGCGTGAAGGATATTTTTATTTTTGTTGTAGGTGCGTTTTCCAAACTAACATCCTCTATTCATGACTAGCATTGGTATCACACGAAATAATGCTACAACTGCAAGCTGTATTTATTATTCCGCACGAAATTCAGTCACAAACACCAACAGTACGATATCGTAACCGACATTAAGCCTTAGATCCTGAATTTATGATCTGCCACAGAGTATGTTGTGCTTCTTGGCAAACTGATCCTTATATTCACACTAGTAGTCTGCCCTTAAGGATTTGAAGCCAGGCAAGTCACCAAGAAAGGATCACCAAGAAAGGATAACTTGTTAGTGGATGGATGCTATGAAAAAAGCCGGAAAGGAGAATCAAAGAGTATGCCATTTATTATCACAATGCGCACACGAGTACAGACTCCATGAATCGTGGTGCAATGCATTGATAAATGTGATGCAAGAGATACCACAAACATCATCAAATATATTACAGTTTCCCACAAGGTTATAAATAAATAAATGAATAAATAAATAAATAAATGAATAAGTAAATGAATAAAGGAATGAATAAATAAATACATAAATATGCACGCGCAAACACACACACACACACACACACACACACACACACACACACACACACACACACACACACACACACACACACACACACACACACACACACACACACACACACACACACACACACACACACAATAAAGAAAAGAATATCAAGAGACAATATACGATGGATGAAGTAAACCTTGCATTGACAGTGTGAGTGGACGCGAGTAGCACGATGAATAATGCAAAAGAAGTGCTTATTAACCCATCCATGGAGGGTGAGTGGATGAATGTGATGCAGTCTACACATAGGTAAAAGGGAAAAAAAATAAAAAAGGGGAACAAGCAAATGATCACTGCGAAACTATCAGATAATAAACATAATTTGTATGTAAAATTTATACATACGAGAAAAATAATCTAAAACAAGTAAGCAAGCAACAAGTGACGTGGGCAAATAAAGAAATAGAGAATAATTGTAGAGGAAAATGAAACACATCGGAACATTGACAAAATAAGCCCACCACCACCTCAAGTTCATCCCGTGCGTGGGTGGATGATGAGGTTACGGGATATGAAACCCTTACTCCACCGCAGCGATGGAGCGAACAGAGGGGAACAAAAAAAAAAGAAGTGTGGAAAGTTAGGAAGGATGTATCGATTTCATGGCATCAAAGTACTGAAACTCCATCTCCTGTGAAGTCTCTCTGGAAGCTTAGTGCGATGTAAAGTTTTCTTGTTATATGGAACACTGGCTAGGGTACTTAGGGCATGGCACGTGCTGGTGGGTGTTACGAAGTTTTGGTTAAGCAACACGAACGATAGTATTACCAT
>JAPQNM010000013.1:35165046-35172546 GCA_029783475.1 Metacarcinus magister | reverse complement strand
CACACGTTATCTCACCGCGACCTGCACACCAGGTCTTCGAAACTACACACTCACTTAAACTGTTCTTTCTTTGCACGTCACTTCCTTGATACATGCATAGCGTTTACGAAAGCGGTGGTGCGGCTGATTCAACACTTACATTACAGTCTCGAAGGCCTGGCCCGTGCTGGCGGCAGGTGCTCTGTGTATAAGGTTAAATGCACCCATGGGAGTACACGTATGGGGTACAGATATAAACGGAACCTGATGTCGACAGAAACACGGTGAGAAGTCTGTGCTTACTTCTTTTTTTTTACACAGAAGACGGGCCTAGAGTTGGAAAAAACGAGATTCCAGGAAATAAAGTCTCTTACCAAGGAAAATACAAAGAGAGTTGCAAAGACGACAGGATCAATTCAGGTCCCAGCACGCACTCTCATGAAGGTGACACCCACTCTCACAAACAGCCTACCTGCGCGTGAGGACTCTATATCACATACACTCATACACACACACACACACACACACACACACACACACACACACACCTACACCCACACACACACACCTACACCCACACACACACACACACACACACATACACATACACATACACATACACACACATACACATACACACATACACACACACACACACACACACATACACACTAACGCACACACACGCACGCACACACGCATACACGCACGCACACACGCATACACGCACGCACGCACACGTATACACACGCACGCACATTTTTTTTGCTCCTCCCTTCCCAGTAGAGTGTAAACGCTGGCTGGTATTGCTCGTTAGATGCGTTCCTCACTGCGTCACTTAGGATATTACCAAAAAAGCAGTTCATGATTTAAGGTTATACATTTTCTCTCTCTCTCTCAAAACGAAAAATAATATACTGCTGCATGCCTAAGACGAACATCAACTCCAATGTGCAGCAAAGACGCGTTCAGGTTTGTTTTCAATTCCTAGTCATACAAGATCTAATCCCTTTCTTAATTTTTACGTCATTTGATTACAACCTGTATTAATTAACTATAGTATATATAACGCTGCTTTTGCACTCATTCTCTAAATCATAGTGCACCACCCACACTACACATCAGTCGCAGCTACACTCATTCAAACCCAGATCATTCTAGCGGTCACATTGACACTCAGCCACATTGCCGCCGGGTGAAGCCTTACTTAGCTACACCACTTAGCAGATATCCACACCGAGCCACATCACCTTGAAAGCCACAGTAATACTCACCACCGGAGCTGAGACACATCATCCTGACAGTGGTGCCATCTCCATAAGGGCCGATGGGGCCTTCCAAGCGCTGACCAGAACCGTCCTGGATCCTCGGAAAGCCCGGCGGGTCTGGCGGGGAGAAGGGAAAGCAAGGCCGGGGGTGAGGGAAGGGAAGGTGTGAGGATGAATGATGGGAAGGGAATTGGAAAGACGTGAAGAGAACAAATACTTAAAATGTCGTTGATGCACTTATGGAACACGTTAAAATTTACAACATGATAGTTACTGAGAGGATTTGGTTTCTTGAATGGCTCTGTAATGATCTATCTAAATACATGTTGTTAGTGAAGAATTCTGAGAAAATTCGGTGAACTTGTCTATTAGAATATCACAGCATTAATTTTTTAATCTCTTTTTTTTAAGCTATTGATGTCGTATTTCAGTTTCAGCATTTGCTGGTTTTAGCCATCAACAATCGATATCCTAGTTAGAATAATAATTACTAAAGTGTTGGGTAATGCAACAATCACCTTGACCCAATATTACAAGGCACCACTCGCCGCCTGTACTCACCACGCACAGTGAGGGTGACCCGCTGGGACCAGGAAGGCGAGGCTCGGAAGTGCACCTTACATGTGTACTTGCCTTCGTCCCGCCCCCGCACGTCCTTCACTAACAAGTGTGCGGGGGTGTGCGAGGTGTCAAACCTGGCCCGCTGCTCCGCTCCCCACACCTCCTCGTCACCCCACTGGTGTGGCCGCATCCCACTGCTAGGCCTCCCCTCCAGGCCGCGGGAGTCATAGCTGCGGGAGAGAGAAAAAAAATTTCAATAAAAATTTATCATTAAAAAAGTGTCATACTGATAGTAAAGCTTATTCAAAATTTATTTAAGTCTGTTTCATAAATATATGTATCTTATATAGTGTCACAACGTTGGGACAACATCGTCCGTCGGCTGCAAAGAAAAATATTGCATGCGATTTCGTCCTTTTATGCAACGCTTGCCCGCATTAATGTTCTCCAGTAGATAGTGAAACGTATGGGACTTAAAGCTAAAACAAAACTTTGAATGGCATATGAATGTAGCGAGGCTCAGCCAAAAGCAATATAAGGCTCAGCAAAGTAGGTTTGCTGAAGCAAGCCAAGGAAGGCACAGGAGCAGCATAGAACAAAGGTATTTCTTGCAGAAAAAAAGGTTATTAGAATAAAAAAGTATTTCAGAGAAAAAAAATCCCTATCCTTTATCTCAGCGTACTTTTAACGGACGCAAAGGTCCGTTAAAAGTACGATGAGATAAACTTTGGAAAGACAACAAGCTGTCCTCAACAAGATTAGTCCAAAGATAGAGTGAAATACGCAGCAATTATACTTCAAAGGAATATAAAGATGTACCATATTTATATTTTTTTCTATCATATTATCAAGTTGAAGTTTCTAAAAAGCGTTTATGAAAAGAGAGGGGCAAGCAGGTATTATTATTATTATTATCATAAATAATAATATTATTATTATTATTATTATTATTATCATTATTATCATTACTATATATCAATATTATTAAAAAACATTATTATCTTTATTATCAATATCATTAATATTACCATTAATACCATTACATAATCATAATTATTTCCTCTTTTTACTCTCCTTTCTACCAAAAATTTTCATGGGCGTCGGCTGTAAAATGTTTCCTACTTAGCATTCACCGTCACAAATATCGCAAAGTAATGTTATCTCACCATAACTTTGCTTTAACTCTTACAAACACGCTATAGATAAAGCCACACTAACCAGAGCGGTGAAAAAAAAAAAAAAAAAAAAAAAAAATTTATACGTATTGTTGAAACTCAAGTCTTCTTCTCTAAGCTTCACACCATCACTCTCAGCATTGCCATTAGAGTTAAGTTGTGCCGCGTAAAATATATTTAATAAATTCAAGATAATCATCATATGGATTGGTTAAGGTTATAGTATAATGTGTACATAATAAGTTGCGTTATTTTTGGAAACATATTATGAATGTTAAATTTCTTTCTCATAAAAGTTAGAATTTGTGTGATGGTTGGATAATTTTTTTCTTATTTTTTTATCCTAACTTTTTATTTTTCGTATCTCGTTACAGTTTATGATGGCAATTTGTAGGACGTGTTGTATGTCCTGATCTCGAGCGTGTCCTATGTCGCAAAGCAGACCACCAACACTTTTCCAGCAGAATTTTTACTCAAATATTTTACTCCATCCCTGGGCGACATTCCAGACTTTTCTTAACGCTGTAACTCGTCTTTGTAGTGCTTACTTCACACTTTCTATTCAGAGTAACCTTCTCTCATGAAATTCGGTGAACTTCAGACGTATAGAGAAGCTTTACAAAATCCCTGAAAGTCATTATTGTTACAGGAGATCTCACGGAATGGCACTGAACGATATGTTGAAACTGTCGGGGATTCTCAAGTCATTTACATAAAACCTTACTCGCAATACCTCGAACCTGCAAAGGACTAATTTCCCTCTTTGTTCTGGTCTCGCCCTTCCCATTGCAGCCTGTGGTCTGTGCGTTTCATGAGCTCCACAGAACAAGAAAATAAAAGAGAGAGAATATAGAAAAAGTCAGTTTCTGCATGAGATGAAATTGAATTATTTACACATAATTAATTGCTTGTCGGGAAATTTAATGGAATGTACATCAACACAAAGACTTTTCAATTAGTTATCTTATATGCAACATGTTACATATTCTCGTTTTATATTTTATATTCGTCTTACGCACTTTTTTTTCTTGTTGCGTTCGTGAAATGTTCTGCACCCCATGGTGTGAAATACATTAACTTGTTCATATTTTTCACGATGGAGCAAAACTAAACACAAATATTCAGTAAACACTTGACGTGAATTTCGCCTCACCAGTCTGTCCCTCGCTTCACCTCCCTCTGTCTCACCTCCTTACACCCACTGACCCTCACAATACCACCACGTCCAGGCGTTACCACACCCATGGACACGAACATGAATTCTGCTGAATTGCCCAGCATCTGATGGCATCTTAGAGTGTCTCTATATATCATGACATCTGCTTTGTGAGCTACAAACAGGCTTTAATATATATATATATATATATATATATATATATATATATATATATATATATATATAGAGAGAGAGATGAGAGAGAGAGAGAGAGAGAGAGAGAGAGAGAGAGAGAGAGAGAGAGAGAGAGAGAGAGATTGGTTGGTAAGAAGATAGATAAGTATTCATCTATTTTTCATCTTCTTACTCACTTTGCCACTGTGATAGGACATTGATGATTCGATACATTACCTTAACGTCTACTTTTAAGTGCAAGTCTCGTTGCAAATTCTTTAAAATACTTTTAAACAGTTTACATGGTATCACCTTTCTGGATTACATTTCAATATCATTCTCTATTGCAAAGGTAGACATATATCTTTGATTATGACTATAACAAACCAATTAATGAAAGAGGCACGTTTTCATGCAAAAATTTTGTAAAACGGGTTTATCCCACATATGTTCCTTCCAACAGCCGCGGATTTGGAGTCCTTTGGAAATCAAGCAACCAAAGAATTAAATAAACTGAGCAATCCTCTTCAACATTGTACTACTGAAAGTTTTCGACATTTTCAGACTTACCTTGTTAAAAACCTTAACCATTGTTTTTATTTTTTTTTTTTGCAGAATGGGTGTTTGCTTATTTTCAAAGGCTAATCTGATTCACAGTGCGCAACAGGACAGAAAAAGTTTGTAAATTTTAAAAGAAACACACCACACTGTACCCTCACAGTCTGCGTCGAGGTTCAATTTACTCTTGGTCTGTTTTGCAATCCTTTCATGTCTTTATCATTACATCCGAGGTTATCGTTAATCGTTGATTGAGGGAAAAGATCTGAAAACGCTTTCAGTCTTATTCAAAAAGCTTTCCTATCGAACAAATCTTAAGACGATATTGTTGTAAGGCATAATGGTAAATGAGATTCTTCTTCTAAACCATTTCACTTGCTTGGTGTAGTAGTTAGTACGCAGACCAATGGCTACAATGGTCTAGCTTTGGGATCTTGTTCGCCCAACCCAGCCCAGCCCAGCGGTTTGGTCGATAAATGAGTGCCTGAGGAATGCCAGGTAAGGAAAACTGGCAATCCCGATGTCACCGTCGATCTTGCGTCACGACAAGATTTTTGATACCACATCCTTAAACACCAGACATATGAGGTTTTAAGGGTCGAGATAGCAAACAGCTCAGCATAAACGCCGAAGGACACTCATGTTTATGGTGAATGGGAAAATAAATTGTATAGTGAGGATATTGATATGACTCGGATAACGTTTGAATGCACTAGGCACAGCATACAATATGGTGCAGTAATATACAGGAGGAACCGGCAAGGAATACAGATTATTATAGAGAAGTTGAAACGCTGCAGGTAGTCTGGCTACGTGTCTTGGCCGTCGGCAATTCCATGTCATTTCTAATTATTTTATCGATGTATGTCAATTTTGGGGCAATCATTATGAAATAAAGATATCTCCCATATCAATTTATCATGATACTAATAATACGATGCATAACTACTAATAATATCCAGTGAAAACTAAAGACAATCTGGCATATTAATTTTTTATATACAAAGCTGATTTATTGTGGGATTTTTTTTCTGTAACATTTAACAACTTGGAACATATCTTTTTTTCGGTCAATAGTAAGATTCTGCTTCAAGACCTTCAGGAGTGAAATACTTATCTCGATGTTACCGATTATTACAAAGTTATAGGAATGTTAAGAAGAATTGGAGAAATATTCCTAGGATTAAACTTAAGAATGGTCACATTAATTGCTACGGGGGACGAAAAGAAAACAAGAACAATGAATAGGCTTTTGAACAAACAAAGAACTATCAGGAAATATTGGAAACTTGTATAGGCTAATTGAAAGAACAGCAAGCTTAATCATCAAACTAGACAACATATATATAATAACAGGCATACAGGTTTACGCGCTAACCTCAGCCTACGATGGAGAGGACGAAGTGGGACTTTATGAAGATGTAGAAGCTATGGAGAAGTACAAAACTCAATACTCCTCCACAGAAGGCGAATTGAATGCAAAATTTAAGGAAAAGAACAGAAATGACAGCACTAGGAAGCTTTGGAGTAGATACACGAGACGATAAAGGTGACATGCTCATAGGATTTCAGAGATGAATAAATTTAAGGTCATAAACATATTGTTCCAACCTAAGGCAAGAAAGAGGTGGACATGAAATAGTCCAAAACTAAGCATGAAATCGACTTCATTCTTACATACAGATTAAACACAGTAAATAATGTATAAGTATTGAATTAATTTGTCCAGTGACCACAGGGGGGTAAGAGAAAAGTAACATAAGACCTAAAGAGAGAAAGCAGTTAAGCAATTAAGCAATCAAGCAATTAAGAACTAAGAGACCAACTATCCTAACAGTCAAAGAAAAATCGGATGCATTTAAGATTCTTTGAATCCAGAATAAGTTCTGAAAACCAGTACACGAGGTAAATGAAAGGAAGAGTTTAAATGACAATTTGACTCATATAGTCTTTGAATCAGTATTAGAAGTAGGTGAGAAAGCACCCAAGGAAAACTCACAACTCCCAAAGACCTCATAATACAACGTAACAAAATACTAATAAAAACAATAAGAGACAAAATAGAAACTGCTGATCTCATTAGAATAATAAAGAAATTAAAAACGAGTGACATTCGAAAATGCAACATGAAATTGATTAAATAAACTCTAAACAAAGACATAATTAAGAAGATAACAAAGAAAAATATTAGCATAAGTAGAAAGATAATACAAAATAATAGGACTACAAATGATAAAGATGAGGTGATCAAGATAGCAGAATAATTCTATAGAAAATTGTACAGTAGTAATGATAGACAATGAATATTGAAGTACCCTACGTATACACCAGTGTAATAAAGAAAGCACTAAACGGAATGAACAGGGCAAAGCAGGTGGTGAAGATGTCATATTCATTGTCTTGATCAAATATGCAAACGATTTGCTACTAGACAAACACATAATACTTTTTACAAAATCCTTGCAAACTTGTTATGTACCAAGAGCTGGGAAAAAAACATCACAATAATACTAATTCACAAGAAAAGAGACGTCAAAGACCTAAAATACTATTGTTTGTTGCATGCAAGGGTTCTCATGAATATAATTACTGCAAAGTTTGACTCAAATCAGACAAAAGAGCAGACAGG
>JAPQNM010000013.1:35160046-35162546 GCA_029783475.1 Metacarcinus magister | reverse complement strand
GACAGTATTAACAATCTGTTCCTTAAGGCATGCTGGCGGGAACCAGGAAGAGGCGGTATATTCACAACCACGAAACTGGCTTCATCCCCAGGTCAGCACGGGGCATGAAAGGAGCCTCTGCATGGCCCTTCCTTAGGGACTTGGTGCATCGTCTTCCCCCGCACATTCCCCCACTACGTCTCCCCAGCGGCTCACTGTCCTCCTCGCCTCTCCTCTTGCCTTCCATTCTCCTCGATGCCGTCTAGTATTCCCAACTGAGTTCCCGGAGTTCACTACCTTGGCAACTTCCCTCCCTTCCTCTGAGCACTCAGGAGTTTTATAACACGAGGGTAAGGTCGGAGACTCACCAAATGGCTCGGTTTCTTTATACAGTGTGCGTGCGTGAATATGTGTGTGTGTGTGTGTGTGTGTGTGTGTGTGTGTGTGTGTGTGTGTGTGTGTGTATGTGTGTGTGTGTGTGTGTGTGTGTGTGTGTATGTGTGTGTGTGTGTGTGTGTGTGTGTGTGTGTGTGTGTGTGTGTGTGTGTGTGTGTGTGTGTGTGTGTGTGTGTGTGTGTGTGTGTGTGTATGAGAGAAAGATATATATATATACAGAGAGAGAGAGAGAGAGAGAGAGAGAGAGAGAGAGAGAGAGAGAGAGAGAGAGAGAGAGAGAGAGAGAGAGGAGAGGAGGAGAGAGAGAGAGAGAGAGAGAGAGAGAGAGGAGAGAGAGAAGAGAGAGACGAGAGAGAGAGAAGACGAGAGAGAGAGGAGAGAGAGAGAGAGAGGAGAGAGAGAGAGAGAGAGAGAGAGGAGAGAGAGAGAGAGAGAGAGAGAGAGAGAGAGATGAACGAAACCAAGAAAGAATTCTGATGACAGATATATTTCCAGTACATTCTTCAATATCATCAGACAGTATCGTGTGCAGCACATTTCTCAAAGTTCGTCGGAGCTTATAGAAGAATATCGCGTTTGTCAATGTTAAAGCCAAAGCAAATACTGAAGTCTACAGAACTGTGGCTACCACGGTAGGAAAAAAATAATATTGCTTTAATGCCCTTTTTTTTATAATGTGACGCTGTAAACATGTTATTTATAGCTAAAATATTTAGTAGGTGATTAAAGAAGATAAATTTCATCGCTGATACAATGATCAATAATAGACTTTGACAACTTTAAGATTACATGATTCTTGGATGTCCCATACCAGTTTGAAGTAAACTCGATACTGTGTAGATACTTCTTTCATCCCACGACTTTGGTACAAAAATATAAATCTTAAAAGAAACTATACTCAGCAGAGATTTAGTATACTTACCTGTCAGTAATCGAACCCATAATTAGTGACAAAAAGAAGCTCTGGAAACGAAAGTTGCTGAAACTCCAGTATTCAAACACTAACATGGTTGTGAGGCATCAAGAACCACAAACAACATAAGCATCCAAGGCCTTGCTATGCATCCCCAAGGAGAGTCACGCCGGAAGGGAACATGAGCCCTTTGTTGCCTTTCCCACTCGGAGACTCGCGAGGTGACCTGAGGCAGCGAGGTCCGCACAGGATTACAGGATTACTCAGTGGAGCCCTCCAGCCCTCCAGCCCTCCAGCCCTCCTGTCCTCCTGCCCTCCAGCCCCCACTCGGCGGCGACGTAGCGTGAGGCCACTCGGCAACGCATGCAAAGCACCACTTTACTGACGAGGGACGACTCGAGAGTTCAAACAGAAAAGAAATTTAAATGAAGCAATTGTTGACAAATGAATGTCAGTACCTTAGCCATTGTCTAACGACCAAAAAAAAAGCGTTTGCCTGCTAGTTAGGTGAACGTGCAATATTACGTTTCTCAGGCTATTATATGTTGCAGATTATTTAATTATATATATATATCAATTATAATTGTTGCATATTAGCTTTTCTTCCAAACTGAATTTACAATTGGATTACAATTTACTAAAATTATGATCACTTGGGCAGCAGGCAGGTACTCATGCAATACCAACCATACTAAAAAGTTGATAAAAGCTGTCGACGATAAAGGACAAAGTGAAGTGCAGTTTTAGGATACGTAATTAAAACAGTTAATTATGAGAGAAATTCACATTACCATGAATTCAAGAAAAATCATATATAAATACTGGAAATAAGAAAAATAAACTAAAAAGCAAATGCATATTTTATATGCACCTGAATAGCACAAAATATAAATATAAAATACGTCCCCACGAGGCATGAAACATGGGCCACATAATGCCTTCAGCAATAACGCGCACCTCCACGAGGGACAGCGGGGCCACCAGGCATACCAACTGCTTCTATTAAGGCAAGTCTCCTCTCAACCACAGCTCTGCAACCCAGGCTTGCTGAACTCTTGTAACCTTCACATCAACACAAAGTTAGCGGCGGTAAAATGTGGCCGATCTTATGGAAACCTTCGTCCGGCACTTGTGGTGAAGGAAACAGGCTACCACTTCCCTCTGAGAGCCCATCCGCTGTCTGGTCAGGAGGGGGTATTTTTTAGGGGGGCG
>JAPQNM010000013.1:35150046-35152546 GCA_029783475.1 Metacarcinus magister | reverse complement strand
ATGACACTCCACACCACCACTGTACCACCCTGGACCATGACTCCACACCACCACTGTACCACCCTGGACCATGACTCCACACCACCACTGTACCACCCTGGACCATGACTCCACACCACCACTGTACCACCCTGGACCATGACACTCCACACCACCACTGTACCACCCTGGACCATGACTCCACACCACCACTGTACCACCATGGACCACTACACCAGACAGCGATGGTAATATGGTGACTGATAATCAAAGCATGGCAAGAATACTGGATAATAACTTCGGTTCAATCTTCAGTACAGCTTTGTTTGGTGATATTAATACTACTGATGTGATTTGCAATGTGTCTGTAGTCAGCAGTCATGATGTCACGTATGAACTCAATGATAATAGCAACGTTACTTCTGTCATAATTATAAAAATATTCATGTGCTTCACCAACAAAATTGCGTCTATAAGAATGTAATAAACTGGATCCAAACACACAATGTTAAATATTGAAATAACTGCTGAAAATATCCGTAATAATATCAAAACAAAAGAGAGTATAGCGTTAGGTAATATATATCTTAAACATTCTTGAATAAACAAAAGATGAGATAGTTAACCCCTTTTCATCTTTATTTGATGAATCCTTATGATAAGGCTTAGTCCCTGTTGATGGAAAGGCGATATAAACTACACCGGGAATTACAGGCCCATAGAGACAAATTAGTTATCTAGATAGAATCCCTGACGTGATATTCGCATTATGAGTAGAGGCTGGCACGACTAAGCCTGTTCTTTATAGAGAAACATCGCCTCCGAGGAAAACTTATAGCGTTTTAAAATACTTAAAGGGATTACGAATGTTGACGCAAATAAACTCTTTTTAATTGATGACTTACCACGAACGAGGAGTAACGGAGTGAAACCAAGATGTAGATAGATACAAATTGACAGCACTAAATTTTTGGTTACCGATGATATCGTCAGAGTGTGTAATAAACTTCCACCTTCCATGGTGTGGTGAACCACAATAAAGTCTTTCAAACACAAACTCGACCACCATCTCCTCCAACAAAGTTTACGATAAGGGTTGTATGACTCAGCTTTCTGGTTGGTGTTTGACTACGTTTGCTTCTGACTATGTTTACTTTAGATTGAGTTTGTTTGTCATAGCGTTTACCCAAGGTTAAGGACACAACGCCTAGTTTAGAAACGGGGGTCTGTGTGGGCGGAGTGCTTATGAATTCTATGAAACTCACTCTCTCTCTCTCTCTTTCTCTCTCTCTATTTATCTATACATCTATCTATCTCTATCTGTCTAACTATCTATCTCTTAGTCTGTAGTTATGTCATCACTCGTGTAGATACGCACACACATAATACTGTTACTACATCCAATATTAGATAAATTACTTGTTGATTGACTGACTCAATACAATGAACATGACGCCGGGACATCAAAGGCCACAATCACTATACAATCATTCAGTAGAGGGAAGCACCAGAATCAGCAACATATATAATATTCAAAAAGAAAACGAGTGAGAAACAGATTGTAGAGAAGCGACACAATACCACAACAGGTAGTAATTAATTATTATAGAAAAGTATATAGAGAAAAAAAATTAATAACAGTGGTAGTAAAGAGGAAAATAAAGATTTCTTACTTCTTTATGGTAATTTTTTTTTATTTGTTTGTAAATGTTAAATGTTTTCACTTACTCCTTAATTAAAATCGCTATAATTCCTTTAATTTTTATTGTGTAATTTGTTTACCACAACGTTCACGAAATGAATTCCTTCCTTCATGAAATATAGTACATGTATATATATAATTTTTTTTTATTATTTTTTTTTTTTATTTGTAAGACTTTTCTGTACTTTTATTTATCAAACTCGATGTAATTATATAATCTTTACAGCATGTATTATTCCACAATTATGGTCATGGAATGTAATCCAATTTTGTATTCTGTGGCATTTCGTAATTAAAGTTTGATTTTAATTTTTATTGTAAAATGTGCGCTTTTATTTTTTTTTATTTACATTATTTACTTATACAATTATTTTTTCTAGTGAGCTGCAACGCCGGACTCCGTGGCCTTGGAAGAGATCGAGATGACACGCACGCACGTACGCACGCACGCACACGCACACACACACACACACACACACGCACACACACACACACACACACACACACACACACACACACACACACACACACACACGCACACGCACACGCACACGCACACGCACACGCACACGCACACACACACACACACACACAAAGGGTAAGTATACACTCAGCATATTCAGAGGAGCAAAGAGGTGTAGAAGAAGAAAAGAAACATCAAAATGAAAAGTGAGAACAATAAGCTTTAGAGTTTAATGATCTGCGTGAGTGGAGGCTTTGCGTGACTTGAAAAGTGTACTTTTATAAATGAGCAGACCAGGCTTGTGTAAAACGGTAGCATTAAGGTGAAGGTCAGGAGCTGAACAATAACAGTAAATA
>JAPQNM010000013.1:35127546-35142546 GCA_029783475.1 Metacarcinus magister | reverse complement strand
CCTTTGGTCTCGGCCCGCTGCCGCTACCTCTGCCCCGCAGCTGGGCGCGAGGTCTTAAACTCTTCGCCTCGCTCTTTACCCGTCAACCACTACGCTAAAATACATCCTCGTTTGGAACACTTTCTATGTAAATTGCGCCATTTTAAGCGAACGGTAAACGTGATAGCGGACGCTGAACGTCATCTCGGCCCCTTACAGTGTTTACAGTGCGACAAACAACACACGAAAGGCGGCAAGGCGCGCCTCTATGATGGCAGCCACCGCTGGTGCGCGGGGAATTATTGCTCACCAAACTTAGTTATGCTATTTGTTGTAACTAACTCACTCGGTGCAACTATAATTACAGTTCATATAAGATAAACGCTTATTTAAAACAACCACAAAGCTCGCACATCTCGATCACAAAATGTTCAAAGTATACAAAACTTCGATAACGCCATTCAACAGGTAACATTAAAACAAAATATTTACAACAACGTACTCGTATTGCCTCTGACTAGAACAAATCTGTTACGTGGCCTGTATGTAGTTACAACAGAATGTTGTTTGCTTCATCATAGTAGCTGTAAATCTGTTATGATAAGCAACAAATTAAATTCATCCATCCATTAAAAGCTCATCAAACTCAAATTTCTTCCCTGATTCTCTCTTATTTAAAAAAATTTATTAAAAAATCAGGACTAATTCCCTATGATCTTAGTGCTGTGAGAAAGTACGCGAGCAGGTAAAGTCCGCACACATGTCTCCTCCATCTTTAAATAAAATAAATAAATAAAAAACACATGATAAAATTATTGATACATACATTACTTCACTGAGCTACGACATATTTACATCGATAATAACAATAACATTGTGAACACAAATTCACGTCACTCAAACCTCTGTTACTCGACCTGAAAGTCAGCCTTCAAGAAGGGAATCTGTTGAGACACTGCCATTTAAGTTTTTGAGACAATAATGACTCGGAGTCATTAGAAGTCTCTGATGTGAAACTGTCAGTAGCAGCATCTCGACCAGAGTTTGGAAGATCGTCTTTTTCAAAACGAGGGATTTATACAGGAATAGACAAGCAATGAGATGGAATGAGGCGATTTATGTTTTATGCAAGAAAGTTTCCGTGATGGATGGAAGTGGTTGTGTCTGATTGGTTCTGAAATCAAATGTATCATCATTATCCAGTTAAGAGAATGGAGCAAATGTTCGTACACGGTTGGCATGTAAGCAATTTGAATTTAAGGAATGTGTTGTGTTTGTTGTAATAGAGATTTATGTATGCCTCAAAGAAGTGGTTTGGAAATACTGAATGTCACGGCAAAGATGAAAGCTTAGAAAATAATAAAAGGTCAAGAATGTTGGACGCGTCTCCAGGGCCAACAAGGATGACATTCTACACCATCTGACTTGCTTCACTTAACTTAGCAAACATGTTCATCCGCATAAAAGATCGATGTATGAAAAATGAAAACTGAAACTATTGGTAAATATTGTAATCTTTCAAAACTAAGATTCAAATAAATTTACTCGTCCTTAGATATGAAAAATCAAGTAACATTACAACTAGGAGGATATAGTGAAGAAGAAAAAAAATCATCAAAAAAACAATATTTTCTCAACTAGACAATGGAAAAGTTCAAAGGAATGTAGGACGACAGACAGCATGAGAAGAGGGAATGTCGTTGAGTTTCTATGTGCGACGTCCAGCACTAAAACGAAGTTGAGGACAATAAAAAAAAAGTTGGTGGAAGCAGAATAGGACCCGTTGTCAGTAGCCTCAGCCACTTGCCTTCAAAAGAAAAAAAAAAGTTCGTTTTTGGGAAGAAAACGTAGAAGAACATCGATATAATGTTGGAGAAGAAAGTGTATGTCGGAAATAGAAGTGACAACATTGTTTCCACACCTGAATGGGGACTTAACAACCTGCTTTCATATTATTCTTTTAGTAATAAGTATGAGTTCATTTCTATAAATCCATTATGTAATGTATATGTGCTACACGTTCCTAGAATTCTGTAAACAAAAAGAGATATTGTGTATTGAGAAAAGACTGAACTGTTCTCAGGTGTTACTGAAACACAAAGGGGAACGTTCAGAGAGGACAAGGGGACTGTCAAGGGAAAGCTCTCGGCACCCTCTCGGCCTCTAAATATTTCTCCCCGGTACGATTTTCCAACCGTGACGGCCGGTGTCTTGCTCCCTCCTTGTTACTACTACTACTACTACTACTACTACTACTACTACTACTACTACTAGTAGTAGTACTACTACTACTACTACTACTATTACTATTACTATTACTATTACTACTACTACTACTACTATTACTACTACTACTACTACTTCTAATACTACTACTATTACTACTAGTAATAATACATAATAATAATAATAATAATAATAATAATAATAATAATAATAATAGTATTACTATTACTACTATTACTATTACTACTACTACTACTATTACTACTACTACTACAACAACAACTACTACTACTACTACGTACTACTATTACTACTGCTACTTCTACTACTACACAAACCCATCCAGTCTGTCTTCATTCTACAACCGTCTTTTGTATAATCATCTAATTATCTTCCCCAAATAGTTTTCTTGTTCTGCACAATCGTTTTCGTTTCTCTCACCATTATTCTTAAACATTGGCGTTGGCTTCCTGACAGTGTTCGGGCATACAACCTCCTACTTCATTCTACAGTCCCGCTCTTGTGGACTTCAGACGTAATCTTACCAATTCCAGGTGACGTTCTAACCTTTCTTCTCCAAAGTCCTCAACATTTCCATCAGGATACTTACATTCAAAAATAATGATCCTGTAAGTAAGTAAGCAATCTAGCACTGCCCTTTCACTAACTACCCTCATTCAATAACCTTCAAATTATTCACCCTCATCTTTTTTCTAATACATTATTACTTTCTAACACCTTTCCATTTGTCTCTCAAACCATCAGTGACACTTTCGCTATTACCCTTAACGCATATTTCACTTCGTTGCATAATTAGTTATATTTCTTTTCGCAGGGTTTTTCAGATGCTTTCTCACTCATCTCTCATCAGTGTTCTTGTTTGTCTCACGAACTTTCCTCTTATGCTCTTCCTACAACTCCTCTACTTCCCTTCTCTGCAAGTTGCTGTCGTAGGTAAATTTGTTTCTTTATGATTAGTTGTTTCACACTATTGTTGTTTCATTCACTATTCTTTCCTCTTGCAACACCTGTCTTCCTCATCCTAAACAATTCTCTCACATAATGAAAGACTGTCTCCTTATCTGCTTTCTCCTCCTACATCAGGTCTTTCTTTCCACTATTTACTACCTTCTTTTATTCTTCTTCCATTCGTTATTTCATATTTCTCCCCTCAGTATTTTTTTTTCCTCCCTTGGTTCATTTGTTTATCGTTATTAGTTCTCATTTTTTGTACACTTTATTCGGAGGTAGTTCTGCACTTTCTCTTAACATATATGCTCTTTTTTTTTAACGTATATCTCTTAGCACGTGGTCTAAATGCGATTTTCTCCTCCTCCTTCACTCTGTTACGAAAATTTATGATTATCCCTCTTTTTGAATCATATATATTTCTTATTATCAAACCTTTTTCCTTCTCGCATATATTCCCCGTCTACCCTCCACATTAATTCACTCCAAGCACTCCGTATGCAATCGTTACTCCATCCCTGGCATTGACTTTCACCCTCACGTTTAGATCTCCCATTACAATCATTCTCTCACTAAATTTCTCTATACATTTCTTTAGCAATTCTCAGAAACTTTCCCTCTCCTCTCTACTCTTTCCATATGCATTAACTAGTATCCACTTCTCCTTGCCTATTACTGTTCTCATCCACCTCCTCCTTCTCCTCCTCATCCTCCTCCTCCTCCTCCTCCCTATCTCCTCCCTACAGTTGATCGTTAATGATAGTGTGCACGTACCATCACCCTCGTGCTCCCTGTGTTTTAATTGCTTTCATAGAACCTTGCCAGCCGAGTCCTCCCTTTGATGCATGATTCCACTTTTCTCAGACTTCTTTTTTACTTTGATTACAGCCACGTATATGCAAACACTCAGGCTGGAATCTTCCCTTTTTTTCTGCCTCTCTCACTCTCTCTCTAGATTCGTAGTTTTAGTGGTGAGTTGTGTGTTCTTTCCACAACCCTACGCTGTTCCTTATCGTATTGTTCTTTTTTTTGTATATATTCAACCCTAGAAAAGTGATCAAATCTCCATTGTTGTTTCAAATTCTTTCATTTCCGTCCATCTATATTTTTGTTCAGTTCTCTCGTGTAATAATCTCACCTCTCTCTTCTTTGTTCTATAGTTTTACAATCGATCTTCTGCATCTCATTAAGACATATGTTTGGCTTTATGATCTTTTCTTCTTGAATGTTCATAGTAATTAATATGTGTTCATTGTTCCATTTTTTGCATCTCTTGTTGTTACACAACTATGTATGATGCATTCAGATCTGCATTTACATCTTAATCGTGTTTTTTCTCTTGAATAGTTTTTATTCTTCAAAAGGCAATTATTCTCAAAACAATTTAGGTTTGTTAAGAATGTTAGTTTTTAAGCTTGCTATGGGACAGGGTGCAGAGGGGGAGGGGAGAGTAATGTCTCCCTGAACCCTATATGCATTGTCTTGGATGACCCTTTTTAATTAAGGAAGATATTAGAGAGTGAGGTTAAGTTTTACGATAGGTGGTACCACCATTAACAAATAAAATTCCCTGTAATTCCATAGTAGTATAAATTATATAAATGTATCAATAAAAAAACATTTTTATAGTGACATGAAATCCATCGACAACCCTTTCTTCTGTAGCTGTTTTGTTAAAGCTATTTCTGAAAGTAAGCACTGTTTTCTTGTTCTTTTTCAGTTTTCGTTTAGTTTCATATACTTTTCTCGTATTTCTTTTTCGTTGTTATCACAATTATTATTTGTGTAAGTCATTTCCGATTTCCAATTCAGTGTTTTCTTTCCATGTCAGAGTGATGATCCTCCAGATGTTCATTATAATCAGCTTGTTAGGCTTCCATAACAACCATGATTTACTGGAGCATGGCTGTAGGTTTACGACCATAAAACAAGGGAGCTTCCTTCATGTTCAATGCTGCCTGAGAAAGCTGCTTCCCCCTTAGTCAATTTTGCTTCCTAAATAGATAAAGTGCCAAGAACTGCCATCTCTACACACTTTGTGGCTCCATATTTGTTGTCACACATTCTCTTTGCAGTAAACAAGCACATTCATTTGTTGAATGAAAATAAACAAAAATACTTGTTGGAAGCCCTTTGTTACCCTTCACAACAAAATTAAATTTCAGCAAGTGGGGAGAGTGATAAAGGACAAGCAATATGTTGGGGAAAAACATGCCAGCGACACTTGCCTTTCCATTACTCGATTACACCAACTAAATAACGTCTCCATGATGGACAGCGGTTCCCTAAACTACGATACATGCAGTGGGCGAATTAATTATCTTACTCATTCTTTATCCAACTTAATATGGAATAATAGAAACCATCAATGCATATGTTTGTTTTCATTCCGACTAGACAATATTCCACTACGTTTCAGCCTCCATTGGACAAAACAGTCTTTTTTCGCTCACTTTACGTATATAATTTACCTTTTAATAACTGATGCGCCTTTAGTTTCCTACCTTTCATTCCATACTCTTACAGCCAATCATCACAATGACTAACAACACCAGCGATGAGGTAAACCAGAACAGTAGTTACACTAAAAATTCAAATTCCTATAATTTGAAGAGTATGTATAAAATGCTGATAAATTGACCGGCCCTCTCGAAGTGATGTTACGAAGGGTTAGTTCATTACAGTTGGGAGTTCAAAGGGTAGAATGTGCCACGATGTACAGTTGTGTAGTTAATGTAAGTTTATGTATCCTGTCTTGAAGGGAAGGAAGGTGATGAATGGCCTGGACGCAAGTGTCATATGCTATGTGTTTGAGTACCACTCAGTGTTTGTCATAATCATTATCATTTTAATTTTGTTATTATTATTGTTATCATCGTCTTTATTACCATCAATGTAATTATCATATCATTACTATCATTACTATAAATATTATTAATAGTATTAGTAGTAGTAGATCACTTTCAGAAATTAACCACAAAAAAATTTAAATAACAAAGACATTAAAAAATCGATTGTTTTAAAGTTATTCAAGTCATCAGAAGCAAAACCATCCTTGCTAAGAGTCTTCCATAGTCTTACAGAACGAAGTGAAACGCGGTGGTTCTAGTATAAATGAGCTGACACGCAATGAGTAGAAAGGAGTACAAAGAAAGAACAGACAACAACAACCCTACTGGACATAACGGCTGTCCGTGTTACTATACTCTATCATTATAGTATCTGCATGTTAGAGACAAAAGGACAGCAAAGTGGAAGGATCCTCCTCACCCACCCTTCCCTCCAGATGAAGCTGGCCAGAAGAGGGATTACCATCATGTAGTAGTATGGAAAAACTAGCATCACTACATATCACTGTGTTAGATAGGCTGTCCTGCTGATGAAAACAACAACACCAACAACACCAACAACACTAACACCAACAACACCAAGTCCCTCCATTGTTGTTAAGTCTCCCCCATTAAAGTAAACCTAACATCCAGCCCAACGAGGGACGGTGATGCCTCGTGTTCCCGCACCCTCGAGCCAAACCATAACTAATAGTTTCACCAAAAGAAATTTGTTTATAACAAATGTATATTTTAAGTTTAAATGCTTGTATTAAGATGCTCAACTATCACAAAAAATTCTGATATAACAGCAATAACAAAGTGATTTTTGTATAAATAAACACTGACTAAACTACTGAATGCACCGTACATCGTTACAAATTCAGTGAAGATTAATATCAATCAAAGGGGTGATGAGCTGCACTCTGTACGAAAACATGGTTTAACACGCTGGGGAGGATCACTCACCGAACACCGTGGAACATTTGTGGACGAGTAAATGTTACGGGATTTAAAGTTCATGTTTCATTTCCCTGTATAGCGTATAGACTACGGGGATAAAGGAGCGAGATTCACGCGAATGGGTCGTGTTTTACGAACAAAGCTTCGCAATACCAAACTACCAAAACAAAGCATACCTTCCTAATACAGACTGACCGAAGTGAATGTTTGAAATATAAAAGCATGATTGGTATTTACAAATATCTCAAACAGTATAATAATAACAGTTATAATTTGATTCACAAAAAACCCGCACAAGATGTGATCAATATTGAATATAACCATCAAAATTACGTAATCACTACATCACAGGGAACATAAATCAACAACTCCGGTGGCAGACATCATTGTTACCTCAAATTCACTATGTAATGATAAAGAACATTATTGTAGATTTATACAAAACCCAGTAAGTATCTGCAGAATGAGTTTGACCTTGATGACTGAAAGTACATTAATGTCACGCGAATCTTTAAGAAAATATACTGAAAATTTCCTTGTAGTGCGAGGCTTATTAGCTTATTATCCTTGGTAGGGAAAATACCTGAACGTATAATGAAAGACAAAGCTATTAATCACCTTGAACGTTATGCTGTAATCAGGGACTCCCATGAAAACTCTCGCGTGTCAACCTTATTTCATTTCTACTATGATATATCGTCTGTCCGTGATACAACCAACTCTGATACAACAAAATTACGTTACGTGTTTCTTCATCAACGATAGAGTTAGAACAATAGAGAAGAATTCTATCGTCGGTCGTGCAGTGTAACAAACCAAACTCGATCAGCGTTAGGAGTAAACTCGGTCATCATTTTCTCCAAGTAGACATTAACTGATCGACTTATTGTTTGAATTTAATTTTGTTTAGTTGTAGCAATACGGTTTGATTACTCTGTCTATCACCTTGTCCACCTTGCCTATATGGACTGTACGTGAATATAATTTTATCTATGTTTTAAAATATAGTAATACCATAATAGCACAAAAAAATGTAAATTAATTTGGCGATATGATTAAAATAGTCAGTGTATATTAGCGTGTGTTAATGTACATTGTTGGGGGACCTTTATGTCGTATGTACACCTCGCTGATGTTGCTGGCTCCAGTAGCTTTAACGAGGCTTAGTTCTGTGATTTATGGTGAAGATAAATTAACGATTTCTTCAAATATTCTGGTAAAGAAACGTTGTCCGGTATAATTATCCATAGATCAATAGGAGCGAGAAAAAATGAATTAAGGTTTTGGCTTAAAATTCTGGTAAATAAACGTGGTTTCGAAAAATTACTCATCGATCCGTAGGAGGTAGTAAAACGCGTGTGATTTTACGTACCAGTGATTTTAAAGTCGATAGCAATTCTTGAGTGAGTACCAACTGAACTACACTTTTCTTCAACTTTCTTAATGTAGATTTTTTTTTCTTTCATTTCCATGTTCCCAGAATGAGGACTTATAAAAAATAATGTAGTCCATATGAAAACATCTACAAACGTGAACGGAACCCTAAAACACGTTACTGCATCAGGCACACACTACAATCAAGGGTATTGCCTCCCTCTCCTATCCCCCTTCACAGTATCTTGGGTAGTTATTGTATCGGTCTGCCGTGGGTGGTATTGGCAGGATTGACAGTGGTTAAACGGCGTATTAACTTATAGCTATTTGCAGCTACTACTTGTTTTTTGAGAGGTAACATTCTTCATGCAAACGCCACTGGGACCTAATCGAATGCCTTTTGGTAGTCAAAGAAGATTACATCATACGGTACCTTGACATCCTAGCTCACGTACACATCATCGATTAGTCGAGCATGATCTGTCACTACGAAATACGAGTTTTTGTATTGATTTATTGACTTCAATAACTTTACTGCAACTGATGTTAGACTTATCGAACAGTGATTAAGAACTTATTTTCTATTTCATATTTTTTTATTTTGTTTTATTTAATAGTAACGTTATAAGGTTTACGAACTAGGCGCAACATTTTTTTTTTTTTAGTACCCGCGGCGATCTGTCATCAGCGGCTGTAGATTAATTGGGATCGATTTTTTTAAAGGTTTTTCTCACTTCATTTGTTTGTATTTCCCTTAAAGTGACTATTTCTTCATCGGAAACTGGATTTTTTTTATCAGTAGTTTAGGAATTGTCTTATCTTCTTTTGTAAAACCTTAACTGAGCGTTAGGTTGTTGCCATAACCCACGGCTCTTAGTCCACCAGGAAACACAAAACCTTCAGGAATTTGAATACAAAAAAGGGAAAATCTTCTTTCATAACCGAACTTCTTCCATAACCGAAACTTTTCAACTTTTCATTAATGTCATGAAAGAGAAAAAGCGATCCTAGGAAAATATATGCATAAAGGGCACCATGGAAAATGTTGCATCATATCGAATAAAAGTACTGTCTCATCACTTACTGCTACTGGCGCTTGAAATACAGTTTTTGCTTCTGAATTTGTGATTGCTGCTCAGTTGTTTGGCAAGGATAGAATCATGGAACTACAACAGTGCAGTATTCCAAATAAAAAAATATGCACATCCCATGAAAAGATGGACAGGAGTGTCTTGAACAAGATTTTACACATTGATTGGAACATACATTTTGTAACTATGCTAAAATAAAACATGTGTACAACAACACTAATACATATGTTGCATAAAAATTTATTATGAACACAATATTAGTAAATTCACTCGATGGCATAACAGCCATGATACTTGGTGGTGTGAGTGGTGAGTGTGTGAGCCAACACGGTGCTGAGCGGCGGCAGGTGCGAGGGCGGCGGCGTAACTCTCCTCTCCGCCTGCCACTCTGCCACGGCCAGGCACAATGTGAGCCAATTAAGCGGGTCCTTCCTGCTGATCCATCACCAGCCTGAGTCAACACATCCAGCCCTGCAGTTGCACATGGGAACGGCCATTCGAATGCGGGCCCGTCCACACAGCAGAGCCTCCCTCACCCTTGGCCAGTCGAGAGGATGTATCGCAATGAATGCTTCAATCTGTTTCAATTCTATACCCAACGAAAACTATATATGACTTATAGATTTAATTCACTCGCCGGTGATACGCTATCGATTCACATTCTAAAAATTGTTATCTACTATTCTTATATACCAAAGTGTTTCTCCAATAAACACTAACGCAACTCAGCTTGAAACACTGCCATCCTTTCATATACACACACTAAAAAAAAAAGAATAATAATAATCTGCCTGAACCATTCCCATCCGGCACAACGCTAGTACTGTTCCCTGCCAGACCAGGAGGTAGCATTCAC
Organism: Metacarcinus magister; assembly: GCA_029783475.1. Lineage (NCBI taxonomy): Eukaryota > Metazoa > Arthropoda > Malacostraca > Decapoda > Cancridae > Metacarcinus > Metacarcinus magister. Next base: position 35,132,260 of record JAPQNM010000013.1, on the reverse strand, counting down.
TCTTCGTTGCCATATAACAATCGCTTCATACATGTTCGATTTTACGCCCAACTTTGGATTCACCGATGAATAACTTTAATAGAAAGATGGTACCGTACAACCTATGAAAACAACTAAAACATGTGCAGTAATAGTTTACCTAAAATAATCATAAATTCCAGTAATAGGTAATTCATCATTAGTGGATGTAAAGACCTTAAGGATTAACAAGGAAATAAAGAAAGCAATTGTGCAAATTATATACAAGTGAAATTGTAGTGCTCTAGAGGTTCAGGAAGGAAAGAGCCTCCAGAGGGTCTTCAGATAACGGCGGGCATTATGGAATAAGGAGTTAACAACAAAATACTAGTGGAGAGAAAACGGAAAAATATTGAATGAACGTTAAGTCGTAAAGGTGTGTGTGTGTATGTGTGTGTGTGTGTGTGTGTGTGTGTGTGTGTGTGTGTGTGTGTGTGTGTGTGTGTGTGTGTGTGTGTGTGTGCACATAGACCCGTCAGAAGTGCACACACAGTCGGGGGTGGGGGGTGGGGGTTTAAGCCCCTCAGCTAGGAGCGGCCTGGCAGTGGGGTTGAACCGCCGCCGCGGCTTACAATTTGCATGGTTCGTTTCGTTCCCTTGCTTTGACATGTTGTGTAGGTGAGGAAGGTTGGCAGACAGAAGGAAAAAGCTATAGTTTTCTTTTCTTCACAATAATAAAAAGAGGAGTTTTGTTTTCTTCCTCTCTCTCTCTATCTATCTATCTATCTGTCTATCTATCTATCTATCTATCTAATATATATATATAGGCTCTCATTCAACCAATCACACTTAACCTAAATTATGATGTCATCACTTTTTGCAAAACTAATTGAAAAATAAAGAGACAAAGTGTAAAATTATTCAAATGTAATAGTAAATAATCTATTCAGATGAACATTGTTTGCCATCATGTACGTAAGTAAAACCACCACTGTTCATCAAATACAACTTCTATTTCTTCATATAACATTTCAGTTACCACTAAACAATAATACCGAAGAAAAATGTAATACAAAATAAAGAAAAAAAATGGCGGGGGTGTATTACGGTTTGAAAAATATGCAAATTACTTTTAAGATCCCCAATGAACAATATACCAATGAACACAAGGGCATCGTCTGTTTCATTATAACGTAATAGGAAGAAAAATATTTATGCTTAACCTTTACCATCACCAACATCACCAACACCATCACCATCCCCATCACCATCATCACCATCATCAGTAACGGCCATGCTAATTGTTAAGCACCCTACCTTTCCGTAACTTCAATATATAAACCAATAAGCAATGAACATAGTGGTACCATCCGTTTCACTGTCACGTGATCAGGATGCAAAATACTACTAAATACTATTAAAATACTACCACCATACAACGGTAGGCAGAGGAGTTACCGGCAAGAAGAAGATGAAGAAGGTGCAGTGGTCACACGACACTGCATATAAAAGTAAATCATTATAATCATATAGACAAAGTTATAGGAGTATAGAAAATAAATTGTTCATTGTTATTAGTCCTTGTTCCAATTTCAATCTTTGTAACAGACTGAACACAGTAAAGAATGTAGCAGCATGGAATGAATTAAGGCCGAGTGACCACAGGATGATGAGATGCAAAGTAATGCTGAACCTAAGAGAGAAAAGATATTCAGAATGAAGAAGTCAAATATCTGAACAGTTAAAGAAGTTAGATGAGATTGCGATTACAATTCAGAATAGGTAATCACAGCTAGTAGACGAGGTGAATGGAAATATAGAAAAAAGTGGACATAGACAGGATATGTCATGCGCCAAAGAAATAGTATATGAACTATTAGAGTTACAAAATTGGTAACCCAGGGATGGTAAAAGAAAGCAGGATAGACAGAGAAGTAAATGGAAAGATGAGATAAAAAGTTTTGTTAGGTTAGGTTAGGTAAACGGGAATTGACAGGCAGCTGATAGAGAGGAGTGGAGAAGGTTGGAGGAGTCCTTTGTCCTACAGATAGAGGCTGATGCTGATGATAATGATAATGATGATATTTACATATCTAGGGCAATTACACACTATTGTTGGCAAACAATGTTCATCTAAATTAATTATCTACTATCAATGGAACTAATTTCATTTTGTCTGTGCTTCTTTTAATTAAACCTTTTTTTAAGTTTTGCATATCCTGATGCCATAAATCAGGTTATGTGTGATTGGTCGAATGGGAGTGTGACGTCATGCTTCAGGGTGGTGCGTGATTGGCTGATATTTATATGGTGCTGTGATTAAGAACATTTCAGAAATATGCGTCCCTTTTTTCATCACACACACACACACACACACACACACACACACACACACACACACACACACACACACACACACACACACACACACACACGCACCGGCCCCCCCCCTAACACACACTTTAATTCCTTACACTGAATATTTTCTTGCTGGCCACAAACATGTTTTTTAGCCATTGTTAAAGTATGGAGTAGCAACACAATGTATGTCCTACGCTTCCAACCAAACATCAATACTCTGGACACGGCCTTTACTGTATCGATCTTCAGGCTTCTTCAAAGGTTTATTCTGCCCTTTGAATTGGGTGGTTATGATATACATGACGAGGATATTTTGGACTTTCTCCATTACATAATGCAGCTCGGAACAGTAGGTAATTATAATTATATATTAACGAAATATATGCCTTAGTATTATCATATGTATAAGTGTATGCAATACGTCCATGCTTTAGCTACATATTGAAAGATTGGTAATGAGAATTAGATCAATATGCATCTATATTCAAGCAAAGGAGAATGATTGTACGTAGGTGTCAGAAATTATGTTTATGAAAATATGTTCAAAGCAAGAGTTGTGAAGCTGCTCTGCATGGAAGAAAAAAATTCGGACAGTATGAACACGTACACTAAAAGTCTTGCAGTAGATCTACAGTATAAGAGGAAGTGATGGTATGTATGTATATGTATATATATATATATATATATATATATATATATATATATATATATATATATATATATATATAGTATATATATATATATATATATATATATATATATATATATAGTATATATATATATATATATATATATATATATATATATATATATATATATATGTATATATATATATATATATATATATATATATATATATATATATATATATATATATGTATATATATATATATATATATATATATATATATATATATATATATATATATATATATATATATATATATATATGTATATATATATATTATATATATATATATATATATATATATATATATATGTATGTATGTATGTATGAGTGTACATTTAATGCATGACAGTAAGCAGGATAAACTTTGGTAAGTTGAAACATCGTAGCACACTGAAATTTGCCTTTCATGACATGCAAATTTTATTTCAACACTAAAGAGAATCCGAGGGAGCAACATAAGTTCTTAACCCAAGGCCACAACAGCTGCTCCCATTTATGCTGTGCTTTGCGGCTCTCGTTTTTTATGGGCTTGGGAAGAGCAGGAGGATGAGCACATAAACATTACATTTCATGTGATGTTTCTCTTTTCTTTTTGTTCTGATTCAAGAAATATTTGCTTGCTCATAAAGGTCGATACAAGACGATATAAAGTCATATAAGTATCTCAATACTTAGTAATTTCATTCACAATTGTAAAGATACGTTTCCATCCACAACCATGAATGTTCATACGACTAACTCTTTTTACACACCTGGTCTCCTTTCTCCCAGCAAGAATTAGTAAATTTACTACATTGTGGGAATATGCATTTGGCAGTAAATTTAACAGTGTGTGGCTGGGAGCACAAAACAAACATCTAGAAGCATATTAAATTCTATTTTGCTGTGTCTGCCTCCGGTGTAGAGAACATGAGGCACATTCTCTTTCACAATCCATTTTGCTTGTGTGTGACGGGAGTTACATTGCTGTGCTGTGGGGTTGGAGAACACAATGATTCCATGTTCTCTAGTCACCAACTTGAGCTCTATATACGTATATTTGGCCTCTTAAAGGTCGCTGAGGTAAAAGTAATAAACTTTCTTCTGACCTCAACACTAATGGCACCTTCCGTATAACTTAGGTGTCCTTACAAACCATCAACTAAAGCTTTCCTTCCTGGAATTCTCCATTAAACACCAAAACGACACGGATAACTGAAGCTTATGTTATAATACCTCTTTACTTGGTGTTTTTTTTATGATAGATGAACAAATAAATAACACACAGCTAGAGTAAGGCAAAAAAAATCCAAAATAGCAATAGCAATATATTGACGATATGTGTTATTTTATTCATCTATAAAAGTTTCTCGAATTGAATCACAAGAGGCAAGTGAGCTGCATTTTGGAATACGTAATGCGGCCTCGATCTCCTTAGCTCAAATACCTTGGGAAATCAGAAGCTCTTTCGGTGCATCAGAACGACCAGAATACTCCACCAACGACATATTCTTTCAAGGTGATCGAATAAGTCTTCCTTCAATCTTAATAACATAAGACTCGTCCGTTCAAACATTAACTATAGAGTAGGAGTTTGTACTTATCAATATGGACAACGTAGAAGCATTAGGAAAACGATCTCTCTCTCTCTCTCTCTCTCTCTCTCTCTCTCTCTCTCTCTCTCTCTCTCTCTCTCTCTCTCTCTCTCTCTCTCTCTCTCTCTCT
>JAPQNM010000013.1:35115046-35117546 GCA_029783475.1 Metacarcinus magister | reverse complement strand
ATGTGAGGCATTGGAAAAGACCTGGATTTCAAAGGAAAGGGGAAATTTCGATCATTTATACACAATATTATAAAACAAACTTAATTAAAAATACCACCGTGTTTTTTTTAATGCGAAACTTGATAAACTTGACTACTACAATGATAATGTTTTATGTATATGTACATACATCTTGTTTCATTACATTAGGAGGAAAAAAATTCTCTCTTTTCTGTGCCATTTCGTCGAAGTTTAAAGACTGCTGAAAAAATGCATGATGAAACTCCCCTTTTCGGCATTACCGTGATTCACATATCCCTAATAGAGGCTGCTGGGTCGGGGCCGGGGCGGGGGCTTTGGGTTGGGCGGGACGACCCATGCATTGACAGACAGGAACCATTACGGTAGTGAACGACATTTGCGTCACTAATTCATGTCGATGACTGTTAAACACGGCAGGTGATTGGACAGAGCTCAGCACCCGCAGACAGATATGAGATTATATCGACACTCCATCATTAGTTTAGTCGGCAGCCTTTGCCCCACGCCTGTCCTCGTTGCCAGCCAGGATACTCGGCGGCGCCTCAGCTCAAGGGCACCGTGTGGGGTGTGCGGCGAGGCCGTGGTCCCGTGTGTGTGGGAGGACGTGGCGAGGTCGTGTAGGACAGCCATTTGATAACGAAGAGTGCAAAAAAAACTTTAAAAACGTACAATAAAGAAGATTGTTTTTACCTCAGACATCTGATATGTTTATTTTTGTCTGACGACATTTGTTTATGGATAGATAGATAGAGAAACAAAATACTGGTAGAAGGCTAGGTAAAGGAAAATCCATAGACATAAATACACACACACACACATATATATATATATATATATATATATATATATATATATATATATATATATATATATATATATATATACACACACACACACATATATTCAGTAAGGGCCAATGGGTCCGTGGAGATACTCCTTCCATGACCTTGTGCATGTCTAACGTTCAGCCTTCACACTGCATTACCTCTCGATACGCTCAGGAAAATACTGGCCAATGTGAATAGCACCTGTAATCAAGTACGGTTGTAGGCCACCACCTCCCCTGCTGCTGGCATACAACTTATTGCTGCTTTAGTAATTAAAGTAATAATGATGATACCAATAATAATAACAATAATGGTGATATTTCTGAGCATTATATTGATAATGATATTGGTAATGATAAGGATTATAATAATACTATTACTACTAATAATAATAATAATAATGATAATAATAATAATAATAATAATAATAATAATAATAATAATAATAATAATAATAATAATGATAATAATAATAACAATAATAACAATGTTAATAAATAATACAACGATGATGACGGTGTTCACAAGAGTCCTTAATATATGAATCAACTGGAGGCTCACCGTTCATGGCCACTTTTATCACTCACGTTTTATCCCTCCTTTTATATACATTATACATTTTTCCTCGTGCGTCACTACTGCCACCGCCACCATCAACGTCACCACCACGATCTCCACCACCACTATACACACCTCTTCCCCTCTTTTCATCACCACCACAACCACCACCGCTTGCATACACCCTCGCATCCCTATCCATCATTAATCCACCACCATCACCGCCACCAATCACCATTCCACCACCACAACCACCATCACCATCACCACCACCACTACCATCACCACCACCTCCACCATCAATACATAGATGACCTTCAGCACAACAAAGAAATTATTTAACTGTGAAGGAAGACATTTTGGCTTATCAAGTGTAAATTTACTTCATTCTAAAAGACTAACAGAGCTGAAAGAGATTTTTTGTTGTCTTTCAAGTGAAGCGTCATTCATGGGTGTTTAGGTTTTGAGTTGGTGTCTCAAACAGTTGTGGATCCCCTCACGCTCCCTTGATGGGGTGCTATGACAGTCTGGTGGGGCTCCGGCCACAGATAATATATGTATTCCAATATTCCTTATATGACGGGCCATCTCAGCACCTCTTGGTAGTGATAGCACCCTCGGCTCGACTCTACTCAGCTTATGACTAAACGAAGGCATCCCTAGTTTGAGGAAATGGCTGGTGTGATGGTGGCATGGGAGAGGTTGGTGGTACGGCACAGTACGGCGCTCTGAACACCGATTCACCACCACCTGTGTTGTTGTCAATTAACCAGACTTTGAACCAGAATTTGGTAACAATCTTTTTTAAAGAGAGAAACACGTGAAAAGAAGCACCAACCTCCTTCTGAATGAACACACCGATACCAATTTTTTTCTCTCTCTTATTACTTAAACATAGTACAAAAAAAGTTACACGTTGTTTATGTATCCATCATAAAGGCCTATGTATAAAAAAGTAATTACAATATACAAAATAATAAACAGGAAACAATCTGTAATACCGTTGTATATACGCACAAAGTGCAAACTGTTCAACACTCGCGGGGAAGTGTGGGAATCCACGTCATTTGTGGGTAGGTAGCTTTACTTGATGT
>JAPQNM010000013.1:35097546-35110046 GCA_029783475.1 Metacarcinus magister | reverse complement strand
ATAATGTGTGTGTCGGGCAGGTGTTTCGTGCTGCCTGAAACGTTAACTACACACTCCATCCACACTACATACTAACATTTCATGTTTTCTTGTCTTCCTTATCTTAAACTGCAATATATGTCTAGGATTACACTTGGGCTTAGTTAGCACGCAGACACGGGAGAGACATATGCGTTCCCGTCTTCATGTTCTGTAGCCTCGCTTACAGTGATGAATGGCTACTTTTAATTAGCTTTTCATTTGCTGCGCCTAACACCATGAGTTTATATACACGGGATATAATTTCCTGCAATGAACTCAATCATCCTTGAGGAAATTATTTTCTTTCTCGCTTCTACTTAAAAGGACGGTCATACCTGCTTGAAATAAACACTTATAAGTGTTTGAATAAGATAAGGAGCGAAAATGTATTGGAACTCTGGTTGCGGTTTCTATAAATGAACTAGAATGACTGCGGTTGTCTTCTGTAATGACGGGAAAGCAAGATTTTCATAATATTTATAATTTTTTGGAAAGATAAATGGTTTTTTTTAAGTATAATATGGGTACATAAAAAAAAAAACATGTACATTGTAGGTAAGTCATTACATTCATTATTCTTGGAATATTCATCACAAATTGGACACCATTTCACCTACATAAATAGAGTAACTTGAAAAGGTGGTGGTGGTGGTGGTGGTGGTGGTGGTGGTGGTGGTGGTGGTGGTGGTGGTGGTGGTGGTGGTGGTGGTGGTGGTGGTGGTCCAGGGTGCCGCGTGGAATAATTAACGGCGGAGGCCAGGTGGATCTTTCCTGTTTCTTGCCAGGAATATTTTTTTCTTCAGTATTAGTTTATAACTTTTCTTCTTCATCACTGCTTTCCAAGATAGGTAAAAAAGAAAAGTTGTTTGACTGAGAGTCTGTTTCCATGTGGCGTATGACTCGTCGCCCACTCTCCATCCTTACTCGCTGCACTATCTATCAGTGATGTAATTTACAGTACAGGTGTGAAGGATGTCAGCTAGTCAATAACTGTTGCCAAATACTAAAACTTGACTCCATCCACTAAATGTGTTACGTCATTTAACACTGGAACATTCCTATAGGTTAGGTGACACATAGCTACAGAGTTTAAACTAATAAAAAAAAAATTGAAAGAAAAAAATGTTTAAGCCTTCGTAAATGAAAAAAAAAGTAGGAAAGAGAGCAGCAAGCAGACAAAAAAATCTATCCGCCCCGCTCCCATTTTAAGGATTATAGTCTGCTCATCCGCTCCTGAAAATGAGAGCTGAGGATGGGAGCGTAGAACAGAAGAGCAGACTAGTGCTAGTAACTAATTTATAATAAATTACTTGTTATAGTCGGCTGATGCATCTACCATAGAGGTTATATGTGTACATACACGCCACTTCCTGCAATACATTATAGTAATGAAAAGGTTGATTATCATTAGTATTATCATCATCATTATCATCATTATCAAGTTACATATGACAACCTGATCATCTTTTGGAGTCTGAAAATTGCATTGTATAACAGTGTGTGTGTGTGTGTGTGTGTGTGTGTGTGTGTGTGTGTGTGTGTGTGTGTGTGTGTGTGTGTGTGTGTGGTGTGTGTGTGTGTGTGTGTGTGTGTGTGTGTGTGTGTGTGTGTGTGTGTGTGTGTGTGTGGTGTGTGTGTGTGTGTGTGTGTGTGTGTGTGTGTGTGTGTGTGTGTGTGTGTGTGTGTGTGTGTGTGTGTGTGTGTGTGTGTGTGTGTGTGTGTGTGTGTGTGTGTGTGTGTGTGTGTGTGTGTGTGTGGTGTGTGTGTGTGTGTGTGTGTGTGTGTGTGTGTGTGTGTGTGTGTGTGTGTGTGTGTGTGTGTGTGTGTGTGTGTGTGTGTGTGTGTGTGTGTGTGTGTGTGTGTGTGTGTGTGTGTGTGTGTGTGTGTGTGTGTGTGTGTGTGTGTGTGTGTGTGTGTGTGTGTGTGTGTGTGTGTGTGTGTGTGTGTGTGTGTGTGTGTGTGTGTGTGTGTGTGTGTGTGTGTGTGTGTGTGTGTGTGTGTGTGTGTGTGTGTGTGTGTGTGTGTGTGGTGTGTGTGTGTGTGTGTGTGTGTGTGTGTGTGTGTGTGTGTGTGTGTGTGTGTGTGTGTGTGTGGTGTGTGTGTGTGTGTGTGTGTGTGTGTGTGTGTGTGTGTGTGTGTGTGTGTGGTGTGTGTGTGTGTGTGTGTGTGTGTGTGTGTGTGTGTGTGTGTGTGTGTGTGTGTGTGTGTGTGTGTGTGTGTGTGTGTGTGTGTGTGTGTGTGTGTGTGTGTGGTGTGTGTGTGTGTGTGTGTGTGTGTGTGTGTGTGTGTGTGTGTGTGTGTGTGTGTGTGTGTGTGTGTGTGTGTGTGTGTGTGTGTGTGTGTGTGTGTGTGTGTGTGTGTTTGCGTGAAGCTTTTCCATCCCTCTCAATTAAACATCCGCATTTCCTGCAGAGATAATCCCCGGCCGTCCCTCACGCTGATGCAGACAATGTATTGCCACAATTTCAAGGTCGAACACAACCCACCCAGACGCACCAGAGCCAGACACACACTGACATCGACAGGAAACACAATGCTATTAGGTGCTCAAGAAGTCCAGGGATGCGTCGCAAACCTATCACTTGCTTCGTGTGTGTGTTGATAAATTTTGAGAATGAGTATCGCTTTTCTGATACAACGAACATACCATTAGTAAATTAGCAGAATACAATCTAGTTTATGTGAACAATTTTAAGTATCTAGATTATCCAAACCCAATGAAAGTAAAATAATTCACCAGTTTCAAGCAACAACTCTAGACTCTATTAACATTTCCAAGAATCTGACCCAAGGTCAAGGTTGTTGATGAAAGCTGCTTCCTTACCGGCATGATAACTTACTGCACTTCACAAAATGTTTCGTTTTTGTTATTAGATTATTCTTTACGGTTTTGTTCGTTCATTCTGGGTGCTTTACTATTCTCTGTCTACACCTCAATCCCCTTCATACGACAGGCTCCCCTTGCCCGGTTCTATTGTTAACCAGGGCACTTAGCTAATGACAATACGCTAGTGTCCACCGTCCCATGAGAGTCAAGTCGTCTTCCGTAAAGTCCGCTCTCACTGATTATACATGAATCTTGCCTACCGTCTCCTGGCGGCAAGATATTCTTGAAGGAAAGCACATCCTATCAAAAAATATGATAATAATAATTGTTGATTATATATATATATATATATATATATATATATATATATATATATATATATATATATATATATATTAACCTCTTTGAGTCCACTACAGGACAAAAGCCATCCCCCAACCTTCACTCATCTTTATCGACTGCCTTTCTATTCTAGGCCACCCCAGCAACAATTTTATCTCATCTCTTCATTTAGCTCTATGCCTTCTTTTACTATCTATGTATTGTCATTTTTTACTCTAGGTGTCCATCTAGTAAGTGTTCGGCGCATGACATGTCTTGCCCATGTATAACTTTGGTCTACTTCTATGCTCCTCTATTCCTATCTCTCCATAGTATGCCAAACATTTCAAGACATTTTTCGGACTTGCGTTTATGGAAAGTAAGGATTTGGGTATGTGTGTAGGTGTGTTTGCGGAAGCGGATTTTCGTTTGTGGTGGCAATCTCTAACACACACACACACACACACACACACACACACACACACACCCACACCCACACCCACACACACACACACACACACACACACACACACACACACACACTGGTGCTATAAGATAAAGCAAAACATCAAATTGAAGGTGGCCAAGAAAGGCATAAAGCTTCCAATGTGTTTCTCCGGGACACGCAGAGTTCCCCACTAAACCCATTTTACGAGTACATACAAGACTCTTTTGTAGGCTCTTGAGTCTTTCTTTGTGACAACTGGAAACCGTTTTGTTCGTGGAAATTTTATGCAAAAGAATAAGAATGTAAGTGGAAGAAAAAAATAATTCTGACCTGCAAATTTTCTTCATAGTATTCTAATGTTAAATATGATAAAGAAAGATGTAGTGTTTTCACCAAAAATGTTAACGTCTTGTGTAAATTGTTCTTTTGACGGAATAGCTACTTCCACTCCACCCTTTCTATCCACCAACGCCTTGTGCCGCCGTGACAGACACTCAGACATACAAACGCTAGGCGAGGTAAAAGAAAACCGAATGAGAAAAGGAAAAAAGGCATCAATGATACAGTGAATCAGGTAAGAAAATCAAGGCACAAGAAAAATTTCCCACCAAGAAAGCACTAAATACACTGATTATACTGTACTTATAAGAGACTTCAATAATAATGATGCTGGAAAGAAAACTGGACATTCAAACATTTGAAAGCTAGGAATAGAGGAAAGGAATGACAATGGCGAACACTTAGTATTTGACTGAAAGTTACAACATACATACATGATAACATTTCCATTCACCAAAAAAAAAGTTTAATAAATTTATAATACCCCGAAGTGATCAACCAAAAATTAGATATACCTCATAATATCAGACAAAAGAAATGTAACTATTATCAACAAAGAAAATATACGAAGTGATCTCAGGTGGTGGGCGGTTCCAGAGCAAAACCAGTACAGATACTTAAAAAAATAATAAAAATAAATGGAAAACAGTACAAAAAATCTACAAAATTCTGACGCAAATAAACTTGAAGCAATGAACACTACTTTGACAACAACAATTAAATAAGGTGCAGAGACAACAGGGAACAAAGACCCTCACAAAGAAAAGTATCGATCACGTACATCTTAACTGGAACGACACTCGGCCAGGCACAGCCACGTAGTCAAGGGAACCAAGTAGTAATCACAATAAGGTTGTACTCTCCAAGAGGTGAGGTAACGACTTGTTCGGACAGAGACACACGGCTTGGGCCATCATCTCTAATTTGAGCGTTGTAATCACTCTCTCCTACAATCATGAGCAAGATAAAAGGATACAGCTTTGGCCATCCCATCTGCTTACTCATTACCATTTACTGAGAGATGAGAAGGATCCCAGCAGAAACAAGCCATATGTCCACGCTTATGGCACTAAATTATCCGTACAAAACATTTATTACACCTGTGTCAAGAGAATACATTTTTACAATCGCGAGGAAACCACAATAGATAACGTGACTTCCCACCTGTGACGGATTCAGTTTACGAAGTAGCTTACTAATAACATGGCAGACGAGAGCTCGGCAATAAAAATGCAAGCGTATGGAAGAAGACAGCCACATCGGGTAAAATCTTGACAAATAGCTCCAAATCTGACAAATCAGACTTAGAACTGTCTGTAAAAACTGGCGCGCAGCCTTTGTGTGGGGATTCATGATCTAAAAACATGGACCTGATGTCACGTTCCGATGGGTTTGCCTTTAGTGCTGGTAGCGATCAGGCGAAACCAGGTCTCCATTAAGTAAACCATTTTTAGAACTGTGGAGGAATACTGTCCTGTACAGCCAACATTTCACCGGGGAATGTTTCAAGCCCCTGAGCAGTCATCCAACTTGATGGCCACAACCCATTCCTACCATCAATCTGCCAGGCTTGTATTTGTTGCGTTTCTTTCAATTGTGCATCAGAAGAAAAAAAACACGCGGTATATTTTACTTTACGTGGTTAACTCGATATGTACGTACAAACTAAATCCAATATCACTGCATAAATAAGAGTTACAATATAAAGTAAACACCAGACATCAGAAGTCATATGGCAACTGAATCACGGGAGCGGTGTGTGTGTGTGTGGGTGTGTGTGTGTGTGTGTGTGTGTGTGTGTGTGTGTGTGTGTGTGTGTGTGTGTGTGTGTGTGTGTGTGTGTGTGTGTGTGTGTGTGTGTGTGTGTGTGTGTGTGTGTGTGTGTGTGTGTGTGTGTGTGTGTGTGTGTGTGTTTGATAGTTAAACAAGGTGTACCAATACGGAAAGAGTGAATATTGGGAAACGTCAGAGTTAAACCAATAGAGATAATATAATATAAGGGTTATTGCAGCTCTATGGAATAAAAACCAAGACCAGTGCCAATTCAACGTTCAGTTCGGGAGTGTTGCCTCGCTTCACACTTAATTCAATAAGATGAATGACGGACGTGTTTTATATTTACAAACATAAGAAGTACAGAAAAGATTTGTAGAATGCCTTGCTAAACACTGCTTTGCCTGTACTCACCACGGTCGCCGCTGTGCCTTGCAGGACGTCACATCCCTTGGTGCGTAAGTCCTCAGTCACTCTTGCGTCACATTCTGATCAGAAAGAAATGTTTAGGTTATTATTATGGTATGTTTATCCAGACCTGAACCCAACAAACTGCATGAGCCTACACGAGTCTGTAAACTGAACGCTGATAGGCTACTTTCAATAATGTTGAAATATTGTAATAACACCGTAGTTGCAAAAGCAATGTAAGCTATATCAATGCCAATAGAATATCACATAGATGTAAACATAATGACAGTAGCCTATCAACACTCGGCTTACAGACTACCAAAGGCTCATGCAGCTTGCTGGATGAATAGACTACAGTTTTAATTAATATATTTTTGCTGACATACATTGCAGGAAAACTTCGGTGCATTGTGGATACAACAATATAAAACTACAAGAGTCTGAATATTATAATACTTTTCGTTAAAAGGAAAACAACTGCAGTATTTTACAATGTTCATGTTTACCGATAGAGGATTGCTAAAAACTGACATTATTATTTGAATATTTTCATAAAATAAAATAAAAAGTCGACTAAAATAGTAACTCGCAGCTCTCATTCTTCAAGACAATTATGCAATGTTGGAAAAAAATATATATGACAATAGAGAGAGTATAAACAGACGCCACTTCCGGTATCCATCCTGTTACAAGCCGCAAACAATTTTATTTTTCCTCACCTTACCACCTTTTCTTCAATGCAGGTGGCAGTGATTTTGTTAACTTTTTTTCTTCTCTTCCTCTTTCTCTAATAGCTATTTTTTTGTTTGCGCTTTTTGCTAATAATTCACCATTGAACGATTATTGAATTTTGCCTTTACACTTTCTAAATTTCGTTTGTTATGAACACTCGAATCCGCTTCTTCCCCTTTTTTCCTTCAATGTCGTTACTGCAAACCTTCACGATAAAAGAATGGCAGCCCACCTCAGGAACCAATCAGATACTGCTTCCCGTAACCTTTCCTTTATGTTGATGAGACCATCCATAGGTGACATTTCTTTCCTCTCTCTCTTTCTTTGACTTTCTCATTCTCTCTTTCTCTTTTTCTTTCTGGGGGAGCAGCACTTCTTTTCTTCTATGGGTGCCTAGGAGCTAAGTGAGAGGAGTGTATATGTACGTGTGCATGGGTATGTATGGGTGTCTTGTCTTGGCTACTTTCCTTTTGAGGTATAACAGCATGTTGTATAAAAAGATAGATAATTACTATTAATAGTATTATTATTGTTATTATCATTACACACACACACACACACACACACACACACACACACACACACACACACACACACACACACACACACACACACACACACACACACAAACACACCACACACACACACACACACACGTACATCAGGAGACCATTAGCTAGGAGTGTCGCCCGCCGCTCCCCGCATCATAATTAGCAGGTTAATGAACCGCTCGCCGACATGAATAATACTCAACAATTTCACAGCTAATTTCCTCACCTTCATATAAACTGACTCGCACAACTGTGGCCTATGAATCCTAAATAAAACATTAGTATCGCGCTTCTCCCCAGGCCGGAAATAACAAGGTCATGGGCTGCCACAGTGGGGGGTCACGGGGGGGGGAGGGGAGTCAACTGCATATGTGATGCATCCCAAGTGTGCCTTCAGAGAGGAGGACAGCCCATCGAAACTACCCATCTTGAGACATAATTATACATACATTGTTAGTATTGGATGGCCACAATGAAAGTGTTGTATTCTCAAGATTAGCATGAAAAAAATCAAGTGGATGACATCTTCAATTCACCAAGAGTATCGAAGAAAAAAAAATCGTAAAGTATCACTATGGGTAGAGCACAGAAGATGGGTTGGCTTGGGTCTTATATCTTATCTGAGATCTTTCTACGTGCACAATTGGCCTCAGAAGACAGGATTCTTAAGGCAAATCTGAGCGTGTGAGGAGCTTCAAGTACACATAGTCAGGTTTGCTTGAGCTGAGGAGTCTCTTCAACCGTCCTGAGAAGCATAGTCCACCAGAAGTTATAACAATGTACACCACGCACGGTCTTTGTATGTACCCTACCCAAAGAGGGATAGGAACTACGACCTGAGAAACCCATCTGGCTCTCAAGATAACTCAGTCTAATCCTCGAGCCAGCTATTCAATCCAAGTTAATTCAGTCTGGCCAGTGAGTAGTACGTGGTTTGTACACCTTGCTCTGTGTATACTGAATTATCAACATTTTTATTAACCAAGATTATATTTGACAACGGAAATTCCAGATTCTCTTTGCTTTTCCATTTCATTTAATCTTATTTTTGTATTCAATTAAGTCTCACTCATCAAGTTGTCATATATCTTGAGAAGAAACTTAGTGAACCCATAAAAATAGAACGCTGAGATAACCTTGGAAAAAATAAGAAAGCAAGCCAGGTACACTATATACCAATTATAACAGTTACTTGAATAAACCATGTGAGTGTATCCTTAACGTTATATATATTTTTTCTAATTCCACTGCTAGTCTCATGGATCAATTAATCAAAGCTTTACCAAGAGATAATCTAAATGTCTTAACTGTTTCCTATATTCTTCTCGCATTGGCCTAGCAAACCAACAGTATAAGTTTCTACAACGTTTCAGTAGTATTCTTGCACTTCGTAGTACGCAATACGCGCAAAATGTGTTGGTTTCTTTTTTGCTGTGTTGGTGTCACAGACTAAGTGAAGGTAATGCAGACAAACTGTATCTGTCCTGCACTGTTTATTGTAGACCAAAATGAAGAAAGCTCGGAGCCTAGCCGGGCGTGAGTTAACAGAAGAGATGCCCAGCGATGATTGAAGAATTTTGGCAAAGTTAGGTGCACAGTGAAGGTGTGAAGAGATTAATCATATGAGAGATGAACTAATAATGTCCAATGCCTACATATATGTAAATCTTCGTCATATACCTGTAATAGGCTAGTATTAATATATCCACTTTTTTCTCTAAATTGTGGTCATGATGTGTTCAACTTTGGTCTGCTCCTTAATCTATGATGCTCACTTCCTATCTCTCCACGATATACCAAACATTATTCTCTCTATTCCCCTGTGGGCACTTTGGAGTTTTCGTTCCAGGGCTTTCGTAAACTACTGATAATATATCGTCTATATTATAGCTATATATCGTCTTCAAATACCGGTAACTTAACTATTATAAAAATATCATTAAATACTGGTAGCTAAACTATGATTGATATATTGTCTTTACATTCAGGTTACTTTGCCATAATACTATTTTCTAACAATTATTTGTATTCTAATGTTGTATAAAAATTGTGTTATAATGGATTTTAATGGCATTGATTATTATGACAAAATAATAATAATAATAAAGTGCTTGCCAGATGTCGCCAGAACGAAAACATATCTGAAAACCGCGACAACACTTCCTATCGCGACTATACAATACCTTTAAAAAATGCATCGGTCTAGTTAGTTCTCAAGTGTCATCAACGCAGTTCTGGCAAGAGCAAAAGTTGTGAAAAGAGAAAAGAAAAAAATGAAACTGCCTGAAAGCTTACCAGTAACGGGAATGAAGGAGTGAACATATTGTTAACTCTTACATTAATGAGGCAGACATAACAGGAATGAGAGAAAGCAGAGGGGCTTGTAGAGCTGGTCTGCTGGAGGAAGTGGAAGGAGGGGGAAGGCAGTTAACAAGTTCAGAAGAGCAATAATCATGAAAACAGTGTAAGAAGAAAGCAAAGAGAAGTAAGATGATATCCTATTGAGAGAGAGAGAGAGAGAGAGAGAGAGAGAGAGAGAGAGAGAGAGAGAGAGAGAGAGAGAGAGGAGAGAGAGAGAGAGAGAGAGAGAGAGAGAGATTGCAGACAGCATTTAAAGAAGAGGAACCGAGTCTATCTTGCTTAGAAAAGAGCTGTGTGAGCAAAGGCAACACGGACGAATAGCATGCTCCATAAAAGGACGAAATGTGGATAAGACGCTGCCAGCATTTGAAAGGTGTTGGAGAAAAATTATTTGCGCTGATGTAGAGCGACTAACATAATGGTAGCTGGTTTAACAAGAGGAGGGATTTTCACTCACGATTCTTGTTGAAGAGCCCGAGAGTGTTTGATGCAGATGAGGTGAGATTAGTGAGTATTGCGTGAGGAAAGGATAGTTGTCAGCAAAGGTATAACACGTTAATTGAAGCTTTGTTGGGGTTATAACAGACCTCCACGTTCTCCCTCTATCTTTCAGAAGTAATATAGGAATTATGGAATCATGCAATTCTGCATCACCCTAATGAATTGTGAGTTCCAAAGACCTCATAGAATATTGGTTTAGTACCGGTATAAAATCTACAAACCTTTTTTAAGTGAGGTTTTTATGTGTTGACTGTTATGGGAGAAAAACTCACACGTGAAATAATTAATCGTCATGATTTTTTTCTTAATATGAAGAACGATAACTAATTATGTCATTGAGGTATTATGTCGATTAAGGAAAAAACACCACCTTGCGGGGTGTTGGATAATGCCAGATAACTGTTACTCAATCTAGTTTCCTCTCACTGGAGGAGTATTATTATATAGTATTATTATATTATTATATAATATAAGACGTGTTAAGCCTGTGAATAAATCACAGAGGATGGAAAGTTACATCAGTTCACACGTGATGTCAGCCAGCCAGCCAGATAGACAGAGAGACCTGCATTGCTAATAAAGAAAATATATATTAAGCATATTGGATCAAGCTTCTTTAAACTGCACAATGTAAATTGAAAATTTTTTTATAACTATATAAAATATAACTGAAGAAAAACTTAATACTTACAAGGATGAAACTGTGTTTCAGATACATAGTATTAGCTGTCCATGTTTTTGGCAACGTGTGCAAAGTTGGTATACTAGATGTACAGTGTTATTTTACACTGATAATAGGATTTAATTTAACTCTATTTTTCTCTAAATCTCTTCTTAGTTTTCCTCTCTTTATACTCATGTGAATATTAAACAAGGGAATAGAGAGAGAGAGAGATAATAAAAAACAAATCTTAATCACTTTCCAACAACGTGCACACACAAATACATGCAGAATGAAAGATAAAATAAGGCAATACCGAAGCTGCAGAGTTGTATGATAAGACAAGCACACCACGAGTCCACCACAAACACGTCCCTGTCTGTCGTCATGATCGGTGTGTTTGTTGAGCAAATATATAAAAGACAGCCAAGAAAGCGAGGTTCGGGGACGAAGTTGTCTTTTCAAGTGCGACTGATCTAGAAACTAAGAGTAAATAAAGAAGTGTATGATATTCTCGTTGTAAGCTATTATAACAGAATATCATTTATAATTAGCTAGTCTCTTGCACAAACTAAGTTTTCTTTCATGTCTGAAGTAAGTACTAGAAGCTGAGTTTACAAGCTGGAGATTAAAGAGAAAAAAAAAATTAGTGAGAGAAAGAATAACACATAGCTGGAAAGGGAAATCAATTACATTCCCGTAAAAAAAAGAAAAAAAAGTATACCTTCTTTCACCTCGCAAATTTTTTCATGTAAGAGGAACACACTTGACAACCCGGAGCCCATCCACCTTTCCCTCAAGACAATGTAATGTTTCACTTGGGTCATAAGCTTGTCTCAGAGGCTTGTCCCTGGACTTGCTTCCACCACACTTACCATACAATCCATTCACTCCCACTCACCATGACCGAACCATTCAAACGGTCGTCCCATCACTCACACGCCTGTTCCACCTCGTTCCGTCCCTCGCCACGGCCTCATTATCCTCAAACGAGAGAGAGAGAGAGAGAGAGAGAGAGAGAGAGAGAGAGAGAGAGAGAGAGAGAGAGATAGAGAGAGAAAGATAAAGAGAGAATATCTGTTCACTCTCACTCTCTCTCTCTCTCTCTCTCTCTCTCTCTCTCTCTCTCTCTCTCTCTCTCTCTCTCTCTCTCTCTCTCTCTCTCTCTCTCTCTCTCTCTCTCTCTCTCTCTCTCTCTCTCTCTCTCTCTCTCTCTCTCTCTCTTTAATGCATTCATATCTTCGCAGAAACTGGGGTTGCGGTGGAGTGGTTAGCGAGTGGGCAGGTGACAGCCAACTCACCTGGCTGGCCATTTACCCTTCTACGGTTGGTTGGTAAATGAGCACTTAAGGTAACACTTGAAATAGCACTTGAATGGTGAAGGTAAATGTGGTAACCTGGCTAATGTAGAGGCCGCTTATCCCACCACACTCAGTGAATAACCTGCCTGAACCTCAAAGGCCAGGGAGGGAAGCGGAGATGTGCACTGTTGCTCAGCGCCATGTAGGTGCGTACGTTATAATTGGAGATTCATGTATCTTCATAATTTTTTTC
>JAPQNM010000013.1:35090046-35092546 GCA_029783475.1 Metacarcinus magister | reverse complement strand
GATAATAGATTACTTAGTTAACAATAAAAAACAAATATATAACTAAAACACAAATGAGTAACATAAACATTAAACAACAGCTTGCGGGAGAAACACGTGCATTACATTACACTTACAACTAAGCTGAGTAAGACACACAAACTTAGCACTAGGAAGTATAATTATTCTGTCTGGCGTGGTAATGAAGCTATGCCAGCACTCTGCGTAACGGGACTGATAAAATCGTGTGTTCGCTAGCCGAATATTCTGCTGGAGTGAGCAAACTTTTCTGTTTATACTTTGCGTGAAATGGTCCTCAAAACATTCTCTCAAATAAAAATGTGTATAAACTTTTCCACCCTTGTTAAGTGAATTATTTTTTGAGTTCACTTTGAAAGGAGAATTAGCGTTGTGTAGTCCAAATTTGGAAGCGAGGGGACACGAGG
Organism: Metacarcinus magister; assembly: GCA_029783475.1. Lineage (NCBI taxonomy): Eukaryota > Metazoa > Arthropoda > Malacostraca > Decapoda > Cancridae > Metacarcinus > Metacarcinus magister. The sequence goes on along the minus strand of JAPQNM010000013.1, from coordinate 35,092,121 downwards.
ATGGGTTTTATTGAAGTTTATCTCGTGGAAGTAAATGTTGAGTTCCGCGCCACTACGGTGAGGGGGAAGCAGGGGGAGAAGGGGAGGTGGAGGCGGTGTCCGGGAGTTATTCGACCATCCTTTGTATCCTTTACGAAATATTTACTGACCGTGGCAACAGTTGCTCGCTCAACCTCTTTCTTCTGGTTTGGAGACGTCGCCACTCCTTCCTGAGGTAAGTTATTATACGTATAGGATAAGTCAGATGTGTCAGGAAAGGGACGGTATAAAAAAATATTTATTATAACGTCCCTAGTATTATTTTCTATACGAAGTTTTTCATAGCTATGCCCCTTACTATTTTCTAGCAAAGATATATATCACTATCACTTAAGGAGAGATATAATTGTAAAAATGGTAAGAAACAAATAAGTATATAAAATCAAACTTAACAAAATCCTGCTCCACTATTTTATCACAGAATAATGTTGGACAAAATATAAAGGAGGAGGAAATTATCATCTTGAGATAACCCTTTCTAAGGCTAATACTCTTAAGAGGGGAAGGCCGCACCGCACCGCCGGCCAGGAGTGCACATGACTCCTTCCTGCCCCGGCCTCGAGATGTCCTCCTTTATTACTTGTAGGAGACCAGAATAATATAATTTCGCCTTGTATCATACCAACTTCTTTTTTTCATTGCGTTTCCCTCTGTCTCTCCCTCTCTCCCTCTCTCTCTCTCTCTCTCTCTCTCTCTCTCTCTCTCTCTCTCTCTCTCTCTCTCTCTCTCTCTCTCCTCCGAAACTGAGTGTCTTACATAAAACTAACAAGAACGTAAACTCAACTGAATAAACTAAGTAATTTGGTGAAGTGGTGCAAAGTTGGCAGGAGCCCCTCTAGTACAAGAAGAAATAGTCGAGTAGCGTGAGGTAAGTGTGTTGAAAAGACTTTTTGTACATCAGTAAGTTAAGGTGACCGAGCACTGGAAACAAAGGGTGATTGTGCCAATGGTTAAGACGAAGTTGTGATGTATGTAAGGAATTGGGGAGTCCTTCTTCTTCTTCTTCTTCTTCTTGTTGATGTTCTTGTTCCTGTTCTTCTTATTCTTGTTCTCGTTCTTGTCGTTCTTCTTCTTCTTCTTCTTCTTCTGCTTTCTTCTATTTTCTTTTTTTCTTCTTCCTTCCTGTGTCTCTTTCCCCACGATAATCTTATCATCTGTTAATCCTATTATCATTTTTCTCCTCTTCTTGTTTAGTCATTTTCTTTCTCTTTTCCTATTTCTTTTAATTTCATCTCTTCCTCGTTCTCCTCCTCCTTCTCCTTCTCCTTCTCCTTCTCCTCCTTCTCCTTCTCCTCTTCCTCCTCCTTCTCCTCCTCCTCCTCCTTTTCCTACAAATTACTTTAGAATTCAGGTATCTCGACTATTTTTCTTTCCAACTCGCAGTCCATAATACTACCACCAAGATGATAAAATAGACAGTCAACTCATTTTTCATTTCAGTCTGCCACTATTTCGTTTATCTGCATGTGTGTGTGTGTGTGTGTGTGTGTGTGTGTGTGTGTGTGTGTGTGTGTGTGTGTGTGTGTGTGTGTGTGTGTGTGTGTGTGTGTGTGTGTGTGTGTGTCGTAAGTAATTACATCTTCCTCCTAAAAAAAGACAACAGGTGGGGAGGGTGGGGAGGGAGGAGAGAGAGAGAGAGAGAGAGAGAGAGAGAGAGAGAGAGAGAGAGAGAGAGAGAGAGAGAGAGAGAGAGAGAGAGAGAGAGAGAGAGAGAGAGAGAGAGAGAGAGAGAGAGAGTAATGGAATGGCCTAACATACACATACAAAATAAAAATTCGAAATTCGTTTTCCATTTCGATCAATTCAGTTTAGTCAACGTTTTGTTCGTCACGTGATCGCTGTTTCGGAATCCCGTTTGGCTATTGGCTATGCATGAAGTGTTTTCATGGTTATTTCATTCCATTGACTTCGTATGTTTGTGTTGCATGTATGTGCTAATCAATGCTGATCATCGTGCCATGGGACACGATCCTAAATTTCAACATGATAATTTTATTTCCATTTGCGATAAAGAATGTTAATTTAGTGAAATAAAA
>JAPQNM010000013.1:35067546-35085046 GCA_029783475.1 Metacarcinus magister | reverse complement strand
GTCTATGTTAGCATGGAAAGTTTTCAAGAAAATTACTTTTAAGTAATTTTTCTTTCAATAACTTTTTAAGAACTTATATAATATTTATCAAAATTTTTAATTATAGTAAATATATGTTTTAATCCAAATTCACTTAAAAAAATATATATCCAGGTTCTCTTAAGGCCTCTCGACTCCCCTAGCAATCCTCTGTGGCCGTTTAGAGGGTCGCATATTAATATTACAACGATAATGATATGAGCATTAAGTATTAAGCTCTGTGTGTGTGCGTACGTACATGTGTGTATGCGTGTGTGTGTGTGTGTGTGTGTGTGTGTGTGTGTGTGTGTGTGTGTGTGTGTGTGTGTGTGTGTGTGTGTGTGTGTGTGTGTGTGTGTGTGTGTGTGTGTGTGTGTGTGTGTGTGTGTGTGTGTGTGTGTGTGTGTGTGTGTGTGTGTGTGTGTGTGTGTGTGTGTGTGTGTGTGTGTGTGTGTAGATGCCCTCCGGACATCATCCTTTCAAGCATTGACACACTCGTCACAGGATTTGATAAACGTAACAAAAACAAAACGTATGAATTCAAAACGAATTGGCTGTTCATCACTGTTTTGCATTACTATTTAGATGTGATTGGTTTCATGCTAAATAAAAAATTCTCACTTTATAACATATGCTCTATTGATGTTGTATTTACTTTTTCATTTAATCATTCGAAACCAATTTTTTTTTGCCGCATGGTAAGCTCTGATCTCCGTCCTTCACGTATATAGTGTTAAACTGTGACATATGCACGATAGCATCCTGTCGCCCTTTAGTTTGAGGTGACCTTGGTTAAGATTGCAAGTCCAAGTGGCTTTCCAATCTATCCTGACGCGCATTTATTCACCATCCGCCGCAGGACAAGCTGTACCGTCTTGCCTGAGTGATGGTCCTGCATGATATACCTTTGCCGTGAGCCTCCCTAGCCCCGTCCGTAACGATTAAGCCTTACTGCCGAAGGATATCTCAGTTAAATTATGAGTTTTGCGATCATTAAGACATGCAAAAGTCATTGGTATTTTTGTTTTCTTTATATCTTGATCAATAAAGTTTTTGACAGTGAGTTAATGATTCGTGGTTATTAACTAAGCGAAGTATTTAATAACTTAAACTGTTTATATACGAGATCACGGTACTTGTATTAGGTGATAGCCCTTTCATTAACTAAATTCCAATAATCATGTTATTTTATGGTTGTCTCATATCATAAAACTGATTTTCTGTATCGTATAATTAATGTATCATTGGGCTTTGGTCAAATATTATATGTATTTCGTCGATTGCAAGCTGTATATAAATTGCATATATATATATATATATATATATATATATATATATATATATATATATATATATATATATATATATATTGTATATATATTGTCATGAACGGCGGTGTGTTTCATAAGTCTTGAATCTCCACCATTGCCTTAAGTGTTATATCAGGTAAGATCCACTTCAGCTTTTGGCGTGGATTAGATTTCTTGGATATGAACGAGACGGAGAGAAAAGACAGGAAAGTTTACACTGAAGAATTCTTGAAAGAAAGATAAAACTAATTTGTGGAGTCAGCTCTGAAAACGAAACTCTTGTGGGAAAGATTGAGGCCAGGAAGGCAGCGTAGATCAAGTAAGGGAAGCCCTGAGAGGAGGTGGTGGTCAAGGTAACGAAGAATAAAAGACACCATCCCTGGTAAGGCCATAGGGAAATCTCTTTACTGTGACGAAGTGCGCGCCTGGAGGGTCCTCTGGATGGTTTCATTTGTCCATCGCGTCCTGGCACTTTATTATATCGTTGAGACCCATAGTCAGACTCCGGCGTCCAGTGTGAGGGTCCAGCCGCCGCCACCACTCTTGTTTGCCAGACGGTGGTGGCGTCAGCTGTCTTATTAATGTCCATCTCAGGATCCTATCACGGTTCATTAAAAGCACACCGAGGAGGATTCAAGGAAGGCCGTGTGCCGATCCATATCTTATTTATCGAGGATCACATTACTTGAAGTGATTATTTCATACGCATTGGCCTCGATGAAGTGTTGTCTTGCTAGCAATGCATGGCCATCTTGTGTTCAATCATGAAATATCCTGCCCTTTGCGGGTGACAGATAACAAAAATACTTGTGGCTCCTGGAGGACGTCAGACTTATTCTGTGTTATCCATCACCTCTGATGCCCCAGGCCAGCTGTCAGTACAAGAAGGGGACGCAGAGAGAAGACTGACCATTAGGGGAGCAACCGAGTTGGAAAATATAGAAATCATTAAAGATGAGAAACTTCATCACCGGTCATCCTAGAAAACACACCAAGAAAACACATTGAATGTCGAAATTTTAATTGACGTTTACATATTCCACTACGCTCAGTCAAGGTCACGAACGCCATACAAAGAGAGAGAGAGAGAGAGAGAGAGAGAGAGAGAGAGAGAGAGAGAGAGAGAGAGAGAGAGAGAGAGAGAGAGAGAGAGAGAGAGAGAGAGAGAGAGAGAGAGAGAGTGTGTCATTAGTTATATGCTTTTGTGTTCATTTATTGTTTCATTATTCTAATGGTGAGACAGTAGACAGCAATACTCGTATAGATATATATGTTTAAAGTGCAATGAGTAAATATGATGCCTCATATATATATATATATATATATATATATATATATATATATATATATATATATGTATATATGTATATATATATATATATATATATATATATATATATATATATATATATATATAATTATATATATTAATATATATATATATATATATATATAATATTTATTTATTTATTTATATATAGTATACATATATATATATATATATATATATATATATATATATATATATATATATATATATATATATATATATATATATATATATATATATTAGTTTTATCTGCATTTTAATTTTCAGAGAAATTTGCCTTCTCTACTAATTTTGATATAGTGTTTCAACCGTTATAAAAGCGGCGTCATATTACCAGTGGTTATAATGCCAAATAGAGAACAAAAGCAATCAGGAACACCAGCGGCAGGAAACATTTTACCAACAGAACCCGAGCATCAAAATCAGTGTGTGCACGTAGTACCGCTGCGGCCTTGCGTGCCTCTTTGTAACGCCAGCACCTCAGTGGTGATGGTAGGACTGGGTTAATACTGATAGATAAGTACTTTGATGTGGACCGTTTGCAATCTTTCAATCCCCAAGGCTTCTATAGATGAGTTTTACAAATGAGCTTCAGTTCTTCCGTAGAATGGGGAAATCAATACAAAATCCACATTACTGTTGAATCTTGCCAGTGTGTAACAATCACACTGCTGTATCTCCCTTAGATGGGCACATACAATGGTTGATCGCATTTTACCGTTTTAGGCCTAGTGAGGCTTCCAATAAGGGACGAAGATTACGGAAAATAAACTGGAGTTAGCATCTAAGCCTGAGGCATCATCCCAGGCTGAAGGTGGTTTTCCTTAATGTGAAATAAGTCTAGGATAACAACGCATATTATTTCATATCCGTTTATATGTTTTCCCTCAGCCAGACCTCATCTAGTCCGGCCTTGATTTGAGGCATTGTGTTCGCAAGGCACTCACAGCAACCTCGGTGGAATTACCAGACTATTGTGTGTTGTCCAAGGTAAATTAAACCAAATAAAAGCTGGTTGAAAATATACCGGCAGAGAAGAATGCAAACGAACGATACCAAATGGAAACGAAAAATAATGGCAGCAAACTGGTGAAAACTAACGGTAATGGAAAGGGAACACACACCACCCAGCATGAACACTGATATGCTCGTTGTAGTCAGTCCTTCCACACGGACTATAAGAGTATGTATTCTTAAACGCTATCCTACTTAAGGCCCTTGGACTGTCAACCTCTCCAGCACCAATACACCAAATGGAAATCACATCGACATGTAACTACTTTTTCCATTTACTTGAGGGTGCGTGGACTGGCGGGGCCGGGAGTTGGCCTGAGATTGAGGCAATTTCCTGGGTGTTTGTCGACTCTGCTCCTACTTCAGTGCCACGTCAAGGGAAATATTCTCCGTTGTGTGCTCCTGACAGCTTTATGGGCCGCGTCCGCCCTCCCTAACCCTCACAATAGGGAAATATATACAACTATTATTGCATGTGATTTGACAAGGCATGTACCGCTTCCAGGCTGAATAAAATAGCTGTATAGAAAATCCATATCTGTGCTGAAATATTAAAGGCGTACGCTAGCTGAGAGATAGTTAATTCCAAGTACACATTTCATTGCATCATGAGTGGCATGACACAACAGTTTGAACACAACAAAAATGCATCGCTCGTATACACTTGGATGCGTTTCTCATCACCATTTTTTTTTCTCTTCGTTTGGTGCCGTCTTGGGAAAGATTCATGTAACTTGTGACAAATGTACATCCTCCTACCAATGCATAGACGCCGCGGATGAAGCAAAAGGAAATTTTGGGTTTTATAAACAGAATATTTTCCTTCTGTAATAAAAAATATAATTATACCTCTATATAATAGCTTATTAAACCTCACTTGGAATATGCGGTGCACTTTTGGTTGCCTCACCATGCAAGGAATATAGCAAATAAAGTGTTCAGCGCTGCAAAAACCATCCTTTCCTTGCGTACTGAATCTTATGAGGAGAGGCTGGCACGACTAAATCTGTTCTCCCTCAAGAACCTCCAAGGACAACTTGTAGTAAGTTCAAATACAGTGTTTAAAGGGTTAACGAATGCCAACTAATATATTACTTCTAATTGATGATTCATGACGAACGAGGACCAACAGAGTAAACCTAAGATGTAAATACTTATAATGAGACTGCAATAAAGTTTATTATACCAATGACGTCGTTAGATTATGAAATAAACCTTCACCTGCCGTTGTGCAGAGTAACAATATATTTTTTTTCAATACAAATTTGTCCACCATTTGCAACAACGTTTCCGATAAGACTAAATAACACTGAGTCCTGGTGGCTACTTGACTGCATATTGCTTCTGACTGCATTTGCATATCTCATCGTTTACTCTAGGTTAAGGACAGACCTAGTTTGAACCCTAGTGTATGGGAGATCTGAGTTTCCATATAGTTAATCATCTCTCTCTCTCTCTCTCTCTCTCTCTCTCTCTCTCTCTCTCTCCTCTCTCTCTCTCTCTCTCTCTCTCTCTCTCTCTCTCTCCTCTCTCTCTCTCTCTCTCTCTCTCTCTCTCTCTCTCTCTCTCTCTCTCTCTCTCTCTCTCTCTCTCTCTCTCTCTCTCTCTCTCTCTCTCTCTCTCTCAACACAATTATATTATTTTCCATTTTCAAGAATATACATTGATGAAAATGCCTTACGGAGTTTGTTGTCATATAATTGAAAAACAAATTATATTAATCAGTTACTTAAGTCCCTATTTTGTATTAGTCTAGGTATGTAAATATAGAATCTATGCAGGAAAAAATTTGCAATACTTAATATCAAACAATTATAGATACATTAAACAAAATAAAACTGAAATAACCAATTACTAAAAATGCAAGAATCACATTAATTTACTCCCATGCATACATAATAGACACGTTTTCGGTTATGTGGTCGATTGAGAAACAAAAGTCTTTTGGGGAATGAAAATAATCTGAAAGTTTCCTAGAATTATTTCATAACGTGGAACTAAAAGGATTCAAAGTTGACTAGACTGCAAGGGTTCTTGATATTTGATTCTCGTGGTTTGAAGTCTGGACTTTGAGATCTTTGATAAACAGTCTTTCTTTCGGCAATCAACTCCCTCCGTACATCTTACCGTGTTGGAATCCAGCAGGCATAATATCTACAGTGTTAGTCTGCCATATTTCAATTACTAACAACACTACATAAGTGTGACTGCGAATTGGCAACTAAGGTTTTGGAGTGGTCATGAGGCAGGTGATGTTGTGTGGCGCAGGTTGGGCAGGGACGACGAAGAGGATGCCATCAGTACCAGATCCTCCTCTACAAAGCTAACGTTGAATAATTCCTACTGACATAAAAGTTTTCACTAATCAATCAATCACAAAAGCAGTAAAACAAACCAGCACTAATTATCGTTTCCAGGACACACGCAACGCACTACAAGGCTGCTAGCTTCATGTACAACTTTAATTTTCCGAACAAAAAGTTTTTGCTCTAGCAATTATTTAATAAACGGAAAAATTTTCAAAACCGTAAAGGTAACGATGTTGTCAGTAGTATCACAGGCTTTTCATATTCATATGAAAAGCTGTAAGTATATGCACACGCAGTAATAAATTCCATCAGCACTGTGTAATAGCACCAAAAAAATCAGTTACCAGCTCTTATGATCAAAATTACAAATCTGCCCGCAGTAATTTACTGAACACTTCCGGGAATCTTCACTATGCATATGGAATTTCATCGATTATGTGATCATGGAGCCAATCCACCAAACTTATAATTACTTGAGTTACTTCACGTCCAACGAGGCTCACAGTGACCCTCACTTGTACAAGGGCGCCATCACTTTATTGTCAATATATGTGTGATATATATATATATATATATATATATATATATATATATATATATATAATATATAAATATATATATATATAATATATATATATATATATATATATATATATATATATATATATATACATATATATAATATATATATATATATATATATATATATATATATATATATATATATATATATACAAATATATATATATATATATATACATATATATATATATATATATATATATATATATATATATAATATATATATATATATATACAAATATATATATATATATATATATATATAATATATATATATATATATATATATATATATATATATATATATATATATTATATATATATATATATATATATATATATATATATTATATATATATATATATATATATATATATATATATATGTATATATATAGTATATATATATATATATATATATATATATATATATATATATATATATATATATATATATATATATATATATATATATATATATATATATATATATATATATATTGAAGAGCTTGGAGTTGGAGCCTTGAGATTGCACCTCAAGAGAGGTGCAATCTCAAGGCTCCAACTCCAAGCTCTTCTCTTGTTCGTGAGATCCAGGCTGGATGGTATTGATGTATATTGAGCACCTTAGTTTATCCTCATGTGAATTCTCGGTACTGAATTTATCAAGAATGACGAACCCCAACATGAAAAAGAGGACTTTGAACAGCATGATGACAGTGGTGATGGGAGTCCAAGGCTTCTCCGGCCAAGATAAGGAGACTCTTCGTGCAAAGCTCTCAAACAGTTACAGGAACGAAGAGAACTATGAACAATGGTGCAGAAGACACCACGGTGCTGGTGGAGCCTCAAGCCACCCCGGCCTCAAGCCACCCCGGCCAAGAGAAGGAGGCTCTCTGTCCCTTGTTGCCCATCTGCCATGGCTGTGACTCGGTCTGGATCAAGCACAAACAGATGCAACAAGAGAAAGGGTGCTGATGATACTTTGATGCTTCATGCACTGCCCTACGCCACCCAGATAAACAAGAGGACTCGAAACTTCTCTAAGTTCCTTCAGCTGGACGTGAAGCAAGGTAATTATGTGCACGGTGAAATACTGGATCAGCGGTGTATCTTCCTAGTAGACTCAGGCGCAACTTCAAATTATATGTACTTGTCGCAAGCAAAGAGGCTTGGTCTGGTGACCGGCAATGAAAAGAAGGTGACCCAGACATTTTTCACGTGGCATGGCCGTAGAGAGCTGCAGAACATCTTGCTGGAGGGAGTGGGGATCACCCTGGAAGGCTGCATGACGATGAGGATCCCCATGAAGGTGCTTCCAAAGGAGCTGGAAAAGTTGTACGCCACCCCCGAAAATATTGTTCTTGGTCAGCAGTTTTTGCAGCCAGGCCGTGTGTTTCAAGAATTCAGCACCAGCGGTACCAGTAAACTTTACATCCGTCAACCTAAGCGATTGCAGCAACCACCAAGAAGGTTCAGGAAGTACAAAACTATGTGGATAGAAGTACTAAGAAATGGTTGCAAACCCACACCTGTCTTGCTGGACACGGGCGCCCCTGACTTTCACACAACTAAGTCCCTGATGAAGGACACAGACTGTTCCGTGGTGCCGCAACAAGTAAAGCTATACCTTAGGGACGGAAACTTTCTAACAACAAAACTGCAAGTAAGAAAAACGAACGACGAGTTTTTCATCCTTGGACTCAGCTTGTTGTACAAGTACGAGGCCATTGTGGACTACAGCCGCGCCTTCATCACCTTCAAAGTGGGTGGCAAGAAATTCAGGGTTTTCCGACGTAATGAGTGAGGTGTGCGGGCGGCGGTGCTACGTGCAAGGCTGTAAGTATGGTGGTCTTCATGCGCTGGAATAAAGGATCACTGGTTTTTTTTTCCACTTTCAAAAGAAGTGTTTCAAGACACTTCTCGGACTAAACTGACCACCGCTTTTTAATGCAATGTATTCTTAATTCATTTTAATTTACAAAATTTTTTCAGCATTTCCATAACACATGCATTTGAAGAGAATATACATGTACTTACATATAGTATGGAAAAAAAAAAATCGAAAATTCTCCGATAATCGTCAGCTTGCAGTAAGCTTAAACAAATATAATTTTCTTTTCCTTAATATAATTCAGCAAACAAATGTTCTTAGTTTATCAAAGGAAAAAGAGAGAGAGAGAGAGAGAGAGAGAGAGAGAGAGAGAGAGAGAGAGAGAGAGAGAGAGAGAGAGAGAGAGAGAGAGAGAGAGAGAGAGAGAGAGAGAGAGAGAGAGAGAGAGAGAGAGAGAGAGAGAGAGAGAGAGAGAGAGAGAGAGAGAGAGAGAGAGAGAGAGAGAGAGAGAGAGAGAGAGGAGAGAGAGAGAGAGAGAGAGAGAGAGAGAGAGAGAGAGAGAGAGAGAGAGAGAGAGAGAGAGAGAGAGAGAGAGAGAGAGAGAGAGAGAGAGAGAGAGAGAGAGAGAGAGAGAGAGAGAGAGAGAGAGAGAGAGAGAGAGAGAGAGAGAGGAGAGAGAGAGAGAGAGAGAGAGAGAGAGGAGAGAGAGAGAGAGAGAGAGAGAGAGAGAGAGAGAGAGAGAGAGAGAGAGAGAGAGAGAGAGAGAGAGAGAGAGAGAGAGAGAGAGAGAGAGGAGAGAGAGAGAGAGAGAGAGAGAGAGAGAGAGAGAGAGAGAGAGAGAGAGAGAGAGAGAGAGAGAGAGAGAGAGAGAGAGAGAGAGAGAGAGGAGAGAGAGAGAGAGAGAGAGAGAGAGAGAGAGAGAGAGAGAGAGAGAGGAGAGAGAGAGAGAGAGAGAGAGAGAGAGAGAGAGAGAGAGAGAGAGAGAGAGAGAGAGAGAGAGAGAGAGAGAGAGAGAGAGAGAGAGAGAGAGAGAGAGAGAGAGAGAGCGAAAGTTTGGGTGTGTGATAGTAGGCCAAGTAAAAGGAAGGGTCATGATGAAAGGTGATGTCTGGGCGGGAGAGTGATGAATCGGCGCCGTGAGGGATGAGGAGGAGGTGATCAAGGAGGTAAACACATCAAGCCAGGGAGGAGAGAGACCGTGCCCAAGAGAAGAGAAGAGAAGTGAAGGGAGGGAGATAAGGGAGGATAGGAAGAAGTGCCGAAAAGAAGAGAAGAGAAGGTGAAGGGAGGGAGATAAGGAATGGTGGGAAGAAGTTGAAGCGAAGGAATCATGGGAGGAGAGAGATGCAGGCAGGAAGAAGGAGATAGAAGAAAAATGGAAAGAGGCAAAGGAGAGGATAAGGGGAGGAGGAGAAGGCAGAATGTAAATTGAAGGAGATAAGAAAAAGAACAAAAGGAAAAGAAGGAAATAAAGGAGGAGGAGAAAAAGAAGGAGACAGAAGAATAAGGTAGGAAGCGGAGGGAGAAGGAAATCTTGGCTGGAAAGAGAGGAAGTGGAATCGAAAGGGAAACATGAAAAAAGAAAAGGCTGAGAGGACAGGTTGACAGTCAGGTAGGATGCCCGCGGCTAGGAGGAGTAAGAAGTAAGAAGTAAGGAGTAAGGAGTGAGGAGTAAGGAGTGAGGAGTGAAGAGTGAGGAGTGAAGAGTGAGGAATGAGCGCCGTGATTAATGCCAACCCGCTGAGAACGTAATCATGCAAAAGGAATGACGTCAAAGGCGGCAATTAAGGAGGCCAGAATAGTGTTTGGCCTCAGGACGGATATTTCAAGATATCATGAAGAAGCAAGAGGAGGAGGAGGAGGAGTAGGAGGGATAAGAATTATGATTATGTAGGCAAAGGAGTCAGACGGTGAGGTTTTGGTGAGAGGAGCAGGCAGGAGCAGGCCGTGTGTGTTCATGTGCAGTAGGAAATACATGTGGTGGAGGTGTGTTAATTAAAATATGATGTTAGAGATATGTACTACAAAAGGAGGTTGGAAGATATTTTGCTTATGGTGTTTTTTTTGCAATGAAAGAACATGTGAAATAAGTCATAATATCTTAATTAAGAGGTACACAAATGATGTTGCTCGTTTTCACTGTCAGTTTATTATTTATTTTGTTGGCGGTGTTTTAGACAATATGTGTAAAGAATTATTTCATGTGGACTACAGATTTCATTTTCTTTTTCTTTAAACTGTATGGGAGTAAGGTTTATACAATTAGTGTATTTGTTTGAGTTATTACATGTATCTGTGGTCAATAAACTATCTATATATCTATCGGCCAGCGTTTTTTTTTTCCTCTGTTGCCCATACACGGCACAAAATACACATAATTCGATCTATCACAAGACGATATACACTTAAGTTTCCGCAGTTTGTTTACCTGGAAAGTGTCGACGTTAATTTCCTGACTCACACCTGTAATGATCTCAATGAACTTAATTGTATCAACAATTAACTGAATTTTCATCATAATGATCGATTTCATCATAAACATATCGTTATTATCTATTGGCATAGAAGGCATTACGGGTATTGTCACCATTATACAATTTCGTATACTACAATAAAGACAGACACAAGAAAAGAGAACATAGATAGTTTTCATATTCCACTGAAATGAGCCACAACCATTCACAATTGTAACGTCCCTCTCTACTGTAGCAACTTTGGATCACTTACGGAAGTCTAGGGGAAGGAATTAACCACAACAGGGAGTGCGTCACAGATTAAAGATGGTTCGGCTTGAAACAACCATTTCATAAAAACAATTATTATTTTAGAACACTAAGAAAATAACACAACACTTGATTCTGAGCAAAGTTATAGATCCAGAGTTCCACCGATAACACTCAATTTACACACAAACACACAATGACAAACAAACACTGAATAAATGGCACATAACACAACTTGCCCATTAATCAGAAGAAAGCAGCAACACAGGTAATCCAGTCGAGTCCCCAACCACGCCCTTCACAACACTTTGGGAGAGAGAAAAGACCTCGATGTCTAGAGAGGATGAGACTGCCGGACCATTGCAGCGCAATAGGAATGAAGCCCGGCGTGTGAAGAGTTGAAGCTTCGGAAAGCTTCGGGTTAGTGATTGGAGATTCGACTGCTTCGAACACCCACAAGGATTATAATAGTAGTAACAAGTACATAAAATTACCTATCAATATTAACAATTTATGATAAATAGAACTGACGGGGGCATGACACAATACATTCACGTCTGAGATTCATGACACACCCACACACTCGACTGTATTTGGGTGTGTGGTCGAAGGTACGCACTTTGTCAACTTCCAGAACTTTGTCACAACTTTAAAAGAAACACAAAGACCAAACGGAATTCTTAACTCAGAAACCACTCCGCAAGCTCATGGCTGTACTGCATAATGAGCAATAAAACCCCTAATTATCTACACACAGGTATCAGACGTTGATGAAACCTTAAATGGAAGCCAAATAGCAAGTCATCAAACACATTTCAACGAAGGAAAGAAATGAACCTGTAATCAGTGAGTGCCAGGGACGAAGGTGCCACGCGTCAGGGACAAACATCGATCCAGGGCAAGGAATCAGTGTGAGGCGAGCAGTGTGAGGCGTAAGGACCCTGCATACTATAGAGCCTCATGAAGCTCCTCCCTCGGCACTTACCTATTCGCAAGGGTAACACACGGGACGACTTGCACAGCCCGTATACGAGGATGAATGAAGTCCGGGTCGCTGGTAACACTGAGAGACACACGCGCACCAATCTCATGGCTCGCTGGGCTGTAATGGGGAAAGGTTGTGATAGTATGTACACTTGCTTCCTCCTATGTTGGATATTTTGATTGCAAGTAAGGAAACCCGTTCTTTTTTCTCTGTATCTATCTATCTATTTAGTTATCTATCTATATTACTATCTGTCCATCTATCTATCTATCTATCTATCTTTTCTTGTTCATTCTCGTCTCTCCTCGCCATCCAGCACCTTAACAGCAACCCCCGCTTGCCCTTACTCAGTTATGCTCATGATGCTGAAGACTTAGAAAGGTGTTATGGTTCCGAGCAGTGCTGATAACTTATACCTTGGAATAATACAGGCCACGGAATCACGTAAAGAAAACACCTATTGAAATGAGCATCAAAAATATGCATTCACCTTCCAGGAATATTGATTTATGCGTAAGAATAATATATAAGGAATATTTTTGTTTAAGATACTTCAAAGGAATTTACCGAGCAAACATCGGGTCACATAACAATGTAATCTGTATCACCTGAACACCTCATCAATTGTCACAGGTATCAGTTTGTTGACACTCATAAAAGAAAAAACGGAACATTCAATAAGATTTTAAGGGAACTGAATTGATAAATACTACAACCTCTTTCTTCATGTGTTTGGTCAACCATTAATAAATACAGTACATAAAAGTGTAGGAGCACACTGCTGCCTCACCACCTCGTAGCTGCCTGCTGCCTGCTACCAAGTGTTGCTCGTGACTGTGTTTGAACGAGGTTATTGTGTTACATTGCACGACAGCAGCTGGAAGCCCATATCGCGTCTTCACGACACGGCTGGTGTATGTTTAACAAGGGACATACACACACACACGCGCACGCGCACACACACACACACACACACACACACACACACACACACACACACACACACACACACGCACGCACGCACGCATGCACACACACACACACGCACACACACACACACACACACACACACACACACACACACGCACGCACGCACGCACGCACGCACGCACGCACACACGCACGCACACACGCACGCACGCACGCACACACGCACGCACGCACACGCACACGCACGCACACGCACACGCACACACACTTACATTGATAGTGATGATACTAACGTAACAATGACTAGAAGAATGAGAAGACAACGTTAGGAACATGTAAAATCATGATATCTGTTTCAATGCACCACTCTATGCAACATATTTTCATCCCTAGTATTAGAGCAGCATATAAAAGCGAGGAGATGGACGGGACAAATTTTGTACATTATATGACAATCCGATTGCCATCAAGAATACGGTTTGCCATGAATGTCTCGGTTTGTATTGGCATGTTGTGGATATTCACAGCAAGGCGAAAACGAAATGGAAATTGCCAGACAGTACGATTGGTTATGTGATTAAATGCACCAAAGCGACTCCATTTAATTAATACTTGTCCACCTTCTAATTGATTTTACATTAATGGAATGGCTTTATACTAAATTTAAAGTTAGTTTGAAGTATATAATACTATTCAACAAGTCTTCCATGACGTTTTTATTTATTTTTCAAGGTGGAAAGACAACTACGATTCTGGAACTATATATTTATGCTCACATTAATTTCCGGTGTAACTCTGAGGACTTTACGGATCTGTTGTGTCATCTCATCGACTGTTAAAACGTTTTACTTAATGAAATTTTATTCATCGAGTTTCTCTTCGTACGTAATTTTCTTTTAATTTTGGACATTGTTCAAAACCTCTAGTGAACAAAGTTTCAAGTTAAATTGCAATACTTTGTCCAACTTCCTTCTCCCTTTGGATTTGTCTCAGCTTAGGTATGCTGACAGTTCCTGCTTCTTTATTGTATCTCTTAATACCATTGTGTAAGTTGCATCTTAGCACGTCTTATTTTCGAAGTGTTTATATAATCCTTAAATATTTTGATTGAATTTGAACACCTTTCTTTTCAAAGTTATGAAAACCATCCATAAGAGTCTCGTGATTTTCTGTCGATTTTAAGATGACTCGATAATTACTGGGATGCTTGCATTTGGCAGAACATTACAAGTTGCTTGGCACCTGAATCTATTTATGCATTTGTTCTGCTTGTGAGGAAAAGTCTAAATCAAAGAAATTAGAAGGTAACCATCAGGCTTGTCAAAAAAAAATGTCTTTGTTAAAGTTTTGATTGACACAAAATCTCTTATGTCTTTTGAGTAAATCGTTGGTATGAAAGGTGATTCAATAATCTCCTAAGCTAGGTAGCTGTGGATCATATAGTCATGCTAGGGTTAACAGGAGAGCGTTACTCCTCTCACCACGAAGCAACCTTAGGTCACGAGTCAAGCACTGCACCACAGAGTCATCCGGCCCCCAAGACGTCGTTGGTTTAGCAGTGCATTGTACAGCATCCTTCTTAATAGACAATACCCATTGTCGATGCTTCATTCACGCCTCATCCATGAGAACAAGAAAATGTAGAGCATTGAAATTATCATAAAAACAAAGGTATACAAGATCAAATACTAAAAAGGGAGTATAATTTGATTGTATTGTGTTATGAATGAGTACCATAATAGATACCATGATATTTATGTTGGGGAAGTGGGTACGCTCTATGCTTTTTGCGGACATTGTAATTATTTTATTGAGGACAACAGACCATCTAAAGGTTATAAATTGCAACCTTACTAACATCCATTTTTAAAACATGAAATAAAAACAGGTATACAATTTATGGCCATAACTGTAAATACGAAATCTAGTTTACGTAATTGCTAGCTGGGGGCGAATACAATATGAGAACTGATGACTCTAAAGTAAACAGCTTTTGAGTAGAAATAATATGTATAGATTATATTATAATTCATAATTATACATAGACGCTGAGTGAGCATGTGTACAAGTGGGTGGGCGTTTGAGCTTGAGTGTGAGCGTGGGTGCTTGCATGTGGGTGTGGATGATTGTGCACCACAGTATAAACCTATCAGAGCAGGAATTCATTACATCTAACCCATTGATGAGTGTGTGTGTATGTGCTTGTATATATAAATATATATATATATATATATATATATATATATATATATATATATATATATATATATATATATATGTCACTTGCATTTAGAAGGACCAAAAAGCGAGGATGGTTGAGCAAGAGAAAACTTATGAGTCAGACTTCTCACACACAACGAAGGTCATCAGCCGTCCATTCACATCTCGGCTTTGCCAGTAGAAGGTCCATCAAAACCTTGAAAACAAACTCAATCTGAACTTTAAGCCACTCTCGTTCGTCCCTTGAAAGCAGGTCAGCATCGAGTCTTTTACGAGGGTCAACGAGACACTATTCCGGCAGCTGGTGTGTTGTGGTGCTCGTTACCTGAACATTGACGAGGCACTACGAGCCACTCCACCTCACTTAAGACGGCTGGTAAATCTTGATGCGAGTCACTGACGTAATGCACGTGAGGGAAAGCTATTTGTTGTTCAAGGATGCAGGTTATGTCTCCTTATTGCCTGTGTGTGTGTGTGTGTGTGTGTGTGTGTGTGTGTGTGTGTGTGTGTGTGTGTGTGTGTGTGTGTGTGTGTGTGTGTGTGTGTGTGTGTGTGTGGTTACTGTGCATGATAGACCGTCTGCCGCCACGATGTACAACTAATGAAGTAGCAACGTTCTTGTTGGGTGTTTGTGTTAGTGTTACGTCATCAGGAGCAATATACTATGCTTCCACAATTATTAGGTACAGCATGTGTATCATACAGTATTCTCTTCCTCTTTCTCCTCCTCTCCTCTTCTTCTTCCTCTTCCTCCTCCTCATCATCCGCCTAATTTCTCTCCTCCAACTCGCTCACTCATCTTCATTCTCCTCTTCCTTCTTTTCATTTATTCTTATTATATTGTACCGTCGCTGTCGTTGTACTCGTCGCCAACCTGTCGGCCTCCCGTAATATATAAGTAAGTTCAGCAAAATCTAATTTGCTTCCATTGACAAGTGACGTTATGAGGGAGTTTTCTTTCTTTTTCTACATGTTTAAATTTAGTAGTTCCATAAAACACACACACCAGCAAAAAAAATTACTGTGGACACTCTCCCTGAAAGACGAAATACATATATGTAAATTTTTTCGCTCCGTTCGTCACATGTGTTTCCTGTCCCCAAACTGGGTCTTTGATGCTGCAAGATTTATGCAAAAAAAAGTATAGCATTATTATTCCCCTCTTCCAATTTGTTGCATTTCTACAACAATTACAGCCTTTTTTTCCCTCACATCACGACAGCTACACAGCAAGCGGCTTACCAGCTGAAGCGTGGCCTCGTTGGGAAGATGGATTGTTATTGAACCGGAATTAAAACACGAAGCAATTAGTGATGCAAGAGAAAAAAAAATATTAATCACTGAAATTCTACTGCCAGAAGAAAAAAATAATTATATGTCACATTTGTTTTTTACTTTTTTTTCCATTTCATAATCATTACAAACGTGGGAATTTATAGGCTCCTGGAATAATCACTCATATGAAATTTAATAAGCAAAATTAATGTAACAAGCGAGGTAATCCTATGAAATATTTAGGCCTCACTTTTTTTTCCCTCCATCACATCCCGGGGCCGGCAATAAGGTTCCCCAACATTATATTAACCAACCGGACCACACCTCGAGGCACAAACTGTAATAAATTTATGCCAGACAACCCGCGCCGCTCCCATCAAAACGCAGCGCAGGTGGTGATGTCAGTGGGGCAGGAGAGGACAGAGGAGAGAGGAGAAATGAGAGGGACAAGCGGAGGACGTGGATAAAAGACTGCCATCATCCTATCACGAACACACAGGCTCCTCGATCCCTACTCCCCTTCCTGCGACCCTTTTCAATGCCCTCCCTTGCTTTGCTCATCCCTAGTGGCTTCCCTAACCCTCCCTTCCTTCCTTCCTTCCTTCCTTCCTTCCTTCCTTCCTTCCTTCCTTCCTTCCTTCCCTCTAAAACCTTTCTCTATAGTGCAGTCCACCTTCTACTCTCTATGGACCCTCTTTATTCCATCTCCATCCCTTGCCTGAAAACTTTTACCCAGCCTTTTAACCTCGAACCTCTCCTAGGTTGTCTTCAATGTATATGCCTTCCTGACGCTCAACAGTAATATGTCACCGTGAATCAATGTTACGTAAGCTTATTTTGTGCAACCATCTGCGTTCCATATTTTGCTACATCGTGTGTTAAATAAAACTCTCTCTCTCTCTCTCTCTCTCTCTCTCTCTCTCTCTCTCTCTCTCCTCTCTCTCTCTCTCTCTCTCTCTCTCTCTCTCTCT
>JAPQNM010000013.1:35010046-35062546 GCA_029783475.1 Metacarcinus magister | reverse complement strand
TTCTCGAGACACTGGTATTATGAACAAGGATAATGTGCATAAAAGGGATGGCAGGCACACTAATATACTAAGAACTATTTCCACACAATGTTTTGGATAGTAGTGATGTTAAATAAGGTAAGTTTCATATAATACAACATTAGTAAGGCTAGTGGTAGGATCAAAACTATCTCAAAGGCCAGACTAACTGTTATCTTAATACTAAGTTCACTCCTAAGCTCATTATCATGCATAACACGACATTACGATAACACTCCCTTGTGAGACTCAAGGAAGCGAAAAAATGCAGTGCTTTGTGTGTCTGGCGTTAGGAGGCAGATTTCTAGTCTGTTATAACAATACCAAGTCGAATTCGAACCCACGCATCATAGCTTCGTCATCTGGAGATGTGAAGGGAGAGAGGTCATTAGTGGAATTGGTGTTTCACAAGAAATTCCTCACCCAAGTTCGCGTGGGTTCGAATCCGTCTGGGTGTTGGTATAACAACTTGTCTTATATTATTAATCTCCAATCTGCTGCTCCACTTAAGCGCTTTGAAACAGTATTAGGTGTATTATTTTCTGAGTGCTGAATTAGCTTCGTTACGTAGATATGAATGCTCAATCCCAGTATAGTCAGTCTCTCTTTAACATATTAGCCTGCTCTAAATTCAAGACAGATCATCTAGTGTCTGTGTTGTCTGGTTATTATATAATTCCCTCACTGTCTCTGCCTGCCTGCCTGTCTGTCTGTCTGTCTGTCTCTCTGTCTCTCTCTCTCTCTCTCTCTCTCTCTCTCTCTCTCTCTCTCTCTCTCTCTCTCTCTCTCTCTCTCTCTCTCTCTCTCTCTCTCTCGTTCTCTTTCTCTGCGTTATTGCACAAGGTGTTGGGCGCGCGGTCACCTCAATATCTGTGGGCCTCCACACAAGCCTCTCCACGATGCAATTACAGAGATGACCCAAGGCACCACCGGAGGCTGCTCACCCCTTAATAACACGTCTGTTCACTCTGCTGTGATTTATTATTCACGCAAGGGACATTCGCTTTGCCATGTATGAATGTATGTGTTTTAATAGTGCTGTTTTTCTTTTCTTTTTTCTTTTTTTTAATCTTACACCTGAACGCCTCCCGTGCTGAAGAATCGATCAGTTAAGTGTCAGAATATAAAACACTTTAAGAGGTATTGATAAGAGTTATGTTATGTTATTCTTTTTTGTATTATTGCCATTAACTGAACTTCATTAATAAAACATCCTACTTGAACATTATAAGTCAAATGAAAAGAAGTGATATAATTATTTTACGATCCTCCACAGTTGATGTTTACTCCTTGTCTTCATGCATGACGCTGGGAAATCCTACACCAACACCTCCTGCAGTGATCCCTTGAACAGGTTACATCCACGTCGTCCATCCATTATCAGTGACGACCTAAGAATCTCGTCTCGTCAGCGCATGTATTAAGATGACCATTTTTTTTTGGTATCAGTTGTCTATCAATAATTATGCTTTCCGATTATCATGATGAAGAAAATTACGCATAACAGTTATTAGTATTCCAGACGTCTTTGAAAAAAAATTATTCTTAAGAAGCAAAAGTCTGTTCATCTTAATTTATTTAGTTATTCGAAATTGAAATGTGTAGAAATTTTAGTTGGAGGAGTGAAAGCAAACAACTTTTTCGAACTTATCATCACATTAACATATCATTAAGCGTGCGCGCGCGAAAGAGAGAGAGAGAGAGAGAGAGAGAGAGAGAGAGAGAGAGAGAGAGAGAGAGAGAGAGAGAGAGAGAGAGAGAGAGAGAGAGAGAGAGAGAGAGAGAGAGAGAGAGAGAGAGAGAGAGAGAGAGAGAGAGAGAGTCACATGCAAGTATCACTAAACAATTGTGGTAATATATTGTAGATGGCAAAAAAATCCATCACAAAGATGTGGCTTGTCCTCCCTTGGGTAATTTCCACGTTTTATCAATACGTACATTACAATAACAAGGAAAAAAGCGACGTCCTAATGAGTAGCACAAAGTTAGTGAGGAGACTGAACCAGTACTGATCAGAGTCCAGGATCATGGAGAGCAGTGCACGGGCCGCGGAGGCAATGCTTCGCTTCCAGGGAGCAGCGTTCTGTCGCTAATTAGAACTTCACAAGGAGTCGGTTCGTCCCTAGTATAATGATCTTGTCCAACAAGTTTCATGAGCAAGTAATCATAACTTAGCGGAATGTAATGACAGAAAACTGTAATCAGAGTATGGAACTAAAAAATGTCGCCTGAGAAAAAAGTTGAGTAATTTACATCAAAGCGGTGGAAGAGATACCATCAGGCCTTCAGACAAAGTTGCTAACTTTTATCTCCTCATCAGGAGTGTGCGAGGTGGCGAGCGTCGGGAAGAACTTGTGGCGGGAACGCTGGGTCGTGTTTTGGTATTATAGTCAATAATGAGGCAGACTTCAATACACCCTTCAGCTGGTAGTGATAATGAGAGTAAAGGTCACAGGAGTACCACCCTGGATGACGCCGACACGTGACAAGGGACATCTTCAAACCTTCATTTCAGGAATCAATGAACAGTAAAACTCAAACACTCTTGCTGCGAGAAAATTATCAACACAAGTAAAACATGGAAGAATAAATGTTGACTTTACACAGCAATAAAACCGCCAAAAAATTATACAACAATGTACATCTGACCTCTTCCTTGACCTATACCAAAATAACTTATTATCATCCATGTAGAAAAAAATATATAAGTAAAAATATTTGGGAGTAATGGAGCACCTTATTGAGTGTAGCAAGGTGAGCCCCTAACCTCACCCTGACAAGCCTCCCAGATCAGAAAAGTTTGGAGCAAAGCCGCTCATCAGGGAAGAGTTGCGTCACGGTCTGCTCCATTATAACTTTGGTGCAGTTCCAAGGCTCTTGTATTTGTTATTGTCTACTATCTCTCTTACGTAAACTAAGCTACAATTACTTAAGTTTGTATCGGTAAAACTATACCCATATAATACTTCAGCAAGATATTGTGTGACGGACTGAATGGGTGCCACAAGGTGCTTGGAATAAAATAGGATTAAGTTAAGTATTGCATGTCAGGAAAGATTTTAAGTAATTTTAACTATTTTTCCCTATTTACATTTGAATCCAATCTCTCTCTTTTTCTTCCTTTTTTTTTCTCTCTCTCTCTCTCTCTCTCTCTCTCTCTCTCCCCACGTGTGTGTGTGTGTGTGTGTGTGTGTGTGTGTGTGTGTGTGTGTGTGTGTGTGTGTGTGTGTGTGTGTGTGTGTGTGTGTGTGTGTGTGTGTGTGTGTGTGTGTGTGTGTGTGTGTGTGTGTGTGTGTGTGTGTGTGTGTGTGTGTGTGTGTGTGTGTGTGTGTGGTGTGTGTGTGTGTGTGTGTGTGTGTGTGTGTGTGTGTGTGTGTGTGTGTGTGTGTGTGTGTGTGTGTGTGTGTGTGTGTGTGTGTGGTGTGTGTGTGTGTGTGTGTGTGTGTGTGTGTGTGTGTGTGTGTGTGTGTGTGTGTGTGTGTGTGTGTGTGTGTGTGTGTGTGTGTGTGTGTGTGTGTGTGTGGTGTGTGTGTGTGTGTGTGTGTGTGTGTGTGTGTGTGTGTGTGTGTGTGTGTGTGTGTGTGTGTGTGTGTGTGTGTGTGTGTGTGTGTGTGTGTGTGTGTGTGTGTGTGTGTGTGTGTGTGTGTGTGTGTGTGTGTGTGTGTGTGTGTGTGTGTGTGTGTGTGTGTGTGTGTGTGTGTGTGTGTGGTGTGTGTGTGTGTGTGTGTGTGTGTGTGTGTGTGTGTGTGTGTGTGTGTGTGTGTGTGTGTGTGTGTGTGTGTGGTGTGTGTGTGTGTGTGTGTGTGTGTGTGTGTGTGTGTGTGTGTGTGTGTGTGTGTGTGTGTGTGTGTGTGTGTGTGTGTGTGTGTGTGGTGTGTGTGTGTGTGTGTGTGTGTGTGTGTGTGTGTGTGTGTGTGTGTGTGTGTGTGTGTGTGTGTGTGTGTGTGTGTGTGTGTGTGTGTGTGTGTGGGGTGCGTGTGTGTGTGTGTGTGTGCGTGTGCATGTGCGTGTGTGTGTGTGCTTATATAAGAAAGAAAGAAAAAAAAAGGAAACTGGCCACAACCAATTAAATAAAATCGCTATTGTTGCTGCCGAAAAAGTAGACAATACGAGAGTTCTATAAAAGGAAAAATAATATGGTTAACAATGCGTCTTGATATTCATGTTTTAAAAGAGTTCGAGTTCATAGTGATTGAAGCCTCCAACACCATCACTTACGAGAAGGACAAAGTACATATATAGAGTCAGCGTCTGAGAGTGAGAGATGAATCAACACATTTTACAGAACGCCCAAATCAATTAAAGCTGATTTAGTGAATTTCTAGGTAAGATTTTTGATAAAGTATAGCACAAGAATGTTAACTATAGAGGAATGGTACAGATGAATGTTATCGTAAGGTTATTTTTTTGTCTGGAAGGCTGTGTCTAGAAGATTGATGAAAATTTGGGTTTTTGAAGCACTGAAGCTCACCAGGTTTTCATTATTCAATTCAGAAATTAAGGAAGGCTCAAAAGTTTTGGACTTCATGGCGTCTCCTTGTGAGTTATATATAGTTTCCGCAAAAAATTCCATCTGGTAAATGACGTTGAAAAATGCGCTATTGTCATATGCATGAGAATGGATAGGACACTGAACTCTAACAAGACATTTGAGGACTATTAGTGGAGTGTGAGATCAAACTTAAGCCGGTGGAGCTCCAATATTGAGTAACATTGACCATCTATCAAAGCAGCAATAGATAGACCAAAGGAACTTGCAAGAAAAAGATAGAATAGAATCAGTCGGAAAGTAATTTGAAATGTATTACTAGTAAACTATACCAAAGGCTTTCGATGTGTCCAAGTCAATAGCAAAGGTTTCACCAAACACCTGAAAAAAGAGTATGACCAAGATTCAAATGATCGCCAGATGATTCGCCTTTGTGAATATGTATCAGTTGTAGATGCTAAGAATCTTCCTCTTAAAAATAGTTCCGTAAGTTTATAGAAAATCAAGTTAGAATTAATGGTCAGTAATAGGAAACCAGTGATCTGTGTATAGATGTTTCAGTGCTCGTCCGAAGTCTTCCCTAAGTATTCAAGGTCACAAGCAAGACTATAGGTAGGAACTCTGTGCTTTCTAAATAACATTCAATAGAATTTATCAATTTCAATCCTACCACAAGTTAGAGGTTATTTTCTTGTCCTTTTTTATGTAGTTTCATACTCGTAAAGACAAGTAACAAGTATTTTTCCACATAAGTGTCGCAACACCGCAGACTTCTGTTCTGCAAGTCCAAACCAAAATGAGATAAACGAAAAACTGAGAATCCAAGATGATATTATTCATGCCCAACACTATTTTTCACACGTTGTTCACATTATTTTTTTCTTTATTTGTTTATGCTTATCTCGAGTGAGTTAAGTCTTTGCCATTTAGATGACTATGCAAAATGCAGCACTGTTAGACTCTGTAATGGTGATGGAGTCTCCAGCGTGTACTAACGAGGATGTGATGGTTGTTCTTCGTCACTGCTAAATCATTTCCAGTGGTACAGCTTTGAGACTTGAGTTATGCACCACGCAAAGTTGAGGAAGAGGGAAATACTGAATTTCATGTACCAAATTCATAACAACGGAAATGTTTCACTAAACGTCTATCAGTACTACGTGAGCGTTGGTCTACAATCCTTTATTCCTTTACTTACTGTGAAACGACTGAAATGGATTTAACGGTTACTGTAACGATTTGCAATGCTGGGTTAGGCAAGCAAGGCATATATCGACTGACTGATAGGCAATAAGTAAACGAAACTCATGGAAGCTTTAAGTGATATATAAATATATATATATATATATATATATATATATATATATATATATATATATATATATATATATATAGTTAGTAATCTCTGCGGCTCAACACCTTACCATTTTAAAATAATGAGCACGTATAAATGCTGCTTATTTCGACTTTTTGACACTTGCTGTATTGTTGCCATATTGCCCCATAACTATTATATTGGGTAAGTGCATCCCTTAATGCATGTGTGTGTGTGTGTGTGTGTGTGTGTGTGTGTGTGTGTGTGTGTGTGTGTGTGTGTGTGTGTGTGTGTGTGTGTGTGTGTGTGTGTGTGTGTGTGTGTGTGTGTGTGTGTGTGTGTGTGTGTGTGTGTGTGTGTGTGTGTGTGTGTGTGTGTGTGTGTGTGTGTGTGTGTGTGTGTGTGTCTGTGTGTGTTTTAGCAGCACCTCGTAAGCCTGTGGTATTGTGCTCCCACTTTCCTCCCAAGCCAGGCTCCCTGCCCAGCCCCTGTCGTCATCCCGGCCTTCTCCCATCTTTACTCTCTCACCAGTAATCAGGTTTGAAAGGCATGATGCTGCCCGTCATTAATCAGGGCGCGACGCACGGCGCTAATGGCTCCTGACCTAAATACCTCCCTGCGGGGCACTGATGGCCCAAGAAATCATTACCGCTAACGATCATTAGTCCAAAGGTTCCAGGGAAAGTGTGAGTTCCTCCACAGGGCGCCAGGGAGGCTGGCAATAAATGCTTCACGAGTTTTACAGTTCACATAACGCTGCACCAATAGTTTTGTTATCCATTGTGTTGTAGTATTGGTGTGCTTTGATAAACACTCATCACTGAATATCGTAATATTTGCATAGTTTGATTTGTGCCTTCCTGTTTTTGATTGATTCACGCCATGATTATTGATTTGTGTGTGTGTGTGTGTGTGTGTGTGTGTGTGTGTGTGTGTGTGTGTGTGTGTGTGTGTGTGTGTGTGTGTGTGTGTGTGTGTGTGTGTGTGTGTGTGTGTGTGTGTGTGTGTGTGTGTGTGTTTATATATGTGTGTGTAGGGGGGGTGGGGGGCGGTCGGTGGATGTGGGTATATATAATATATATATATATATATATATATATATATATATATATATATATATATATATATATATTCATATATATTCATATATATTTATAGATTTATTTATTTATTTATTTATGCGGTGATGGGCATGTGAATCCCCTTATCTGCTCTTTGTTCCGCTCCTCTGCCCCATTTTCGGGAGCAGACTAAAATTTGAGAATGGAGAGGGAGTAAATCGATGTTATTTTGTCTGCTTTACAGTTTATTTGCAAATATTTCGATAAAACAAAACAAAACCTTGTTTATAGAAGACTCTTAAATTTTCAAGAACCGAGTTACGTTTATTATAAATTAGGGTGAAAAGTTATTTTTGTGAGCAATTTTAGATTATTTCATTTAGAAATTAGTGTTTTGTTGGAAACTTTGACCTTAGTCACTTCGACCACTAAAACCAATATATTTTATAATATAATATTAAAAGACGGGACACAACGAGCCTGTAAAGATACATTTAGGTAAGAACACACACACACACACACACACACACACACACACACACACACACACACACACATACACACACACACACACACACACACACAACTATAGTGCACCAAACCTTATTACTCATGATAAGTCTACATTGTTATCTTATCATCACGCCCTGACCCATCACACTAGTGCGGATGCCAGTCAGCATGTGGTCGCCAGTGGTGGTGGTGGTGGTTGTGTCTCTCCTTCCCTCGACCCAGTCACAAGCCGTAAGTAAACAAGTACAATGTAAGATACAAACACACCTTCGAAACGCAATACAAGGTGAAGGAAAATTTTGTTTGAAATGCTAGTCATTCTAAAGAGGATGAAATAGGAAATTATCATAATGAACAAACGTATATTGAGTCCTAAAAGGTGTGAGTGGACTTGACGTGTTCAAATGTGATTCATTCCGTGACGTGATACATTTTATAAGCTTGAATATTTCGTTAATTGGTGACGTACTGAAAAATCTCACTACAGAACTTTTACTTCACTTGACCGTAAAGGTGAGAGGTGAGGTGGGGAGAAGACCATAACCAGTAGACAGACTCAGCTCATTCTACTTTAATTATGGAAATCCTTCATATAGAGGAACTAAACTTTCGTGGTAGTTAGTGTTGCTATAGTTGTATCTTTTTCTTGTTGGCACAGTCTCTGAACCAGGGACACACATTGGCACATTCTATGATGGTGTTATGTAAGTTTCACCAACATACTTTTCTTCATTTTTCATGCAGCCGTATTACTTTTTTTCTTTTCTTTTCGTTTTCTTTCATTCCTTAACATATCTATTTATTGTTTTTGTGTGTATGACTGCATGTTAACTACGCATCAACTTATGTGAGGTTATGTATAAATGTATTATGTGTTGTTATGGAAGTTCTTGGTTTATTTGTTTACTTCTTTCTTCTTTCAGTTTACAAAATGTGAGACAGCGGCTTATCCCCCTGACACGAAGTAAGTAAAATGTGTGTGTGTGTGTGTGTGTGTGTGTGTGTGTGTGCCAGTGCCAGTATCAGAAGTAGATTTTAAATTAACATTATGAGTAGGAATGGCGATAGTTACTCTATATATTTGTACCTAGTGAACGTAATTGTAAATGACGAAGAAAAATAGCGTTTCTGTCCCTCGACTAACGCCCCAGTGTGAGAGTTGCCATCCATAATTAGTAAGTGATACATATCCGACTCATACTGCCGATCACATGTCAGATTATAGTCGCTCTAATAATACTATGTTCCAGATTTTTCACTTTTTTCTGAATTTCTCACTTTTTTTCCTCACAAATCATACGATAAGTTTGCACTCTTTGAAAAGAAAAAAACTCGACACCAATGATCCGGTGTTTTTTTAGGGAAGGATTGTGCCCATGGAGATAGACATTGCCAATGCTTATGAAATATAGTGCAGCTGTCACGAATAGACGGTGCTCTTGTGACAGCCGCTATACCCTTAGATATGGATTGTAACCTGAAAAACTGACTGTACCCTCCATTACTAAAAACACCCTCTTTAATAGACGGCTTCTAAAATAAGGAGGGAAGAAAAAACTCCTCACTAACACGCGACGTGCTCTGCAAAAACTATACCTCCATAAATTAACAGATGTTCCGAAACCAAACGCATAGAGAGAGAGACAGCACCCTTATGGACACGCGGCGTTCTCGTAAGCAAGAATAGAATAGATGACCCTCTCAGAAGCACATGACGCTCACCGAATATGAAACCTGTGAACTGGCCCTCTAGTATAGACTCCCCCTTGGTAATGGCAGACAATTGCTTTTGACATCTCTTCCCTATTGAAAAGTCCTGAATCCGACACCACTGTGTGTGTGTGTGTGTGTGTGTGTGTGTGTGTGTGTGTGTGTGTGTGTGTGTGTGTGTTTTGTCAATACAGAGAGAGAGAGAGAGAGAGAGAGAGAGAGAGAGAGAGAGAGAGAGAGAGAGAGAGAGAGAGAGAGAGAGAGAGAGAGAGAGAGAGTTTCCACTATAATGGTGACCCTTCCCTCATAACTGCCTGCAGGGATGAGGTGCCGCTCTATCAAGTGGACCTGGACCGGCCGCCTAGGGACCGCTGGACACCTCTTATGCAGGACAAAGGATCTCAGGTGTGTGTGTGTGTGTGTGTGTGTGTGTGTGTGTGTGTGTGTGTGTGTGTGTGTGTGTGTGTGTGTGTGTGTGTGTGTGTGTGTGTGAGGGAGTTATACCTGAAAATACATATGCAAAGGAAATCTTATCAATATGTTTTTTAATGATCTTTAGTTTTCTAGATATCCTTCTCTAGAGAGTTCATTCTTTAAAGGTGTTTTGAATCACGTGATGACAAGAACTCTTATTGTAATCAAGACAAGTGATTGATTGTTGGAGGTGGTGTAGTGTTGGAGGTGGTGGAGTGGAGATGATGGTGTGACATTTGGTAAAGCAGATGTGTTTTTTCCCCAACAGATGGAGGCACTGATAAATGATGTGTTGCGGCTTGTGTATGATATGTTCGGGGAAAGAGTCGTTCAATTTCTCCTAAGCAATCTCTCAGAGGTAAGGTTCGTGGTGCGATCCATCATCATTAATGACCTCAAATTTGTATGCACAATCATCGTGTAAATATTTAATGATTTTGTCCATTGTGTACTTCACTTATACGTACGTACATATATACACATGATAATCCATCTATATATCAGACTGTTATCCCCCCCAAAGGTACATACATGCACGTACATCATCCTTACACAGGTATTGTTAACACACGTGTTTGCTTTTATCAGGTGGCCGACAGTCTACCTAACCCATACAAGGAGGAGATTGAAGGTATTGCCAAAGCTTCCGGGCTGCCAGTCAGCACGGTGACCTTGTATAATATTTTCTACGAGTTGTTTACTTTCTGTACCTCACTGGTGGTCCAGGATCCCTCCGGCCATCTATATCACGGCAGGAATTTGGACACTGGAGTGCTTTTAGGGTTGGTGCCATTTGTTTGATTTTAATGTTATGAAATACGAAGAAAGCACATAGTCTGATGCTTGTATAGTGAGTGTGTTTATTTAAAATGGCGACATTGTCTCACCCAGGTGGGACACACGGAACCACACCTGGAAGGTTGCAGAGTTACTGCGTCCGCTGACGGTGCGGCTCCGTTGGACAAAGGGCGGTGTCACGGTCTTTGAATCCCTCAGCTTTTCCGGCTACGTAGGAGTGCTAACTGCTGTGAAGAAGGTGAGCTACGTCTTAGCGTGAAACCCTCATAGCAGTATTACTATATGTATATGGTGTGTCCATACCAAACCTGTATATCATATTAAGTTTTTCTTGAGTCATATCTCCATCTGTGCCATTATTTATGAACAGGACAGCTTCACTTTCTCTCTGAACAAGAGGTTCGCCCTCAACGGGGGTTTTGTTGGCTTGCTGGAGTGGATGGTGTTCAATGACCGTGACCAGCGGTAAGTACAGTACAACCAAGTTCAACATGGTACATCATGCATGCTCATCTTCTTAAACTTAGGTCAGTTGTATAAGCTTTCTTAAATATTTCCGTAAAAATGTCATACCAATTTAGAAACATATGATGCGGAATCTAATCGAGGTATTTTTAGTCACCCAATATTATACCTTCAATCATTGAGATTTAATTAAGTAGTTTTGATCAGGCCTTTCTTACTTGACTGTTTATCATGAACATTTCCTTTCTATGTTTCGGAAGTTATCAGAGAAATCGGTAACTGTATGCACCTCTGCCAACAGCTGGGTGTCATTCCTCACGAGGGAGGTTATGGAGACTGCCACCACCTACCAGGAGGCTCGTCAAGCCCTCTCTACGCCCCGCCTGCTGGCCCCAGTCTACTTCATCCTGGCAGGCACTCAACCTGGAGAGGTGTGGCATATACTAGACAGCACGAAATCAAATCCTACACATGTATAGGATGTAGCCACACGAACAGCTTCGTTAGGTCCAGCAGGACTGTTGCTGTCTGTTCTTGAACATTGTTAAAAACCTTTGTGCACAGAAGAAGAAAAAATTATATATATATATATATATAATTTATTTATTTATTTATTTATCTATATACTCGACGGCAGGCTTGTGTGATCACTCGGGACCGGGACAACTATGACTTGGAGTCGTTAGGGCAAGACAGGCCGTGGTTTTTGGTACAAACAAACTACGACCACTGGAAGACACCTCCTTTCTTTGATAATCGCAGAGGTCCCGCTAACTACTGCCTATCTAGTGCGGGAAGCCAGAAAGCCTCTCTCACCCTCTTGTACAACGTCCTCTCCACACGCCCAGTACTCAACAAGGTGAGTGAAAGAGAAGTAAAAATTACTATCATATGACAAATAGCAACGAAAGTTATTACGTAAACGGTATTATGAACCATGTGTTGCAGGGAACAGTTTACACGGCCCTCATGGATGTCAAGTGTGGGGAGGTGCGCGGGTGGGTGCGTGAGTGTCCTGACCCCTGCTGGCCCTGGTGACAACCCTCGCATCGGAAGGCATCCCAAGCTTGTGTGTGACCAATCATTGTTCATTTATATACATTTCTTTTGGCTCATCACCAAAGTGTATAAAAAGTTTGTAAAAATATTTGTTTTCCTTACAACTAGCCGTTTACTAGACATGTTAGTGTGCCGGGTGGTTCTGTGGTACAGTGCTGGGCTAGAGTCCTATAGGTTGTGGGTTCAATCCTGGCTCACGGTAGCTTAGTGAGAGGGCTAGCAGAGCTCTATGGTCTAAAGTTTACAACGTAGCTCGGGGAGATTATTTGATTTTTTTTCATTACTAAAATTGTGAGGTGGCACCCGAAAAAAAAAGGGAATTAATAGCCAATCATTCTATATGAATGTTCATAAGTACTACAAACCCATCTAAGAATGTAGATAAACATGTCCTCACACAATCCTTCATGCTGACCTGCGAGTTTCATTTACTAATTTATTTAGTTCAAGTGTTTTAGTTCTGTCCTAGCACATGCTACAGGTAACACTGAGACACTCGTATTCAATGACCGTGATTACGTTGACTAACCGTAAATCAAAGGATTTAGGATAAGCCTATTTACATATCATCCATAGAAACCTGATTTATCTCTCTCATTTCAAAGCTTTACTGAAATTCTAATACATGTTTTAAGCAACTATAACACATTTTCTTTTGATGATATTATTTACATGAGGTTAGAGTCGAGAAACAGCTACGGAGATCCACCCTTTCACGGAGTTAAGTTGTACTGGAATCTGTAGTTAGCAGTTGGCACTTGCACAACTCCACTGCGCCCGTGTAGAAACCTCCAACAGGTCGGATTCTTAGTAAAGTCATTTCGCATAACATTTAACGTAAGAATGAAACTAATAATGGGAAGTTACATGCAAGTTATACATATATAAAAAAGAAAATGTGCTTTGCTAGGAGTAGAAATAAGCTTTAGTATGTAGAATATTATTTTTTTAAGGATTTTTTGTTTGTTATATCCATCACAGAAGCTCCCGAAAAGAAGGACAGGCTTACGTTTTCTCTCAAGCCTCCCGTGACATCAAGATCAACACCAGCCAGCGTATCATCATCATCAGCCTCAACATAACAATAAAGGGTGAGAGCATCTGGAATCAGGAACTGAAAATCAGGCCACATACGATTCCAAGGACCTTCGTTGCCCTAAATAACAGCAAGAATCATACACTAAATATCTCTACACCCTGAGGGACAACACCAAGGGCCAGGAAGAGTCAACACCAGAGGTGAGGCGTCCCTGCAGGAGGCTCACACCATGAACAGAGTAAGGTCACTGATTTGACAGTATACTTCTGGGTAGATTTCCGGTTTTGCACTCGTCCGAGCCCCTCCATGTTCTTGTGTTGCTTGGCTGGGACTTTTCAATGAAACTAGTCTTATTTTTTTTCTAATCTAATCTAGCTAAATTTAACTACCTAACCTAACTTTATCTAACTTAACGGGGCACTCTACTCCCCTTGACCCATGGTTAGTTATTGATCTAAGTTAATAGATCAAGAATAAGTTAATTCCGTTGGAAAAACAATACAGTAGTGTCTTATATGTGCATAATGCACCTCGTATAACACATGTCATTCACAGTGAGTCGGGTGAAACACTGGAATAATAACAAATTTATCAGAATTAGTTTTACCTGCCAGCAATGGTATGCACGTGTCTGAACTGTCTGTTAGTCGTTCTTAATTTGCTTTAATCATAAATTCGTTTAATTTTGTGGTTAAAATGAATTGAAGTGACGTTCTCCATTTGTAGACCTAACAATTTTTGTTATACGAAGTGCTTAGAGATACGGCAGTCATACCGCACTGTCACTGTCACTATTCATCTGCTATTCCTACGGCCTGTGCCTTATTATTTACCTAGTTATGTTTGGTTGGTTATGTTATGTTCGGTTAGGTTTGGTTCGGTTAGGTTAGGTTCGGTTCGGTTATATAAGCTTTTTACCCAAAAGTTAGGCAACTGCTGTATCTATAAGGGAACACTATGAAGATACGGCACTCGTTAGGTTTTGTTAGGTTTGGCTAGGTAAGATTTGGTTTGGTTCGGTTATATAAGCTTTTTATATTTTATTACCCTAAAGTTAGGCACGTCAGCTGCTGTACCTGTAAGCACTGCCTTTTTATAACCACCACCACCCTTGCCCCACTATGAAGAAAATAATGATTTGCAAAGAAACATAGAGGAACTCTGAGATTGTTTTAATTTTGTTATGGCAGTGGTTATTTATCAGCTTTCATGGTGATTGGTCATGATGTGTTAATGGTTTTTATTTTACAGAATCAAGAAGGTGCAGGAGGTTCTGGCATGACAGGAAAGATGTCAGATTTCAAGGCACGTCTTGCCAAGCTGCACACCAAAAGGGTAAGGTTCTATTTATCTCCTTTTTTTTATGATTATGGTTTACCTGAATGACTAAGGATAGGACATAGGTCAACATTATATAATTATACAAGCCCCATACAACCAGTGTCATTAGGAATGTGCAATTGAATGCGGACTTTTTTTCCAGAATGAAGCTTCTATACTCAACCACAAAGAGGTAGTGGAGGAAGACCGCCTCAAACAGATGCCCAAAAATTATGCAAAGAAACGGCAGAGGCTTGAAGCTGAGTATGTCGAGGATCAGCGCAGGGAAGCAGCTGAATCTGAGGTACTGTTAATTTTGTTATTATTGTCATCATCAATACTGTTATTACTATTAATGAATGGTTAGGTAAAGGTACTAAAGATGAGTGTAATAATTATAGAAGGATAAATTTGTTTAGCATACCAAGAAAAGTGTATGGGAGAGTCTTGACTGAGAGACTGATAGAAATAACTAAAGAGAGTATTAGTGAGGAGCAGGGAGGATTTAGTAAAGGAAAAAGCAATGTGGACTAGATATTTGCAAATATAATTATGGTAGAGTAGTACTTAGGAAAGGGTGAAAAACTTTATGTAGCCTTCATGACTAAGAAAAAGCATATGATGAAATTGATAAGGAATCTCTCCAGAACGTTCTGAAAAATGATGGTATTGGAAGGAATTAAAGCATTTCATAGGGAGGCAAGTGCATCTTTATTACCTGATTTAAGAACTTTATACTCCTATAATTAATGACCTTATCCAAGGCATTGTCTTTTCCTTCATATGTACATACAGTACAAATTCCTTAATTCAAACACAGATAGTACGAAAATCCTGATGGTCCAAATTTTTTAAAGCGGCTGACGAAGCTACAAATATGGTGCCCTAGTGGCAGGAAGTAGAAGCGTTAAGCGTTAAGTGTTACTTACGGTGCCCATTTTACACTGGTTGGACAGATGCTGTAAGGGCCCCAATTAAATTTGCTAGTGCTCTAGTTGGGAATATTCCCGGAGTACAAGATCCTGATAGTCCTGATTCTCTACTCAGTAACGACAACCATCTGCTCCATAGTGACCATGACCAAGCCACCACTGACATTTCTTCCCTACAAGATCCTCTGTTGCCGCCTGATGACTCGCCTTCGCCCGGAACTTCCCTCTCCTCTCAAGAAAAGGACAACCGCCCTTCTGGATGTCAGCATCTACCACCAGTTGAGTCCTCAACTACTCAAGTGTGTGCTGTGGAGACCAGAGCCGGTCGATCTAAACGGGTCCACCCTCTAGTTCTGCCTAAGCTCCATCCTTTGACTGTAACCCCTGATGAGTTTCGTCAACTTCAGGAATCCTGTCCTTCCTTGACGTGTTTACAGTCAAAGGCTACCACTCAAGAAGTTGAGAAAGCACGGGATGGTGCCACATACCAGTTCATACATGAGGACGGCCTCCTGTACCGAAAATGTCTCTCCTCGGATCACCTTCAAAAGGTAAATGGTTTATCCTTGGTTGTTCCCAGCGATTGCCGTCCCATCATCCTACGTGTTGCTCACGAAGGTCCTTTGGCTGGACATTTCTCCCACCGGAAGACCCAGATGAAGGTATGGCAAGACTTTTATTGGCCAGGGATGTGTGCAGACATCCGGGATTACTGCCGGTCCTGCGACAAGTGTCAACGTATGTCAGCTAAGGGAAGAGTACGTCCAGTACCTCTTCTTTCCTTGATGAATAGGCGTATTTCTGCTGATAAGGAGGACAGAAATTGGTCAAAGATGATAAACTCCCTTAAATCAGCATAAACATTGGCCACAGAGGAAGACTCAACCCAAGAATCAAACATCCTCGATAACTGGGTAACAAACTGATGGTAGTTCTGTCCTACTCTAATCTTGTTTGACCTGAAATCCACCCGGTAGCCATCTGGAGTTTTACTGAAGCCTGTTAACAAGGCTTGCTTCAGTAACTCGTAATCCTCAGTGGTGGATGACGGAAGGGACGTGTAGAGTTCGGCAGCTTTACCAGTGAGGCAACCCAGACGAACGGCAAAGGTATCTCTGGGTAAAACCAGCATCTCGGCCACACGCTCAAACCTAGTTAAATAGGTGGCAATGTCCTCTTCATCCTTGTATGGTGGTAGACTAGGTCTGGAAACAGGATCATGTGATGGTAGGACTGAGGGCTTACCTTTAGCTGCAATTTCTGCCAGCTTGATCTCTTTCTCCCTCTCAGCTTGTGCTTGTCTTTCTTCTCTTTCAGCTTGTCTTTCTTCTCTTTCTTTTTCTCTCTCAGCTTGTCTTTCTTCTCTTTCTCTTTCCGCTTCTTTTTCTTTTCGTTCCTTCGTAGCTTGTCTTTGTCTTTCTTCTCTCTCAGCTTGTCTTTCTTCCCTTTCGTTTTTCTGTTGTTCAAGGATCCACTGGCCAATTTCCTTGCCCTGCAGACCGAGGGCTTCACCCTGCTCCTTCAGTTCTTGAAAGGAAGACATGGAGAAGACCACACAGAGAACACAATACAAAAACAAAAAATTGGACAACGCCTCACGTGCAAAAATCTGGCAAAAGCAAGAGTTTGACGGCACTCAAAACACTCATAACATTACTCCCGGGCCTCAGGCAGCAATGGCGCACAACAGCGACTTACAGATAACAACCCACAATCTGTAAAATGATAATAAATAATTGGTAGTTCTTATCCTGGCAAGGTCGCCAATATGTCAGGGCCGAGGTGAGTACCAATTAATATTATCTTTTTATAGAGTTGTGGGGAAGAAAAATCATGGAGTATGATACCCCGAATATATTTACACACACACAAATAGCAAACAATAGGCTAGAAGCCAAAATAAATCACCAACGACGAACTGCTCGTAAACAATTACCAGAGCAGGGGTATGACACCCAAATAACTCCCTGTACAGCTGTTTTGAGGGTGAGATGCGTGACAGCAAAACTCGGCAACGTAGATTGCTCCTCAGACAGCAGGAAGGGTCGAATGGTGTAGGTACAGTTGAAGGGCACACTGGAAGGGAGCCCAAGTCTCCAGAAATGCCTTCGGAAATGTTGAGAACCAGCAGCAGGTGGTGAGGTGTTGTCAGGTGTGAGAGCTGAGGCGTTCTGTCCTTCTCCAAGCCGGTGGCGTGGAGCTTGGCTCGGTTAGACTACCCCCCTACCCCTGGACAAGGGGGTGGGGTAGTGGCGGGGAAGCCAGTGAACAAGCGCCGGCAGACGAGAGTGGTAGTTCAACCACTAATTAGGGGAAGACGAGGCAGGTGCAGTTCCTCACAAAGTGGAAAAGACTGAGTCCGTCCGACACTGTCCCAAAGCATAGTCTGCCATTTTTTGTCTACCAGTGCACTGTTCAGTGGTCACGTTCCC
Source organism: Metacarcinus magister (assembly GCA_029783475.1). Taxonomy (NCBI): domain Eukaryota; kingdom Metazoa; phylum Arthropoda; class Malacostraca; order Decapoda; family Cancridae; genus Metacarcinus; species Metacarcinus magister. The sequence continues at coordinate 35,044,921 of JAPQNM010000013.1, read as the reverse complement.
TAATTCCACTCAATTTTTGGCCTTCATTTGATTGTGACATAATGAAAAGTGTCACCGACGCAGCCAAGCCTGAGGAGGAGGGGAGAGAAGAGGAAGAAGTTTCTGAAGAAGTAAAAGCTTCTATGAATGAAGCTGCTGAGCACTTTGATAAACTAGTCCACTTGGTTGAACAAAACAAACATTACATTGGGGCTGAGGTGATCAACTTCCACATTCTGCAAAATTATTTTTACATGAAACATGGATAGGCTGTGAGGCAGACTGATATTCGGGACTTAATGAGGGACATGAGAAGAGAAATCTGTGGAAGATGACCCAATGCCAATTACCCACACTCCAGGTAGTCCTAGGCAGCCTGATAGTCTTATGCCCATGCTAGTGTTTTCAGGGATCCCTCCCAACAGTCCGAAAAATCCACTAATCCGAATCACTGTCGGTCCACTGCCATTTGTATTAAAGGATTTTTACTACATTTACAATAATGGTTTTTAACCAATCAGGCACAGCACATAGCACATTCATAATTATTTGTTAGCAAAAAAAAGTTTAATAACCAAAATGAATTATACTGCTTTCCAGGGTAAAGACTATGACCGCATGAAGCTCCTGCATGTTGGGGCTGATGAGGCAGAGCGCTGGGAGCGGCGGAAGAAGAAGAAGAACCCTGACCAGGGCTTTTCCACCTATGAAGATGCTACAATAAGGTCATTATTAACCCATGTACTGCTAGATGTTTTTAATGAAATGTTTCCCCTCATGTCTGATCTTTTCGGATTTTTTTCTTACTTAATAGATCACTTAAGATTTTTAGTAATAATGGAAAATTATCATAAAACTACTAACAAGGGTCAGGAGCATCGAAGTGGATGAAGGGAAAAAATTACTTCCTATGCCATGTATGCTCTGAAGTCACCTGCTTTTTTTTTATCTTTACATATACATTTGTCAGTTTCTCCATTAATGTCCTTTTGTTGTATTGACAGACAGTACAAGCGGCTTATAAACAACAAGAAAATAAACATGGAGGAGTACGAGATGGAGAAGCAAGCGGTGGGTGAGGATGCATTCTATGGACGTGACAACACCATCGCCATTGGTCTGCACAAAGACTCCAAGGATGCCATTGATAGTATGGTGGATGACCTTGAGAAACAGTAAGTGGCAAGCAGCACCTTACTCATTATCATTTACAGATCATCATTTGCTGTCCCATCTTTCCTGTCCTGTGATCACTACCACCACCACCACCATCATTGCTCAGCATACCAATGTAAAAAGTTGTTAAATATGTCAACAGCTTCTTCAATTCCCTCAAAGTCTCCCATTCTCTGTTCAGTCTCTAAGCAGACAGAACTGAACCCTACAATGGCAGGCAAGCCGCCACCCCCGACCATACTTTTCAGCCTTGCCACCACATCAAGGTGACTCCCAGCAGCAGGGGTGGAGAGAGATTAAAATCTCCTTGAACCCTAAATGCCTTGTCTTGGCTATCCCATTTTAATGGGGATACTAGCCATGGGAGGCGGTGGTGTAGTGGGTAGCGTGTGGGGCAGACCAGCTCAGAGTCACAAGTTTGAGTCCTACAACAGGCTGGCCACTTTTCTTTGGAAAAACTGCTGAGTGGCCAAAGATCACCCACATGCTGCCATCAACACTATCCGCGGCTGGGGCTGCAACATGAAATGCAACGAGGAGCTTCTGCAGGCAGCATGAGCCTCTCAACAAGAAATGAGGCGTAACCTAAAAAATCAATCTGCACTACTAACATGCAGAGGCCGACCATTCAAAATGCCTCCATCAAGCCTACCGGTACCATTGGATCAAGACATAAGAAAAAATATATATAGATAGATCGATTATCTTAAACACTGAGAAACAACTTGGGTCAAAATGGAGGAGGCATTTGTGTACAGGGGGTGACTAGAATCCAGCCCCTCCCAGGGATCAGTTTCTAGTGTTTCAATTTATGTGGAATCACACATGCATCAGGTATGAATTGACCCCCTTTCATACATGTATTACCATTATGTTTTTTGTTTTTTTCTCTTCTATAGTTTCATTGGAATCCCACTGTTAATGCCAGTGTGATGCTGTTATTCCCGGAAACAATCATAAACTTATTCTAGATATCTGAGAGAGGTAGGTGTTTACAAGGAGGGTAATCAATTGAGCCTTGAGACCAAGCAGGCGCAAGATACAAACATTACCAAGTGAATTATTAGTGATTGCCACTAGCCACACACAGTTTGTCAGCATGATTCTTGTCGTGTTATTCCATTTAAGAATGAAACCATTGTAAGAATTATTTACATTCAAAACTTTTTTTACAGGATATCCAAGAGGGAGAAGTACTCTCGCCGCCGCATATTTGATGATGACGCAGACATCAACTTCATCAATGAGCGCAACATGAAGTTCAACAAGAAGTTAGAACGCTTTTATGGTGACTACACAGAGGAAATCAAGCAGAACCTGGAACGTGGAACTGCTGTCTGATGTGGTTAGTGAAGTACAAGGTAAAACATTGTGTGCTCAGGTGATCATTATCTCCAGCACTGTTAGTCTGGAATGGTCATTGTTGTGTTTTGAGTACCATTGCACCTGCCTGATGACAAGTCTTTTGAAAGTATCTTAGTCTTATCTGTACTGAACTTTGTTACTGAATTTATTTTTATTATTGCCAAAATACAAGTATTTATGTTATATGAATGTTGTAAAATCTTTCATTATGTTTAATATGGACCAACTCATTCAGCACTTCGATATTTAATATAGTTTTTAAAAGTGAATTTTGAAAATTACAGTGGCTAAATTATGTTTTGACAATCATTGTGCTGCAAAACATGTAAAAAAAAATTTGCTACATAAATCATGAAATTCTTAAAAACTGTAGAATAGTATAGTTGTAAACTTGCCAGCTCTCTTATACATAAACTTGCAAGTATCTTTCTTAGGAAGATTTCTGTGCTCCCTCGCAGGGACCACCCGAAAAGGGAGCAAGACATCAGTGATGCTGTAGATGAATATATATGTATTCTTATACAGAAACAGAACTGCCATCTTGTACAACTATTCAATATCTTCCACCTTTGTAAGCAAGCTGTAATAGATGGTTAAAAATAATGTTCAAATTAAGTTATAACTCAAGATGACACCTCTTTAATTTCCAAGATAATGGTCCCTTTAGCACATCCGTAATTACATACTAACATAACTACAGCACCACCACACACACACACACACACACAAAACCATTGCACCAACACATCACACAAAACTACATCCTCACACTGCCCTCAAACCACAACACCATTGTACATCACACCAGATCAGTGCTCCCAAGGCTGTACAAGCTTGTGGAGCCCTAAAACATTGTAAATACTATATCTAAAAGTATTGGAGAAGTGAGCTTTCTATGGGGTTCAGGTTCATGCTTTCAGCGTTACACTGTTTGAACAGATACAGTAGAATTCAGCTTAACCGAATGACGATCTATGTATCTATAACTAACCTGTATCTCCATTAAAAGGGAGTAGCCAAGACAAGGCATTTGGAGTTCAAGGAAACTTTACTCTCCCCTCCCCATCTGCACCCTGTCTTTTAATGGGAGAGAATCCAGAGGAGGGCTTTCCAGACCCATCGCTCTGTCCCTTTTGGTTGTCTTTTACAAGCCGCAAGGAATACAGTGATAGTATTCTTGCAGCCTCCACCACAGAGCTAAAACAAAATGACATAAGGAAACTAAAGTATTTTCCTTTTTGATAAAGCAAAAATTTGAATAACTGGGTTTTGCTCTTATAAACTTTTGGTTTTATTAGATGCACCACTCCACCACATAATGATTCCTTAATAACACTGCAGCATGCACGTGCGTGTGTGCGCGTTTGTGCATACGTGCATGTATGTGTGTGTAAAAGCAAGGAGGAAAGAAGTTTATATCCGATAAGTAGCTGCCAGGTGAAAGGTAGATTAAGAAGTCTCACCTAAAATACTTTCTCAGAATACAAGTCCACCACTCCTTAGAGCTGGGAAAGAATCTATTACTCTGTTTCTGAATATGTATTTGTATTTGTATTTACATATGTATGTTAATGTACATAATAAATGTGTATTCTATCTATATCTATAATTTCTGACGCCTGAAACGTCCCTCGAGGGGATGGTCACGGCAGAAGAGTCTCCTATTCTCCCTATCCACACACTCTCTCCTTCCTTGTTCTAGCCCTCCCCTCTATCACCACCTTTCATGCATATACTCCATTAATCAATCTTTCCATCTTACTACTGGCCTTCCTCTCCTCCTAGGACCCTCCATTTCATTCACATACACCTTCACATACTCTTCACTCTTCTCTCTCTCAAAAATTACCAAACCACCTCAAACTATTTCTTTTCACCCATTCCACTCCACCACACTTCACTCCATTTGCCCAAGGACCCATGCCACATATTTCATACACACTTTTATTGCTCTCACCCTTCCATCTTGTTACGCCATATACTCATCTCATCTCATCTTGACTGCTGTGCCCTATTCCATGTACAAGTTTCTGATCCAGGAGAATAATTTTCCATACCTTTAATTTTACTGACAGATACATTCCTTCTCATAAATCTTGCAAGTGATCCTATGACACACCTGCCTTTCACAGTCCTCCTTTCAAAGACCATCACCTTACATTTACTAACATTCCGATTTACCTTCCTTCTCGTAAATACATTATAGAATTCATCCACCACTTTCTGAAGTTCCTCTAAACTCTGCCAATAACACAGTGTCATCTGCAAACAAACTTGCCACCACATTCCATTCACTTGCTGTCTTGCATCTACATTCCCTACTTTGACTTTCATTTCTCCATAAAAATATCAAGCAGGCATGGTGATATCAAGCATCCTTGTCTAACCACGACTCCTATACGAAAACTTTCACTTTCCTATCCATATACTCTCACACACGCACTTGCCTCCCTAAGAATGCCTTAATTCCTGCCATAAATGTCCTCCAACACCGTAATTTTCAGAACATTCCAAAGAGATTCCCTATCAACTCTTATTATAATTAATTTTTTAGGTCCATGAAGGCTGCATAGTTTTTTTTATCCTTCCCTAAGTACTCCTCTACCATAATTTTAATTTCTCTTTCACGGAGCTTTTTCCTTTCCTTTCCCTGCTTCTTGCTAACCTTCCCTTCAGTTACTTTCAATAATCTCTGTCAATTTTTTTTTTTTTTCTTATTTTGACCCCGAAAAGGTCTACCAGTTTACGACAAAAACATTTATGCCATTTTACTGGAAAAATATTAGTCCTAGAGCAAATATGCATAGAAACAAAGTTGTATAATTTGACAATGTCTATCAGATGGTGCAATAACCTTTCCAATTCATCCCATAGCTTTGGAGAAAAAATGGAAAAAATGTAATGTTTTATGAAAATAGTAAATGTGATATATTTTCGATTGTTTACATTGCATTGTCGTTATATTATAACACAAAAGAATGGGCGTTTTCTGCTCTTTCTTTTTTACTCTATACATTTTTTACGTAAACCTCATATTTTTTGAGTTATTGAATAAAACGTGATTTTTTGAAAAAATTCCAAGGGTTGTACCAACAAAAATTGCGTGACCATTTTCAAATTTTCGATTCGCACAAAAATTTGTCTATAGAGGTTCTACTGCATGAGAAACACGAATCTGGACTCAATTTTCTTATTACTATAATATTAACCCGTAAAGAATAGTACCAGGCAAAAAGCTGCGGGACGCGACGGACGCGACGTTGGGCCCTTATCAAGAAATGTCAAAGGAGTATATTCCAGGGCAAAAAGCTACAGGACACAACTTTGGGGCCCTTATCAACAAGCATTGAAAGAGTATAGTCCTGGGCAAAAAGCTGCGGAATGCGGCTTTGGGGTAATTTGTGTTATTCCCAGATATACTTTAGTGATTTGATGAAATGTCTTGATCATGAAATGGTTTGAGTCGCAAATGGTCTATGGCAGTTAAGTACTGATTACTAAAGAGTCTAGTGCGGAAATGTCTTGTGTACCAATCGCCTGAGTATGAAATGACTTCTAACCCTACTATATACTTTTCTATAGAATTCCCTCGCTACCTTGATCACCTCGTCACTATTATTTGTAATCAGACCTTGTTCATCTTTTAAAATATAAAGGTGTTTTATGCTAATGCCATGTTCATAAGTGTACCCTGGTTGAGAGTTTCTTGAATTTTTCTTATATTGTATTGAATTGTATATGAAAGCTTTCCTATAGGAGTGGGATTGAGACAAGGAAGTGTGATGTCGCTATGACTGTTTAATATTTTTATGGATGGGTGTATGAGAGAAATCAAAGTGAAAGTGGGGAATGTAGGTGCAAGACTGAAGATGAATGGAATGGGTTGGGCGATGGTGTCATGTTTGTTTACAGATGACAAGGTGTTGTTTGCAGAGAGTGGTGGATGAATTGTATATTGTATGTAGGAGAAGGAAGCTAAAAGTGAATGCTGGGAAAAGTAAGATTATGGTTTTTGAAAGGAGTGAAGCATTGGTGGTGGATTTTAGTACACCTTATAGGATGACTGTGCTAGCAGTAGGAAGGTGTGAGGTACTTTTTGGAGGAGAAAGAATGAAGGAAATGAGACGTTTAAATATTTGGAAAAGTGCTATGCAAATATGGAGAGATTGAAAGGAAAATAAAAGAGAGGGCTGTGAAAGGCATGTGTGATCACTTACAAGGATTATGAGAGGAAGGAATCTATCCATGGAAGTAAATATAGGTCTAATGAATAGTATTCTCCCGCGAACATTGACATATGGATCAGAGACTTTGACATGAAATATGGCACAGCAGGCAAGTGTGCATGCTTTGGAAATGAGCTATATGAGAGGAGCATGTGGTGTGACAAGATGGAAGGGTGAGAGCAATAAAAGAGTGTATGAAAATTGTGGCATGGGAACTTGTGCAAATGCAGTGAAGTGTGGTGTAGTTGGATGGGTAAAAAGAAATAGTTCAAGGTAGTTTAGTCATCTGGAGAGAAATAAGTGCGAAGAGTTTGTAAAGAAAGTGTATGCGAGTGAAATTGAGGGTCCTGGTAGGAGATGAAGGCCAGTTGTAAGATGGAAGGATAGGGTAAAGGAGTATATGCATGAAAGTGGTGTTGATAGAGGGAAGGGCTTGAACAAGTAACGACAGAGCGTGTGTATGGATGGGGAGAGATGGAGGCTCTTCTGCCGTGGTCATCCCCTTGGGGAACGTTCGCAGAGGAAACGATGCGTCAAGAGACCATAGAGATAGATAGATTTCCAACTCAACACATCTAATCTCACCTTCCTGTCCACAACTTTCAATTTCACTTTTGCCACCTAACCTTATACTTTATCCATGCTTCCTTGAACTGATACCGATGCTTCTAAACAATAATCAAACACTGACATCCAAGGAACCTCCACCAAGGACTGAGAAGCTACATGATGGATGAAAGTGAGCAGCCAGCCTCCCCTCACTAGGTCAGCTAAAACACTGGTAATGATCTAAGGATGTACACAAATCCTTGCCCATGGCTCAACACAATGAACATCAGTGATTGTTACCAAAAAAATGGAAGCATGTTGTAAACACCTGATCTTTCGTTACTTTATCGGTTTTCATGAGTAATTCTTCTACAACTCCATAACCATTATTGTGTACCGACTGTAACTAACCTATTATTATCAATGCATATCTGAACTCCACTTTAAGGTTTGTTTTTAACACGTGCAACCGACAGAACAATAACATCTATGTAAGTCTCTTGAATAATGCTAATCACTGTTTCTGGTGTTTTTTAAATGACTGACTCATAGCTACACCTTTGTTAACAAAACAGAATACTTATTGTACTATCAAGGACCTGCAAGAGAGACGCAGACACTGAGTGGTAACTCAATCTGGGGACTCAGTCGTCCCTCCAAAGAAGAGATGGTCAGCAGACACACCCAAGGTCATGACGAATAGTTATCACCTGTGAACATGACTGGTAATAATGTGAACCACCAACTACATTCATTGCATGGAAAACGACATTTACTTCAAGGGCATAGAAAAGTTGTTGTATATATGTGTATATACTACGTAACTACACCTGCATCAACAAATCCCATAACTAATTGTGCTTCTGGTATATGTACCATTCCAGTATAATCTGAAATTAAGGACCAAGGAAGTACAGATAGATAATAATAATCAGCTGAATAAGATTAAATAATCCCCCCCGAACTAGGTAACTATAGACCATAATTATAGTTCTGCTAAGGTTAATAAGAGAGCACTATCCCTCTCACCAAGAAGCTGCAATGAGCTAGGATCGAACTCACAACTTTTAGACCATGAACACCATCAAACTTTTACTAATCTCCTTGAGAAAAAATAGACAACATAACAATTTTACTAAACTTAACAATTCCTCTAAATATACTTATACGCATACACATTTTTCGCACATATTCAGTAGAAAATAATGACTCCCCGCATTGAATTCACAGCCACTCATCATCTGTGAGTCAGAACCACCAGCATGTATGATCACCAAGGTGCACAGTCATGCTAGGAGTATAGTGATACAAAAAAAACTGATCAACTTGGCTCAATAGAAATCAAGCAATCTAGTACTCCAAGTAAAAGTACCCAGAACCCTAAGACTCGGTAAACACGTATGTTTGGCTCATTTTCTTTTTCTTTACATTATATAAACGCTGTGAGAAAAGAATGGCAATAGTATAATATTATCTACTTGTTTTGTGAGAAGAGTAGCATCCGTAGAGGCTTAATATGTAATTTCAAGTTACATCTAAGTGTTACAAATATGAATAATTTGTTAATAACAATGTAATCATTGTTTACAAGTGAGGTTACGGCTTAAGCTGCATTCTATCAAGTATTTCTTTACCAACGACTACATAACACATAAAAAAAACTATCTTCGGTCACAGTGCAACATGACTCATTTAGAATAAAGCCAAACATCACCCGCTCAAAAGTAAGTGCCTTCACAAATTTTGCCGATGATGATGGTTATCCTATTGGTTTGGTAAGGCTAGGTTAGGTTAGGTAAGGTTAGGTTAGGTAAGGTATGGTTAGGTTATTTTAAGTTCGGTTTGGTAAGGTTATGTAAGCTTTCTATGTTTTATTACCCAAAAAGTTAGGTTTTTCACCTTAGATTTCTTTCCGGATTGCCATATATGGCCTATAATATATGTTTATAATGACGAGCACCGCCTGAAACCTTCACAGATGTGGTGAGTACACTACATATAGTATGTAGGACTTCATATTTGTATCGATATCGTCCGATCAGTAGTTATGCAAATTTACCAATACGCTTTTTAGTTTGCGTTCGTTTAGTCATTTTTGAGTTAGTACCACTACGTCCAGTACATCGAAAATCATCACCAAGAATCCCAAAGTAACCAGTCACCACCACCACTCTTTCCAACGTCACCAAATAGCCATGTACGTCACAAGGCAAACAAACATCATTGCTGCCAGTCACCACCACGATCTCCCACGTCATCTCCACCTTATAAACTACAACACATTCCCCACCACCTTCATCGGCGCCGTAACCACTAAACCTTCTGTGGCGCCATAATGGTGTGCCTGAAAGGTGATGACTGTTGAGTGTCTGTTGTAGGGAAGATGACCTTGGCAATGATGTGAAGATTGACTGCGTTACTTGTTTGTTCATCTTAGTGGTGGTAAAGATAACTACTGGTCGTGGTGGTAACGACGGTAACAGTGGTTGTGACAGGTGTGGAGTGGTAGTGGTAGCGGTGGAGGGCATGGTGTAGGTACAGATGTTATTGACATTGGTGGTGAGAGCGGAGAGATATGTTGTGCCAGAGATGAGGTGGTAGTATTGTGGGTGCAGGTGGAGAGTAACGGTGGAGGTGGTAATAGGGATGAGGACATTGAGGAGGCAGTGATGGAGAGGAAGAACTGTGAAGGTGTGGCATCTTCTTGGTGGTGGTGGTGGATGCAGCTTTACACAATGATGCAAAGTGCACCAGGAACAGCTATTCACCGGATCCTCCTCAGGTGAAGAAAGGTGTATTGTCATTGTTTTCATATCATGGTGGATGTAGGCCATGCTTTACTTTGCAGTGTAAAGAACATGTTATACTTTGCACCGTGAAGAAAACTATCTCTACACTGATACTACGAAACTGCACATTGGTGTGAAGCACCAGCACCAGGATTAGCTTCTCAAAGACATACGTTATGTAAATAATCGGCACTATTGGCCATTTTAAGGACACCACTCGTGACCTGGTTACTGTTAGCTTGACAAACAGATGTTTTGCTGTCACCAAGCATCGGTCCACTGCCTGACCATTCCCTTCATTCCTATCCCACGATGGAAAATAATGGCGATGGTAACTCTAAGTCAGTCTTCATAATAGCCTATAATTTGTGAGTTCGATTCTGACTCACGGCAGCTTTTTTGGTGAGAGTTTAACGCTCTCTCGTTATGGTCTATACTCTATAACTACCAAGCTCTGGGGAGTATTTAATCTTTTTTTCATAACAAGCAGATAATTTATATCCTTACCAACCAAAGTACTGCACGTTTCAGACCACCACACTCTGCTGTACAGTCAGCATACAATTATGAATACGTACTTACCTTTCATGGCAAGAGAACTGGTATAATGGCCGTTGATGCCTCTTGGGGGCACACCACCGTGCGTCACTGTGGCCAACACACACTGGTGCACGACGACCTGCCTCAGCTTGGCTTCGAACCAGACTCAAGGGTTAGTTGATGATCCATTCGCATTTCGAACGTCAGAGGCGCGAGTTTCAAGTGTATTAACAACGTGCAAAGAACATTCTAGTATTAATCTTCCATTGAACTAGTCTTTGTAGGTAGTGGTGTGTTTTGCATGTCATGTACGATTGCTCCTTTGTTCCAGCATTCATTTCTTGTATATTATTTTTCGTCTTGAAAATTTTTTTTTAAATGTGCTTCACATTTTTTTCGAAGCAAATTAAGAGTAAACCATTGACTATAGGACTGTCCGAGACGTTATTCCCTCCTAAAATGTAATAGAAAAACAATCGTTGCTAGCAAATATGACCCATTATTCATGTGATGCAACGCAGCACCACCACGATTATATTTGTGGCTGAATATTACTTCTTGTTTTTTTCATAAAATGTTCAAACTGAAATATGGACAAGATACATTTTTGTGATGGGAACAAAGTGTTTCTCAAATAGTGCTGACAGCCAAGATTTTTTTTCTTGAAAGCTGTTGACTTGTATATAATAAAATGTTAACACCAATGTTCACTTTAGCTTGGTGACTTTTGTGTGCCTGAGCAGCGTCAGGTACGGACAGTTTACTTTGGCTTCACCTGGATAACAACCACTCAAGGAATACTGAGAGACGCAACTCTACGTGTATCTTTATTTACACTGTACACACTTGTTTCATAGGTTCATGTATTGTAAATATTGCAAAAGCATACATAAGGGTAATATATGTAACAAAATGAGCTGCAAAGGAATTTGTAATACCTGTATAAACTAGCATTAATTGAAGATATAAAAAATCTGAATGAGGAATGTCGCACACACACACACACACACACACACACACACACACACACACACACACGAAGGCTCTGCCGTCAGGTACAAAACATATGCAACATAAAAAAGATGGCGGCTTCCATTACTCGTCTGCAAGGTTGAAATCAGACGTGTTCCTCGGTGGCCTTGACGGACACCTTCAGGAACAGGACGAGCAGTGAACGTTGGTGTCAATATGGCAGGGGCTTTACGTACTCAGGCCTTGAGGCAGGAAACACCCAAATAGAACATCGAGGACACAGGAACAACGGACTGCCACTGACACAATCTCAACGGAAGGAAGATGACTTACGTAAAGGTGTAAAGACTTGAGTGTAACCACTTCAATGTTACACTGTCAGCAGTCTCGTTGGAGACATTTAGTTCAACAGTTACCAACAAACTAGAGATAAATATATGGGCACACGGACTACAGCCACCCCCTCTTATGTAATTTGATCCCCATCATCACTGCTTCCAGCAGCGTTGCACTGATGTGCCTTTCCCCAGCCTGTGAGGAGCAAAGCGAGCATTGCAGGGAAGTAAATGATGCTTCCTCTGCACCCACCACTGCTTCCTCTCTTTAATGATACGACACTCATTTTTTACGCTCACCAAAATGTTATGGATACAAAACATAAATAAGCATCTATAATGAATCTGAATATGATGTATGTTTACTGATGCCAACTTTATCTTGTTTGAATTTACATTCCTTTCAAAGTTTTTTCGTGACATAAATGATTCACACAGCAAAGTTTAGCAGAGAATCATCCTTCTCCGGAATGACTTAGACCCAATGACACAATGCATGATACAATTACGGAGCAGATCAACACCACAGTGTCATTAGCTGATAACACTGAAGTCCCGTAGTAGGAATATGAACTACACAGATGCACTTAGCAATACAAGCATCCAGACAGGGCACGCAACACTTGTTAATGCGACCACCTTTGACCAGCCACCAGCCGTGCAGCCTGTCCCTCCGCCGTGCACAAGACCGCGGCGCCACTAGTGACCCTCGTGCCTGGGACTCACCCACATGAGCCTGGCCTATGTTAGGCGTCCCAGCGGTGGAAGATGACGGCTCAGACACTTAACGAGGGACTCACACTGACCTCTATCATTTGTGTTGCATACTAGTGACGCTCCATCACGCGGCCCCTCCTTCCCTTCCTCTCCCTGGTGCGGGTGAGGTGGGAGGAGGTCGGCAGCACCACTCAGAACAGTCTAAACACAAACTAGCTTCGTCCCGCTCATTGTGTTGAAATTCGAAACATGAACTGCTGACATTTGTTCGTTTGGGAAAAGGAATGAATCATCTCTTCAGTAACGCGTTAGATACCCACACTATAACACATTCTTGTTGAGTTCATGGCATACTTGTTTTTACTAGGTAATACATTGACAATTTTCACCACTTGTGTATTAACTTTATGAAGCTTCCCCTTCCTGATGCAATTTGTTCGGCTTCACCACAATGAGATACAGGTTTGCATCTCTAATATATGTGAACACAACATTTACAATGACCCTTTTCATTATGCATTATGAATGATCTTTAAATGTATCTACATGGTCAATTAATACCTATATAACGACTATCAATAAATCTACACAAACTATTACAGCTAGTAGTGGCACATAGTGTTATGCGTCTGTCTTGATCACAGTAGGACTACGAGTCTCGTCCCACCTCCAGCGGCTGTGTGCAGTCCACCAGTCCACTACTCAGAGTATTCGTGTCTGCTTTCCACAGGTTTGCGAGTAAACATAAATAGTTTTGTATTAATTTCAAGTTCATGCTCGATGGAATGTTCTTTTCTAGCTTCACACCTGCTGCTGGTTTTCTTGGGGCACGAGTGTGGGAAAATGTGATTAAATTCATTAGCAGTCTTTCGCTTCTGCTGTTGAGTTGTACTGTCAAAACCACATACTGTAAATGATCGATCACTGTAGGTTTGCACTACCTTGAACACATTCATTGTCACACTGTAGATGAACGATGTCTAACGCACTTAACTGCATTTAGCCATAAACACTTCAGTATTCTTACTTAACAGTTACAGTTCAATAGTTGCCCTAGTTTTGCACGAGTCCAGGAATGAGCTACACATTGGCACTAAGATCGAGCAGGCGGCGTCGCAGTGACCGATACACCCTCACTGTCAGTATGACTCAGAGTTCAGTTACTTTTTCTAACGACTCACTGAGGGAGGTCTCACGGAAGATGGGTCACCGCTACTTCTTGGTGTCCGAAACAATGCTGACGGGGCGCTCCACAACCGTGTGAGGCTGGAGGGGCGGCGCGTTCTTCATCTTAGAGAACGCCTGCAGAGAGAAGAACCGCGTCTTGTCGCAAGCATCAACGGTGGTCACGTGCTGGAAATTGCAAGGAGTAGAGATGTCCGTCTTCTTCGGTGCTCTGTACTTTGATATCTTCTCTTTGATTTTGTTTTTCTTCTTGCTGGGACCAGAAAGCGAAATATTGGCGGGGTCGGCCGTGAGTCGCTCAATGTGAGTCAGAAACTCACAAGCAGCGCGACCTTCGTTGAAGGAGAAGCCCATGCGGCGACGGTGATCAGAGGAAAGGTACAATGTATGGAACTGTGGCTCTTGGGCGCGGTAAGATGTCAGGTTATCCACCACGTCTCGCCACAGGGCAAAGCCTGTCCCTTTCTCTGCCAGAACGAGCTGTAGCTGTCGCTTGTCCCTGGAGCGAGTGTCACCCAGGTCCAGTAGCAAGATGGGAACACCTGTGTACTTGAGTTCCCAACTGCCATGGGTTGAGCCCACGCCGCCCTCGCTGTACAGGTTGGCCATCGTGCGGCACACCCAAAGCTGCGTCTTGTGTCCCCGGAAGAAGGTCTCGATGCGCGACACGTCCTCGTCTGTCACAGCCAATGGATCTTCCGGTTCATCTCGACGCTCGGTCAGCACTCGCATAGAATCATACTTCTCATTGATGCGCCGCACCGCCTCCACCTGAAATAGACACAAGCATATAAACACAAGGCCAGAGTAAATCACTAGTCTTCCATTCACCTACACACACTTAACTATGCTTTGTGGATGTCATATGATCATAAAACTAGAAGGTGCCATGTATGCCACTCATCAAACCACTTAAACATCCATACACATCCTGCCCACGTCTTCACTTTTACACAAATTTACTTATCATCTTTGTCTCAGATGTGTCAAACACTTCTAATATTGCGTATTTATGACACTGAATAAGCTAGGAAAAAAATAATGGGTTCTCGGTGCGTAGAGTGATTCTTACCTCCTTGTTGGCCGCCACCTTGCGGATATCGATAGCGGAAGAATATATGGGTTCCTTGATCTCCTTGGTGTCGTTGTCCACCTCGTCCTCGTCCTCGGCAGCCTGGTAGACGAAGAGGTGTGGTGTGGAGGCGTAGTGCGGCACGTGTCTCGCCACGCCCACCTCGTTGAGGGTGGAGCCGCCCCGCACACCTCCCATAGTCATGCTGTTCCTCGAGTGGGTGCTAATGGGCTTGTTATTGGTGATGCTATAGTAGTAGTTGTTGTTGTTGTTGTTGGTAGTGGTGGTGTTGGCGTTGGCGTTGGTGTTGGTGTTGGTGTTGGTGCACTCTCCGCCGCAGTCGAGGGTTCCCTGGCACATCCTACACTTCCTTGGATACCCCCACACTCTGCCTCCTCACTCCTGTTGCACTAATTTCCGCGAACGACTCGATCGCATCCCGAAGTTTTGATAATTCCACACACTGATGATACAGTTTATACACTTTAATCTATCACTCGTTCTCTCCCTCTTTACTAAACGCAGGGAAGTTCAACCACACTTCACCACTACAACAAACGTTAACCTTTTCCACAAGGTTGAATGAGGTTTGTTATCAGGAGAAAAGTTGCTTTGCTGTGAGGCGCAGCAAACTTGTGTACACTGCCTCTCCACGCGCTGCACCGACACTGATGCTGATGCTACGGCTGCCGCGCTATCAATGAACACCAAGTTAAATCTCCGCGACTTCCAACCCAAGTGACGTCACAAATCTGTAGCCAGTAAGGAAGAGGTTAGCCAGCTTTCAAAGGCGGAGGTCTGTCGTCACACTTCCAAGCAGCCAATGCTAAGCTCCGGGTCTGATGTCACACTGCTACGCTCCAAGGCGGGAGGACTCGTGGGAGCTTCTTACGTCACCACTCGAACCAATGGAGAGCCTGCAAGGAGAAAGAGAGAGCGTCATGAGTCAGGGCACAAACATAGTAAGTGAGTATAGTGTAGCCGCGGCCCCCAGGTAGGCTGAAGGCGTAGGCACTACAATCAAATCACGTCGACTCGCGTATGAGTCACTTCTCCTCCCCTACAGGTGCCGGTGCGCATGTGGAGTTTGCGTCTCACTGCCACAGAAAATAGTGCGACGAACTCAAAACACACAGAGCAAGACAACGAGGCGGTGCTGGCATTCCCCTGATGATTAAGACGGAACATTTTTTATCTACACATCAGCTTCTCCTACATGCCTCGATCTGCCAGCCACGTAAGGTGATGATGCCACCAACTTGAAACATGTTCAGAATATATCAATAACCAAACAATGTTGCCACACGCATACAACTGGTCATTTTATACTGATTCATGTACACCTATTTACATACCTCATCCATAAACCTGTAACACCCAACATGAAGATACATACAACTGACCAGAAGTGAGAAAACAGGAAAGTCATTCATTGAAATCTCGCTCGTTCGCATCACTTGACAGGATGAAGTGTAGAGGAAAAGGTAAAATTATCTTGCTGGTGATGTCATTGTGATGGAGGTGAGGAGGGAGAAAAAACAAGGAGAGTCTAGGAAGCCACAAAAAACAGAAACGAAGAGAGAGAGAGAGAGAGAGAGAGAGAGAGAGAGAGAGAGAGAGAGAGAGAGAGAGAGAGAGAGAGAGAGAGAGAGAGAGAGAGACGTCACCTACCCCCGAGGGAATCACAATTCTAGTAAACAACATCAGCACCTGGCAGCTTTCCTCTGGTTACCTGGAACGCCATTCACTACCTTCACTCCCATGAGTGACGCCATCGTTCCTAGACTAGAAATGCTGACACACAAACTGCATAGATAGATGGATAGATAGATAGATAGATAGATAGATAGATAGATAGATAGATAGATGGATAGAAAGATAAGCATCTTACACTATACAACGGAAGGTAAATCTATGGTAATGATAAAGTCAAATGCAGTCTAGTTGTATGTTGCTGCATCTTAGTTTTATTCCGTTTTTTCTTGTTCGTGACGAGATATCAATTAGAAATATTTTGTTCAAGTCAACATTCGTAAATACTAAGTATTTTATAACACTGAAGTTTTCTTCCAAAACTACACTTCATGAGAAAGACAAGTTTCATCGTGCAAGTTCCTCTTTATAAGATTTATTACGTAAAAAAAGAATTATTTTCGTTGCACTACACTTGACAGCTAATTTTGCCATGTTCTTAACATAATGAGGCAAGGCGACCAAAACTGCACCACATACTCAGAGGTGGGTCTGACTAAGCTGATGTTTAGAAGTAAAATCACATCTTTATTCCTAAAGGGAAAATAACATATTTATAAAGCTATATTTACTTAATCCGCGGCGTCTTAGCATTGCTGAGCGAAATTCAAATATGATGCAATCGTAACACTAGGATATTTAACACATTGCACACTTTCATGTTTCACACTACACATTTCATATTCACTTTTTTGTTTTCAATCAACCGCAAAAGACTGTACTCGGTGAAGAGCAGAGGAAGATTAAAAGAGCGGAAGCAGGTGTGCGGACTACGGAGAACCGGATGAAAAGACCTTCCGTTTTCCACATATCCGGTGTACTGACCGAGAACTGACCTGACCTCACCTGACCTGACCCTTCCGTCCTCCAAAAGCTGGAGAGTAGCAGCATGCCTTTACTTCCATACTCGCTATGTCTATCGTGTCGTTATTATAAACAGGCCTTCAAGTATTTATTTTTCGCCACCAATGTGTATTTCGCTGAAGGTTCAATAGACACTGAGGAGAGTATATGTTGATGGCATTAATCGTAATCATTGTTTTGGAGTGATGATATAATGGCAAACGAGAAGAAAGTCTGATGAATTCAAACCTCTTGATATCGAGTTGTCTGATGCCACCAACACTGTATAAATCCAATGTACTTATGATGATGTAAACAAGAGTATGACGTTCCTCAGTCACTTTCCATATAAGTAAACCATAACAAAGATTTAGGATTTCTACAACGGTTATATGAAAACTACAGGAGTGAAGAGGATGTAAAGGATGCTTGGGTTGGCCTCTAAATATTCCTACCCACTAATTTGGATGATGATGATGATGATGATGATGATGATGATAATGATGTTGTTACGATATAATGGTTCTCATTTTCATTAATATCTAAAAGCTTTCTCATGTTAGTATTATTGTTTTAACATTTACTTCCATATCAATTCAGCATCACAAGGATCACTGAGATAACATGACTAAGGCGTCGCTAACTTGACCTTGCATTCCTATCAGAGAAAAAGATTCCTTCTCCTCCTCTCTTCATTCAAGGTGCACCCATCCACCCTGCTCTCTCTCTCTCTCTCTCTCTCTCTCTCTCTCTCTCTCTCTCTCTCTCTCTCTCTCTCTCTCTCTCTCTCTCTCTCTCTCTCTCTCTCTCTCTCTCCACTCATCCTCCCTTGTCACTCCTCTCGACCAATTTAATGACATCCTTAACAATGTGTATTCACGACCTTGATGTCTACAGAAAACCGTAACTAAGCTGACACACTTTCATCATTATTGTTATTATCATTATTGTTATCATCATTTATATAATTATCATTATTAATACTACTACTATTATTATTATTTTTATTATTATTATTATTATCACTATTATTATTACCATTATTATTATTATTATTATTATTATTATTATTAGTAGTAGTAGTAGTAGTAGTAGTAGTAGTAGTAGTAGTAGTAGTAGTGGTAATATCAAACTTTTCCTCCCTCCGTCCACGCCCACTGGAGGAATGGACGGCGTCTCCCCTCCCTCCGCCACGACGGGAAACACTGTGCGAGGCTGTGTTTGGTTACCCTGCAGGACGTCCTTTTCCTGTGACGGTGACGAGAAAGAGAGCCTCGCACTGCCTTGTCTTCGCTCCTTGACGCCAGGCACAAGTGGCTCCCGGCGGCTCTGTAGGTGGCTGATGCGTTCCCCTTACCTGAGCCTGGCAGTCAGTCTGTTGCTAAGGAATCAACACCTCCACCATCATCACCGTGATCATCAGGAATAAGTCTTAACTGCGCAGTGTGGAAGGCAAAGAAGGTGGATGCAGCCTGCCCAAGGACTTCAAGCAATAAATGAGGGTGTATGTTTTCAATATATGTATATTTACGTATTTATTGGTTTGGGAGTAAAAGCGTTGCTAAAATATGTGACTAATGCATGTTACCGAAGCACATTATTTCCCTATGACCATTTCTTTCACATTATATAATAAATACGAGTCATACAGACGAGGCGCTTCGGGTGATGAATGATGATACGCAGGAAGGCAGGTGCAGAGCCGATCCGCGGGACTGTTTATACAAAGGCTACGAGGACTCTTGAGTGGTGCCAAGGTAGGAAAGGCAGACAAACAACGCCTACTTCCTCGAGTCACTCATCTTCTTTCCCCTCCTTCACTTCACGTCCTTTGCGGTAAAGCAGCTGTCTGTTATCCACACCTACTCCTTACTTATTGACCTTTCCCTCTTTCCACTTATACACGAAATATACACGAAAAAGAAAAGCACAAAGTTCAGTTAAACATTATAATTAGCAAACATGTCCCTAACAATGCCGTGACGAGGAGGCCAAAGGAGGCATACGAAACACCTTCATCCTGACGCCGGCATTGTGCTGCAGCGGATGACGTCAATCCATCAATACATCCTCCAGAGTAGGAAAGTTTAGCCGAGTTAACAGAGTGATATATATAAAAAATACAAAAGGTCTTCGCAGAGTCAAACCCAACCAGCATGGAGGAAATGCATACGTGTAATTAAAAAAAAACCAACTACAAACACATATCTCTAGAAATACAGTTCCAGATACCTGCGGCGACTGACTACCTAACATTTTCAGTCCGTCGGATATCCTGGCCCTGCCCTGCCCGGCTCTGCCCCTGCCCGGCCCTGACTCACGTAACACTCCCCCGCAGCTCGGCACAACCTTATTCGGCAGGACGCAAGGTGGCCGTAGTGAGGCGGCGGTGATGTCAGGCTGCGGGTTGGACCTTGACGACAACTCAAACTTCACGGCTGATCAAAAAGAATGACAGGCAGCGCAAAACGAAAACAAGGCGATGGTCTCGAGGTATGAGTCCACAGGATAAAAAAAATATGCCTGATTATTACATAACCAACGACAATATTTTTTAAAGACTCAAACCTATCATGAAAGTGTTCCCATCACGATCCAGTTAATAATGCAGCAGAGCGAACACGTTTACCTTCAAAACGAGGTGAGAACGAGGGCAATGAGTGTGCTGTGTCGTGGGTCTTGGTGAAGCGGAGTGAGAATAAGCCGGTGTGGCTGGTGTGGCTTGTGGTTTGGGCGGATAAGTTTGGTATAGGCGTGAAAGGTGGAATGTGAGGAAGGTGTGGCTGTAAATGTGCGTGTGGGTGAGGATGCGGGTAGGCCCTTTTCTACCCTCATACTCACCCCAGATGACGTCACACGCAGGCGGGTCACTATCACATGCGCCGATAGCCGGACGCCAGCCGCTCTCAAGTGGATGCGTGGGGAGGGATGGAACGGTAAAGGCCAGGCAAGGGGCGAGAAGGAAGTGAAAATGCGTAGTTGCAGTAAAAGGCAGTGGATGAGAAAAGTAAAGACGTAGAGAAAAAAACTACCGAATGAGTGATAACTTAATATTATCTCCAGTTTTCTTCTTGCTACGATCTGAAACACCTAAATATAACAAAATAACACCGTAAAAACCTTATTGTTCGCGTACTTTGATTGGATTACCAGCAACAAGACCGAACATTACCTCTGCATGTGTGAATGTAAGAATACTAAATACATGCAAATTCTGTTCACGCTAATCCTACGCAGCATTAGTGCACTGTACACTGAAGAACATATGAAGGCGTCCAGACACACCTTTTCAGGCACCCCGCGGAGGCCTCAGGAGATGCGGAATAAGAGGAGGAAGAGGACGCGTAGGAGTAGGAGACGTGGCACAATTGGTTATTTTCTTGAGTTTCCCCGCACAGTGACGTGCAGGTGCTCAGGGTAACCGATGACTCGGTTCTTATTTTTTATGTATACAATAAAACCTATAAACTTACTAAGCCAGCTGATGTTCATACAATAAACATAATCAATAATTATATAAACAATGAGAACACTTTCTACATTATGATAAACAAAATAAAAAGCTAACAAACAAACAAGTAAGACGTTGGATGAAATTCTGCTTAAGTTACATCGATCATAAGGAAGTACAGTATACGCATATATATATATATATATATATATATATATATATATATATATATATATATATATATATATATATACTTGGCAGTGTTTGCTAAGTTGGAGCAAAGATAGCTTGAATAGTAGTTACATAACACATTTTCACACATACAAAGTTGTGAGGCAGATAAACCTGTTCTTTCTCCTAATGCGTTGCCCCTTCCCTCACATTCCAGCTGCCTAAGGTAAAATTAAAACGTTACTCACCATACATTTCCACACATTCAGAGTTATTCAATGGAAGCACAAGCTAACACACACGTGCGTCATTTGAAACTACCGGCCAATGTTGGGAAAGTGGCACCACTGGATCAGCGTAGCCTACACCAGTCTGACGCTGTCCCACGCCGCCACCACCACTGCCTCCTAGTATGGTCAAATGACCCTACTCTAGGATGAAGGTTGCTCACCCGGCTGTCAGAAAGGATATCCAGAGCATACGTAAAGATCTCATCACACCGGACGCATCCAGAGGTAACTACCCTAAGTATGTCACTGCTACTCATGTGGTAACACATATGTAGTGTCGACACAGTCCGAGGGATAGAACCAGACAGACAGTCGCTTCAAGTGTGACGTGAGGAAAATTAAGGAGAAACAGCAGCCGAAGGAAAAGGGGGAGGAGGAGAAGAGAGAGGGAGGACACGAGGGTAAATAGAGAACACAAGGATGGTAAAGAGAGGACATAAGGAGGGTAAAGAGAAGAGGACACAAGGAGGGTAAGGAGAGGAGGAGGCTGTCAAGATCCGGGTCAGCCAGGGTTCCCAAGTCAAACTCCATTAATGCGAGACAGTGTCCAGCCGCGCGCCCTTTGTGAAGGTGCTTTTGTGATGCGTTGCCCGCATGGCGCCTTGCCTGCCGCCCACTCCCCTCTTCACCCTCTTTGTACCCTGTGTGGTAGGGTAGGATAACTGCGGTGCTGGCAGGGTGGTGTGGGGCTGTAAATGAGTGGCAGGGGCGGAGGTCGTGCATGCTTCGTGAAACTTGTGTTGTGCCGTACTGTGCTGACGCGGTAATAAATTCAATGTTGATCCTCTCCGCCTTCCATGTCCTTTGTCTCTTCATGTCTGCTGCCCCTTGAGACCAGAGGAATGAATGTTGTAGAGACGACTCACTCGCCATTATACACCTTTCCCTTTATCTTGGAAAAGAGGAGGGAAAGAGCAAGGAAGGAAAAGAGGCGTGGGGAATAGAGTGTTGGTCGAGCGTAACACATCCGGTCTGCCTTCAGAGGGTGCCATTCTGGGCGGGGGAAGTCATTGTCCTTTGCCCTCCTCCTCCTCCTCCTCCTCCTCCTCCTCCTCCTCCTCCTCAGTGCCCCAAGTATTTTTGTCCCACTCGTGTCCGTGACTAGATTTCTTTCGCCAATTTCCAGCTTTCACGACCTTGAATAGTCCAGTTAACGGAGGTGAAATTATGTGTGTTAAGTATACGTCATTTCCTATATTTATAACATTTCTATAGCGCTTGGTTCCGAACCATTATTACTGTAACTAAAATTTAAAAAGTTTCCTGGTTAATAGGAAATATACAAATAGTACCAAACGCAGAAGGGAGATTATGCATATCATTTGAGGCACAGAGAGCGACAGGACTCGTTGTGAGCTTAATTAAGAGTATTATCAAGTGAGGAAGGTGAAGAGGGCGGCGGCACAGGCTACACTGAGGGACACAAAACAAAGGCACACAGGTATGATATTGGTGTTGCTTTTGGGGACGCGACACTAGCGAGGAGAATGCAAGTACCTACGATCAAGCCATTACAGAGTCGCACTGATGAAGTAATTATGTCGGTCAGTGGCTACAGATTTCCTGATTCATCTGACCGAATCGTATTTTAGGTAAAAACAGTAAATACTCAGCCAGATTTTTTTTGTTTTAACTGTCCACACCTACTATATAAGCATCTGTATCAGGATAATTATGATCACGTGGGAGAAAAATCTGATCTCTGTACCTAGAAAGTTAACAGTTTTACACAGTCTCTCCCACTTACACACACACACAAAAAAAAATTTTAAAAAAATATATATACATTAAAGCTGAGCGCCACGTAGCAGTGAAAGCCTCGCACATTACCCACCCATTAACTTAACCGCAGCCTCAGTCAGACTTCAAGCCAAGGTGAGTGAGCGCGGTGAGTGAGTAACATAGGCGTTCACAAGAATAAGAGAAAGAACAAGTATTTTCTGGTATGGACATAGGAGCAAAAAATTACAAATACATGCGTGTTGATCTGACGCCAAATAACCAAATAAGAAAGACGGGAAGAAATAATAAATAATAATCCCTATGATAGAACTCTTTATGCGACACTATCACTTGTCACTCCCTGCCTCAGCCTCACCCACTTCCCTTATCCATCCCGCCCTCAATCATACCAAAGGGGGAGGAGGAGGAGGAGGAGGTGAGTGAAGGGAAGCGCGTCCGGTGAGTCAGTAAGATCCTGAATAAGAGGAAAAGTTATAAAACAATACTCTTTTTTGACACCCACCTTTTCCTCTCTCTCTCTCTCTCTCTCTCTCTCTCTCTCTCTCTCTCTCTCTCTCTCTCTCTCTCTCTCTCTCTCTCTCTCTCTCTCTCCTCTGCACCGAACCACGTGAGTCACCTATATCGACGCCGTTTTGTTCATGTATAGGACGGTGATAATGACATTTTGACCTTCCTCCTCCTCCTCCTCCTCCTCCTCCTCCTCCTCCTCCTCCTCCTCCTCCTCCTCCTCCTCCTCTCTGTTTTTCTTCCTGCTTTTCTACGCCTTTGAACTCCTCGATCTCTTCCAATTACTGTTTCTCACTCAACACACACACACACACACACTTCTACGATTTTTCCTTCACCTTCCTCCTTCCTAGCTCTTCGTCCTTTAACTCTCTCTCTCTCTCTCTCTCTCTCTCTCTCTCTCTCTCTCTCTCTCTCTCTCTCTCTCTCTCTCTCTCTCTCTCTCTCTCTCTCTCTCTCTCTCTCTCTCTCTCTCAAAATTGGGTCGTTGATATTGAGGTCGGCTTGGTGCGAATGTCCTCCCTGAGTTGCAGTGTCACCAAGATGAAGGAAGGACAGGATAAATGTAGCGCAGGAGAGAGAGAGAGAGAGAGAGAGAGAGAGAGAGAGAGAGAGAGAGAGAGAGAGAGAGAGAGAGAGAGAGAGAGAGAGAGAGAGAGAGAGAGAATATGTGTGTGTGTGTGTCTGTGTGTGTGTGTGTGTGTGTGTGTGTAACATGCACATCTTTAACCATATATAGTATGAGTCCCGCCGCTGAGTAATTATTTGTTAACACGCTCTAAATACAGACTCTGAGTAAACATATTACTTAGATTTACTCAACTAATTACGAAATATCAAGTGATCCTGTTCAAGCGAGAGAGAGAGAGAGAGAGAGAGAGAGAGAGAGAGAGAGAGAGAGAGAGAGAGAGAGAGAGAGAGAGAGAGAGAGAGAGAGAAAAAAAAAAAAAGAGAAAGAAGTTTACCTGTGTTATTAGTAGCACCTGCCCGGCTGTCGTCGCTACCCCAAGCCACTCTGGAAGAAAATAAGATAAGATTAAGTACAAGAACAACACCTTCTTTCTCCTCCTCCTCCTCCTCCTCTCCTCCTCCTCCTCCTCTTCTTCCTCCTAACGACGACACACTAGGCTAACCCAACGCTATCTCCTCTTTTTAGGTTTGTTTTTGTTTGTTTTTGTTTTGCATCAGTCTCTCACACGCCTGGCCCAGTTAGTCAACAGGCTGGCTTGTCCTTTATGACCCTGCGTACACACACACACACACACACACACACACACACACACACACACACACACACACACACACACACACACACACACACACACACACACACAGACACACACTTTGTCCTACATCAATATATGAATATCGAAAATGAGGCATGTTTTCCCATCCATATCTCTCTCTCTCTCTCTCTCTCTCTCTCTCTCTCTCTCTCTCTCTCTCTCTCTCTCTCTCTCTCTCTCTCTCTCTCTCTCTCTCTCTCTCTCTCTCTCTCTCTCATTGTCTCTTCAGTCGCTTTATCGAATCCCTGTTCCGTCTCCTTACCCTCACCCCAGCGTCCTTGCTTTACCTCACCTCCTCTCCCTTCACCACCTCACAGCGTCGACAGCCCTAGTTGGTATATAATATAAAATCTGTGTTCTCTGCTCAAGGCTTTAGATGTGTCTCCCCCAACGCCTGTGTGTGTGTGTGTGTGTGTGTGTGTGTGTGTGTGTGTGTGTGTGTGTGTGTGTGTGTGTGTGTGTGTGTGTGTGTGTGTGTGTGTGTGCAGCAGCCTGTAGCCATCCCGTGCCTCAGCACCGCGGCGTGCAGGCCTCCGGGGCGCTATTTCCTTTTCGCGGTTCGCAAGAAAGCGTAAATTGCGACACCGTGTTTCGTCACGGCGCGATACATCTGCCGTGAACTTGAAATCGGTAGTAACAAAAAAAATATAAGTATTCCAGCAGGAAATGACTGCTGAACGACGAAGACAAAGAACTCTCATCAGGTATTCCGGTGACGAGGCTGATGAGCGGAGGACAAGGGAGGGTCGCGGCCTAATGCAGGAATGTGGGAGGCGGGAATTCGCTTCTAATAATGTCGCAGTTTACCTCATCCTGATCATCCCTGCTGGTTCTGTCCTGCACAAACACACACACACACACACACACACACACACTGGACTGATGATAGTTGAATCTATTTACAGACTAATCGACCCAAGCAATGCGAGTCGTAAGTCAGCGAATTTCAAAGCTGAGTCGAGGAGCTTCCGAGAACCTGGGTCAGCCATGCACACGGCAGCCCCCCGGGGCGGCGAGGAGTGAACCAGACCCCAACAACAACATGTGACGGTGGGGGGGGGAGAGTGAGGGCATGACATCACCTGCTTACAATGACTCTATTGAAGACGTAGGATGATACCAAGTGTTCACATGACGCTGTTAGTAATTCAAGATGCTCAAGTTCTCCTTTTATCTAGTTATTTTATCCAGTTTTACCCCCTTCAGGCAACGCAACGCTTCGGAGCACTTCGAGAGCATCAGAGTTTGTGTGACGTGACGCTGGTTCGAAGCCTCACGGTCTGGCGGCGTCACGTGCTGTTCGTTGGCTGGATGCACCGAAAACTGTTCAAGGCCATTAAAAGATTCTCAGTAAATGGAAGCAAAAACTTGACAAAGCACTAGGAACACCTTAACAAGACGATCATCATAAAAGTTAATATTATGGACACTTTTTTTATGGCCACGTTTTGAAAGAGTTTGCCTCAAATACTGAAGAGCACGACTTGAGATCCTGCAGGTAAAGAAGATCAGGATAATCAAGCCGTAGTAACAGGTAACAAGTACGTATGGTATAGTCACGTGGAATTAATTTACGTTTCTCCTCGGCAGGCGGATGTAGATGAGGCAACACCACTAGCTCATGAGTTTCGAAACCCACAATAATCATACGGCAAGTGGAGGTTGATTCGTGCATGGTGCGTCATGCGATGGTGAAAACAATGCGGGTGTTATAGGATTAATACAGTGAGTGAAGTTTTGTGTGCACCGTACGCAGCAAGGTAATGAAAACAATGCAGGTGTTGGAGTTATATATAGTTTCCTTTTGAGTCTCTAATGTGAAACAACTCGCTCTCAAACAAGGCTTAGTGTAATACTCCCGGTGTAATACGTCGGTGTATTACATGCATGCCCAGCTTACCGTGAGGAAGCATTTTTTTTCTTCTATTTTTACATGAAAGAAAGGCAGTTCACGTCAAAACTAAAGAGAGAGAAAAAAAAAAAGAGATAGAAAAAAGAGGAGAGAGAAAGAAAGAAAGAAAAAAGAAAGAAAGAAAGAAAAAAGAAAAGAAAAAGAAAAAAGAAAGGAAGAGAGAGAGAGAGAGAGAGAGAGAGAGAGAGAGAGAGAGAGAGAGAGAGAGAGAGAGAGAGAGAGAGAGAGAAAGAGAGAGAGAGAGAGAGAGAGAGAGAGAGAGAGAGAGAGAGAGAGAGAGAGAGAGAGAGAGAGACGGCCCGCCAAATATTACACCCTGCTAAAAAAAAATTTAAATCATACCAAGCATTTTGTTAAGTGAAACACCTGTTCGTACATCTATGGGCAACACAATCAGGATAGTAAATACATGACGTCCACAGCTGACTACATTCACGACCAAAGGGAATGTTAGGAAGACGAAGGAGAGTCCCATCCGGCGCCTGGACCGTGGGCATGAGCAGGAGAGAATCAGCCACGAAGGGAATACTACGCACTCAAGTAATCCGTCATGAGAGGTAGTTGTGGGCGCCGCAGACCACAAGACAAGTGCAGACAAGCACCTGAGGTGGTTGAAAGTAGCACGGCTCACGGGAAGGTGCCAGTGTGCGGCAGCCTGATGGCTCACTACATGGACTCCCTCGCCTCCAGGGTCCTCCTCATCATTATCCCCCAACACCCAGACGCGTGATGGGTCCACACACACACCCAGTGATGTCTCATATAACCTTGACTGACTTACTTTCCTCGGTGAAATCAGAGCCTCAACAATGGTGGAAGGGCAAAAGATATGTAGAGACAAGAAATATAAATATAAACAAAGAAAATTATCAGTCGTTCCAGTAACAAAAGGATAACAAAACAAACGAGTTCCGAGGCTGCTTCACGTAATGATTTTCAAAACACCTAAACGTCAGAAAGGATGGCACACAATACTATGTTATGAACGACATCATACAAAGATCCCAGTCTTCTCCCCATACCACGACCACCCGAGGCTGAACAAACTTTCTATCTGCATAGTATTCATTCTAACCGCTGCGGACATGCTTCCCTTACAATAACTCCACTTACAAGCCGGAAACAAAGCGGAAGAGGCGCGCTGTCCCAGATGTCACGGTCCAGCGCGTGAGAGAGTGGCCACAGCGGTCAACTCTTGCATTAGGAAGTCGTCGAACCGTGTGCCCATCCGACAAGAGGAAACGATGCGCCCAAGGGAGAAAAATTACTGTACTCTCTCTCTCTCTCTCTCTCTCTCTCTCTCTCTCTCTCTCTCTCTCTCTCTCTCTCTCTCTCTCTCTCTCTCTCTCTCTCTCTCTCTCTCTCTCTCTCTCTCTCTCTCTCTTTCAATGTCCCTTCCTCCACCTCCCTTCACCCAAGCCCGGCCCCCTCAAGCACCTGTTGCAAGATACGGCCTCCACCTCTTAAGACCAAGATTTACCCCCTCTTGACGCTTAAGGAGCCGTGCCAAGGTGTCTTCTGGCCTTCCCTCGCACCCTATGGCAACTCCACTACACCCTGGCAGTCCAAAATAACGCAGAAACACCCTGACAACACCCTGGCATCCTAACAACACTCTGGTGCCGTCAGTGCTTGTAATGACACTTCTGAATGAGCCTCCACAGCAGCATTATTATTTGTGTTGATTTTAACTTGTATTTTTAGGGACAAAAAATATTCATAATTGACGAAAAAGTTATTCTCCACGCCATAAAAGAGATAGATAGATAGATAAATAGAGAGAGAGAGAGAGAGAAGAAAAAAAATAATAGACAAATATACAGACTGATAGGAAGACAAACTAACAAACACAGAGACAGACAAACAAACAAACAAATAAAGACGCAAAAAAATCATTGTTTGGTTATCTGGTTATTCTTTTCTCCAATAAAATAACAGTTGGTATTTTCCATTACCTCTGCATTTTTTTCTTTCTTAGATCAAATTTTTTTTTCCCGTCTACGAACTCACACATGATGTCACTTTTCACCTCTTTCCTGTCACCTCTCCCCCCCCCCTCCACTGTCGAGAATGAAAGCCCTAACTTCCCCCCTCCCCCCTTTCCTTCCTATCTCCTGTCTATGTATAGCATTCAAACCCTCCCTTCTATTTCCACACCCTCCTTTCCTTCCTCTCTCGTTTTCCTTCCTTTCCCGCCCGTAACTGGTGTCAAACTTACACTCCCCTTCCTCCTCTTCGTCCTCCTCACACCCCCTGCAGCGTAGAAAGGACAGTGACCTTCATCATCCCTCATACACATACAAACACACATACACATACACACACACACACACACACACACACACACACATACACACACACACACACACACACACACACACACACACACACACACACATACACACATACACAAACATACACACACAATGTTAATGATGCCGGCAGGCCTGACCCCTCACCCCTTGCTATGCACACACACACACACACACACACACACACACACACACACACACACACACACACACACACACACACACACACACACACACACAGAAAATTTCTCCCAAAAACCCAACCAGCATGAATTGGCAAGACCAAATAAGCGTGTTTATCTCCTTACCTTACCTGCCTCCCTGCCTGCCTGTCTACTTGTCTGTCTATCTGTGGGTATGAATGTGTCCCTGAGTACAAGGGGAGCCGAGCAGATGACCACACTGCAGAAGAAAGTGAGAGAGGGACGGGGGAAAAAAAGTGGGGGGAGAAGAAGAAGAAGAAGAAGGAGGAGTAGGAGGAGGAATACAAAAAGAAGTAAGGAGGAGGAGCATGGGCGTGGCACGAGGCAATAAGAAAAAACATCACCAAGCACAGTTCACTGACTCCCTCATCCTGCCTCTCTCCATGCAGCCTCCCTCTATGATCTCTCTCTCTCTCTCTCTCTCTCTCTCTCTCTCTCTCTCTCTCTCTCTCTCTCTCTCTCTCTCTCTCTCTCTCTCTCTCTCTCTCTCTCTCTCTCTCTCTCTCTCCAATGCCCTGCAGCCTACCTCCCTTTTCGGCCTGCACACTACACTCACAAGGGCTCGAGGCAGGCCGTTAATATGGTGGTAATGGGTGACGGAGACCTGCTAATGTCCCTCTAAACGCACCTCGCCCTCCCTCTGTTCTTGTGTTGTTCCTCGCGCCACGCAGGTCTTCAAGTTGACCACCTCGGTACACCTGGTGATGGTGGTGATGGTGTTGATGATGATGGTGATGGTGATGGTGATGATGATGATGATGATGATGGTAATGGTGATGATGGTAATAATGGTGATGGTGATGATGGTAATGATAGATTGTACTATAAGAAAAGATTACGGAAAGATGTGAGGAAATCCACTTTTCAGACAGGCCAATAGATCAGTGAGATTTATTACCGGGTGTCGTGTGTTCCAAAACCATTCACAGTTGTAAAGAAAAATATGATAAACTTGTATTAAAAGACTAGACACAATTAATGAGCTTAACACAATCTTTTAAAACAACAATTAGGAAAAAAGCACACACACACACACACACACCACACACACACACACAGGAGGAGGTGTGCTGGCCTTCCTTCCACTCTTCCTAGAACGCTTCTCTACTTGGCTCCGTGTTTACTCTCTGCTACGACAACACGGCAACGACATGACTCAACCAAAGTGTTTCCGTCAGCCCAGGGATTCGAAACACAGACCACTCGGTTGTGAATCAAGCACGCTGACCACTCTGCCACCAGGTTAATGATTGTTGTTATTATTATTATTATTATTGTTGTTATTATTATCATTATCATCCAATTTTATTATGAGGAGAATAAGAAGATAGAGAAACATCAAAGCAAAAGGAGAAAAAGGAAGAGGAGGAAGAAGAGGAAGAGAAAAAGAAAAGGAGGAAGAAAAGGAGAAGAAGAGAAAAAGAAAAGAAAAGAAAAGAAGAAGAAGAAGAAGAAAAAGAAAAAAAAGTAGAAGAAGAAGAAAAGAAAAAGAAATAAAAAAAGGAAGAGAATGAAGATGAAGGACAAAATAATCAGTAAACAATAGTGGCTGATGACATGACACGTCCAACAATATGCTATTTTTCTCTCTCTCTCTCTTTCTCTCTAATTCTCTCTCTAATTCTCTCTCTCCTCGGCAGGGATTTTTCTCCCTTCATTGGTCCCTCTTGAACCTCTTAACACAGGCCTCGAATCTCCTCCTCTTCCTCCTCCTCCTCTACTCCTCCTCCTCCTCCTCCTCCTCCTCCTCCTCCTCCTTCTCCTCCTTATTCCTCCTCCTCTTTATTCCTCCATCCTCATTCTCTCACCTGCGTCGCATCATGACCTCTTTGTCCTCATCACGCCATTATTACGCCCTGAATACCCTCTTCCTCCTCCTCCTCCTCCTCCTCCTCCTCCTCCTCCTCCTCCTCCTCCAAACCTATAGGCAAGGTTGAAAAGAAGATAAAAAAACAAACACATGAAGAAGAATTATGTGTGCCTTGTGCTGCGTAGGAGGAAGAGGAAGAGGAGGAGGAGGAGGAGGAGGAGGAGGAGGAGGAGGAGGAGGAGGAGGAGGAGGAGGAGGAGGAGGAGGAGGAGAAATGGAGAAGGGTTAGTGCATAAGGATGTGGAGGAGAGGAAGGTAGTTATATAATGAAACTCAGAAGGAAACATAGAGAGAGAGAGAGAGAGAGAGAGAGAGAGAGAGAGAGAGAGAGAGAGAGAGAGAGAGAGAGAGAGAGAGAGAGAGAGAGAGAGAGAGAGAGAGAGAAGGAGAGACGCACAGGAACTACGTTAATTTGACCTTTCCATTAACCACTCCCTGTATCCCTCCTCCTCTTCCTCCTCCTCCTCCTCCTCCTCCTCCTCCTCCTCCTTTTCCTTGTCCCTCTCCTCCTCCTCCTTCCCTGTTAACCAGTCCTCTTCTGTCCTCCAAAAAAATATCAAAGCAGACTCATCTTCAGTATTTTTTTTTCTTGTTCTCTAAAAATACTTTCTTCCGTTTATGTTTCGTGTAATAATACAAAACCACAGTATAGAGAAAATACACGAAAGAATACATGAGTTACATAATATCGGGGTAATACGTAAAGATTCTCCCAATAATAATAAGTCCAAACACGTCGTAGATAGATAACAAACAAAACAAACAAACACAAGAGAGCCCTTACTAATTGTTTCTATCTATATAAAGTGTTTTTTTTTCTCTTTTATACATAATATCATACTTTCGTTTCTCTAACAATAAATATTACACCAGATTAATTATAGTGTAAATAAATACAGTTCATAAACAATGCGTAACACTCCACCTGACGATGCAACGTGTGCTAATAAGGAAGAAGATACACAGAAGAAAGAAAAAAAAAGCTTGGAAGGTCAAAAGGACGTAGGTGTACAGAGGGCGTAGAGTGACGGAGCGAAGGAGGGACAGAGAGAAGAGTTGTGTAATGGAGAAATGGGACTGAGGGGAAGCAGAAGGAGATGGAGGGAAGGAGGAGGCAGGAGGCAAAGAACAGGTCCTACAGCCAGCAACAGAAAACCGGGTTGGGTGCTGCTGGAGGGGGAACCACATGAAACATTAAGACGTCGTGGTCCGGCAGCTGCATAACTGATTAATATGAGCATCTTCTTGTGGGTGGCATCACTAGGAGGGGATGAAGAGGAGCTACCCAGTGTCTGTCTCCCTGTCTTCCGTCGATGCTAAAGTGTAGATGGAGGCGAGGAGGAGAGGAGGAAGGGAAGGAGAGACAGGGAAGGGGATGTTATGAGTGATGTTTGGTAGTTATAAAGGGATTTAAGGGGAAAGAAAACGTTGGGATGAGAATAGGCAAGTGCCATGAGAGTGTCTGGTGTATTCTGTTAGTGTTGAATGAATAATAAGTTAATGAAGGAGGAGACGCTAATTGGAGCCTGTTAAGTGTTGAGGAGCAGAGGAAGGCTTCTGGACAGGGAAAAGATAATGATCCCAAAAGAAGAAGTGACGAGTGGATGAAAAAGTTTTGGTGAACGAGAGAAAAGTTTTTGAGAAAAGTAAGGAAGGAACACCACTGGTAGCAGGAAGTTTTGGGAAAGTAAAGAAGATAAGATAACCAAGATAATAGTCAGAAAACTAATTAAGTAAAGATGAAATGTTGAAAAGAAATGGGGTTAAGGAACTCAAGAACATGAAAGAATGCAATAAAAGGAAGGGAGGAAGAGAGAGAGACAAGTGCAAAGAAGCTTTAGTATAGATAGATTCTCAGAACTGGAAGGTCATGAAGTCAATGTTCCTGCAGCCACACGTGTTTGTGTTACGAAATAAACATATGAAACTTTGTATATATCTTCACGAATACCTGAGACAACTTGGGGTTCAAAACATATTGAACGCTACTCTCTGCCTGCCTGCCTGCCTGCCTGCCTGCCTGCCTGCCTGCCTGCCTGCCTGCCTGCCTGCCTGCCTGCCTGCCTGCCTGCCTGCCTGCCTGCCTACCTGCCTACCTGCTTGCCTCCTTGCCTGCCAATCTAACCATCTATCCACCTATCCATCTGTCCATCTATCCATTATATGCCTCCTATGCCAGTAATACCAGAAAACTAAAAAGAAAAAATAACTTTCAAACATTTTCAACTTCGATTCTGGAAGAGACGCGTTACTTCCCTCCTAAACGTGTCCAAGTATCAGAGGAGGAAGGATATTATGAGGAACCTTTATCGGTTTTTGGGCTGCTCCTGCGTACCACAGCTGACCTCTAACCGTGTACGTGTGTGTGTGTGTGTGTGTGTGTGTGTGTGTGTGTGTGTGTGTGTGTGTGTGTGTGTGTGTGTGTGTGTGTGTGTGTGTGTGTGTGTGTAAAACCTTCGCTAGGGTTTGTATTTTCATTCTTTCATCCACAAACACGAGTGAGGTTATTTTAAACGACCTTCCTTCCATCCAGTTTACATTTCTGATACTCGACTTCAAAACATTACCATCGCTTTCTTTCTTCACAACATACACTATGACTGACTGACTGACTGACTGACTGACTGACTGACTGACTGACTGACTGACTGACTGACACTTATCCTCCACCTCCCTAAAATGAGAGTGAATATATAGCTCCTTTTAAACAGGTAAACTCCCTCTCAAAGAATGCTATCTATTGTTTTTCATATTTATGTCCTCACCTGCGATTTTGGAATGCTAAAGAGGAACATCAATTCACCTTAAAAATCAAAATTACATATGGGATTTATATTTAGTGTTCTATTTTTTTATCATTATTATTACCATTATCAAGATTCTGGGCTATAGTTGAGATGCAATTAATGTGTTTTTCTGCTGCTGTTTTTATGTAACTTAGTCGATCAAACGAGGAAAACAAAAAATAAACCTCAAGATAATACAAGAAAATATATGCAAATGAAAGGAAAAATACATATACATATACATATACAAGAGGAAATAACAAAAACACAACAACAATACACATCAAAATAATACAACAAAAAGAACATTGAAATAAATGAATGAGTAAATATGTAAATGAGTCTAACTGTTGATATTTACGCGTGTCTTGTAATTGTGATGAAAAAAGAAAAAAAACATGCAATTTGAGGTTGGTAAACAAACCTATAATTTTACTAATTACCTTAATTATGTATAAATTAAACGATGTTATATTAAGTAAAAAAAATGGTCGACTCTATGTGTGATGTGTGTGTGTGTGTGTGTGTGTGTGTGTGTGTGTGTGTGTGTGTGTGTGTGTGTGTGTGTGTGTGTTTTCTATTCGGTGTGTGCGTCCATTTCCCTGTCAATTAGTCCATCTCTCTCTGACCTCTCTTTCCCTCCCCCCCCCTTCTCTCTCTCTCTCTCTCTCTCTCTCTCTCTCTCTCTCTCTCTCTCTCTCTCTCTCTCTCTCTCTCTCTCTCTCACGCCTTTTATTTTGCAACTACCATAAACAGCACGTGCTTCTGTATCAACAACACACACACACACACACACACACACACACACACACACACACACACACACACACACACACACACACAC
>JAPQNM010000013.1:35005046-35007546 GCA_029783475.1 Metacarcinus magister | reverse complement strand
TGTGTGTGTGTGTGTGTGTGTGTGTGTGTGTGTGTGTGTGTGTGTGTGTGTGTGTGTGTGAGTGTGTGTGATGGGTTTCGTGTGTGGCAATATGTATAACGGCACTCAGGTTGTCAACAATGAGCAAGGCCTTTGATACATACACACACACACACACACACACACACACACACACACACACACACACACACACACACACACACACACACACACACACACACACACACTCCATCCAATCAATCCATCCAATTCTTTCTTTCTCAAACTCCATATACCAAGACCATTTCCAACAGATAGACATCCAACACTTCAGAAATTACTCATAAACTCCATCGAACCTATAAAAGATAAAGAAAATGGCACAGTCTTCTTGGAACTCTCCCTCCCTCACTGGCCTTTCCCCAACCACCTCATTATTCCAAGTAGCGCTCCACCTCTCTCCTTTAAGGCTACCGGCTATCCCCTTTTAGCTCATCTCTCTCGAGGTTAAGGATCGTGATATGTCCACAAGGAAGCCAATGGTCGAGGCGGAGGTGGAGGCGGAGGTGGAGGCGCACTAAACGTTTTTTCTATCGGGTGAGTTTATTTCTTCAGTTTGTTGTTGGTGGTGGGGGAAGGACGAGGGATTGGAAGAGAGGAAGGGGAAGAGATGGAGATGGGTGGCTAGTGTGGGAGAGGAAGGGAAGGGAAGGGAAGGGAAGGGAAGGAAGGGAGAGAGAGAGGGAGAGAGGAAGAGAGAGAGGAAGAGAGAGAGAGAGAGAGAGAGAGAGAGAGAGAGAGAGAGAGAGAGAGAGAGAGAGAGAGTTACCCAAAGCTTTTAAGGGACAGCCATGACATCACTTTGAAATCAATCAGATTATACATGACATTCGTTTTTCAAAGCACAATCTGCATCCGACGAGGGAATTGCCTGCCAATGCGCTTAGAGAGAGAGAGAGAGAGAGAGAGAGAGAGAGAGAGAGAGAGAGAGAGAGAGAGAGAGAGAGAGAGAGAGAGAGAGAGAGAGAGAGAGAGAGAGAGAGAGAGAATACAAAAATGAATAAAAGCCATTTTGAGGGCTGACAAAAGGGAAAAATTATGGAAAAAAGTAAGTATACAGAAAATAAAAAAAAGAAAAAAGAAATAGACAAAGAAAAAAAGTAAGAAAGAAAGAAAGAAAGAAGAAATAGAAAAAAAGAAGAGAAAGAAAATTACATGAAGGAGGCTAAGACGGAATTACAAAACAGGGAAGAGAGAAAGAGAAAGAGAGGGAAGGGGAAGGGGAAGAGGAGGAGGAGGGAAGGAAGGCAAGCAGGAAGGTGGATGGTGAAGTGGTGATCTTATTGGAACTGCAATACGAGAGTTCACACAGTGCTTGAAGGGAAGAGGGAGGAGGGAGGAGAGGAGAGAGGGATGAGGGAAGGAGAGGAGAGGGATGAGGGAAGGAGAGGAGAGAGGGAAAGAGGGAGAATGAGTGCAGGATGAAGATGGGGTTAAGAAGGAAGAGAGAGAGAGAGATAATAAGAACTGAAGGAAAAAGGCGAAGTGACAAGGAGAATAAGAGATGAGATGAAAACTGGAGGAGGAGGAGGAGGAGGAGGAGGAGGAGGAGGAGGAGGAGAAGGAGAAGGAGAAGTAGGACAAGGAAGATGAAAAAAAAGAAGAAAGAAGAATTATGAAGAAATTCGGAAAGGAGGAAAGAAATGTTGACTAGAGAAGAGAAAGGAGGAGGAAGAAAAATATAATTGATAATAGTAGATAAATTAAAGGTTGAGGAGGAAGGAAAAAAAAAGATGAATAAAAATATACAACAAAAAAAAAATATAAGCATGAAAAAAGTATATATATTTCATTTTATTTCTGTTCGTCATTATTTTTTTTTTATTTCCTCATGTAATTTTTTTTCTTTCTCAGACCGCAATTAATTCAACATCAACAACAACAACAACAACAACAACAACAACAACAACAACAAAGAGAAGGAAAGAAGAAAACAAAATAATTATAGTCTTTTCATGGTCACTTATTACCCTGTGGCTCCTTAATTCCTTCCTTCCTTCCTTCCCTCCCTTTCCAGCTGTTTAATTTATATTCCCTTTCGTCAGGAACATTGGGCAAAAAGGATATTAAGTGTACCCTGAATGAAGGACGAACACACACACACACACACACACACACACACACACACACACACACACACACACACACACACACACACACACACACACAAAGAGAAGAGAAGGGGAGAGGAGGGGAGGGGAGGAGGCAAAACCAATAGAGGCTTGTAGTGTGCGTGTGTGCGTGTATTTGCGTGCGTGTGCGTGAGTAGAGTGGCTAAGGTGTCATTATCACCCATGCAAAGGAGGGGGGAGGGGGGGAGAGGGAAACAGAGGGGAAAGTAGCAAACAGGAGAGAAGGGGAGGAGAGGAAGGGAGAAAGGGAGATTAAGAGCTAGGTGTGGGTGGGTTCACTTTACTGATTGCGTGGGTGGGTGGGGGAGAGGGGAGTAAGATACGAGGTA
>JAPQNM010000013.1:34995046-35000046 GCA_029783475.1 Metacarcinus magister | reverse complement strand
ACCTGTTTACTCTCTCTCTCTCTCTCTCTCTCTCTCTCTCTCTCTCTCTCTCTCTCTCTCTCTCTCTCTCTCTCTCTCTCTCTCTCTCTCTCTCTCTCTCTCTCTCTCTCTCGTGCTGGGGGAAATGAATGTGAATAAGGTATAAGGTAAAGAGCCGTGGGATGCTGGGCGGCGGGTGCTCTTGCGGGAATGTCTTACACGGGAGGGAAGCAGAGATTAGATTAGGAGGGATGTGTGGGTCTTCCCTAAAGTGGAGGTGGTGAATGGCCTCTTACGTGCACGACTGTAATCTCCCAAATACTCGTAAGATGCCCGAAAATGTACCCAGTCAGTGCTTTGGTTTTTGCGTTAGATGCGTGTAGCTCTAATGGTGGTGGTGGTGGTGGTGGTGGTGGTGGTGGTGGTGGTGGTGGTGGTGGTGGTGGTGGTGGTGGTGGTGGTGGTGGTGGTGGTGGTATAGCAAATAGAAGAGGACGAGGAGAAGGAAGAAGAAGAGGAGAATGTTGGAAGAGAAGGAGTACGAAGAAGGAACGATGTACAAAGAATAAGAAAAACAATAAAAGGCTCGAAATAAGACTTGAGGAAGAGGCAAAGGAGGAGGAAGAGGAGGAGGAAGAAGAACAACAGGAAGAAAGGAAGAAGAAGTACGTGTCATCATAATAATCAGAAGCACGTCTTTGACATTAACGCAATCAGCATGTCAATGATTAAATGAACTAATAAGGTCGCTAATTACCAGAGGGTGCGGTGTCCAGGAGCTTCGGCAGACTACTAGCATCTCCTTCCCCACTTACTCACTCACCTGTGAAGATAAAAGAGAAACAGACACAATTAGCCACAGGTACAGAGAAACTCGTTCCTTCCAAAACTTTTAACAACTAATCGATATAAGTTTACAAGGCTTAGAGCACATTATGAATCTGGTTCCTAATGATTCTATTGCATGTTGGTACGATTTTCTTTCCTGTCAAGAGGAGCAGCGAATCACATTTCCAAGATTCTTAGATGACAGCGAGAGAAAATAGTTGAGGTTGTTGCATGTATGTCAGGAACGCATATTAATCTTATTCATAATACTGTTCTTATTACTTGAAACTTCGCCTTGGGTGGGCCGCTGCTACACACTGAGGGTTGCTGTTCTACCCTGTCCTACCCTGGTCCTATCAGTGTGTGTGGTGTGTATTTCCACGGTCAATAAAAACGATAGGCCTAGGGACCCTACTCACTCCTGTATGTCAACCCGTGTGTGTGTGTGTGTGTGTGTGTGTTTAGTGTGTGTTTGCTGAGATACTATTTTATGTTAAGTGGTGACGAACATCGACCATGAACTCAGCTATGCCTTAACCCAGCTGTGTGTCTCTTAGAGTTGGTTAAAAGGCGTGGCAAGTGATGTGTTGAGGTCTGGAGACGGTCATGCATCTCACTCCCACCCACTCCCCTCTTGACTGGCTATCTGGATATCCATGGGGTCTGTTGTGGACGATGGTACCCTTGAGATAAAGCCATATGTCTGCACTCAAGGTGGTCTTGTATATATAGACACATAGAGGTAGCTGTGGCTTGAGACAATGGCTGATGTGAAAGTTGCTTGCTCAAGATTGTTGATATTGGATTGATGCTGTCTAAGTAGCTATTAAACAAGAGCTATTAGTGACTAGCCTTCGCATGAGTCCTTGTTATCATCTAGGCTTGCTTGCTACCCTTTCCTGGCAGTTCTTGTGGAAGTGGATTGACTTGCTTGGTGCCGTTGGTCTACCTGCTATCAGCCTCACTCACTGGGCAGAACAGGTTTGGGACGATAGCTGAATGGATTATTATGGTTATTACTACAGCCATTTTCTCTCTATTTTAAACACTCAGACAGGCTATTCGCGTTCAGTTCTTCCTCGTTCAAAAAAAAAAGAAAAAAGAAAATCCTGTTCCTCTGAGCGACACACATTTCTCTTTATCACTTAGTATTCCCTTTTTGTAGCCATTCAGGAAAATAATCAATAATATAAATTGTATTATAAATTAAGTTCACTACAAGCACCACCACCACCATCACCACTTCCGTTGCCACATCATCTCTAGCGTCTGAATCCACCTCGGCTTAGCAAGAGGGAAGAGAGACGGAAAGAGAGGGAGAGGAAAAAAGAGGAAGAGAAGAGGAAGAGGAAGAGGAAGAGAGACGGGAGAAGAGTCAGAATAGCGGTGTTTTGAGGGGAAAATCCATGACCTAGATGTTTCCTTTCCTCCTTATCCTTGATTCTCATTTTCTCTTCTCTCTCTTCCTGCCTACGCCTTCTCCTCCTCCTCCTCCTCCTCCTCCTCCTCCTCCTCCTCCTTCTCCTCCTCCTACTCCTCCTTCTTCTCCTCCTTATCAGAAGAACAGTTACCTCCTGTTTGTCCAATATGCATTACAGTTTTGACTTTCACTTAATGAGTTTTTTTCTCTCTCTCTCTCTCTCTCTCTCTCTCTCTCTCTCTCTCTCTCTCTCTCTCTCTCTCTCTCTCTCTCTCTCTCTCTCTCTCTCTCTCTCTCTCTTAATGGTATTTGAAGACGACCAAATTGATTGATGAATGAATGACAAACTAAATTAATGAATGAATAAATGAATATGTAAATCTACAAATGAACGCTGGGAACATCTATTTTCCAATCTCATCAATCCTTCCTCCTCTTTCTCTTCTTCTTCTTCTTCTTCTTCTTCTTCTTCTTCTTCTTCTTCTTCTTCTTCTTCTTCTTCTTCTTCTTCTTCTTCTTCTTCTTCCTCCTCCTCCTTGTTCAGTGCCTACCAACTCCATCCTTCACTACACCTGCCAATACCCTCCTCTTTCTCCCCCTCCTCCTCCTGCTCCTCCTCCTCCTCCTCCTCCTCCTCCTCCTCCTCCTCCTCCTCCTCCTCCTCCTTGCCCTGCTTAGCGTCCCAAGGTGCTCTAATACCGTCCCGCCGCTGCCACTGTCTGTCTTTTAATCACCTTTATAAAAACATCGACCCATTAAAAATGTAATAACAGGAAGCCAGAGCGGAAAATTGAAGCGACACAGAACGAGAGGAAAGGCGAGGAAAAACTACACATGGAAAATTGAGGTGCGGAGGAAAAGAGAGAGAGAGAGAGAGAGAGAGAGAGAGAGAGAGAGAGAGAGAGAGAGAGAGAGAGAGAGAGAGAGAAAAAAAAAAAAAGAGAGACTATCTTTACTATCCTACATCTCTTTCTTTAGATTAGATTGCGTAGTTCATTTCATTTTTTCTTTTTATAACTCAAACATTCTCGTTAGGGTCAAACAAGACTGCTATTGTTTGTTCTTCCTTTGTGTACCTTGTGTAAATTTTGTTCACCATCACCATCATCATCATCATCATCATCAGCAGCACTATCATCATCATCATTATTACCAATACTTTATGGTGACAGACGTAATATTTTCTTTTACATTGCATTCTTCTTCTTCTCTCTTCGTAAAGTTCCTACATTACTTTTATGCTCGCGTCAGGTATTAATTAAATATTACCTTTAATGGACAGGTGGCACAGGAGACTCTCTAAGAAGAATCTCAAGGTGTGCCACTGAAAGGAAACGTACCACAAGCTCTCTCTCTCTCTCTCTCTCTCTCTCTCTCTCTCTCTCTCTCTCTCTCTCTCTCTCTCTCTCTCTCTCTCTCTCTGTCAATGGTGTTTCTTTGTCTTGTCACCACGATGTCATTACTGCGTCCAATATGGTGTTCAGGAAATGATGAAATGAACGAATGAGAAACAAATGTGAGGGGAGAAAAAAAAGAGTGCATTGATCTATATAAATCACATTCCAAAACATGAAAAATTAAGTCTAGGATTCTACTACTACGACTACTACCGCGACAACAACAACAACAACAACAACAACAACAACAACAACAACAACAACAATTACACAGCAAAACAAAGACAAAAGCAACATAACTCTCCGGGCAACCAAGACTTCAAATTAAACCAGGTCACACCCGACTTACTTCTTCCAGAGGTCGTGTGTGTGTGTGTGTGTGTGTGTGTGTGTGTGTGTGTGTGTGTGTGTGTGTGTGTGTGTGTGTGTGTGTGTGTGTCCCTTCCTTCCTCCATCTCTCTCTCTCTCTCTCTCTCTCTCTCTCTCTCTCTCTCTCTCTCTCTCTCTCTCTCTCGCGAGGTCACGTAGTTAAGGTCATCATTATGCTAATTTGATCAACACCACGCAAGGTAATGGAGGGTAACCAGCAGTAATGGGAGGAAAGGGAAGGAGGGACAGAGGAAGGAGGGAAGGAAGGAAGGGAGGGAGAGACGGAGGTACGGAGGGAGGAAGGAAGGGAGGAAGGAATGGAGAAAGGAAGGTGTGTGTGTGTGTGTGTGTATGTTAGTGAGTGAGAAGGAAGAGTCAAGGAGGATGGATAAGAAGGGATAAGGAAGTAGACATAAGTTACAAGTGAAAGAGGAATGAGGAAGATAACGTGGAAGAGGAAGGTAGTGAAGAGGAGGAAGAGGAAGAGGAAGAGGAAGAGGAGGAGGAGGAGGAGGAGGAAGAGGAGG
This sequence comes from Metacarcinus magister, assembly GCA_029783475.1. Lineage (NCBI taxonomy): Eukaryota > Metazoa > Arthropoda > Malacostraca > Decapoda > Cancridae > Metacarcinus > Metacarcinus magister. The sequence goes on along the minus strand of JAPQNM010000013.1, from coordinate 34,995,526 downwards.
AGGAGGAAGAGGGATTACGTGTAGGAATCAAAGAAAGAGGACGAGGGTGAAAGATAGAAGAGAGGGTCGAGGACGAAATGAATACGAGAGAGAGAGAGAGAGAGAGAGAGAGAGAGAGAGAGGAGAGAGAGAGAGAGAGAGAGAGAGAGAGAACATAAAATAACACGAGACCGACTAACCTACAGTCTTTGGGGTCGACTGAACTAATAATCTAACTCCATCTTCTCTCTCTTTCTTCTTCCTCCTCATCGTCTTCCTCAATCAGCTATAACAAAAAGCCCCGGCACACACACACACACACACACACACACACACACACACACACACACACACACACACACACACACCACTGCATCTCAAGTCAATAAGCGAAGCGAGACAACAAGAGAGTTTGAATACGACTAGATAGGATCCAATGCCTTATGAGGTAGTGTTGTGTTTCCCCGTGACAAGGCACTTCCTTCCTCTCTTGGGACCAGG
>JAPQNM010000013.1:34989181-34991681 GCA_029783475.1 Metacarcinus magister | reverse complement strand
GAGAGAGAGAGAGAGAGAGAGAGAGAGAGACGAGAGAGAGAGGCTGGCTTGCCCTGGGGTCATGCTTACACACTCGCACCTCCCAACGCCACACACCACCAGCATGGCAACAGCTCCCCCACCCACCCACCCCACACCCCCCATGAACACCTCCCTTCAAGAACGGCATAGGAGGAGGACGAGGAGGAGGAGGAGGAGGAAGAAGAAAATAAATAAAGAGGAAGAAAGAAACACTGGATAAGGAATAATTGAAACCACAGGAATAGGAAAAAATGTTGATAAGAACTGCAATAAACTGTTTAAAGATAGAGAGATAGATAGAAAAGGAAGGTTGAAGATGCCGGTGGAAGGCTGCGGGAGATGAGATGAAGGTGTGAAGAGAGAGAGGAAGGACGGACAGGTAGGGAAGGCGTAGATATGTGAGAGGAAAAGGGAGAGAAAAAGGGAGGAAGGGAGGAAGGGAGGAAGGGAAGAGGCCCATGGTAGGGGCATTACCTAGCAGGAAAGGTGTGGTGTGTATGTTTTTGTGTGTGTGTGTGTGTGTGTGTGTGTGTGTGTGTGGTGTGTGTGTGGGTGTGAAGTGAAAGGTGTGAGAAGAAGAGATACAAAGGAAAGAAAAGAGAGGATTAAAGAACGTATAACAGAGAAGGGAAAAAAGAGGAGGAGGAGGAGGAGGAGAAGGAGGAGGAGGAGGAGGAAGAAGAGGAGGAGGCTGGGAGTAACTTATGTAACCTCTCCCTCCCTTCCTTCCTTCATCAGAGTCCTCTCCCTCCTCCTCCTCCTCCTCCTCCTCCTCCCTCCTCCTCCTCCTCCTCCTCCTCCCTCCTTTTAGCCGGGGTCGTTTGAAGACGAACGAAGATGCCTCACTGAAGACCACCGCCTGTGTGGACGAATACATCTCTCTCTCTCTCTCTCTCTCTCTCTCTCTCTCTCTCTCTCTCTCTCTCTCTCTCTCTCTCTCTCTCTCTCTCTCTCTCTCTTAAATCCTTGAAATATTCAGCATCACGCCATGCCACGTAACTTTTATTTGCATTATCATACTGGAAAATACAATACACTACTACTACTACTACTACTACTACTACTACTACTACTACTACTACTACTACTACTACTACTACTACTACTACTTCTACACGTACCACCGACAACACAACCACTCTAACTATATAACACGCAAGACGGTGGAGATGTGTGGTGAATGGCAAGCAGAGGAAGGAAGGAAGAACAGACAGCGGTAGTAGTAGTAGTAGTAGTAGTAGTAGTAGTAGTAGTAGTAGTAGTAGTAGTAGTAGTAGTAGTAGTAGTAGTGTAAGTTACATAATCACCATAGTTACCAGTTAATATAAATAAAACAAAACAAAAATATATACATAAAAAAGACAAACCCCAAAATATACGAAAAAAGAAACTTCATGAAAAAAATAAAAGAAAAACACAATTACAGAAATAATTAATAAAAACCCAAAAATTACAATAAATAAATGAATTCATAAATAAATAAATAAAATTAGTCTCCCCCCTCTAATTACATCACGATAATTAGGGCCCAACAAGCATGCAATTAATTACAGGTGTTGATGTGAAAAGCGACATGAATGGTTAAATTTATCTGCACTGTTGATTGACGCGGGAGATTGAGAGGGAGGGAGGGAGAGGGAGAGAGAGGAAGGAAGGGAAGGAAGGAGGTAGGAAGAGATAGAATTTGAGTGGGATAAAAAGCAGGAAGGAAGGGAAAGGAAGGCTAAAGGAAGGGAGAGTAGATCGAATGGTCAGAGATAGTGATGGGAAGGGATGAGAGGTTAGAGGAAGAGGAATGGATGGGAGGTGATACGACGGGAGGGAGAGGGGAGAGGAGGAGGAGAGGAGAAGGGGAGATATAAATGAAAGAGACAGGGAGGGAGAGAGAAAAGGAGAAAGAAGAGAGAGAGAGAGAGAGAGAGAGAGAGAGAGAGAGAGAGAGAGAGAGAGAGAGAGAGAGAGAGAGAGAGAGAGAGAATAATTGAACGCATCTAAGTATATGAGGCGTGATTTTTCCATCCCTGAGAGAGACAATAACGAGCTTAAGCCCTTAAGCTCCTTAGCGTGAGGGATGCACTAAGTATTATCATGGCTCTCTCTCTCTCTCTCTCTCTCTCTCTCTCTCTCTCTCTCTCTCTCTCTCTCTCTCTCTCTCTCTCTCTCTCTCTCTCTCTCTCTCTCTCTTGCTTATATTGAATTTCCCTTTTCATCTTCTATCTATTCCTTCACATCAACCTCCATTACCAACACCACCACCACCACCACCACCACCACCACCTCCTCCTCCTCCTCCTCTTCTTTAGCTTCCACCACCACCACCACCACCACCACCTCCTCCTCCTCCTCCTCCTCCTCCTCTTCTTTAGCTTCCACCTCCACGTCCACATCCTTCCCATCGCTGGCGTACAGATGGTTCAAAGGTAAGCCAGGTATGGCGTGGATCTGTATTTACAGTGGCATGTTATCTTAATATTTACAC
>JAPQNM010000013.1:34966681-34979181 GCA_029783475.1 Metacarcinus magister | reverse complement strand
ACTCTACACATGTTAAGGATATTTGCAAGTTATTATATTGACTTTTTTTCTGATTTACTCCTGTATTGTATGTGTTGTATGTCTGTCTCTCTTCCTGTTTATAAACCTTATTAGTTTATTAGTGACCTACTCCCATGTATGTTTTTCTTACTACTTTAGCTTTTATTTATGTTGGAATATTTGTGTATATATATATAGCCTTCACAGTTATTCTATTAAATGTGAAGAAAGAATAGAAAAAAAGTGAGAAAAAAAACATTAAAGGACTGACTTTTGCCCCGTCCAATACTGTTCAGACCTTGGGAATGTGTAATAAGAACAAGAATAAGAAGAAAAATAATAATTATGATAATGATAATGATAATAATAAAAATAATAATAATAAAAATAACAATAACAAAAATAATAATAATGATAATAAAAATAGTAATAATAATGATAATAATAATAATAATAATAATAATAATAGCAATAATAATAATGATGATAATAATAATAATAATAATAATAATAATAATAATGATAGCAATAATAATAATGATAATAATAATAAAAATTTAATAATAAGAATAATAATAACAACAATAATAATAACAATAATAATAATAACACTAACAATAACAAAATCATACAACACAACAATACAAAAACAGTAAGAAGAACAACACAAAAATATCGCCAATACAATTCCTAATAAGTTCATTTCGTCACGTCTCTACTATTTCTTTTACAACCCGGGCACGGAGACAATACTGGATGGAGTGTGCAACCGTGGGACTAAAAACAACACATATAAATTACATTATTATCGAGAGAACCTGATTTCCCTGAACTTAACTGTGCCGAATGCAACGAGGCGCCGAAAACTACCAATCATTGTTTACACATGCTAATGACATACCAAGTGACTTTACCGTACACCCCTCTCCCTCTCCCTCTCTCTCTCTCTCTCTCTCTCTCTCTCTCTCTGAACACGTACACAAACAACGTCCTCCCCCCCCCATCACACACAAAAACGCACATAATGCCTTCACGTTCCCGCACACACATCATATAATCTTATTGATTGCTCGCCTTGTCCAACTGGTACACACACACACACACACACACACACACACACACACACACGCACACACACACACACACACACACACACACACACACACACACATAAGCACACACACATAAGCACACACACACAGCACGTTTGATAAAGAGAGAAATAAATATAGAAAGAAATGCAAAAACTGGCTCCTTCAGAGAGACGTGTGCCGTTGGAAAGACAGACTCGATGATGCCCTGACGAAGTATTAGGATAAAAAATAATTATGTAGGTCTCAGGAGGCTGAAGCAAGATAAGATTGAGTAACTTAGCTTAACTATACTTACAACATATATACCACTACAAGGGTGAAAAGTTTAGAGTATATATAAAAAACACTTACTTCATGCCACTACGACGTAAAAAAATGTTGAGTATATATAAGTATACTTACAAAAATCCACTACGACGTTGAAAAAGTTAAGTATATATAATCATAACTTGCAAAATGCCACTACAAGGGTATAAAAAAATAAAAGTTAAGAGTATATATAACGACACTTACAAAATGTCACTACAAAGTCATAATAATAATAATAAATAAATAAATAAAAAATAAAAAAGTTAAGAGTATATATATAACATCCCGGAACGAACAGTCTCGCCTAAAGTTGATATCCTTCCCCAATTGTGTTTTTTTTTTTTTTTCTTCCTTGGTTGGATAATCTACCAATACACGAAGCAGGATGAAAAAAAAATGAAAATAATAATATCGGTGCATTGTGGGTTCGATGCCTTCCGATGTTATGGTGTGCTGTGTTGCTAGCTGTCTTACTTTCCCTAAAAAAAAAATTCCGCCGATATTTACCCGATAATTTTTTTTTTCTCCTCTATAAAGAAGTTATTTCCATTATTCCATTAAAATCAAAAGTAGAAATATAAACCAAACAAAAGGTCAAGGGGCGAGGGTGATAACGGGGAGGGGAAGAGGGGTAGGGAGGGGAAGGAGGGGAGAGGAGAAGGGAAGGGGAGGGAAAGTCACAAAGGAAAGGAAGGACTGAAGGAATGAGGGGAAGGAAAAGAACATACACACTGACTTTCCTTCCCCTTCTTTTGTTTCTCTCAATTATTTTCTGTAAACAAACAAGTAAGAAAGTAACGTTTTCCATTATTTCCAGTCAATTTTCGCGCGTATTAATCTCCACCTGAGGCAAAAGAGAGAGAGAGAGAGAGAGAGAGAGAGAGAGAGAGAGAGAGAGAGAGAGAGAGAGAGAGAGAGAGAGAGAGAGAGAGAGAGAGAGAGAGAGAGAGAGACCCAGGCTTAACTATGACCTCACCATCTCCTACTTCTTCTTCTCCTTCTCCTCCTCCTCCTCCTATCATCATTATTTATTTTTATCATCATTATTTATTTTTATCATCATTATTTATTTTTACCATCATTATTTATTTTTACCATCAATATTTATTTTTATCATCAATATTTATTTTTATCATTAATATTTATTTTTATCATTAATATTTATTTTTATCATTAATATTTATTTTTATCATTAATATTTATTTTTATCATTATTATTTATTTGTATCATTATTATTTATTTTTATCATTAATATTTATTTTTATCATTATTATTTATTTTTATCATTATTATTTATTTTTATCATTAATATTTATTTTTATCATTAATATTTATTTTTATCATTAATATTTATTTTTTATCATTATTTAATTTTATCATTATATTTATTTTTTTATCATTATTATTTATTTATATCATTAATATTTATTTTTATCATTGATATTTATTTTTATCATTGATATTTATTTTTATCATTGATATTTATTTTTATCATTAATATTTATTTTTATCATTAATATTTATTTTAATCATTAATATTTATTTTTATCATTAATATTTATTTTTATCATTAATATTCATTTTTATCATTATTATTTATTTTTATCATTAATATTTATTTTTATCATTAATATTTATTTTTATCATTAATATTTATTTTTATCATTAATATTTATTTTTATCATCATTATTTATTTTTATCATCAATATTTATTTTTATCATCAATATTTATTTTCATCAATATTTATTTTTATCATTAATATTTATTTTTATCATTAATATCTATTTTTTATCATTATTATTTATTTTTATCATTAATATTTATTTTTATCATTAATATTTATTTTTATCATTAATATTTATTTTTTATCATTATTATTTATTTTTATCATTAATATTTATTTTTATCATTAATATTTATTTGTATCATTAATATTTATTTCTTATCATTATTATTTATTTTTATCATTATTATTTATTTGTATCATTAATATTTATTTTTATCATTAATATTTATTTTTATCAATATTTATTTTTATCATTAATATTTATTTTTTATCATTACTATTTATTTTTATCATTATTATTTATTTTTATCATTAATATTTATTTTTATCATTAATATTTATTTTTATCATTAATATTTATTTTTATCATTATTATTTATTTTTATCATCATTATTTATTTTTATCATCATTATTTATTTTTATCATCATTATTTATTTATATCATTATTTATTTTTATCATCAATATTTATTTTTATCATCAATATTTATTTTTATCATTAATATTTATTTTTATCATTAATATTTATTTTTATCATTAATATTTATTTTTTATCATTATTATTTATTTTTATCATTAATATTTATTTTTATCATTAATATTTATTTTTATCATTAATATTTATTTTTATCATTATTATTTATTTTTATCATTAATATTTATTTTTATCATTTATATTTATTTTTATCATTAATATTTATTTTTATCATTAATATTTATTTTTATCATTAATATTTATTTTTATCATTATATTTATTTTAATCATTAATATTTATTTTTATCATTAATATTTATTTTTATCATTAATATTTATTTTTATCATTAATATTTATTTTTATCATTAATATTTATTTTTATCATTAATATTTATTTTTATCTATTTTTATCATTAATATTTATTTTTATCATTAATATTTATTTTTATCATTAATATTTATTTTTATCATTAATATTTATTTTTTATCATTATTATTTATTTGTATCATTATTATTTATTTTTATCATTATTATTTATTTGTATCATTAATATTTATTTGTATCATTAATATTTATTTTTATCAATAATATTTATTTTTATCATTATTATTTATTTTTATCATTATTATTTATTTTATCATCATTATTTATTTTTATCATCATGATTTATTTTTATCATTAATATTTATTTTTATCATTAATATTTATTTTTATCATTATTATTTATTTTTATCATTATTTATTTTTATCATTATTATTTATTTTTTATCATTATTATTTATTTATATCATTAATATTTATTTTTATCATTGATATTTATTTTTATCATTAATATTTATTTTTATCTTTAATAATTATTTTAATCATTAATATTTATTTTTATCATTAATATTTATTTTTATCATTAATATTTATTTTTATCATTATTATTTATTTTTATCATTAATATTTATTTTTGTCATTAATATTTATTTTTATCATTATTATTTATTTTTATCATTAATATTTATTTTTATCATTATTATTTATTTTTATCATTAATATTTATTTTTATCATTATTTATTTTTATCAATAATATTTATTTTGATCATTAATATTTATTATTATCATTAATAAGAAAAATTTGAATAAAATCATAATTTTTTTAAAAATCTATAAATCGAACACTTAGAAAAGACCTCGGCAGTGTAATGGTTAATACTGGCAATAAGTTATGTTTAACCTGCCATTACCACCGAAACGAAGGATGCGAGGGGATTTCATTGAAATGTTCAAGATAATCAAAGGATTCGATAATATCAATACAGAAGATTACATTACTTTTGATTGATCAAATTTAACAAGAAGACATCATTCTTTTAAGATTACTGGTAAAAGATTCACATCAAACAAAGCCAAGCACTTCTTTTTCAATCGGATCGTTAACGTTTGGAACTCCCTGCCCGCCAATGTCGTCGACAGTAAAACAATTACTACGTTCAAAAATAGACTTGACAAATATTTAGAAGCCAATCCACAACTAAAATACTATCCGTTAACGTAGCAAACTTTGAGTAAGTTCATCCTGATGTACCTAACTTACGAAATGTCGATTCAAAAGACGTCGCTAGTGGCCTGACATCGCTTGCCAGGAAGTAGTGGTAGCAGTAGTGGTAGTGACAGTAGTGACAGTCTGGTCTTGGTTGGCCTTCCTTTCCCTGCCAGCCATGGCTGGGGAGAGAAGCCTTCACCCTTACTATCCTGTATCCTTCACTCTAGAGTAGATAGTGTACTCACAAACAGCCTCGTAAGGGCCAGCAAGCCTGTTGCTGTTTGTTCTTCCTATGTGTTCCTATGTGTTCCTCCTCCTCCTCCTCCTCCTCCTCCTCCTCCTCCCTCCTCCTCCTCCTCCTCCTCCTCCTCCTCCTCCTCCTCCTCCTCCTCCTCCTCCTCCTCCTCGTCGCCCACCCACACACACACACAAGCCAAAGGTTCCCCGCCCTAAAATCGTGACAATTGTTAAGGAAATTCAAAGATAATGATGATAATAATAGTAAATCAAACTACCTCAACCACCACTGAAGATGATCATGCAGTCTCTTGTTTTTCCTTTTTCTTTTTCATTTACTATTTTCCTTCTCCTCCTCCTCTTATTTTTCCTCCTCCTTCACGTTTTCTCAAGTCCATCCCATTTTTATCACTTCTTCCTCCTCCTCCTCCTCTTTTTTTTTCTTCCACTTATCCTCCTCCTCCTCCTCCTCCTCCTCTTCATCATTATCATCTCTCCCTATTTCCTTTTATTTCATCTTTTCCTTCTTGTTTATATTATTATTTTTATCTTCCTGTACTTTTCTTCATACGCTTATTTCTTCTTCTTTTTCTTCTTCTTCCTCTCTCTCCTCCTTCTTCTCCTCCTCCTCTTCCTCCTCCTCCTTCAAGGCTCCGGAGATAACTGAGTTTCCTTCGTTTCCTCCCTCTGCTCCCCTTCCTCTCTCTCCTTCCTTCACTTTTCCGATAACCAACGAACCTTACCTTTTCCTCCTCTCCTCATATCTCTCTCTCTCTCTCTCTCTATCTCTTCTCTCTTCCACTCTCTCTCTTCTCTCTACTACTCCTCTCTATCTCTCATCTCGCTCTCTCCTCTCTCTCTTCTCTCTCTTCTCTCTCTCTCTCTCTCTCTCTCTCTCTCTCTCTCTCTCTCTCGTCTCTCTCTCTCCTCTCTCTCTCTCTCTCTCTCTCTCTCTCTCTCTCTCTCTCTCTCTCTCTCCTCTCTCTCTCTCTCTCTCTCTCTCTCTCTCTCTCTCTCTCTCTCTCTCTCTCTCTCTCTCTCTCTCTCTCTCTCTCTCTCTCTCTCTCTCTCTCTCTCTCTCTCTCTCTCTCTCTCTCTCTCTCTCCTCTCTCTCTCTCTCTCTCTCTCTCTCTCTCTCTCTCTCTCTCTCTCTCTCTCTCTCTCTCTCTCTCTCTCTCTCTCTCTCTCTCTTCTCTCTCTCTCTCTCTCTCTCTCTCTCTCTCTCTCTCTCTCTCTCTCTCTCTCTCTCTCTCTCTGCCATATGTATTTTTTTTTTACTTTACATCTAGTATTGTGACGTCAGTCCTCTCATGTATCAAGAGAGAGAGAGAGAGAGAGAGAGAGAGAGAGAGAGAGAGAGAGAGAGAGAGAGAGAGAGAGAGAGAGAGAGAGAGAGAGAGAGAGAGAGAGAGAGAGAGAGAGAGAGAGAGAGAGAGAGAGAGAGAGAGAGAGAGAGTAAAGAGTTTTAGAGATAAAAAAATGTGAGGATTTGAGGCTTACTATGAGAACAATGGTGGTGATGGTGGTGGTGGTGGTGGTGGTGGTGATGGTGATGGTGATGGTGATGGTGGTGGTGGTGGTGGTGGTGGTGGTGGTGGTGGTGATGGTGATGGTGATGGCAAAATAGCAAAAACGAAAGCTTAAAAAGAAGGATGTAAGAAGAAAATAAGAGAAAAGTAATGAGAGAAATTAGAAAATATATATGATTGAACAGAAAAAAAAAAATTGAACAGCACAAAAAAATTACATAATTAAACTATTTACAATTCTTTCATGAAATACACAAAGGAACATGAAGAAAGAACAAACAGCAGCAGACCTGTTGGCCCTAACGAAGAAGAAGAAGAGGAGGAGGAGGAGGAGGAGGAGGAGGAGGAGGAGGAGGAGGAGGAGGAGGAGGAGGAGGAGGAGGAGGAGGAGGAGGAGGAGTACAGTAAGGTGACAGGCGTGGGAACACCTCCTTTTCCTCAAGCGACAGAGTGAAGTCCGGACCACAAACGAAAGCCCAGTAGACAAAAGAAATTAAAGAAGACATAAAACATAAACAAATAAACACAAAGACACAAAACCCAAAGAAAAAAAATATATATATATACAACATACTGCAGAACAAATAAAGAAAATGGAGAAGCTAAATAAATCAAAATAAAACTTGAAAGGACTTTTTGTAGTAAATAATTGTTCACGTTTCAATTATATCACTTACTTTATTTTTTTTATTTTTTATTTTTTTTTAGGGAACTAGATAGAGGGTGAGAGTGTAAATCAAGGTACTACACTACACTAAAATAATATATACTGGGCGTCCATTGTCCTGTCATAGAGGAGGAGGAGGAGGAGGAGGAGGAGGAGGAGTAGGAGTAGAGTAGGAGGAGGAGGAGGAGGAGGAGGAGGAGGAGGTAGTGGTGGTGGTGGTGATGGTTGATGAGGAGGTAGATGAAGAGGAGAGAAATGAATAATAGATAAAGAGAGAGATAGTTATGTTAATTGGAAGAAAAAGAAGAAAAAATTTATAACGATGAAAAGGGATGAAAAAGCGAAAGAAGAGGACGAGGGATACCAAAGTAGTAGTGGTAGTAGTAGTAGTAGTAGTATAGTAATAACAGTAGTAGTAATAATAGCAATAGCTGTATAATGGTGGTGATGATGGTGGTAGCAATGGTACATGAATATAAAAAAGGAAAAAATCATATATGTAAATAATGAAGACAAACATCAATGTAAACTTTACCTCATACTCGGAAAAAATACTGAGGATGAAGTTGAGGACGAACCGGACTGGAGGAGGAGGAGGAGGAGGAGACACAGGCATATACAGACCAGCACTCACCTCTGAAACAAAAAAAAAGACGATATACATTCAATAAGTGTCTTGTAAATCCTTGTTAAGCGCAGTTATTAAGAGACAAGCTTGAAAAAAAATCGAGTTAAGTAGTTGATAATGGACTGTAAAATCGAACAACTTGCGGCCTTGTTAATCCTTGCTGGTGAAGTGAGAATGTGGTGAGACTGTGGTGGCGATAGTGTGGTGAGATAATGTGGTGAGATGAAGTGGTGAGATAGTGTGGTAAAAATCTTGAGTGATCGTGTCCTGTGTAGATTGTTTACACTTTCATCATACGTTAAAATGTATAGTGCAATGATCCATAAAAGAATGCAGAGTAGAGGCAGAGCAGCACAGTGTATAGTGACGTGTATAGTGACGTGCATAGTGTAGTGGAATGGTGCTGCAGGTGACGGTCTGGCAGCACTCGCACTCCCAGGGTAAAGCACGTCCTTCAGTCCTGCTTGTCACCCTAAAGCTACAAAGACCACTAGCAGGGCGACTTTGCACGGCCTGTTCCTGCGATACTGACCGATGAAGGGCGACAGGGTGAGGCAAGGTGAGGCAGGGTGACTGACGGGATGAGGCAGGGTGGGTGACGGGGTGAGGATGTGAAGCAGTGAGTCGATACAGGACAATACTAGACGAACGAAGCAGTAAACCAGCGAAGGAAACTTTAAGATATACAACACAACAATCACCGTTAGTAGTGTTACGTTGAGTTACCTGAAGTTTGATGTATTGAAAAAGTACCACAGTAACAAGGTAGTGAATTAAAGAATCAATGGAGAGGGTGCAGTTTTGACAACCTTCTGGCACCATACACTATCACACACAATCATCATCATCATCATCATCATCATCACTATCATCACCACCGTAATCATCATCATCCTTTACACTACCGAATTACTAATGACTATTTGGCTTTCACAGATCAACCCCAAAGCGAGCGAGTGATCAATATAGTGACAGTGTAATGACAGCAACATGATACTTTGAAGGTGTTACAGTGTCGTGGTATTAGTGGTATGGCAGTGGCAGTGTTTGGTGATGTAATGGTAGTGATGTAGGCTGTGTAGTGGTGGTGGAGTAGAAGGGGTTGTGTAGTGGTAATGGAGTGGAAGTAGTATAGTTAGTAGCGCTGCGAGAGTGGAAACTTCTGCTAACAAGACCTTTTAATAGTTTGGTGATAGAAGAAGAGAGAGTAGGCGGCGGAATGAAGGGAAAGAAAAAGAGGAAGAGGAAGAGGAGGAGGAGGAGGAGGAGGGGGGGAGGAAAAGCACGGGGACAATGAAGGAGAGCTGGAAAGACAAGGCGGTTGGGTTATGAAGTGAGGGGGGGAAGGGGCGGAGGGAGGGACGAGAAAGGGCGGTGAAGGGGTAGAGAAAAGGAGTAGGAGCAAAGGTTAGAGATGGAGTAGGTGGGTGGGAGGGTGATGCGGGTGTAGTAGAGGGAACAGTTTAGGGGGAGAGAGTGGGAGGGTGAGGACATACCAAAGGGGATGAAGAATGGGTACAAGCAGAGGACATGTGGCTGGAAGATGGGAAGAGGAGGAGGAGGAGGAGGAGGAGGAGGAGGAGGAGGAGGAGGAGGAGGAGGAGGAGGAGGAGGAGGAGGAGTACAAAGGATTGCAAAGGAATAACAGACAGCAACAGCCCTACTGAACCAAACGAGACTTTCCGTATGGCTACACCCTACACTATTGTATCTACAGGTTATATATTAAAGGATAGCAAAGTAGAAGGCTCCTCCCCACCTTCCAGTTAAAGCTGGCCTGAAGAGTAAGTGATATCATGTACTATGGAAAAACTAGCATGGAATGTGTAAAGGAAATTAAGGAAATGTCTAATCTACAGCTAATACAACCAAAATATTAAAAATTCACCTAAGAATGAAATAATCGATTCGGGAACTGATGTTAAAAAAGTAATATATATGTATAGTTTTTTGTGTGATAAGAATTTGAAATGCCATCAGCTCTGACAGGGAAGGAAGGACGAGGGAAGGGCAGCAAGTGTCCTGACGAACCGTGATGACTTTTTTAGCAACATGTGGTGTGACCTATGCTGCTGTTCTTTATTACCAGATGCCAGCAACACTTTGACTTCATTAAGTGAAGGGAAACATATCGGTGCACATAAGAAAGAAAATGAAAGGCGTTATGAGAATAATTTATTTTTCGATGACAAATGACGAAGCATTTAATATTATATATAATAACTGTTACATGACTGTTATATACGTATTTCGGTATCTATATTGGTCTGCGATTTTTCCCTTTAGTTAAAGTTGGCCCAACCCTTGATGTGGTTGGTTACAGTTTGGTATGTAACTCAAGCCTATTGAAATAAAGACGGGTTCAAGATTGAGAACCTTTCACAGCACTGGCTCATATTGGGTTTATTATCATGTTGACTTAAAGCACTCCCTAACAGATCATTATAAATGTTATGACTTATATGTGATTTTAAGGGATTTCCCCATGAAGTGAAAAGAAGAAGAAAATCTTTAAAAAATACCGCTTTAGAATTAGCCGGTTACTTTAATTATTTGATCGTATACTTTTTTATCACTAGTAATACTGTGTACTGGTGTTTTATAAATCAGTCCATTAATGATTTTCTTTAACTGTGCTTTTAGTTGCAAAAAGGTTACATCTATGTTATCTTTTTTTCGGTTTGCAAGATTGTCGAGTTAAGACTGGTCGTTATTGAATAGTCAGTCAAATTATATTCTGCTAAGTAGTATCTATTTTGTTTATCCAAGATTCCGATACACCAATAATATAAACATCTACAGATGCTGCAAGGGCTTCTAGATCCGGGGCCGTATGCTCAAAGGAACTTAAGGTACCGTATATGTCTACGACGTCGTAACTTAAGGCAATTGAAGTTAAGGTATATGCACAAAACGTAGTTGGTGTAACGTTTGCCGAGATACAGTGCCTTAGGTTACACCGCGGTGATAACTTTCCCTAAACCCGCTGTGAAGGCAAATATAGTAAACATACAAGCATCCTCCGTAAACAAATAACTAAAGGCCATCCCAGTCATCCCATCACTACTTCAATGGAAATAGCTGCTGCTCACTACTTTCAACGGCATTTGAGGCGAGAAAGACGTTATAGGGACCCAATAAACCCTATGTATGTTAAAGATGAACATCATATCAAACACTATAATAAAGGCATCATCACCAAGAAATAATTAGTCTATGTGAGGAACTGGCGCCACTGAAAGCTCGAGGGACAAGGAGGTCGCATGTCATCCCCGTCCGCACTCAAGGGTAAAAGTGGAGCAGTGTAAAATGCGACAGTACATGCCCTCGATGAAAAAGAACAAATAATAAAATGCCAACAAGTTTCCAAGAGAGAAATAAATCGTCCTAAATAAAATACAGAGAAGAATAAGAAAGGAAGCGAGGAGAAGGATAGAGAGGAAGAGGACGAAGAGGAGAAGGAGGGGGGAAGAGAACAGGACAAATAGTAGTAGTAGTGGTTGTTTTCTATATACACAAAAGCAGCTCCCATGAAGCCGCACGTCACACCAACCATCGCCCGCCGCTGGTTGCATCGAGAGAGGGGAAAAATGAACACTGGCAAGCCCACGATGCGATGAATACATTACCATCTTAATTAAACACGACCTGACTTCAGCCTCGCTTCTCTGTTCATTTAACTTTTTCATTTGTGTATTTTTCGCTTATTCCTCTCGACACACTCGCCTCGCATCGTAACGAATTTCGCCGGTGACACAGGTAATCAGCTGAGCCCTTGATGATGAAGGTGTGCGAAGGAGAGGTGCTAATTATCGAGGCTCGCGTGTGTCAGGTGTCTTGCTGCGCTGACCTGCCGCGACATTCAGGTCAGAAGCTCCTCCTCCCTTTTCTTTACCTCCTCCTCCTCCTCATAACGTTATCAACCTTTCCTTGAGGTCACAACACGATAATAAACCGCTCAGGGAATGGAAAAGAAAAATGTCTGTACAATATAATTACGTGTTCACATTGTATTTATTCTTTCTATCTTTTCCAGGTAGAGAACCCTTTGATCACGGTCTCTTATAGTAGTGTGGCGCCGCCTCACTCCATCATTACCATTAGGAAGGCTTGTGGTTGCTTGGGTCTGCGCAGCGAGGTCTTTGTGACTTGGTGCATCTGTCACAAATTTGTCAGGCATTCCCTTCTCGGTCCAGCAGCGTCGGTTTTCCTTTTCTCACATACTAATCTAGCTCAAA
>JAPQNM010000013.1:34956681-34961681 GCA_029783475.1 Metacarcinus magister | reverse complement strand
CACGCTCGCTTTCTTTTGGTTCTTATAAACATAATGACTCCCTCCCTCCCTCGCTCGCTCGCTCGCCCTGTGTGTGTGTGTGTGTGTGTGTGTGTGTGTGTGTGTAGAAAACAGGACAGAGAGTAACATAACTATTTTTCCCTCCTTCCTTTCCTTTCCATCCCTTCCCTTCCCGTCCGTCCGTCTGTCCCTCCGTCCGTCCGTCCCTAGTTTACATACAAACACGCACCGCATAACCTTGGAACCAATGCAAATGTAAAAGGAAATAACTCAAAGGCACATGAATCTCTGACGACGTCTAATAAAATCCGTCCTCTACACACCTCCACACACACACACACACACACACACACACACACACACACACACACACACACACACACACACACACACACACATACCGTAGCATCAATCTTTGCACTCAACTGAGAAAAACTGGAGAGTAAAATGATAAAGTCTTGTTGGGAGCAAAAATTCTGAATTGAGACAAACTAATATAAAGAAAGTATGCCAGTCTTGCAACAGAACTGAAGGTTGAGGAGGCGGGGAGGAGGAGGAGGAGGAGGAGGAGGAGGAGGAGGAGGAGGAGGAGGAGGAGAGGAGGAGGAGGAGGAGGAGGAGGAGGGGGGGATTTTAAGGGAGTACAATGATGTGACCTCCCCTGCCCTCCTACTACCTGGTGGTTGGGAGTAGGAGGGAGTGGGAGGGGAGGCAGAGGTCAGGTGAAGGAGAGGGAGTGGAATGAGGGAGGGAAAGGGGGAGAGAGGGAGGGAAAGGGGGAGAGAGGGAGTGAAAGGGGGAGAGAGAGAGGATTGTTAGGGTGGAAGGAATGCTGAGGATAGAGAAGTGATTTTTCTGAGTCCACGTTATATAATGGGAAGGAGGAGTGGTAGGGTCAGGTGGTAGGGAGGGAAGGAATGACAGTGGAAGGATGGAAAGGAAGGATGGGAATGACAGAGGAAGGATGGGAAGGAAGGATGGGAATGACAGAGGAAGGATGGGGAGGAAGGATGCAAGTGTAGGATGAAAGGATGAGAGAGGAGGATATAGTGTGTGATTAAAGGAGTGAAGGATACGTTAAAAGTAAAGGATTGAGGCTTATGAATAAACAAAGGATAGAGTGATATAAATATTTGAATAATATACTGATTCTCCTTCACATTATCATTATTATTACGCTGAAATATGTAACAACAATTATTTTTTTTTTTTTTTTTGTCTTTACTACTAGTTGTGTGGAGAGGTCGATGGCCATGAATCAAATAAAAAAAAAAAAGATGGAGAGAGAAGAGAGCGAGAGAGAGAGAGAGAGAGAGAAAAAAAAAAAGAAAAAAAGAGATCAGCCGCTATTCCTGTTCCATCGAAGGCAAAAGTTTAGGTAAAGTCGAAAAACAAAATCAATCCCCACCGTTCCCTGATGGCCCACCTGTGTCGAAAGTGTTTGCGTCGCGCGGCAAAATAAAGAGGCAGTTCTAGAGTTTACGAGTAGTCTCTTTCTCTCTCTCTCTCTCTCTCTCTCTCTCTCTCTCTCTCTCTCTCTCTCTCTCTCTCTCTTCTCTCTCTCTCTCTCTCTCGAAAATTACAATCATACATACGAAAGCACTCAACTCCTATCCTCCTTACCTCCTTCCCTTACACAACTTTATGCTTTCTGAAACTGTTTTCCTCAGCTTAAACTTTTCGCCTTGACCTCCTCACCTCACCTCTTACTCAACCAACGGTATTCAAATTCAAAGAAATCATCCGTTTATTTATTTATCCATCAATCCATCTAGTTGTTCATCTGTCTATATTCATCTGTCTTATCCACGTAGTTATTTTTACCGCTGCGTCTTCGTTACAGGAGTTAGTATATAGGGCATCGAGTCTCACAAGTTTGTATATAGGGTATCGCGTCTCACTATCGCCCGAGTGTCTTGTGTTACGAGCAGGTCACCGCGAAGGAACAAAGAGATTTATAAGGTATGCAGTTCTTTGTAAAACTCTTGCTTTCTCCTCCTTCCTAAAACTACCCATTTCTTTTGTCTATACATACTTATCTAACTATGTATCGTCTTTTTTTCCGATGTACCTCTTCAGTTATGTGTGTATCTATTCATCTATATTCATCTATATAACAAGAACATTTTAACTATGATGTAAAGAATTTGACAAGTGTATTAAGTTATCTAGGCGACTTTTTAACACAAATACACATTAATATTGCATTTACATACATCTTCAATACATTTTTACTACGATGCACGGCTATGGATATATATTTTCAATTCAACTAAATTCAGATAGCTTATAATCTTCACTAAAAAAATAATAATATTCCTGTAATTTACGTGTTGTGAAAAAAGGAAAAAAATGTAATAATAATTTCAAACCAGAGAGAAAATTAAGAGCATAAAGACGTGACGTGATACTACTCTTCATTGTAACACACACACACACACACACACACCACACACACACACACACACACACCCACACCCACACACACTTTCCCCATCACCCTCCTGTCCTGACCTCACCTGACCTATCCACCTTCACTCATCTCGTTCTTCCTCTCCACTCACGCACACTTTGTACTTTGTCTCACCTCTCCTTGCTTCCTGCCACCACCACCACCACCACCACCACCACCACCACCACCACCACCACCACCACCACCTCCTTACGTGACAGAGAGGGAGGGAGAGAGGGACGAAGGAACTGGAGAGGAGGTATAACGACGGGGAGAGGAACCACATTTATATTCTATCCTCCTTCTTACCTATCTGTTCACTCTGGATTTCACTTACCTCTCTCTATCCTTCATCTTTCTGTCCTCTACTAATTTATCTTCCCTAACGACAATATTCTTTTCCTACTTCTCTCTTCTTATTCTCCTCACATTCCATCCTATTCCACATAAACACACAAACACACAACACACACCAATTTTCCAGTTGAGATGCTTCCTTTTTATCCAAACATCGCCGCGGTAAAGAGGGTTGGCAAAGAGTGGTGACGCTTCCAAACCATTACTAGTTACAACCACTACACTAGAAGGAATTTGCCGTCCTGACCTTGAGACTGTCACGCCGCTATTACGCATCTCCAGACACGCGCGGTTCCTCTCTTTTAACAAGCCAGAGAGAGAGAGAGAGAGGGGGGGAAGGGGAGGCACACAAATAGGAACATGCTCCAAAATAACTAGAGATGAGAGGAAAAAAAGAGAGAGAAAAAAATAATGGAGATGGGGAGGGAGACTGAGGGTAGAGATAACTGGAAAAATGAGGGGTTGGGGTGAGGGTAAACAGGGGGAGGGAACGCGGTCTTGGGTAACGGGAAGAGAGAGAGAGAGAGAGAGAGAGAGAGAGAGAGAGAGAGAGAGAGAGAGAGAGAGAGAGAGAGAGAGAGAGAGAGAGCGCAGTGGTATGGAAAGAGGTGAGGGTGAGGGGAGGACGGGTAGGCAAATGGAGCTGAGGTCACTAACACGTCATGCACGAAGGGGGGGGGGTTAGGAGGAAGAGGAGGAAGAGGAGGAGGAGGAGGAGGAGGAGGAGGAGGAGGAGGAGGAAGAGTAGGAGTGATAGACAAAATGGTGGAAGGAAAGCATATTTTATGAAATTCAACGCGTTACCTCGGGAAAAGAAGATGTTTTTTTTTTATAGTAGTGAGACAAAAGAAAGTATATAACACACTCTCTCTCTCTCTCTCTCTCTCTCTCTCTCTCTCTCTCTCTCTCTCTCTCTCTCTCTCTCTCTCTCTCTCTCTCTCTCTCTCTCTCTCTCTCACTGCATTTCCCGTACTAGGCAGGGTTTAGGAAAGGAAGAAGGTAGAATGTGGGATTTCCAGACAACGTTCCAGCAATGCCCAATCGAATCACCTAGTAGAGCGGATAACAAGACCATCCATCCATACACCACCAGGTCCATCCACACTGACAAACAACACAACACACAACACACTCCACTCACCTGCACATATTCCACACCCTCACACACACATCACACAGCTACACAAACAAATAAAGTTCCTTCTTATCCACACCACACGTCAGATCACATCCACACAGCCATCCCACAAACATGTCTACGTTACGATTATAATTGCTTATCTATAAAGTTACTGCCTATTCACACTACAATTATAAACACACAGTCAGTCAGCCACTCAGTCAGACAAGGATATTCACATTCCCATTGCTTTTCCTTTGACCTCTTTGAAGTACACACCCATATTATCAAGGAAGCCACACCCTTGTTCAACCCCACGTCTAGTCCAGCCACACCCACCCACCCACCCACATACACACCCAACACACATAATCCAAGGTAGTTATGCTGGATTATGAGCAGGTAAGGTGCTAAGTTGCCTACCGTTCAAGGATCATAAGCTTGATTTGAGGAGAAAAAAAGTTGAGGAGATGGAACGTAACAACACCCATCCCTGCACGCTATCTTGCTCCTGTATTGCACGCACGCACGCACTCACACACACATGCACGCACATATACAAGCACACATACACACAAAAACACGTAGAAGAAGAAAAAAAAAAATCGTAGTAAAATCATAAATTGAGTTTCGAAATGTGAAAGGTAAAAATGTACAGTAAAGTGCATATATGATGAGATGCAATGCACACACATACCAAAAGTGTCTAGATTTTGATGAATCGAGTCCGCTATCCCAACAACAACAACAACAACAACAACAACAACAACAACAACACTACAAACGGTAAGTACAGCACTGGAGGGGGAAGGGGGAGGGGTCGGTAAGGTGAGGGGTTGGGGTGGGGGGGGGACCAGTCGGAAGGAATTTAAAGTGGTGGCAGCGATGACGTCACACTCAGGGCTACCTACAGTGGGTCCTGTTGACTGCCCAAAATGTCAAGTTGGGGGTGGGTTACTTACCCTTACACGTCCTGGCACCACCTTCCCATGACACGTCCCTATTAGCTTGGGTTAAATGTGAGGGAGGAAAAATGGAAGGGACAGAGGAGGAGGAGGAGGAGGAGGAGGA
>JAPQNM010000013.1:34949181-34951681 GCA_029783475.1 Metacarcinus magister | reverse complement strand
TTCCTCCTCCTCCTCCTCCTCCTCCTCCTCCTCCTCCTCCTCCTCCTCCTCCAGGCGTTAGGGGAAGGCCCGAGTTCCCCCACACACATACCACACACAACACACACACACACACACACACACACACACACCACACACACACGAGAGAGATGCTTTAGATAACATTCAAATTTACAAAAGAGAAGAAAAAAAAACATGGCCAGAGAAAAAAAAGAAGAAGAAGAAGAAGAAAAAGAAGATAGAAAATATAAAGAAAGAAAGAAAGAAATAGAGAAAATAAATAAATAACAATATTAGTCTTGAAGATGCTGAGTAAAAAGAAAAAAAGGAAAAAGAAAAGAAAAAAAGAAAGAAAATATGGCCTTCTTCCTTCCCTTTTAAAAGAAACACATTAATTTAGAAAAACGTGCACTTACCCCACCATGAAAACATTTTAGACTCTCTCTCTCTCTCTCTCTCTCTCTCTCTCTCTCTCTCTCTCTCTCTCTCTCTCTCTCTCTCTCTCTCTCTCTCTCTCTCTCTCTCTCTCAGGTTTTGGCGCCGTGACCTCTGAGCGTCCTTTGGGAGAGAGAGAGAGAGAGAGAGAGAGAGAGAGAGAGAGAGAGAGAGAGAGAGAGAGAGAGAGAGAGAGAGAGAGAGAGAGAGAGAGAGAGAGAGAGAGATAATGAGTGGAAGAAAGAATGGAGGGAAGGAGGGGCGAAAAGGATGCAATGAGGAGAGGAAGAGGGAGGGAGGGAGGGAGGGAGGGAGGGAGGGAGGGAGGGGGAGGAGATGGAGTGAGAGAAGAGAAGAAGGAAAAGATGATCCAATGTGAGTGGAAAGAAGAAAGAGGAAGAGAGGAAAATTAAATAATGGTGGATGAAGAATGTACGAGAGAGAGAGAGAGAGAGAGAGAGAGAGAGAGAGAGAGAGAGAGAGAGAGAGAGAGAGAGAGAGAGAGAGAGAGAGAGAGAGAGAGAGAGAGAGAGAGAGAGAGAGAGAGAGAGAAAGAGATATGAGAAGTAGGAAGTAAGTAATCATAAGGGCATAAAATAACATTGATAAGCAAGGAAAGATGAGAAAAATATATACAATTGAATTATTTTGAAGACAAGAATATATTTTACATACAAGTATTGACAAACATATCAATAAATCAATATAATACTAATGATCGCAAGTCTCGGTCAATAATAACAATTACACACAAAATAAACACCAAAAAAATAATATCAAATTAATTCATAACACATAAAACATACAAATCAAACAGCAATTCAATAACCATATTTCTTCTTTTCTTTACATCATACATACAAGGAGGAAGGGAAGGGAAGGGAAGGGAAGGGAAGGGAAGAGAAGGGAAGGGAAGGGAAGGGAAGGGAAGGAAAGGGAAGGGAAGGAAAGGGAAGGGAAGGAAAGGGAAGGGAAGGAAAGGGAAGAGAAGGCAAGAGAAGGGAAGTGATGGGAGGAGAGGCTTGAAAAAAAAAACTAAGGTAAAAGGAGAGCATTCTAACACTACAGAGATGATTTACAGCAACACTAACAAGGTGAAAACTAGAATATACTATACTACGCAGCTTACACTGACTCTGGAACACTGCACACCGCAACGAGAGTCCCACGGTGTCCGATAGCAGTCCATTCCCTCCCTCCCTTTCTCCCTCCCTCCCTCCCTCCCTTCCTCCCTCCCTCCTTCCCTCCTTTCCTCTTGACTGAGATTTCCCACGGCGAGTGTAACGCTACATATCAAAATATCAATAAGTCCTTTTTCGTTCTCTTCTTCTTGTTTTATTTTGTCTATGTTTCTATTCCTTGCTGTATCTATTTACTAACAACCTCCTACTCTTCTTCTTATTGTTATTATTATTATTATTATTATTTAAAGAACCTCCTCCTACTCTTCTTCTTCTTCTTCTTCTTCTTCTTTTCCCTCCTTCTGTTCCACCATAAAATTGCATCATTCCATTCTAACCTCTCCACCCTGATAAAATTCACTCCTTCCCTCTGATTTTAACCCTTCCTCCCCCTGATTATCTCCCCCGCATCCCCTTTTCCTGGTATCACCCCCCGTGCTTAGTCTCACCCCGCCTCGCCCCGACACGATCAAGGGTGGAATAAACACTCCTCATGGGCGCTAAGGAGTTCTTGGAGGCGGTAAGATGATGACTCTGTGTAAAGAAAATGGTCAAGGTTTTCCAAAGAGCTTCACCGCCAAAATAACAACAACCAGGATAAAGATGAAGATGAAGACTCAAAATATAGGTTATGGTGTAGTCGTGTTTAAGAAGCGATGATGCTGCTGTTTGAATCTTGCTGGAATGTGTGTGGCTTTATAAAGGTAATTTTTGAGTAGTTTCAAGTTTGGTATGTTTTTTATATGTGCAAAAATTCGGGTTTTTTTTTTTATTAACTATTGTTCTTTTCTTTCGTTATTTCTGTATTTTTGTATTTCTAGATGTAGTGTTGTTTTTGGTTATGCTTTGTGTTGTGTTGTGTACTGTTTAGCTTGACACAGGAA
>JAPQNM010000013.1:34934181-34939181 GCA_029783475.1 Metacarcinus magister | reverse complement strand
TAGTATGTGTGAATGTATGTATCTTTTTTTTGGTTCAGGCTTACAACACCTCGCTGTAGATAATCAGATTTGCAGTTTTTATGTGAATTGATGCTGTGGTTAGTGAATGCATTAAAGAGGGTTGGATGCTGTTTATGTTGACTCTTCATGCGCGCCAAAAGTGCACCTCCACCCAGAGATATTTTTTTTTGCTATGTACTGTTTGTGACTTCAGTTGCTTTACCACACTTGCGTAATTATTGGGTTGGACGACTTCCTAAATTGAAAAGAAATAATATATATTACACGATTGAACAATAGTAATTACTACAAGTTAACTCACGACACGTAGAATAAGAAGAAAAAAAAAAAGGATGAAAGTGATATTTGTTCATTAGAAAAAAAAAATAATAACCAGAGGTGCAGAAAAAAAAAAAACTAAAATTGACACAGACTTAAGGAGTAACATTACGTGTACATCAGACCGAAAAAACAAATGAATGGCGGAAAGAACATGGAACTCGTCATGCTTTGAGACAAACAGAGGAAAAAACCTTCACGTAATTAGAACCTCGGAGGGCAAACTTTCAAATGTCATCAATGTAGTACGTAATGGTACCTTGGGGAGGGACGAACGGGAGGAGGAGGAGGAGGAGGAGGAGGAGGAGGAGGAGGAGGAGGAGGAGGAGGAGGAGGAGGAGGAGGAGGAGGAGGAGGAGGAGGAGAGAAAATGAAAACGGAGAGTGAACAAGAACAAAGCTGGAAAAAGGCATCGAAGTGAAGCATTGAAACTCACGCTCCCGGAAAGCTGGGAAACCATTCAAGGAGGGACATAAAACAAAAAAAATAATACATAATAAAACAAGAAATACTGAAGAAAATGTATTAAAACGACGATAACATTAGTGAAAACCAAAAAACAATGAAACTTTTAGCTAGATTCCCGAAAGACAGACATACAGAATCAAACAGACAGACGAAAACAAACTCAGATCATTGAAACAGAAGAATGGGGTCAGGTAGCACATGAGACAAAATATGAGAGAAATAACGCAAGCAGAAAGGAAAGAGAAAACAGAGGAGAGGACAACAAGACAGGAGAGAAGCGAGAGGCAAGAAAAGGAGAAGAGAAAAAACAGGGTGGGGTTCGCACGTAAGGAGTCAGTCACCTTCTGCAATATTCATGCTTGACTCATTAACAGAGGAAGGGTCACGGCTACTGATTACAATGGGCACCTCTGTCTCCTACCTGGGCATGGCGGGACAAGGAGCAGGAAGAAAAACAGGAGGAAGAAGAAGAGAAAGATAATTGTGAACACGTTGAAGAATAGGAGAATATATTGGGATTAAATACTCTTATATACATGGCCATATAAGATATAATACCGTTGCTCATACTAATTCTGTTTATTTTCTTTTATATTTATTTAAGACTGACTACTACTTGTCATAGATAGTAACACCAGTAAAAGTAGTAGTAGTAGTAGTAGTACTAGTTGTTGTTGTTGTTGTAGTAGCAGTAATAATATTATCTAACCTTCGCCTGCTTACCTGTCAGGGTGTGGCATAGACCATTTTTGGTGACATGTAGCATGCATCAGATACCTCTACCTCCCCCCCCCCTCCACCACACACACAAACAAACACTTATCTCAGTCCTCAAAGCGAAAATATTGAGTCCGGAAGTCAGTAAGGAGTTGAAGGACACGAAGAGGAGGAGGAGGAAGACGAAGACAATGAGGACGACAACGACGACGAAGAGGACGAAAAAAAAGGACAAAAAAAATATATATAAATAAACTAAGTACTGGCTTTCACAGATGACAGCAATGATAAAGAAAAAAAGAAAAAAAATATAGACGAAAAAAATATTTAAAGAGTCAAAACAAACAAAAAAAGAGCGCATATCAGATAAGAAGAGAGAGAGAGAGAGAGAGAGAGAGAGAGAGAGAGAGAGAGAGAGAGAGAGAGAGAGAGAGAGAGAGAGAGAGAGAGAGAGAGAGAGAGAGAGACATGGGGGTGGGCATGAAGCCAGCTAGCAAGCAATGAAGGTGAAGGTCAAGAAAGTTCACGATTACCATTCATGCAAACACACACACACACACACACACACACACACACACACACACACACACACACACACACACACACACACACACACACACACATTCACACACACTCTTATTCATCACAAGCTCTCTTCAGGGTAGTGATGGTGATGGTGGTAAAGCCAGATTCCTCTCCTCCTCCTCCTCCTCCTCCTCTTCCTTGATAATGCAAAAATACGTCAGGCATAGTAATACCATCATCATTGAGGTGTGTGGAGGAGGAGGAGAAGAAGAAAGAAGAGGAGAAGGAGGAAGAAGAAGAGAAGAAGAAGGAGGAGGAAGAGGTAATACAAACAGCAACACAAAGAGAAAGTAGAGACCAAATAAATATCAGAGAAATTCTATCTAATAATGTGACAAAGAAAAAAAAGATAAATATATACCCAAAGAGAGAGAGAGAGAGAGAGAGAGAGAGAGAGAGAGAGAGAGAGAGAGAGAGAGAGAGAGAGAGAGAGAGAGAGAGAGAGAGAGAGAGAGAGAGAGAGAGAGAGAGAGAGAGACAGAGAGGGTATGCAAATAAAAAGAAAATGGAAAACGTATGAAAAAAACACATGAAAGGGAAAACAATGCAAGGTTGAGAGAGAGAGAGAGAGAGAGAGAGAGAGAGAGAGAGAGAGAGAGAGAGAGAGAGAGAGAGAGAGAGAGAGAGAGAGAGAGAGAGAAAGAAGGGTGGGGTAAGTGGATGAGTGAGGTGCCAGAAACAGTAATGAGCCAAAAAGTAAGTAGTTATGAAGGAAAGGAGAGAAGGGAAGAAGGGAGGGAGGTAGGGAGAGAGATACGCAAGTAGAGAAGGGAGGGAAGGAAGGAGGGAGGATAGGAGTATAAAGAAGAGAATTAGAAGGAAAACTAGAGAGAATAGATAGAGAGAAGTAAGACAAAAGGGAAGAGAATGTGAGAGAATAGAGAGAAAGGGAGATAATGGGAGGTAGGGAGAGTAATAATAATAAGAATAGATGGAAATAGAAGGCCACGCCCACACTCTTCATTGGTACCCACATTAGAGCGAGGGAAACAGTAAACGTTGGAGGGTAAAAGGGTAATAGGAAGAAGGGAATGGAGGGAAGGAGGGAGGGAGGGAGGGAAGGAGGGAAGGAAGGAGGGAGGGAGGGAGGGAAGGAGGGAAAGGAGCTAAATGAAAACGCAAGAGGCACGAAATCCTACACACACCCACACCCACACCCACACCCACACACACACACACACACACCACACACACACACACACACACACACACACATACACACACATACAAAGTAGAACCACACCCACACGGAAGGCGCCAGGGTAACCGACACACACACACACACACACACACACACACACACACCCTTCTAAAGCTCCATCCCCCTGGCACTTCCCTCCATAACCTTTCCTTCCTCAGACACCTCTCTCTCTCTCTCTCTCTCTCTCTCTCTCTCTCTCTCTCTCTCTCTCTCTCTCTCTCTCTCTCTCTCTCTCTCTCTCATTAATTCATCTCTTAAAGCCACCTCATTGTTCCTCCTTCTCTATTCGTCTCATTCTCCTCTTCCCTGTTGCAATCCTCTTGTTTATCATATAGTTCCTTCCTTCCATGTCATTTTATACAATTTTATGCAATTCGTGACCTCAAAAATGTATTAATCAAATCCACCACAAACAATATGGCTTTATGTCCCCTTAACTCCGTCCTCTTATTCACACTCACTCTTATCATCAGGATTTTCATTCACCTTTCTAATCTATCGTAAGTACACATTTCCTTCCCCCTTTCATCCCCTTCGCTTCCATCTTCATATCACTTCTTACTTTACTTCACTCTCGCCCATTTCCTCTCCCATTTCCTATACGTTATTTCTGTCTCTTCCCTACATTTTTCAAGGCCCCCCAACCCGTCCTTTCCTGCCCTTCCCATTACTCTCACACACTTCACCTCTTACCCTCTGCCCTTCCACCCCCTCTTCAGGTCACCCACGCAGGCTCAGACGCCCATAAAGTATGCAGCCCTGAGCACGCCGGCGCCAGATGACCCAGACAGACGCTGACGCCGATTTGAACTGTTACCAAAATTTCAGGTGTTAGTGAGGCATGGCCAAGGACACGGAGGATAAGGAGGAGACGAGGACGAAGAGGACGAAGAGGACGAAGAGGAGGAGGAGGAGATTTAAAGATCAATAAATAGATAGATAGAAAGATATATAGATATAAAATAAAAATATAGATATAGATAGATAGTTGAATGAATATACATACAGGGAGACAGTAAGATAAATGGATGGATTAATAAATCAATGAAAAATAAACTGAAAAAAATATAAATATATATATACAGAAAGAAAATGGGAAATATGAATTCAAATAGAATTTTCTGCAAACTAAGTTATTTCTTTCAATATGAAGAAAATTGAAGTATCTGATCCTATTCTGTATCCTCTCTCTCTCTCTCTCTCTCTCTCTCTCTCTCTCTCTCTCTCTCTCTCTCTCTCTCTCTCTCTCTCTCTCTCTCTCTCTCTCTCTCTCTCTCTTTTATCCATTCTTTTCTGCTGCCACTCTCCCTTTCTCTTGCTGTCCTTCCCTCTCTATTTTTCATTCAGCGGTAATATAATAATTTCATCATATTCTACCTCCTCCTCCTCCTTCTCCTCCTGCTCAGTCTGGAAACCATTAATCCACATCATCTCATCATGAATCCATTTGCATGTAGGAATCCTCTTACTCACTCACTCTCTCTCTCTCTCTCTCTCTCTCTCTCTCTCTCTCTCTCTCTCTCTCTCTCTCTCTCTCTCTCTCTCTCTCTCTCTCTCTCTCTCTCTCTCTCAGTGCAGATGGTGCACTACGACCCGTTATAATAGGATATAAACGACCAGCTGACCACACCCTCCTCCTCTTCTTCCTCCTCCTCCTCCTCCTCCTCCTCCTTCTTGCCTACCTGCCTTC
>JAPQNM010000013.1:34929181-34931681 GCA_029783475.1 Metacarcinus magister | reverse complement strand
TCTATAAATATATAACTATGATAACTAACATTTTGGCGGGTATATTAGTATTGATATTAGCGAAGAATTTTTTGTTTTTACGTCAAAAGGGTATTGGCTAAGGGACAATAAAAATACGTTAAAAAAAATCCCGCTTTCTAGTCATATTACCAACGTGAAATATACATACTGATAATATAGTTTTCCTTACCCATACAGGTGTTCAGTGCAAAAAAAATCTTACGTGTGCAGATTCCCACGGCTTCAGGAGCTAATATAAGACAGTCGTGTAGTGATATAGTAGATTAATAGCCTCGACCTCCAAGTACGTAATTACCACCGTGTATAAGGAGCCTGAACACACGCAAGACATGCACATCCGTTCTGTACCGCTGTGCTTGATGCAATGTCCTGCCTCTAATCAGCAAGTAGATCCAGATGCAGCCGACTACACTAACACGCAACTCTTGTTAAAGTTACCGTCATGTTAAAAGTATTGTAGATGTCAAAAAAAAAACACTGCTATTTCACTGCTTCTCTGGCGGTACCTTCATCTGTATTACTTGTTTATTTATTTATCGTATGTACTACAGTGCCTTATTGCTATGTTTGACGAGAGAGAGAGAGAGAGAGAGAGAGAGAGAGAGAGAGAGAGAGAGAGAGAGAGAGAGAGAGAGAGAGAGAGAGAGAGAGAGAGAGAGAGAGAGAGAGATTGCGTAATATCCCCTTTGAGTTACCCCGACATATGGTGTAAAGACGGCGGTGGGACCTTTAAACACGATAAGATAAAGAACAGCAAAACACCCCTCTCCCCCCCCACCTGCCCCCTCTAAGTCATGATGTTACAAATTGACACTCCATCACATGAAAGACGTAAAAGTCCTATTCAAAGCATTAGATCACATAACCTTATCACTAGTTTACCTGTACGAAGGGACGAGGACCACGTAACAGGCAGCGGCAGGTCAGGATGCACTCCACTACTCACCTTAATTAATTGCAAGCCGCAAAGTCACTCCCAGAACTGTAAACGGGAGAGAAAAGAGAAAGTGAGACGATGAAGAAAGGAGTGAGGGTTGAAGGAGAAGGAGGAGGAGGAGGAGGAGGAGGAGGAAGAGGAGGACACCAGTGTTTTGATGACATCCAGCTGTCTTGGTGAAGTAATATCGTGTGGGAAAAAATTGATGCTGATTGTATTGTATGGATATGAAATCCTATCATCCTTTATGCGTGAAATAAGGGGGAGGAGGAGGAGGAGGAGGAGGAAGAGGAAGAGGAAGAGGAAGAGGAGGAAGAGGAAGAAAATAAAAGGAAAAACATGTGAAAAAAGGAAGAAGAAAATCATAACCACTAACAACAACAATGAAGAAGAAAAAAAGTCAACACAGAGAAAGAAGAAGAAGAAGAAAGAAGAACAGAACAAGAAGAAGAAAGAAGAGAACATAAAGCACCACTAATAGTTTAACCCACACACTTATTATTACTTTATCTATATTAGCACAGCACACACCGCCCTCCCCTCCCCTCACCTCCCCTTCCTTCCCCTTCCCATCCCCTCACCTCACAACCCTTTCATCCTTCCGACAATAGTGAAACACATTCTTCATACGGACAGCAAGAGGAGGAGACCAAGGAGGAGGAGGAGGAGGAGGAGGAGGAAAAGAAAAGCTTCATGCATGAGAGAGGAATGAGTGAGTTAAGGCGAGAAAAAAAAAAAGTAAGCGCCAGGCATGATGGAGAGGAAGCACTGGACTGACTGTTGAATGTAATCGTGTATAATAATAATGTATGATGAAGAAGGTGGTCTTGCCTCTCTCTCTCTCTCTCTCTCTCTCTCTCTCTCTCTCTCTCTCTCTCTCTCTCTCTCTCTCTCTCTCTCTCTCTCTCTCTCTCTCTCTCTCTCTCTCCTCACAGCATGCATCACCAGGTGTCGTCTCTCTTAGGCCTCTCTGGAGACGCACATACTTCACAGTTCTTATAGGCCTGAGTGTGACTTTTCTCCCCCTTTTCCCCTCTCTCTCACACACCCTTTGTATTCCACTATTCGTTATTCCAGCTGTCAGACCCTTGTGTCTCATCCATCAGCATCCATCTTCTTTTCTTCCTCCTTCTACTCCTCCTCCAACACATCCTACTTCTGCTCCTCTAAAAGTTACCTTCCCTCTGCTTTCACACGTCATTGTTAGGTTTAGTCAGTACACTATCAGTCATTTCATGGATTTAAAACTTAATCTACGGCTCATGTTAAAAGAGGTTCCATAGCCATTCTTAAGGTGAAAACAAGAGCCGCTCGTTATCTATGGTGATACTAACAATTCCATGCCATGTATACAGTTACAAGTCACATATACGACCACAGCTTTAAATTAGTATAAGGAATTGGTCTTCGTAGATAATTTTACGTTTGGGTATTAGAAGGAAAACCATCACGATACTTAATATACATCAAGTAATGTTCCTGTGTTTATTCCCAAAGAGCAGTGATCCTCTAGAGTTACTGAGTCACACGTGTATCAGCTGA
>JAPQNM010000013.1:34919181-34924181 GCA_029783475.1 Metacarcinus magister | reverse complement strand
ACACATACTTTATATTTAACTCATGAATTTCACTCTATATGTAAGTTCTAATACATATACACTCATATGTACAGTTCTTTTTTCTTCTTTTGGTTCTAAGATAAGAGGGTTAAGAACAAGTTAGTTATGAAACAATTTTTTACTCTAACCACACACTTCTAGAGGTGAAGAAAAAAAAATCCCTGAAGGCATCTATCTCCGTGCATCTCCGTCAAGAGGGAGTGAAGTATCAGTGTTGATGTAAACGAGTTAAAAGGCATCAAAAGAGCAATCAGACAGACAGACAGACACAAAATGACCTTAAGCGAGGCAGGAAAACCCCTCAGCATCACCGGCTGGGTATAACTATCTCTCTCCTGCTGTGAGACTACTACATCAGCTGTCCTGGGTTAACTTATATAAAAAAAAAAGGTTAAAAAAATACTTAAATTCTTTTGGTGCTCACTCTTCCCATCCAATCATCTCCAATGGGTAAGAAAACTCCACCCCTGATTGGCCAAGGAGGCGAGCACGTGTCTTGTGCTTTCTCCTGGACGTGGGGAAGCTGGAACGTCAAGACTTACTTAACGTGTTTCTTTGTCCACGTTCCAACATTATTATGAACACGTTAAAAGGTCTTAGTGTGGTGTTTGAAAGAAAGTTTTGTGTTTACTGTCGAGTGTAAGTTAAACGCATCAACATACACACTCTGCTTGTAAAATACTTAAGAAGGTAAATAAAAGAGTCATATATATATATACTGACACTAAGAGGATTTTGCTGGATAACTGTATGGATAAAAATACACATAAAAAAAAAAGAGTAAATTGATACAGGAAGCAATGGAAGGACTAATGGATGTATACTGTATTAAGATATGTTCCCTTGTTACCCGACGATCTCTTCCTCCTCCTCCTCCTCCTCCTCCGCCTTCGTGAGTTCCAGTGGCAGATGACGAAATAGAAACAAAAAAAGTTACTCACAAAGGAAGTCTCACTAATGGGTTTTTTTTCTTACATTCTATATATTTTTTCTTTTCTTTCATATCCTTTCTTTCTTTCTTTCTCTTTTTTCTTTTTTTCAGCTGCTGTGTTCCCTCATTAAGTATTCGAACTGGCATATTTCCCGTTCACTCTCCATGAAGAGTTGAAGGGGAAAAAAGAATAAACACATTGATTCCACGCAGACACATAATGAGGTTTGCAATTTGTTTATGTATCGCTTTCCTTATCGTAAATCTTGCTTGCTGGAAATAAAGACGAAGATGATGATGATGATGATGCTGATGATGATGATGATGATGATGATGATGATGATAACAAATTAATGGGTATTTCTAGCTGAGAAATTCCTGCACAGAAAGAGAGAGAGAGAGAGAGAGAGAGAGAGAGAGAGAGAGAGAGAGAGAGAGAGAGAGAGAGAGAGAGAGAGAGAGAGAGAGAGAGAGACGCAAAAACAGAGAACAAGTTTTCCTTCGACTTATTCAATTGCAATCATTCCTAAGATGAAACAATACAAAAACTCATGATTCTGACGACAAAAATAAAGCACTTTTCTCTCTCTCTCTCTCTCTCTCTCTCTCTCTCTCTCTCTCTCTCTCTCTCTCTCTCTCTCTCTCTCTCTCTCTCTCTCTCTCTCTCTCTCTCTCTCTCTCTCTCTTTCTCTCGTGGGCAGTGGCAAGGGAGGCACTTTTTTTTACTCTGGCCTTTCTCTTCTGGTATGCAGGTGGCATACCAGGGCCCACCTCTCTCTCTCCCTCTTTCTTTCTCTCTTTCTCTCTCTTTCTTTCTTTCTATATCTTTTCTTTTTTTGTTATTTCTCTCTCTCTCTCTCTCTCTCTCTCTCTCTCTCTCTCTCTCTCGTCTCTCTCCTCTCTCTCTCTCTCTCTCTCTCTCTCTCTCTCTCTCTCTCTCTCTCTCTCTCTCTCTCTCTCTCTCTCTCTCTCTCTCTCTCTTTGTGTTTCGTAATTACAGCTTCAGATTAATATTTGGGGAAAGTTATGACGGCAAGAGAGAGAGAGAGAGAGAGAGAGAGAGAGAGAGAGAGAGAGAGAGAGAGAGAGAGAGAGAGAGAGAGAGAGAGACAGGTCTGCAACACGAATGACAATGTGTAAATAATTCTTGCTATACGACAAACATACATGTGGTTTGCAGCTGATTCGTACACACACACACACACACACACACACACACACACACACACACACACACACACACACACACACACAGACAGTGGTGACCGATAAAATTAACACGCTAAAGGATGGGGGTTGGTCGCTATTGTTTATCTTGGTTGAATGCTGGTCACGGCCCGCCACGAACACTGAAAGATCCAATTAGGTGAACTAATTTACCTGACTTGGCCCACCCCACTCCCTCCCTCCCTCCCTCCCTCTATTTAACCCCTCTTGTGTGTGTGTGTGTGTGTGTGTGTGTGTGTGTGTGTGTGTGTGTGTGTGTGTGTGTGTGTGTGTGTAGTAGTTTCTTTTCTCGGTAGAGCACGTGTGATGGTAAACAGTGTATGTGTATATTTATGTGTGTGTGTGGGGGTGGGGGGGGGGATGAAAGCGACAAGACTCTGAGGAAATGGCATGACCTCTCTCTCTCTCTCTCTCTCTCTCTCTCTCTCTCTCTCTCTCTCTCTCTCTCTCTCTCTCTCTCTCTCTCTCTCTCTCTCTCTCTCTCTCAATCAATCAATCAAATAAGCCTTATCAAATTATGCAAGCAGAAAGAGAGAGAGAGAGAGAGAGAGAGAGAGAGAGAGAGAGAGAGAGAGAGAGAGAGAGAGAGAGAGAGAGAGAGAGAGAGAGAGAGAGAGACCTCCTCACCCCTTTCCAATCTGATTCACCCAAGTCGTCCTCCCACGACCAGCGGGGGACCACGTGATGTGAAACACACACACACACACACACACACACACACACACACACACACACACACACACACACACACACACACACACACACAGGATGACACAACCGTATATACAGTTACGTAACTGTTATGCTTACAGTTTGTTACGTTAATCAGATTGCATGTACATAGTAGCAGTAATAGTAGTAGTAGTAGTAGTAGTAGTAGTAGTAGTAGTTGTTGTTGTTGTTGTTGTTGTTGTTGTTGTTGTTGTTGTTGTTGTTGTTGTTGTTGTTGTTGTTGTTGTAGTTGTTGTTGTTGTTGTTGATGATGTTGTGACAATAGTAAAAGTTGTAGAAATTGTTGTTGCTGTTGAAATAATAGTCGAAGCTGTAGAAATAATTGTTGTTGTTGTAGTAATAGAAGTAGTTTTGGTAGTCGTCAAACGGATTGGTGACAACGTGGGTAGTGGTAGAGCGTGGGTTGTAGTGGTGAAAACAGTACTAGTATTGGTGGTGGTGGTGGTGGTGGTGGTGGTGGTGGTGGTGGTGGTGGTGGTGGTGGTGGTGGTGGTGGTGGTGGTGGTGTGATGGTGGTGGTGATAATAGTGGCCAGGCTAAACTTTTTCACACCTGCCTCGTAACAAACCTATAACCATTAAAAGTTCCTCCATCATTCCATCCTCCATCCTACCATCCTACCATCCTTCCCTGCATCGCTCCTTCCTCCCTCTCTCTCTTTCTCTCTTTTTTTTTTTTGTTTTTTTGTCTCCTGATATTGTTTTCTTTTTCACTTTCCAGTTTTACTATTTTTCTTTCTTTCTCTTTTTTTTCTCTCGCCCCCCTCTCTCTCTCTCTCTCTCTCTCTCTCTCTCTCTCTCTCTCTCTCTCTCTCTCTCTCTCTCTCTCTCTCTCTCATCCTCACTATACCGCGAAGCATTACCGTAACGATATTGCACACACCCACACACCTACATAGAGAGAGAGAGAGAGAGAGAGAGAGAGAGAGAGAGAGAGAGAGAGAGAGAGAGAGAGAGAGAGAGAGTTAATGCTATGTCCTCCTAGTCGTCACTTTCCTCACACACACACACACACCCACACACACCCACACACCTGTACCTTCACCTTGATGAGGAAGCAAAAGCACACACAGCTGACCCCCACGAGTGAAAGTTTGACTGGTTGGCACCCTGGCAATGCGTCATGCACCCCCTCCTCCCTTGCACTAGTGACGCCCTCTCTCTCTCTCTCTCTCTCTCTCTCTCTCTCTCTCTCTCTCTCTCTCTCTCTCTCTCTCTCTCTCTCTCTCTCTCTCTCTGGGGTGTGAGCGAAAGATGGAGGAAGAGGATGAAAAACGATAACAGAAAGAGAGAGACAAGAAAAAAAGAAGAAAAAAAAAAAAGAGTGGCTGTTAAGTGTTGTCGGTAAACAAATGAGCTTAGGAGGGAAAGACGAAGGGAGGGAGGGAGGGAGGGAGGGAGGGAGGGAGGGAGGGAGGGAGGGAGGGAAGGGGGTAAAGAAGGGAGGAGGAGGGAAAGCTGGGAGGAACGTGAGTTGCGAGGTGGGGAAAGGAATAAAGGAGGTGGAAGGAGAGGGTGAAGGAGGCCAAGGGAAGGGCAAAAGGAACAGAGGTAGAGGAATAAGAAAGATTTGTGGGCGATGAGGATTATGGGAAAGGGGGGAACAAGGGGGGGGGAACGAGGGGGGGAAGCGTGGGAGGAAAGAAACAGGATGATATGCGGAAGGAGGACGAGAGGGAAGAAGGGTGTGGGAGAGGGGATGATAAGGAGAGGGAAGGGAAGAGAAGGCATGAGATAAGAGAGAAGGAAGAGAAAAGGAAAGGAAGGGAAGGAAAGGGAAGGGAAGAAAAAGGAAAGGAAAGGAAAGAGAGTGAAAGAAAGGAGAAGGAAGGAAATAAAATGAGAGGGAATGAAAGAGAAGGAGAAGGAAAGGAAGGGGAGGAGAATAATTAGAAGGAATGGGAAGCGGGAGGAGTAGGGAAATAAAGGGAAGGGAAGGAAAGACAAAACGGGATGAAAAATTAAGGAAAGAAGAGGAAAGAGAAGGAAAAGCAAGAAAAGGGAAGGAGAAGGAAAAGTAGAGAAGGAGAATGAAGGGAAGGAATAGGGAGGGAGGGACGGGCGGGCTGCTCGGACATAAAGAGTAGGCT
>JAPQNM010000013.1:34906681-34916681 GCA_029783475.1 Metacarcinus magister | reverse complement strand
TTTCCCTTCCCCCTCCAGCTATTTTCTTTCCCACTTTCCTACCCTTGAATCCCCTCCTGCCCTCCTCTCCTTTCCTTTCCTTCCCAAAGACCCATGAGTTTCATTGTTGTTTGTCCTTCCTCCTGCTCAAAATAATTCGTCCCTGATCTCTCATGTCACTGCCACTCCCCTTCTGTGTGTCCGTCTCTCTTCCTTCCTCTTCTCAGTCTCTCGTCTCACCCGCCCTATCCTTCCCCCTCTCCTCTTTTTGTTTTTGTTTATTCCTCTACGACAAGAAAAATCCTCATGTTTTGTTGTTAACTGTCCTCACCAAGTCATGTCACATTCTCTCCCTTCCATCATTCCTCTTTTCTCCTCTCTTATTTTAGCTTTGCTCCCTCCGTTTCCTTCCCCTTATCTCTTTTTTCCTCTTAACTTACACCTTTAACCTATTTTTTCCCTATCTCCACTTACACCCTTTTTTTCCTCTTTCCTTTACACGTGAGGGAAGCCAAACAGTGTCCCTCCTCCTCCTCCCCCTCCTCCCCCTCCCCCTCCTCCTCCTCCTCCTCCTCCTTCTCCCCCTCCTCCTCCTCCTCCTCCTCTCTGGCTTCTCTCCCGTGTTATTCACAACTAATTACAGAGTCTTAGTTGCCAGGCCAACCACAACGCCGGTACCTGAAGACAGCACACACATACGCATCCTTATCACTCTTAAAACACACACACACACACACACACACACACACACACACACACACACACACACACACACACACACACACACACACACACACACACATAGCCTTTTAACACATTTGCTGAGATGAGATGAGACGAAATGTGTGTGTGTGTGTGTGTGTGTGTGTGTGTGTGTGTGTGTGTGTGTGTGTGTGTGTGTGTGTGTGTGTGTACAGAGGACTAAAGAGATAGCCTGACACAATAGTAATTAACTCTTGATGGTGACGCCTCCTCAGGCTATTAATATGATGAATCAGAGCCTACCACCACCACCACCACCACCACCACCACCACCACCACCACCCCACTTCACTCCTCCTCCTCCTCCTCCCCCTCACCCACCACCACCACGAGAGAATTTTAATGCCTGTTGGTATTTGTCCAAATTTATCATGCTATATATAGAAAAAAAAATTCATTATCTATATATGTATTCATTTATTTATTTCCTACACCATTTTTTTTCTTTTGTGTGTGTTTGAGTGTGCGTGTGCGTGTGCGTGTGCGTGTGTAATTCCGCTGAAGGTATACCAAAAAACATGCTCCCTTTTCGTACTATTGGGAAATGAGAATGATTTGTAACGTCCAATATACACATCTGTCTTTTCACTTATCCCGTAATATTTTTTTTTTCGCTACTCGACAACATTTTCAAACAGCACTGAAATATTTCCCACTTGCCTTAATTACTTGTCCTTTGTCTGAAACTTTTCCCAACACTCATAAATATTTTTCACTTTTTTTCAATTCCAGTCCAACAATGATCAAATATTATGCTCAGTGCTCACAATTATTGCTCACTGATCCAAAATGCTTCTAAACCCTCTCCAATATGCCTCACTGCTCTTAAATATACCTCAGTGATCACAAATATATCTCATTGATCTCAAATATTCCTCAATGCCTCTAAACTATTTGTCATTGATATTAAATGTTTCTCAGCCTTCTCAAATACGCCTCATTGCTCCCTCATTGCATGTAAATATTCCTGCCGATAAGACAACTATGGCTAACTAAAAGCTCTAATTCAAACCAGTACAGTAGTTGCTCCGATCCATTGCTTTCATCAAAACAGAATAAAAATAAAAAGAGCAAATAATTTAAAGACCTAACATGCCTCAGCAGTTGTCGCGGTGCATTGAACACGTTAATAAGATTTTTTTTTCTTTCTTTTACAACTCCCAAAGACAAATTATTATGAGGACATATTACCATATCCCAAGAGGACATATACATATCCAGGAAAACCGCAATGCATATTCGTACAGCTAGTTTATTTTTCTTTCTTTTTTTCTTGACGCGTTTGTTGTCATTGCAACTGTGCACAATATTCCAGCAAGTCACATCGCATATATTCCTCGGACAAAATTAATGAGACGTTCAAATCTACTGGTCTTTAAAAGGAATCCTATCATAGCTATAAATATTAGAAGCGCAGCCGTAAACACCACGGTTAAGTCTGAGTAACGAGAAGGAGTGGACAGGTATTGTTATATCCGATTGTTTACTCATTACTCACTACCTCGAGAGTCTTGGGACGAATTTGGGAACTTAGCTGCGGGTGATATTTTTTTCTCCCTCTCGTACACTAGTCTTAATTCCAGGCATGTATTCCCTACTTGAAACTTTGAGCACACAGACACAGACACACACACACACACACACACACACACACACACACACACACACACACACACACCTCACCAACACTACGCAACGAAAAGACAGAAGGAAAGAAACCAGAAAATAGAAAGAAATAGAAACGATAGAGAAAATAAAGAAACGACAAAAAATACAAACAACTGAAGCGCGATACAAAGACAGATCATGATACTGCAAACCAAAACATCAATCATCACCAACACCAGGCAGGGAAGAAGAGGAAAAAAAAAAGAAAAAAGCATCAACACCAACAATACCATCAACAGGATCAGCAACAGCAACAAAATCAGCATACCACACCACTCTGTCACTCAACACAAAAAAAAAAAAATCAAATAAAAATAATAAAAAGTACTGAATCATCTTACCATCGCTCTCAACAACCTCACACACACACACACACACACACATGCGTCTCATCCTCGCCTCACGCAGCGGTTCCTGATTACCTCTGTACCGCACTATTTTCACTCCCTCCCACACTCCTGTTTCCTGACTTTGCAACACAACACTAGACTACAGTTATAGGGATGGCCAGGCGGGGGCAGAGCGGGGGAGGACCGGGCGGCTCCTCCTTAACATTATCAGGGTCAGGCGGTCACAAAGCAGGAGGTTGGACAAAAAACAAAAATTGAAACCCACCTATATAGATAAGTCATGTGAGGTTGAATTTGCGAAATTTGATTTAGTTTTATATGTATATCTATTTGACCTGTCGTTGGGGAAAGTTGGGACTGTGTGTGTGTGTGTGTGTGTGTGTGTGTGTGTGTGTGTGTGTGTGTGTGTGTGTGTGTGTGTGTGTGTGTGTGTGTGTGTGTGTGTGTGTGTGTGTGTGTGTGTGCGCGCGCGCGCAGTGGGGATGAAAAGCATAAATCTAATAAGTTTTGGCGGTTCAAACCACATACGACCTGGAATACAATTGAGATAGATGTGAACCCGTGGAGGTGATGCGCGCGCGTTTGTGAGTGTGCGTGTGCGTGTGCGGGTGTGTGTGTGTGTGTGTGTGTGTGTGTGTGTGTGTGTGTCATGGAAGATAGTTGAGGGAAGCTGAGAGTGGTGGCGAGGGAGGGAGAGGAGGAGGGAGCAGATAGAGGGAGGGGTGGTGGCAGGAATGTGAGGTGTGTCGCAGAGTATAGTGTGGCCCGCCTCCCTGAGTCCTGACGGAGCGGAAGCTGCAGATATTTCGTTACGGGTCAGGTGTTGTCTGTGTTACGTGTTGTTGTTGTGTGTGTGTGTGTGTGTGTGTGTGTGTGTGTGTGTGTGTGTGTGTGTGTGTGTAAGAGAGATCTTGTCCCATCACAACCCACGACCCCACAACCCCCAAAACAAAGGACATGCTCCCCGCCCCCTCCACTCCTACCTCCGAAAACCTTCCCTCCCTCCCACCCTCCCTCCGTTCCCCAGCCACCCCTCCCACCTCCACAATGGGTGGTAAAAGCTCCGCCAATCCCGTCCCGCCTCGTTCATGACGTCACAGCAACAGCGCGAGAGGGAGGGAGGGATGGATGGAGGGAGGAAGGGAGGTGAGGTGAGGTGGGAGCCTGGGAGGTGTCTGGCTGGAAGGCGGTGACCCCACAACAGTACGGTTTTCGGTTTTACATTCAAAATTCACCTTCATTATAAGCGCGAAATTCACATATATAAGCTAATTTATGGATGATGGAGTTTCCTTGATGATATAATACTATGGTTTTGTTTTCCTCGGCTCATTGGTTACCGAGGCACAGCAGGTTTTGGTCAGACCTCGACGCCCGGACCTCCATTGCCGCCACCAAGCGCCGCCACCATCACCACCACCACCGCCTCGGGGCCAAGCGAGGGTGGCGGGGCTGGTGTCCTCTGGTGCACCTGATAACCATTCTGCTCGCTTTCCTCCCTCCTACACTCCCTCCATCCTTACACTCTCCCTCACTCTACCAACTCATGTTCCTCCCTCGCTCACTCCACACTCCCTCCTGTCTGTCTGGCTGTCTTTCCCTCCTATCAGTCAGCTATATAGTGAGCCAGCACTCCTGTCCTTGCAGCACCAGTGTTCGTAATCATTGCCCCGCTGCTGAGTTACTGATTTCATATCCGCGTGGGATCATTGCACGCGTGACACTTTTCGAGGTAGTGATGGTGGTGGTGGTGGTGGTGGTGGTCATTGAGGCAGACTACATAGTGCACCAACGAGTTCATGACGAGGTGAAAATGATGACACACACACACACACACACACACACAGTGACTCCTCGTGTCTGTTACAATCTTGGGCCACACGACAACAACTTATCCTCATCCTCGTCACCGCCTCCCTCACACGCCCTCACCCGTCCGCCCTGACCTGACACGACCCTCCCCGTTCAACAGGCTCCCCACGACCCGCTACGTTGCACTCCTTTCTTTCCTCGTTCCCTGATGGTGCTGCAGTAGTCTCTCCCCTTACCGCCCGCCCACTGCATTCCCACACCTTTCCATGCCCTACCTGTTCTCTCTCTCTTTCTCTTTTTTTCTCTCTCTCTCTCTCTCTCTCTCTCTCTCTCTCTCTCTCTCTCTCTCTCTCTCTCTCTCTCTCTCTCTCTCTCTCTCTCTCTGGGTGAGACTGCTTGCCCGCCTGACCGCCAGTGCGTTCGGAAACAGAAATAGTAAGTATAGAAGTTTGGACTCTCTTCTCGAAATGAACAGCTAAACTTTTAGGTGAAAATCCTGCTCTCCTGCAAGACACAAGCCAGCAAGAAGTAATGGAGTTGTGTCGACAGTTACAAGCTTCGAACCGTTAGTCGTCGCTTCAGTTTGAGTCGGGACAGTTTAGATTGTTGGGTCTGAAACCTTTCCCCGTGATTGGAGGGAAGGGAAGGCAGAGAAAGGATTCGAATAAACTAGTCGAAACAGTTCCGATTTATGTAGCTCGTAAAGGTGAGGGGATGACAATGCTAACTGTTGAGGGGGCAAGTCGAGGAAAAATAATGCAAAAAAAGGCTGAATTTCGAAGGATAAATGTGGCATAACCGCACGTAACTATTACATACTCGGATGAAATATTATTATATAAGCATTATACGATACCACAAACATGACGAAATTCACGGTACACCCCGAGGCAGCAGGCACACAAACAACAACTACACCACCCAAACACGCCCACGCCCCCTCCACCCCCAGACCAGTGACATCCTCAAGAGCTCAGGCCAAGTCGTAACTCACAAGCCATCGGGACTAAGTGGAGGACAAGATCACACAGTATTCTTCCTCCAAGCTTACGTGGCGCACTAGACGAGTTCATGTTTAGTCCGTGGAGGGCAGAGGAAGGACACATGTAAGGGTCGGGTGGAGAGGTCAAACAGCCCACAGTCATGATGTCGCCAAGGTGGGTAGGGGAGGGGAGGCGGTGGGTACGCGCACTACACAACGGGCCTATCTATCTACCCTGACGCGCCTCTATAAACCTGTGTTCCCTTCCCCTTGCGTAGGCTTAACTAAGATGCCACGGAAACCCACGAGCGGCGAGCCATTCACACGGTGTCTATCCACCTGTCCATCCTGTTCCAACCCTCAGAGTGGTTGTGGTGGTAATAGTAGTAGTAGTAGTAGTAGTAGTAGTAGTAGTAGTAGTAGTAGTAGTAGTAGTAGTACTTATTATTATCATTATTACTATCATTATTATCATCTTTATTTACATTGTATACAAGTCCACCTGATATTCTGCGTCATGTAACATCCTGGTGAGGAGGGAAAAAAAAGAAGACATGACTTAACTTAATGTGTGTACGTGCATGCGTGTGTACACTTCCTATTTACTGTCTGTACTCATGAGCAAGAAATTCTTACATAACGTTCCTCCCCCCCACCAAGACCAGAGGCTCGCACCTTGGCCCCGCGGGTAACAAGTGACTTTTGTTCACAATTGCACCAAGGTGAGAGGGTCGTGAGGGCACGCGGGTCCCTCTGCGGGGCTGAGTGAGGCTGATCCAGACCGTTCCTAAGGCGACTTGACCTTGCAGTCTTGTGCAATGAAGACAATCAAGGATTATAGAAATAAGGAGTACTAACATAATGATGCTATTTTTACTCCTCCTCGTCCTCCAACTACTACTAATAATAATGATAATAATGATGATGATAATAATGATAATAATGATGATGATAATAATAATAATAATAATAATAATAATAATATAATAATGATAATAGTAAATGAAAAAATATATAACAATAATAATATTGACAATGATAATATAAAAGCAACAATAACAATAATAGTAATAATGATAATAAAGTTGCTGGTGTTGTTTTAGCTGCGGCCACTGATGTTGATGCAGCAACAATAATAACTAATGTTGCAGCTGTCACGATAGTATTATTATTATTGTGTCTACTACTACTACTACTACTACGACTACTACTACGACTACGACTACTACTACTACTACTACTACTATTACTACTGCAATTGTCCATACTATCTCAATAAATAGATCACTTTTACTAACTTACTTTTACTTTTCATGGAGGCTACTACTACTACTACTACTACTACTACTACTACTACTACTACTACTACTACTACTACGACCAATCCTACTAATGTTCCTGTCCTTTGCACAGCTCGTGGTGAGGCGCGGACAGATATCAGCCTCAAAACCTGAACAGTGGCCAGCGAACCGGCAAGACATCGGGGAGAGGGAGAGCAGCGCGTGGCAAGGAGGGAGGGAGGGAGGAGACCGAGGCAAAGGTGAGAGTAGGCAGGTAGCAAGGGAGAGGAGAGGGGGGATAGGAAGTAATGGTAAAGACTGTAATGAAGATGACGGGAGTAGGGGAGTAGGGGAGTAGGAAAGGGAGGGGAGGAGGAGGGAGGAGGGAGGTAAGAAACTTGGTGGGAGGAAGAGGTAAGGGGAGGAGTTAGGGAAAGTGGGGAGGAAGGAGACAGGAGAGAGGCGGTTTTGAAGGACATTTGACTCATCATTATGATAATTATCGACCAAACGAAGAGCGAGTGAGTGAGTGAGTGAGCACACACACACACACACACACACACACACACACATACACACACAGGGGACATTTAATAAAAACT
Source organism: Metacarcinus magister (assembly GCA_029783475.1). Lineage (NCBI taxonomy): Eukaryota > Metazoa > Arthropoda > Malacostraca > Decapoda > Cancridae > Metacarcinus > Metacarcinus magister. The sequence continues at coordinate 34,909,246 of JAPQNM010000013.1, read as the reverse complement.
TTACATCAATAAAGGTAAAATAATCATCACCATGACAACAATAACAACAACAACAACAGCCGCTGACGGATCGTCGCTCGTCTCCTATGACTATTTATTCAATTTTCTCTCTCCCTCGTAGCCAAACAACTTTAATGGGAGCACATGAGCGGCACCTCCACACCTCACGCCATCACCCACCTCCCTCAGACCCACCTTCACCTCCTACAAGGCGTCACACACACACACACACACACACACACACACACACACACACACACACACACACACACACTACAGTATCTAAGGCAGATTTCTCGTATAGTTTTCCTCTATATAGACGCTTCTCAGAGCGGATTCGTACATAGGAATACATAATATGAAGAAGAAAAAAAATCATAACAGATCGTTTGCCTATAATTTCAGCCATGCTACTAGACTATCAAATTCTGGTGTTGACATTTGAAGCTGAATCTCAATAGCGGAAGAAAACTCACGTAAACAGCTAAGAAAAGACCAGGTAAACAAAGATGAAACACATTTAATATACTCTCTATCTCTACTCTTCCTTCCAACTCCCTCTTCGCTCGATCGTTACAGAATGCTAAAATTAAACCCAACTAAATGTACCCTACTAACAAAACAAAAATAATAATAGTGGAATAAAGAAACTAGGACTCCATCACCTCATTATTTGTTGCTTCGTCAGCCCCATTCATCCCCCTCCACCTTCCCCATTCACCTCCTTCATCTCATCCACCTCCTCCCGTTCCTCCGCCCATTAGGATGACAATGAGAGCCATTATAAGCATCCTGTCACCTCGCACCAGGAGACACATAGCACAACGAAGGGGATGTGTTGAGGATATGCCTGAGATGATGGTGATGATTATGATAGTGATGCTGGTGATGATGATGAGGATGATGCAAGGGAGATGGAGTAGCAGGAGAAGGCAAAGGAGGTGAATAAAAGCTATGAAAAGGATAAAAATGAATCAGTTATAGATATAGTTATAATGAGATGATGTTTAGTCTTGTGCAAAGCCAAGTGGTTTATTTTAACGAGGTAAGGAGTGGCAAGGAGACGAGGAAAATCGCAGGAAACTAAGTATATAATCACACGAGAAAAAAATACTAAGACCAATTATGATTTGAAACAATGATGATGATAATAATAATGATGATAATAATAGTAATAATCATAATAATAATAATAATGTGGATAAAAGAGCAGAGACACAAGCGAGCACACATTCTAAAAACACAGGTAGATATTACAGTACAGCAGGATACGTATGAAATGTGCAACTAAATGAAACTGGTAATTAATTAGTATTCTGAATGTGTATATACCTGCCTCTCGCTCTGTCACATTAATATTTTTCATTCTCTCTCTCTCTCTCTCTCTCTCTCTCTCTCTCTCTCTCTCTCTCTCTCTCTCTCTCTCTTACACACTTTTTTCTACACCACTTCCTCTGCTGAAAAAAGACAGGAAACATTGAAACCGAGAGTAGTAACATAAAAAACAGCTAAACCAAGAGAGAGAGAGAGAGAGAGAGAGAGAGAGAGAGAGAGAGAGAGAGAGAGAGAGAGAGAGAGAGAGAGAGAGAGAGAGAGAGAGAGAGAGTGATAGGTCAAGTGGAGCTCCAACAACTAAGCCCTGGATGAACGACAACGACACGACACAACCCATCCACCGTGTGTGTGTGTGAGAGAGAGAGAGAGAGAGAGAGAGAGAGAGAGAGAGAGAGAGAGAGAGAGAGAGAGAGAGAGAGAGAGAGAGAGAGAGAGTTGTTTTTAAATGAAGGATAGCGTGGGTGAGCGCGTGTTTGACCCTCGTATGCTTGCTTTCCTTGGTGCCATCAGCCCTCCTCACTACCTGGGTATGTTGTGGTATAATAGTACGCACACAGGCAGGATGTATAGTGTACGTGTGCTTTACGGATATCAAATTTATGAACTCCATTAAAAAGTTAGTTAAACGACATTTACAAAGAAAACTTGTATAGTGTTCATATTTTTCTATTTGTTTTACCTGGTCTATTTGTCAATTAACAAAACATGAAGATTGATCGACTGCAACCGTTCGAAGTCAAGTTTATCATTATATGTTGGTCATTTTTTAATGCGTGTAACAATTGAATGGTCATTAAATAATTTTAGGATGAAACTCGTGCAAACTTACCTTTCTTGGCTTTGAAGACACCCAACTATCAAGAATTCCCTACGAGCTGATACCACAGTCTTATGTCCTCCTGTTGTCATTCAAGAACACGTGTAATAAACTCAACACAACAAACACTCAGTGAAAATGACTTCCGCTATTGCAGAGTACATACATCCTCCATCACTGGCGATGGACTGAAGCCACCAGCGGGCGGGACTCGGCAGCCGGCGCGAGCTGCCACACAGAAGGATGAGTTGTCGTACGGTGACATGTTCCCACTGCTTCGTAGGGGAAAAAAATATTACATTACCTTATTTTGTATTGTAAGTAAGTACCCAGCTATATCAAACAACAGGATAAAACAAAGATAACAATATCCAACCAAAAGACAAACTAAAAATTTTATTAAATCATGCATT
>JAPQNM010000013.1:34881681-34904181 GCA_029783475.1 Metacarcinus magister | reverse complement strand
GGCACACTAAACAAAACATATGTAAGTAGACATTGGCCTTGAAAAATTCCTAACTCTATCAACTGGAATGTCAGGTTATTTAATGAAGTCTGAGTAACAAATGATGCCTTATACTGAAGAGGTCCTTATTAGTTTTTTTTTTTTCAGACGGAATAGGAGTATATAAATTTACTCGACAACATATTTTAGTCAATATCTGGTATCAACATGAAATCATTAGTATGCTAACCCAAATTCTTAACTGACTTTATCTGAAAGTTTTGACACAAGTTTCAAAACACTACAATATCCTGCATAATCAAGCATCAAGTATATTAAGAAGTCATTTAAAAACTTGGGAGTATAAAATGGTGTCATGAATTTCATTCCAAAGGTATTAAAAAAAATAATGATAATAATCCTTTCATTATCACTATCATTACTACTATAATAAATAATTACTCTCGGTTAACAAAATTCACACCATGACACAAACACACACACACCTGAGCCCCAGGGTTAGTGGCCGGTGGAAGTCCACCAACAATACTGAGTTTGGGATTAAACATCAGCTTTACCTCATTACTGTCTTACCATGCAGCTGCAGTGCACAGCTTCATGCCACTTGATACTAACCTACAGTATGGAGGGATGTAATCTTCAACCCTTTACATACCTGGTTCAGGATATACACTTGACATTAAATTTGTACACAGTTAATGGTTTCATTACTTCCACCTCATACACCGGGATAATGATGAGAGAAAAGAAAGAGGAAAAAAAAAAAAAAAAAAGAAAAAAAAAGGAGAGAGAGAGAGAGAGAGAGAGAGAGGAGAGAGAGAGAGAGAGAGAGAGAGAGAGAGAGAGAGAGAGAGAGAGAGGAGAGAGAGAGAGAGAGAGAGAGAGAGAGAGAGAGAGAGAGAGAGAGAGAGAGAGAGAGAGAGAGAGAGAATATGAAAATACAAAAATGCAAATGGACTTTTACATTAAAAGGGTACTGGCTAAGGGAAAACAAAAATCAGTCATCCCGCTTGTCGCCAGACCCTGTAAAGAGGACAGTAGGAGAATAGAAGCAAGGGGTGGAGATCCAGTTAACATTAGAGGTCTCTTGACACTCCTCTTTTGAAAGAGTTTAAGTCATAGGCAGGTGGAAAAACAGACAAAGGAAGAGAGTTCCACAGTTTACCAGTGTAAGGGATGAAAGAGTGAAGATACTGGTTAACTCTTGCATTAGGAAGATGGACAGAATAAGGATGAGAAGAAGTAGAAAGTCTTGTGCAGCGAGGCCGCGGGAGGGGGAGGAGGCATACAGTTAGCAAGTTCAGAAGAGCAGTCAGCATGAAAATAGCGGTAGAAGATCGATAAAGATGCAACATTGCGGCGGTGACTTAAAGAATCAAGAAAGTCAGTTAGAGGAGGAGAGTTGATGAGGCGAAAAGCTTTAGACTCCACCCTGTTTAGAAGAGCTGTACGAGTTGAGCCCCCCCAGACATGTGAGTCATACTCCATACATGGGCGGATAAGGCCCCTGTACAGAGCAAGCAGCTGAGAGGGAGAGAAAAAAGGACGCAGACGCCATAGGACACCTAACTTCTTGGAAGCTAATTTAGCAAGAGTAGAGATATGAAATTGCCAGTTTAGATTTTTACTAAAGGATAGACCGAGTGTGTTTAATGTGGAGGAGAGTGAATGTTGAGTGTCATTGAAGAAGAGGGGATAGTTATCTGGAAGGTTATGTCGAGTAGATAGTTGTAGAAATTGAGTTTTTGAGGCATTGAACAAAACTAGGTTTGCTCTGCCCCAATCAGAAACAAGTGAAAGATCAGAAGTTAAGCGTCCTATAGCATCTCGCCTTGAGTCATTTAATTCTTGTTGGGTTGGGCATCTGTTGTACGACGTTGAAAAATGTAAGGTGGTGTCATCAGCATAGGAGTGGATAGGGCATTGAGTCAGATTTAGGAGATCATTGATGAATAATAGAAAGAGAGTGGGTGATAGAGCAGAACCCTGAGGAACACCACTGTTGATAGTTTTAGGAGAAGAACAATGACCGTCCACTACAGCAGCAATAGACCGGTCGGAAAGGAAACTAGAGATGAAGGTACAGAGAGAAGGATAGAATCCGTAGGAGGGTAGTTTAGAAATTAAAGATTTATGCCAGACTCTATCAAAGGCTTTCGATATGTCAAGGCCGACAGCAAAGGTTTCACCAAAGTCCCTAAAAGAGGATGACCAAGATTCAGTTAGGAAAGCAAGAAGATCACCAGTAGATTGGCCTTTATGGAAACCATACTGGCAATCAGAGAGAAGGTTGTGAGCTGATAGATGCCTCATTATCTTCTTGTTAAAGACAGATTCAAAGGCTTTAGAAAGGCAGGAAATCAAAGCTATAGGGCGGTAGTTAGAAGGATTGGAGCGGTCACCCTTTTAAGGGACAGGTTGAATGTGAGCAAACTTCCAGCAAGAAGGATAGGTAGAAGTAGAGAGACACAGACGAAAGAGTTTGACCAGGCAGTGAGCGAGTTCGGAAGCACAGTTTTTGAGAACAACAGGAGGGACTCCATCCGGACCATAAGCCTTCCGAGAATCAAGGCCAGAGAGGGCCTGGAAAACGTCATAATAAAGAATTTTAATTTTAGGGATGAAGTAGTCAGAGGGTGGAGGAGTAGGAGGAATATGCCCAGTATCATCCAAAGTAGAGTTGGTAGCAAAGGTTTGAGCGAAGAGTTCATCTTTAGAGAAAGAAGATACAGCTGTGGGGCCATCTGGTTGAAGTAAAGGAGGGAAAGATGAAGAAGTAAAATTGTTAGAGATATTATTGGCTAGATGCCAGAAATCATGAGAAGAGTTAGAGTTGGAAAGACTTTGACATTTTCTATTGATGAAGGAGTTTTTAGTACAGACTGAGAGCATAGCAAATTTAAGAATACAGAGGAGGCCAGATACAAGGTCAGAGATAATGAGGGGTAGGACAGAGTAATGAGGAAGAGAAAGAGTCAGAGTAGGAGAGGAGGAGTCAAGAAGAAAAAAATCAAGAAGCAAGAGACAGTGAAACATACATAAGTTTATGGTCAGTCTTAACCAATCACATCAAACATAATCCTGAGGGTTAAAATGGGTGGCTCTTCTGTTCCCTCCAACATGCGGTCACTGCCTCTCCTGCACACCACCACAATCACTGCCATAATACTTGGTTAGAATAAGACAAACTTAAAGATGCAGAAAGATTACACAACCTTCTGCTCATTTTGTGGTCCGAGTGGGACATTGGCATTACTTTGTGTGGTTGGTGGCATCCCTAGGAGTCTTGACACCTGGCCGTCTAATACTCTGATTAACACCATCACTCACTGACACTGCACACACACAACACACTGGATGGTGAACACCGTAAAGGTACTCTAGTACTTCATAAACTACAAGGTGTGGCATAAATACCGTACTACCTATACATACACTCTGTACTTGACAAACTTAAGTACTGTACTGTACAAAACATTATTACCAAAATATCACTGGTTCTACTAAATGATAAATGTTATAAAATTATTCCAAAAACATAAGAAAAAAAATTAAGAGGATGGTTGCAGCTAACTACAAGCTTCACCACCAAGAATTTTTGTAAGACATAATCAATCACCACCTTGAGATCATACACCAAAATGGTCTTACACACATGCACACAATGAAAGTTCACATGAACAAACACACGTATCACATTAGAGAGTCATTTGATTCACTTAAATATCTTGTAATGTACAAAAATGCAAAAAAATCAATTGGCTGTAAAAAAATAAGGATAAATATCACTAGCAACACATTACACTTGAAACATTAACAAAGACTACGATTTAGGAAAATGAGCAAAAAAATTCTATGCTACTAAAAATAGATGACACCCCTTGCTCATCCCCTCGACACTGGTGGGGGTGAAGGCAGAGTAGCCTGACTGGATGACTGGTGGTGTTACATTGGCTTTGTCAGTGGGAGAGCGAGAGTGTCACTTCCATCATACCCATCCACTTTGTTCGAACTTTGTACATAAGTCTTGAGTGTTTACTCTTGGCACATAGTATTAGTTACCTCCACTAGTGTGTGTGCTGTACTTGAAGGCACTTATAACTGCACACCTCAAACCACATAGTTGTCATCAAGCAACGCATGCTTATCATGACACTCCAACAAACATAATTTAAGATAAAACATTTAACAACAAATCACCGGCACATGGAAGGGGATTCTGAGAAGCCACAACACTAAATGGCTTATAAACATTGAAAATATAAAAGTTTAAAAACAAATATATTCAAATTGTGACTAAAAACACTTGCATATATATTGAGTACAGTTTGTGACAAAGAAGTACTTGCTGATGAGAGCACTGACAAAACCAAATCTTAGTTTTCTACAGGTGTGAGAATGTACTGCCTGTTGACCCTCATTTTTGTCTATGCATGGACATAATAAACAATGGTTTTTTTTCTAATTAGAGCATTTGTCTTTGGCACCTATTAATATTCTTGCCCACTTCAAGGTTATAATTCCAAAGGAAAACATTCACCTCTCTTAATTGTTGATAAATTTTATGAACATGTAGAGAGCATGAATCAAAAATATGAAATATTCATATAAAACTACAGTTCAAGGTAAGTGGGGATATTCTGGGTGGATCATTTTGAACACTTAGCTCAAGTATCTGACCTGCAGCCTCCGAGCGCCACACCCTGATACACTACCACACCAGCCAAGTCTCCACCACCTGGGAAAAATACCTATAAAATTAAATAACAAACTTTCATGCTAACTAACACCTAAAATATAAAATAAAAATTCTTGGTCATAGCCTCAGAGAATAACTTAAGTAAATATTTCATATAAATTGTAAATTGATTTATTTAACCTTTTCAATGTCTATTAACTTTTCTCCTTTCAGTTTGCAAGCCATCAAAATTTGGCATTCATAAGATATTATGAAAACTGATTTAAACATAGAATATAGAATGAATCCATATTCCAGTTTTTTTTTTCACTGTGAGACTTTGCACAGCATTACATATTCCTTTTGTTCTGTGCTCGAGGTAAGGAGTTGCTAGGATTCTTCATTCATCGTGGAAATGAAGAAGTAGAATTTGCAACCTTTTAACATGTAAACAAATACTTGATCAACAAGTAATTATAGTATCTGTTACCTCCTGCAGTGAGTATAAACCTGAAATAAACTAAACCATATGAAAAGTTTGGCAACTTTTCTCACCATTGAATAACTTCCAGAATTACATCATAGAGAGTGAGTGGTTGAGTTTACATCAATGGTTACCTCAAGGCCAGTGCCTGATCTTCCCTATCCCCAGGGAGCAGCACCCATGGTCAGCAGGGACTACTGGAAGTCTTGCGGACAGGACCACCAACCTCACCAGTCCCACTACTGTTGTCAAACTTGGCAATACTGGAGGCCAACAGCAAATAGTTGTCATCTCCAATGGGAGCTTGTCTGTGAAGGAGATAAGTTACAGTGAACTAAACCAATCTATTTTGGAAAAATACTACCGATTTTTTAAAAATTCTAATCAGACTCTGTGGTCAGCAAGAATACTACCACTGTATTCCCTGCGGATCATAAAAGGCAATAAAAGGGGTGGGACGAGGGGTCTGGGAAGCCCCTCCTATATATATTCTTCTACAAAAAACAAGGCACAGAGGGGGAAGGGAGAGCAAAGTATCCACGAACCCAAATAATGTGGGATAATAACACTTACTTGGAGCCATATCGAACAGTGTGCACCAGACGGCGTTGGTGATTTCTGTGTTCATGTTGCAGCTGAATGACACTGGTGATGAGGGAATGTAGGGACTTGTAGGTCCTTGAAGGGTGTTCCACTACCACACCCCCAATTGTCACCTCCTGGGTTGTTCCATACACGGCTGCACTCTCACACATATCTGCAAATGTGACAAGTAGCATGAAAAAAATGTCCACAATGGGGTCACTGGCAGCTGCAACACAAGCACAGTGCTCTTTCCGAAAGGCCATTATTTCTGCCATATTACTACACACCTTTATACATTGCAGAATTATGCTAAATTAAAGACACTAAACTTATACTAAGGAAATCTATAACCTAGTGATCTTTTCACTATCACACTAAAAATGGGAAATCACTTGTTAACAACATTTATAATCTAAAAAGAAACATGAAGGTAATCAAGAAATACATACTGTGAAGTTTCTCCAAACTGGCAAGGTTGTCCACGAGGAGAGACTCAAGGCGTTCCATTTCCCGGTCGCTGTCAATGTGTACCTTAAGGTCACAATCCAGGTAGTTGGACACAGCGCTGCAGCCGGGTGCAATTTCACTTGATGATTTACAACTGAAAATTTACAAGAGTAAGGTAAGGTGAGGTAAGGTTAGCAATTCAATGTGTCTCTATGAACTTTTCTTTTTAACCAAATTCACTAAACATTCTTGTCTTTCTGATTAAACTAAGTCACTCATTATATGATGTTGACACTGCACATACAAATTGTTTTGTCAAAAAATAATCTAACCTAAAGTAAATAACCATAGTTAATATACAGTAAACTGGGTCATCATCGTCATTATTAGCATCAGCATACGATTCCACTGTAGGACAAAAGCCTTCCTGAATCTTCTCCACTCATCTCTAACAGCTGCCTGTCTATTTCAGGCCACCCTAACAAAATTTCTGATCATGTCTCTCCATCTAGGTCTCTGTGAAATCTGCCTCCTTTTGCTATTCCTAGGTTGTCAATCTGTTATTGTTAATATCCATCCATTATCTGTTCAGCTCATGACATGTCCTACCAATGTCTAATACTATTTTTTAGTTGCAGTCAAGGTCTTCAATTTAGTGGGAGATTACTATTCATAACATTGTTTTGATTACCACAACCACTCCATCTCATAAGCAGATAATATTCATGAAGTCCATTACTTCATCCTCTATTCACATTTAACAATCTAATATGTAAATGTTACCCTGGTGGTTTGAGAAAGGACTTAAACCACTCTCAGTGCATAAAGAATCATTGTTCTCATCACTTGTACACCTGACCTTTTTGTTCTCCAGTTATTAGCAGACCGGCCACAATGTTATACCTGAGTACTGTTTTGTTACTCACCAAAGCCACATGGAGTTGATGTAAGCCCCGGGATGATACTGTTTCAGACGGTGGCTGTTGTACTGGCACACTTTGGTCAGCAGGTCCATCCACTCTTTCTCCTCAACACAGTTCATTGCCTGTATGGAACAAAATCATAAAATTACAAAGATACAGTAAAGCCCCAGAATACCAAACCAACTAAGTGTATAAATTGAAACCTTATATTTCCAAGTTATTTGAATACTGAGGCCAAGTTATAGATCAGCATAAACAATGCAGATAATCCTTATGATTTGACTTTTTTTTCACATATTCTTCTTCTCTTCAGCTGATTTAGTTAAAAAGACTATGATAGTGTATACTTTACCTGAATGTATAGAGTTCTACCTTCTTGAACTAGCTGGAACATGTTTTTTATTTTGAATGAGGACTCTTGTACCCGTTCCACTGCAAGGATATTCTCTACTGGAATACCACAAAGGGGCTGTCCACCTGAGGAGGATATGAATAGTCTTGTACAATCACCTTGGAATACTTCTTGATTATCATTAGTTCACAACTGGGATGTCAGAGGTGGTCAAATCAAAGTGCACCTGACTTGCTATATTTGTAATAATAATACAAAACTTAATTTCATATCCATATGTGCCAGTATGCATGAGCAGCATTGGTGATATATTATCTATTCCCATACATAAGCTACAAGCTTTAGTTTTTATTAAAGCACAGGAATGAATGTTTATATGTGCATATCAAAAACAGAAAATTACTAATACAGTGTGTAAATCAACACTGAAAGCAAACACAAATTGAAACTTTGCCTCATTTTCAGTTTGATAGGATGAAGCTATACACTAGTTTGTACCATTTCATAAATATCATATTACATGAACTTAAACACATTCTAGTCCCCAACCTTCTGATTTGGAGTAGGTGAGGCTGTGAGTGGTCAGTCTGAAGAAGCGTGTCTTGAAATTTTTTATCCCAAATTTTTTCCTTCCCTGAGCTCTCTTGGTCATGAACCTTGGGATGCATAATGTAAAATCATTAGTAAAATTAGCAATATAGTAACCATCAAGACTGTAAATAATACATCTCTTACCAGATATGCACTTTCAACATTAATCATGTTTCAAAATTAATTATAATCCTTAAAGGACAGAGACTGTCCACAAAGACGTTCCTCCCAGTCAGGGTCGTTTTGATAATTCACCAAAAATTGGTCATTTTCTATCATCAAATTCATAGCTCTGCCTTGACTGATAGCTTAAACCTTAATAGCATAACACTTATCAATCATCTGCAATTTCTCACAAATCCAAACTCTTTAGGTGATTTAGTTTTGCAATGGTGGTGATGAAGTGTATCAAATTTAAGTGCATGGCCAGTCATTGTTCAGACCGCTTCATGCAGTGAAGCACCCTGGTGAGGGGCACCAGGAATTTTCCCTCTATGTCCCTCACCAGTATTCTTCAATCACTCACTCACATGAATACTTAAATTCATCCCATAAATAACAACAGCATAAAATAATTAAGAAAATAGTAGTTTGGTGAAAAATTTACCATTACACACACAAACAATGAACTCTTGGCAGAAACGCCATCCATAAAATAGCACTATGGATAACAATGCTTATGCTTAAAGTTTTCTGTACTAAAAACTATTTCCCTACATTCCAATACATTTATCATCAATATTATTTCTACACCTTTTATATGTCAATCATATTCAAATGTCATACCACAAATATAAAACTACACAGATATGTATGTATTTACCATTATAAATAGGTGTTAATCACCAACCTCTGGTCCTTTGATAGCAAAGGGAAAAATATTAATAAGATCAGTATATTACAAACTAATAAACAAGTTACCAAAAAAAAGAACATAAATAGTGCTTATCCTCAAAGCATATTCAATATATTCCATAACCAGACAGTGATTGGTCGGATGCTCTAACAATACTTGAACTCCAAATACCCAGAAAATCTCATGCCCTTCACCAACTTGTTATGATAAACTCACCCTTCCTTGAGTATGACTGGAGCATCGTGTGCCTTCTGACTACCATTGGGTATTGAAGACAAGATCTCCAGGAACTGTGGAAGAGTAAATGTTTAGTGCTTCAGAGAAAGAAAGAGAGCGAGAGAGAGAATATAATAAAATACAAAAATAAATACAGCAAGGGTAGTCATGGCATAGAAGACTTACTGTTCGGGTCTGCTCCACATGCTTGTCTGTGGTGTAATGGGCGAAGATCTCCCTCATGTAACTCTCTCGGAAGTTTTGGTAAGAGGCGCGTGAGCTGACCTGGTTGCCAACACTCTGCACTGTTTTACTTAGCAGAGTGAGAGTACGCTGTGTTGAGGGGTCCTACAGGTCAAACAGGAAGGAGGAAGGATGTGGGAAAAAAAAGATGTTACCTTTCAAATGATGTGAAAAAAAAGACAAAACTCCTAGTACAGTAACATCCTTTTCCATAATCATAATCTGACTTCTCTCTCATCTATTCCCTAGTGTATCAAGGTTTCACTCCAGTATTTTTCTTTACTCTATAACTGGCTGCTTCCATATAATTTTCTTACACTGCCCCCTGTACTAAACAATATCCTAAACCATCAGCTTTACTCACATGGAACTCTTTTACTTTCTTAATACACCCATTTGCTTTACAAGATCAAATTACCATAGAAATTATCTCCCCTTCCACTCATTTTTTTCCTAATCATATCAATTCTATATTAGGGTCTTTCTCATGTCAAAAATTTCACCAATACTCACAATCTGTTCTGAGGTGAGGTCAAAGAGCTTGGGATGAAGGATTGCTGGTGCAAAGAAACGGAGAAACACAAACCCAGAGATAACTGAATATCTCACTTCTCTTTCATCTGTTTGGGAAAAACATTAGAAAATTAGTTTTGATAATTTACTGTCATGTATTGTACAGGCATATTACAGAAATAATAATACAAAATGTTTGATGACAGAAAACTTTATCACTTTATCTATATACCATACTGTCTTCCCCCTAAAGCAGTTGTGAAAGGGGTAGCACGCCTAATGTATCATGTTAAACTGGGTAACAAGCTGATAAAAGTTTGGGAACCACTGCCCTAAAGGAAGGTAGCTGAGACAAGGCACACATACACACACCCATGCATACATACAAATGCACTCCTCTCACTTAGGTGGTAGACTGTCGAAAGGTGAAAATAATGATATTGTAAATGAGCAGTGTGTGAGGAATGTTGTTGGGTCCTGTGGAGAGCATTACCAGGGCATTTGGCTAAATTACACCCAGCCAAAAAAGCAAGAAAACTAAAAAAAATGGGTGTATGGCAGGAGGGAAATTGAAGTCTACGTTTTTTAGATGAAAATTTCATTTCCAAAAGGAAGCCTAACTGGACCTATACTTCAATGTTCCTTGTAAATAGTTTTATGACCATTTTCCACAATTACTAACCATTCTAATGTCATTTATAAAATTATATAATTGAAAAAATAACCAGTACAGGCCAAATCATTTGATTAAAAGTTGCTGATAGTGTATATAAGTTAATGGTGCACTTGTTCAATAGAAAAGAGTATTCGGCAGAAGCTTCTAGGATTGTGGAAGGCGCCTCAAAATGAGATGAATCAATCCATTCACAGCTGCTCAGTAATGGTTTCCCAGGTTGTCTGGTACTCTGATGATGTATCAAGCACAGCAATCATATACCCATTAGATACCATTCAAAACTGGCTACAGAGAGATCTCTATGTATTTAGTTGTCCCTAAATCATCAAAAAATACTACTGCTCCACTCCTACCTATAAGTACCTCCACACATTCTCCTGGCTCTAATGTTATAGTTTTGTCTCACCAGCATGCATCATCATTCTGAAAAGCTCCATACACCTTTGCATGTGTGATACTAGTTCACTTATTCGTGGCTTGAAAGGTTACACAGTCTCTAGCGGCCTCTCAGCTGCATTCAACATATCAGATGGATCGTATAGTAGCAAAAGAAATTATAAGTGACTTACTTGGAAAATATGTGTTGGCTAGTTCCTTGAGTTCCGAAAATATTTGGCACATGACTGGTGGGCAGTTAAGGGCTGAGTGGATAATTGGCTTCAGAATCTGATTAATATATTCCTGAAAAGATAAGAATATTAATACAGTCTCCAGGTATTCAAACAATATTCTCCCTTACTACAACAGTTAAAAAAAAAATAATGACACCAAAAATATTAGAATAACAAGAAGATAGTCTGCATGGAAATGACACTGATTGATATGTCAAACAAAAGAATGAAACCTCCAGTAATGTCAAAAAATTAATGTCTTTACTCCTTTATAAGCCACAGAATAAATGTTTCAATACAATACCATTTTAAACAGACACTGAGTCACATTCTGCCCAACCCATCCTTAACATCCTATCTAAATCCTCCTAACCCAAACGTTTGTCAAATTATTGCATCCAACTTCTTTTTTATAACATTTTGAAAAGCGTCAATAATTTCAATATAAATGATAATATTCCTTCTTATATCTGTCTATGTGTTCTCGTAGAAATTGAGAAATTACACAAATAAATAATGACTTCAAATTCTGAATAATTCCATTGTTAAATTACAAGAGGTTCTTAGTCAGCTACAGGCTGGTGGAAAAGTGAACTGTTGCTTGGTGAGAGTACACATAACCAGGAAATTAACTTCATGGATTGCCATCAAACTACTAGTCCTGTAGCTTGTAAGCATTCATATCTAGTTAATTATTATCACCAGTCACCAGCAAGCACCAGGATAGGAAGCAACAATGATTTTGTAATGACCTACCTTAAGATTACACAGATTAGCCTCCCGACTCTCTCCTGGCTGCAGCTTGGTGGGATCTATCTCACAAGGCTTTCGCTCTCGGAAGATGAGGTCTAGGGTGGGCTTGAGGGTGGAGCGCAGATAGTGATGACCCACAAGCTTCATCAATTCATCAATGCATTTGGAAACCAATGTATTGCCACGGAAGATTGTATTTGTGTCCCTGAAAATTGAAAATTCTAATATTCCTCACAGACAACACAATCAGTAGTAAAGCAAGAAATTTTCATGTTCATGCCGTTGAATACCAAGCAACAGACTTTTTCAAGTACGGACAAGTAGATTTCCCATTTAGTCCATTTTATTGAGAGTCAAGAGCATATTCTTTGTCTCAAAACACAAAAAACAAAACAATTGAATTACCTATGAGAAAGATGACAGCATTGTGTACATGGTCAGAAAAACATGAAGGAAAAAACCCAGATAAACCTGACACACAACACAATACAAAGATGACCTGTTCACTGACAGACCCAAGACACTAACGTGATCTTTGATATTTCATGACGTGCGAAGGCGGAGACGAAGGGAACCACCTGGCCGTGGTGGAGGAAGACCCGAGTGAGGGACTGCACCACATCCTGCTTCTGGGGCACCACCTCACCCAGCAGCCAGGCCACAGAAGAGGTGATGGGCTGTGGGAGGAGGAATGCTGTCAACACCTCACAAGCTATCTATCTATATACCAGGCTTATATTCCTATTAAAAAGGGTAATCAAGACGAGGCATTTAAGGTTTGGGGAGACTTTACTCTCTCCTCCCCCTATGCACTCTGTCTTTTAGTAGGAGAGAATACAAAGGATGGACTTCTATTTATAGTATCAAGAAAACATAAGTACTCTCACATTTTATATACTTATCAAATAATTGCATGTCTAAATAAATCAACAAAATCTGAAAATGCCAAAAAATTGTAAAACTCTGAAGTACTGCACTGTTTTAAACATAATCAATAAAAAGCAAGAATGTTAAAAGCTTACCAAGAGTGTATCTTCATCTTCATTCTTGTAATCAATTAACATAAATTAGAGGACTATCCTATGAACTTTAGTCTGGGGAATTTGTTAATGTACAGGATCTTGTAACTGGATCTCAATAAAGATATCAGTTTCATCCACTAAGTCACTCACCTCAACCCCGGTGCTTTGGAGGATGAGGTTGCGAAGAGAATCATACGACTGACTAGATAAAACATGATCGGAGGTATAATGAATGTTTAGCCTCAGGGTTCCTAAGTCACCCCTTTGGTTCTTTCCTGCTGAGTCTCTTGGCTGGAGAAAGTACCTGTGAAGAAAGAAAAGAAAGTGCAAAGAATTACACAACAGACTTCAAACCATCAAACCTATTCAAACATGACCAACCTTACTTTACCAAAGCTGGGGAAGAAATTAATTAAAAACATAATAATTTCAACTCAAATGTGTAATCAATGTTAAGAATGGAAAGTGAGGTAGTCAAAAACTCAGTGATACATGCAGAGACACTTATATTGATGGATATTCAGCACTCACCAAGCATCGTGTTCCTCATAGGCCGCCATGTCACTGAGAGGGATCTTCACTTCTCCAAGAAACACATTGCCAAACACCCCAGGGGAGCCATGCCAAAGTGCCACCCTCACCTCCATGAAGCCTGCATCATCATCCACCAGATTGTATACGTGAGTCTCCCGGTCTTGACTATTACCTCTCTGGCTGTTTTGCTATAGAAGAGGAAAGCAAGGGTGACTGTCTTGCAATAATTCAGTGAGAAGGTAATGATAACATGTGATAATAATAATACAAGTTGGGAGCAGGTAAGAAAATTAGAAGCAATAATCCCTATTCTGACTATTTCTTAGTTTTTCTTCTTCATTTTTGACCCGTTGAGACATCATTTCTGTAGTATAGATCCCTTCCCCAACCCACACACACTATGCAAAGGAGGAAACTGGTCTGGTAGCATAATTAAAAATTAATGGTTGAAATACTTGAAATAGCTAAATGTCTTCACAGAAAGACAATTTGTATTTAGACAAGGAAGATCATGAGCCACAAATCTGCTGTTTTTACATGAGGGCAGCTGACGACTTACATGAAAGAGAAGGTTAGGTGAATTGTGTATATGTAGATCAAAAGGCAGCCTATGATAAAGTACCACATAAGCGTCTATTATAGTCATCCCCTTGGGGGATGTTTCCAGAGGGAACAAAGCGTCAGAAACTATAGATAGAAAATAAAGAACTGAAGGGTAGCATCTTGAAGTGGATGAAAGACTACATGAAGGATAGACATACAAGGTCTGTAATAATGGATCAAATGTCATGGTGAACCAGTGTAACAAGTGGAGTACCACAGGGATTAGTGCTGGTCCCAGTAATGATTTTGATATACATTACATTACATTAGCAGCAACTAAGATGGTGTCGAACCTAAGGAACCTAACATATGAAGAGATCAGAAAGACACACAGCTTCACTTTCTTCTAAAGCCACATTACTCCTCACATGTAACACTTTCTGTACCCTCTCTGATCCTCTTTATCAGTACCCTACCAAACACCTTACCAACTACATCACTTCTAGTACCTCAAATATGAAGACTTCATCAAAGCGTGGACTAATAGTTTTCTTTCTTGCTTTGGTCCTCTTGGTTTCTTGTTTTTTGTTGGTGTAGATCATGGTGACTGAAGCAAAGGGGTCACATGAACCATTGATAATAGCCAGGTCACTGCTCTCGAGGATCCTAAAACAAAGAACAAAAAATATAGTTACCCATGACATTTAATTAACTAAATATTTGAGGACTACAGAATATTCTTGACATTGATCAAATAATCTCAAAGAAATATAAATTGATTAATGCTTGTTTCTAATTAAGCTCAGCAACATTTTCAATTTGTGTTCTTAGTAATCCAAAATAACACATACTTCCCTGCAATATCTATTTATCAACTTTAAAATCTTCTCTTGCAATTTTACACTGTATCTATAATGAACATACTTTTACAATAATTATCAGTGAGACCATTTTCCTTGACATGATATCAACATGAGGAAAGACCATCTGCACGAGATAACAATTACACACACACAAACAGGTTACATGTGTATTATTTGTACCAATGTTTTGTTTGAATAAAGTTAATCACAGCATGACTAGAGGCACTTCATGAGAGAATGGAAAAATTAAATAAAAATGGAGACAGAACATCTAAACATCATCACTATCTGAACTCTCATTATTTTTCATCTTTTTACCTGTTTACATTTCTGATTTCTTTTACATGGCTGTTGGAATATGTGAAAAGGTTGGGAATAAAGAAGGAAAACATCCTTGGTTATGTGTTGTGGGTTCCATGAATAAACTATGAAAACTCTGAAGGTAGGAAGGGCGTGAGAAAACTTACTTCACTTCTGCCACATGTTGAGGAGCGCAATCATTGAGGTGACTCACTTGACGCAGCCGTACCTCCACATGGACCTTTCCCTGAAAAAATATATATCACATGTTAAGATATGAAACAAATATTCATCAATGAAACAAGAGAATACAATAAACTAATTAGAAAAATGGAGAAGATTGAGGACAAAATAGTTTTAATCACTCAAAAACAAATAATGAAAGTTTGAATAACTAATATATAGAAGTAATAAAAATTTCAATGTTATCTCCTGTGTAAGAAGACAAAGGGCAAGTAAAATACGGACATATAAGGGATGATAAATAAAAACTGTGAATGGAAAGTTTAAAAGGTTGGAAGGTGTAGGCAGATGGAATAACATGTGACACCACAGGAGGGTTGGAGTGATAAACAGGATGTACCTGATAATGCACACATGCATGGAAACAGGAAAGTACACACCAAAGATAAATACACAGGAAAGAGTTGAAGGTGGTAATACAATAACACAATATCAACCTAGGTAATAAGAATTCCAGCTAGACAATATGAAAGTCTCAATACAACAAATTATTATATCTACTTGAACACAGAGTGGCCATTAAAAAACCGTGTATACAATTCGGTCAAATTTTCTGTAAATAACACTTATGAAAGCTAGAAAGTTATCATTCATGTATCTTAAAGAAAGAAAAAAAACACTGAACACGTCACAGGAATGTCCAGTGAGATGTTCAAAAGTTCTATGGTGTGGGTGGAAGAGTGATGTAGAATGATTAATATGAGACCAAGTGTCTGGATTATAACTGAATTTCATGAACAGATTTGGAAATACATTGAGTGAGATTACAATATATGTTACAATGACTGTTCAATAGATATGAAAATGGATATCAAGTGATAAATTTATAAGAAGAAATGCAATATAAGGAAAGTATTTAATCTTTCCTCGTATGTTAGATTTTCTAATTCTGGCACCATCTTAGTTGCTATTCTCTGTATTCTTTCCAATTTCAACACATGTTTTTTTTCTTGAGAGGGGACTATAATACTTCTGCATATTCAGTTTTGTATAATCATCATAATTATAATTTTTCTCATCATATCTTTATCTAGGAAGTGAAAAACTAAATATCATGAATATGTCACCATGTATTTCATCAATGTGTTTCTCTAGTGATCAGTTGTTCTGCATTACCACTCCCAAATATTTCTCTTTCTTTATCTCTTGATATAATATTTAGTCCTAACTTACATGAGTGTGGGTGTCATTTCACTCTTTCCCATTTCCAATACATCACATTCTTTTTGCATTAAATTCCATTTCCCATGTCCTTTCTATATTCATATATCTTGTTAATATAATTCTCTAAACATTTAAATATTCATCCACTTTTATATTATTTTCTCATAGGCAGGTCCCTTTCTTACCAAACTCTTTTCTTTCATTCTGACAGCTGAGGAATAACATGAAGGAGAATACCTTAGGAAGGGTAATATCTAAGCAGCACATATTCATTACTTACTTGGACCTCAGAATCTGCATCCACAGGAGTAATGGGAAACCACTGATCCTTGCCATGGTACTTATGGAGGTCATCCTTCTTGATGGACACCTTACCCATAATTTTGTCTGTCTTCATAGGGCGGTCACGGTCATACAGGTAGAAGGACAGAAACCGAAACTCTCTCGGAATGTCAAACTGGAATTCCTCACCAAAGAAGACAGACAAGCTGGAGAAAAGATAAAAATCAAGTTTGTGTTGCAGCATTACACATTGTATCATATATATTACCTACCACAGATGACAATGGAAACTTCTAGCATAGCTACTCTCTTTGAAAAAACCTGGGTATCTACAAGCAAGAAAGTTTGGAAACTGCAGGTGCCATCTCTCTGAGTTTTAGCTACTATTATTATTATCATTATTATTATCATTATTTAGCCCTGTGGTTGGGGCTGCAAGAATACAGCTAATGTATGCTCTGCGGCTTGTAAAAGGTGACCAAATTGGATGGAGCAAGGGGTCTGAGAACACCTATTGTATTCTCTCCTACAAAAGAGAGGGTGTCGAGTGAGAGTAAAGTCTCACCGAACCGAACCAAAAATGTCTTGCCTGGTCTACTCCCCTTTAATGGGGATATAAGTTGACAAATATATCAATTATCATTATATATCTATATATAGACAAGCCCATTTTGTTTCCATCCAACCCGGGATTCAAATCCAGGACATCTTGGTTGTGAGCTGAGTATGCTACCACTACACCACCAGCCACTTGCTACTGGTACTATTACTTCTATTATCATTATTAGTTGTAGTAGCATTTTCTAATCGTAGCTCTTAGTTATTACTATATTTTGATGCTGATGCGGACATAATTTGCATGAATATGGTCCCTACGCCTCAGTGAAAAATTAAACTTTTATCATTATTATTATTTACATATATTTTTCACTGTGCTTGGACATCCAAACATATGTGAACATGTATCTCCCACTCTTGACTTATCTCAAAAATAAATAAATAAATACAAAGGACAGATGTTTGCCAGCTTAGCACGCAAGGAGTTAACAATCACTCTTCTTAAATTAACTTACACACTAATAACATACTCAAAGAACTGTTGTATTCACGTTGAAATGACTTACTCAGGTGTCTTTTCTGCTGTGGCTGAGCGGAATATTTCCTCTTGGTCGAGGGAAATAGTGCAGTACACATCTCTTTGCCCTCCACTGCCATGGTTGCGCAGGACAAGGTTTTTGGCTTCACCTGCAACAAATTTCAGCTCATAAGTACTACATTCCAATTACAATTCTAATTATTTTTCACTGATAAGAAACATAATGAATGACAAGGGAGTTGGTATCTATAAAACACACTTAATTGTTTTGCTCAGATTCCTTAAGAAGTGTTAGCAGTCCTCCATTCTTGTGCTTTTATATAAACATGGAAGAAGAATGAGGGTTAGGCACATCTACCTCAAAATGTTTAGTATTCCCACAAAATAAAGAGGCAAAAATGGTAATTTTAATTCTTTTTTTGGCTCCTTTTTTAGGTAGCAATTTGCATGTGTGTGTCATTCACCATGGTCATGGTCATGAGGATCACACGCTGGACTCGTGAGCACCAGCTATTACCTCCCAGAAAGAGCTTACAGCTTACACCACACACTCCATCCTCTTGCTCAAAAAGGACAGTAATTGCTTGGTCATCAGTGGAACTTTGCACCTTGAGCGAGGCGTGAACTCAAGCCTGCCGAGTGACAGGCCTAGACGTTACCACTAAGCTACCAAGCAGTGTGCGTGTGTGTGTGTGATTTAAATAATCCCCAAGAACTAGGCATCTATAGACCATATAACTCTGCTAGGGTTAACAAAAGAGCACTGCCCCTCTCACCAAGAAGCTGCCTTGAGCCAGGATCAAACTCGCAACTTTTAGGTCACGAGCAGAGCACTGTACCACAGTCACCTGGCCCCCATGTGTGTGTGTCATTCACTACAGTCTTGAGGATAACACAATGGACTCATGATCGCCAGCCACTACCCTCCCTCAATGGGGAATATTAGCTTGGAATATAGATAGATGGGGATGAAAGGTAAAACATATAATGACCTACTTTACGCATGAGGAGTGCCATGCAATATTCTGATGAAACTTAAGCCAGTAAAGATGATCTGACATAATGACATGGCCATGACAACCAAAAGCTTACCTCTTCAACCTATCATATCCCAACTACCTGTTACAGTACTAGTAATTTTTTCTCTCATTACACTCATATACTCCTCACTGCATCTTACAACTATATAAGATACATCAGGTAGCTACATCAATGAATCAAAGCTGAACACTCCAGGAATCCCACTTAGAAACATGCAGGTGGTAAACCAGATCTCCACTTGTTCAAATTCAGCTTCACCCTTTGTTAAACTTGAGGCACTGCACTAACTACATACTGACATACAGCTACATTATGATTTGAATAAGAAGTGAAATACAAAACTGTGCCACAAGCATCTGACTCAAGCTCACAGTGAATTGACCATTTATACACTATTCAACCAGCCATAATATATAATCTATACACCAGACGAGAAGTTGAGATAAAAACTGTACTAAAAACATAGGTACATTTTTGGGTAACTCATATATATCACAAATAGTGCTTTTCGTAGTAAGATGAACGTAATTTCCAAGTAATACCAACACGGACATAATTCTCACGTAAAACCAACACGTACATAATTTTCAACTAAAACCAAAACGGGACATAATTTTCAACTAAAACCAACACGGGACATAATTTTCAACTAAAACCAACACGGGACATAATTTTCAACTAAAACCAAAACGGACGTAATTCTTAAATAAAACCAACACACATGACAAACATACAACAATAACCAACACATCTTTGAGTCTCATCACCTAGACCAGCGTGAAAAATAAGCAAGAGTACGAGGTTATAGGCAAGATTAAGAGGTAAGAGGCACTGAGTACTATCTTAAGGCTCCTACCGCTTTGCCATTCCCTCTACATACACATAAACCACTATTTCATGACCTCCCACACCCACGCCAATGACCTTGAGGCTACAGGGTCACGGTGAGGCTTCCCTGTCTACAAAACTACAACAGGTGGCTTAGACCTCGACCAGACCAGCCCAGCATTTCTATAAATAGGTCACACACACATCGTTCTCCTTATTTCACTCCGCTTCTAAACTGCTCTCAACTGGCAGGATGTATTGAGAGAAGCACCTCGTTGAAGAAACACTGTTATTATTTATTTACGTTCCATTCATTCAGTAAACAGTAAACAAGACCATTCATTAAATCCAAAACAAACTTCCCACACTCGACTTTAAAAACTATATATTCCATGGATTTACAGATTGTTATTCACCCCTTATGTTGTCCACAAAGTACTTACGAGTAATTTTGTGACTTAATATATTATGAATATAGTGAGGACATACCTATTTTAACCCTTAATCTCTGCTCCAGCCTGACCTGGCCGGGGGTGGCGGCCATCTTGCTCCATCACTAAGCTAGCCAAGTTCTAATAACCAAAACTATATATTAATGGATGAACATGTTTTTTTGTCTTTTATTTATGCATTTATTATATATGATGTATTTATTAACTTTTAGATAGAATCATAAGTGTATTCAGGGGTATTTGATAACCTTCCTCACCCCAAGCTTACCAACCTCCGATGCCGATCTATCTCCCCGCTTTTTTTTCTAATATTTTTCGGTTTCCTGTAACACCAACTAGCTTTTTTGCAGTAACTTTTATATAGGTGATGATTCAATGCATTGCAATATAGTACTGAAACCAATAATGTAATTACAACGATTACTTACTTATTGTATTCCAACACCCAAAGATTATTATTGTTATTTTTTTCGTTTACCATATATAAGTAATTAATATACATCACATATTAGTATTATCTACATCATTGCAATATTAATTATGTATATATATATTTTCTTCTTATATAGTAGAGCATTGGAGTAACGAGAAACTTCGGACACTGCGACGTAGTGATGCAGTGAAAGAAAATGGGAGATTCATTCACAAATGGAGCGCGCGTGTGTGTGTGTGTGTGTGTGTGTGTTGTGTGTGTGTGTGTGTGTGTGGTTTTTTTTTTTGTGTGTACGTCTCCACCCATCTTTATTTTATTAGGCATCACCGAGTGTGATAGCAGCTGCACCTACCTACCTGTGTGTGTGTGTGTGTGTGTGTGTGTGTTTTTTTTTCTCTCTCTCTCTCTCTCTCTCTCTCTCTCTCTCTCTCTCTCTCTCTCTCTCTCTCTCTCTCTCTCTCCCCTACGTATGTTATATATTCGTGTTTTTTCCTTTGTTTCATAAGTATGGACAGTTACCTGCAGACGCACGTTTCTGTTCTGATCGCATCAATATGGATATCGATTCCCTTTACATTATATCCTCATCCACATAATTGAAGGTCACCTCTTTGTTGATCAACGTATTGTACTCCACCCTAACAACGTCATATCCTGTATTATCTTCTTTTTTTATCTATGTTACCTTAATGTACTGATGAACTCACGTTTCAGTTTCCACCTCCACTTTTTCTCCCAATTCTGTGCATGGAATTCCATACATTTAGAAATACAGACCTTTTCACAGTTGCTTGCAGTATATTTCACGGCCATATATATTTATATAATTACGGAGACCATTACGACATGACGATTATTCAGAAGCGTGACTCCTACGTTAAGAAACCTTAGTTTAAACTACCCAATTAACTCCAATAAGATGATTTTGTGGTGCGTTATTTGATCTCACACTATAAGGCATCATCAATATATATGTATGTTTATATATATATATATATATATATATATATATATATATATATATAAGAACATCAGAACATAAGAAATGAGGAAACTGCAAGAGGCCAGTTAATGACCTACACGAGGCAGCTCCTTGCCCCCCACCCTTGGAATAATCCAATATTTAGCCATCCCACCTGTCATCCCTATCCATACTCTGATCCAACCGTCTTTTAAAGCTATCTATTGACTCAGCACTTACTACGTGTCTACCCAGCCTATTCCAATCGTTTACCACTCTGTTAGTGAACCAATATATATCTATGTCTGTCCTGAATCTAAGTTTTTCTAGCTTGTACCCATTTCCACGTGTCCTATCCTGACTACTAAATTCTAAAACCTGATCAATGTTTCCTTTATTAATTCCTTTTACCCATTTGAAAACCTCAATCAAATCCCCTCTTGCCCTCCTTCTCTCTAGGGAGTGGAGATTAAGACGTTTTAACCTATCTTTGTAGGGTAAATTTCTCAGCCCCTGAATCATCTTGGTCATTCTTCTCTGGACTGCCTCCAAGGAGCCTATATCTTTCCTATAATAAGGGGACCAAAACTGAGCTGCATAATCTAAGTGGGGTCTTACTAGCGCTAAATACAACCTCAGAATGACCTCAGAACTCCTATTTGTCACACACCTACTAATAAATCCCATTACCTTGTTGGCTCTATTTCTAGCTATAATACACTGTTCCCTGGGGCGCAAGTCACTGCTTATTTGAACTCATATATATATATATATATATATATATATATATATATATATATATATATATAT
>JAPQNM010000013.1:34869181-34871681 GCA_029783475.1 Metacarcinus magister | reverse complement strand
GTCCCCTCGCGTCTCTGTCGGCTTAGAGGAATGTTCATGATTGAATTTGCTATTATTATTATTGTTGTTGTTATTGTTGTTGCTTTTTCGTCGTTTTGTAAAGTAATCCAGGAATGGGGGGAGGGTGTGTCCAGGGCGGGAGGGTGTACTTGTTGCCGGTGACTTTACCTTCCCATTACAGTTCTGTCCGGTAACGGTTTGGAGTGGCTTAGTTTGAACAGGTTTATGCAGCAAATCTTCTGTCGGGGCTGTGGGCTCGAAGAGGCTGCTTTGGTACAAGTCTGCCATAGCTGAGAAGTCTGGGACACCTGAAAATTAAAGGAAACAATATCAACAAATATAAATTAGTTAGAACAGTAAATGTGTGCATAAACGTCATTGTTGAAAGAGAAAGGTTACAAGAAAGTGTTATTTTTGATAGGTTGTTAGATGATATAAACATGTACTACTTTATCGATGTAATTTAGGCTTAACAGTTATTGATATGTGGTTATTTATTAGTAGTATTTTCGTTATCATAACAATTGTTGTTGTTTCTCATGTTGATGTAGTTATTGTTGCTGTTGCTGCTGTCATTGTTATTGATGTTGTAGTAGTTATTGTTAATATTGATAATGTTGACGATGATGATAATGATAATAGTAGTACTACTAATGATAATGATGATAATAATACAAAATAATAATAATAATAATGATAAAAATAATAATAATGATAATGATAATAATGATACTACTACTACTAATAATAATAATAATAATTAATAATAATAATAACAATAATGATAATAATGATAATAATAATAATAATAATAATAATAATAATAATAATAATAATAATAATAATAATAATAATAATAATAATAATAATAATAATAATATAATAATAATAATAATAATAATAATAATAATAATAATAATAATAATAATAATAATAATAATAATAATAATAATAATAATAATAATAATAATAATAATAATAATAATAATAATAATAATAATAATAATAATAACAACAATAATAATAATAATATATCTATGTATATACCAAACAGAAATAACCCTTAAGAGAAGAAGCTGATACAAGACACACACACACACACACACACACACACACACACACACACACACACACACACACACACACACACACACACACACATGTATCCATACATACATACATTCCTCTCACTTAGCTTCTATGCCCCTATAGGAGAAACGACCGGTCTCCCCACCCAACTATATATATACGCAAGGGACAGTTATGCAGCGAGACAGGGAATAATTTATATCAAGGACCGGCAGCAAAAGATGGTTCACCCTTACTGTTTCATACGTAGACCCTTTCCTAACCAACGTGATAATGGAAACTTTTTCCAATATTCGTCAAGGTTGCGTCATTCACCACTGCTCTCCATTCACTTCTATAACGCACTACTATCCTTCCCCACTCGTCAGACATTCCTCTTTAATTCACACACATACACACACACACACACACACACACACACACACACACACACACACACACACACACACACACACACACACACACACACACACACACAAACACACTTATATGTGCAATATATAACATGATTCTATATTGAATATATTTTCATTCCGCCCCTCAGGAGCAGCAACACTCACCCCTGTTAGGTGGTCAAGCGTCACCAAGAAGATATCACCAGCTATCCACTATCCACGCCCCAACACTGCGGGCACGTCCACCTGCTGCTCTGTGTTGCCTTCTCCTGGCTCACTAGATGCCAACCACCACCACCACCACTGCCACTACTACTGCCACTACCATTACTCCTTTGTCACTTGTTTGTTTTCCTGTTATCTCACTTAAAACCTGTTGAGTTACCTTCCCCATGAAGGACACATCAAATTTCGCACAATGGAATGACAAGTTTTTTTTTCCCTTGCATTGTTATTTAATAACTTGGGAAACAGTATGAAATTTCCGTTTAAGCAGTAGGCTTGAACCTCCATAAAACACCATCTAAAACTTATGACCTTATACCCTTATAACACCAGGCAAGGCTCGCGTGACACGTCGGTCATGCAGGGATGGCACTGACACATTGGTGTGGAACTCTTACTTCATGCCTGATCAGGCAACCTTTAACGACCTCCTGTGTTTGGCGTCAACAGATACTAGTTGCATCAAAGTCTGCATGGTGGCAGGCGTGTACTTGTTTTAAAACCCAAATATATTGCGTTCTGCATACAAGCAGCAATGAAGAGAACATTTTGAAAAACATTCTTGAGGAAAAAATAAATTAATGAAAACATAAAATTTCACACAATTATGTCTCTTCACAGGGATTAGATGCCATGCATGCAACCATGCATGCATGCCAACACTGACTCCTTAACGGATGCATGTTAGTGATTTCCTTGCTTCCCCATCACCTTACCAGCCTTTCCTGTTTCCCGACACGTCATGCGTGACATTCATTGGTGCGTGATTCACAAGCGTGGGTCTTGAATAT
>JAPQNM010000013.1:34834181-34864181 GCA_029783475.1 Metacarcinus magister | reverse complement strand
TCTGCGCATTATTAATCAGCAGAATTCCCATTTGGACATTGAAATGATCGTTCCAGGACTTTCGTAACACCAGGTTTCTGCTCGATATAACATCAGAACAGTGGACGAGCAAACTGGTAGTACATAATAATGGTTAAACTTTATCAGTAAAACTATATAGGAAGGCAAGTTATTACACAAACTACTTTGTTTTAATGCATGAATTTAAGTGAACAAGTAATATGTAAAGTTTCTTTCAATACACAAATGGTTATATTGACCCGAGTCACACCAACGCTGTCCGTGTCATTAGGCACATCCTCCCCGTGCTCTTGCCTCTTGGAGGAGCGATAGCACTAACACACACACACACACACACACACACACACACACACACACACACGAAAAAAACAAAAAAAAATTCTCGTTGAACAATTATGTGGCATTGCATCACTAAACACGTGATGTGATATACCCAAAAGAGCTGGCAACTGATGTTTATAAAAAAAATTGATTACATTCACATAAGGTCACATCAGGAAAGAAATGGTCAAACACCTTATTTGGAAAGATTAGTCGGAATTAGGTAAATGGTAGAGACTGCGTAGGAAGAATAACGAGATGGTGCAATAAGGTAAGGCTTACTAGAACATACATACTACTGTGTTGAAATGTTTACAAATTAGTGTGAAAAATTAAGATAAAACAGGAAGGTGCATCACTTTTCCCCAATCTTATCCTGTCTGCTATCTAATCTTGGGGCACATTGGCCTTTGTTTGTTTACAGGTAGCAGCTGAGGCAGCGCATGCGTCCTCCATCAGCTGGCTTCAGGGTGTTCCAACTCTCAACTCAGGGTTTGGAAGTGTCAAGATTGTATAACGTTTTCAAACCATACTTAGTTTTTCCATCAAAAAATTTATTCGTATGAGTTTTAGTTTTATAATTGGTTTATTTATACGTCTATTGAATAAAGGATAATATAAGTATTGAGTGAGAGCGATGTAGTGAGGTGAAGGGTGTGATCGGACGCAGTGTTCCTGAGTGTGTGAGGTTGGTGGCGCAGGTCGTGAGGAAGCTGGTTTACCTATTGTGCACTTCATTAAAATCTCGCTACTGTCGCGCTTTTTCGTGGTGCCCACACACATGCAGCGATGCATCACGTCTCAGACGGTGCACCCAAGAAGGCGGCCGTTAGGGACAAGCCGTTAAATTGGCAAGCAACAAGAAATGGCAGTAGAGAAGCGGCGCGGGGTGTAGCCTCCATGGCGAACCCCAGCGTCACCACCAGGGCAGAGGCAGATGCTGTAGTATTTTCAATCCAGTTTTACGGCAAGACCATTGGTGAAGTGGGACTGATGGATCAAGATCTGTCCCAGCTAGACTGGCAAAGATTCAAGTCGTACATAGTAAGTGAAATGCTGTCAGTCACCAGATACTTTTGTCACGTCAACAACAATGTCGTATTTACTAAAAAAAAAAATTCTTACATTGATAATTGGTGGGTAGATCTGATTGACATGTTGTTGTTGTCGTTGTTATAGCCATTGTATATATATATATATATATATATATATATATATATATATATATATATATATATATAACACGTCCTATAAGATGTTTCTGGGAATAATCAAAAGCAAAATTGAGCTACATATAAGAAATGAAAAAAAAGTTAATGAAATTAAATCAGGATTCACTAAAGCTAGAAGAGTAATAGATAATCTATTGATACTAAACTATTGTATTGAAAAGAGTTTTAAGATGAAAACACCTTTGTGTATTGTACCAATAGACATTCAAAAGTATTTGATTAAGTTTACAGAAAGCAATTAATAAAAACACTCATAAATCATAAAGTTAATGTTTAAATAATAGACAAAATAGTAAACATTTATGCCAATGATTCAACATCATTATATCTAAATGAAAAATTATAAACATATTAACATTACAAGTGGTATCAGACAAGGCTGCAATGGCTCCACAATGTCATTCATCCTAGTTACATATGAACTTATTGAAACATTGCAACAACAATTACAAGGATTTTGAAATAAAAATTTTCATAATCTTCTAATCTTCTATGCAGATGATGGATTTTCACTAGTAAATAATCAAAATTATACAGAAGAAAACATATAAAGTTACTAACTGAAATAGCAAAAAACAATGGGTTAGAAATAAAAGAAAAAGCAACCATTTATACTTCTTAATAGACCAACCAGAGAATGTTGAAGGATTATAAATAGAAAAAAATTATAACACAAAAGTGAAAATAACATATTATATAAAGATTACGTTAACAGAACACAACATTGATTCCATACACGAGACGAGACAACTAGTTAACAACACAAAAAACAACAGATTATTATAAATAGGGAAAGCTTACTGGAAGGGTTTTGGGTATTTCTTTACAACTACTGCTTTACCTCTTTCGTTTTTCTCTTTTTCCCTACATACTATACATAGTGTACTCAACACATCTGTGAAGGTTTCAGGCGGTGCTCACCATTATTTACCTCGCAAAACGTCTTTAAAGTTATGTTAGGTTATGTTAAGTTATGGTTAGGTTAAGGTTGTTAGGTTACGGTTATGTTATAGTTAGGTTAAGTTCGGTTCAGTTGGGTTCGGTTATAAAAGATTTTTAGATATTATTACCCAAAAGTTAGGGTTCTCAACCTTAGATTTTTTTTCTGGATTTGGGTAGTAAAATTTAAAAATCTTATGTAACCGAACCTAGCTGAACCGAACCTAACCTAACTTAACCATAACATAACATAACATAACCAACATAACCTAACATAACTTCAAAGACGTTTTGCGAGGTAAATAATGGTGATCCCCGCCTGAAACCTTGACAGATGTGTTGAGTACACTATGTATAGTATGTAGAGAAAGAGAGAAAAACGAAAGAGGTAGAGCAGTAGTTGTAAAGAAATACCAAATTATACATGCAAAAGTTAAATATGAACCTAAACAAAACTGAAACTATGAGAACAACTAAAATAAAGGAAGCAATGAACCAATGGGACACAGAAAACAGGTTAAGGCAAATCAATTAAAAGTCAAAAGAGTAATCAAAGCTGTTACGAAGGCATACCCCACCAACACATCTGATCTGGTCTGGGCCGTGAGGTCTGTAGTTTTGGGAACTGGGCATGACACCCTTCAGCTCCCGGTTGCAGTTGGTGTCAGATCACCATCCCAGAAAGCGGGTCACAACCCCTGGCTAACACCTGGTACCCAATCACTGTTGGGAGGACAGAGGCATGGGTGTAAGGAAACTATATTTATACCTCTTTCTCCACTGCACCTGTCCATCTAAGGTGTTGCTGTTGTGTGTGTGTGTGTGTGTGTGTGTGTGTGTATATATATATATATATATATATATATATATATATATATATATATATATATATATATATATTTGAAATAAAAATAAAAAACTTGTTGAATTCAAGAGCCTACTGTATATAATGATATAAGGCATTTTTTGTGGGATTAGATCAGAATGGATGGATTTTTGATATTTTTGGGTACCTCTGTTACCAACTCCCGCACATGATAAACCACCATTACATTCATCTAGATGTGTTTTTGCATTCAAACCTGGTTGATTTGTAAGTTGATTCCCCATATATGATGTTTGTAGGGTTCTATGAGTTCAACTGTTAATTCATTGTATCATGAAAGATAGAAAATAGAATGATAAACCTTTTTTTTTACCTCAACAAATTTTTTTCATGCCACTAAATATATGTCATAAAACATTGAGTTGCTACTTACTTGAATCAGCTAAGAGCCATTGAATTCTATTTTTTGTTTTTAGTTTCAGAACTTGCTGAGTATGAATAACCAAGAAAATATATGCATCAGCTACAGTGATGATGAAGGAGATAAGGTGAGTGAAAACTATTGAGGATTGGAGACAACCTCGACGACCTTGACAGAAGGTTCAGCTGCATCTGGTCTGGTCTGATCAGATCTGATCTGATCAGGTCAGGTGTGGGAAGGGGGATGGCTCTATTTTGATACTGCAGGAATAAACCAGATATGCTGTTGGACCCTGATGTGGAAATCACTAATTATGCTGTGACCCTAACACTATTTGCACTTTAAAATGTTATTATATTACATGAGTTCTGGAATTTAGTGGTTCTGCATCAATTTTCCAGAAGGTAGCAAATATGTAACTCACGAGACTGGTGTATTGTTGAATACTACATTTTTTTCTGGATTGATGGTTTGTTTTTTCCAGTATAGTCTGTGTGATTGTCAGAATTTTTGACAGTAATTTGAATAATACTTTTCTTAATTAGTAATGCTCTCATTCCATAAATCCTATGCCTTCAGTGTAATAGTTTAATGAAAAGTTTGGTTTCCTTTTTGCAGCTTCCTATTGAGTCTGAGGAAGAATATAGAGAGGCACTTAAGGTATGTGTGACATGTTTATTTTACATATTTTGTGTTCCTTGTCTTGATATGATGAGTTTGTGGATCAAGCTATAGTGATTATTTAGAATTTGTGATCTACAGTATTCAAATTCACCAGTTTTTGTAACGCCCAGATATTGAGAATACTCGTGATTTTGATGCATGATTGTCATGCAATCATACATTAATTATATTAAAGGCTGATGAACTGATGCCCATATACTTGAACAACTAATTAAGCATGATATTATGATATGATTAAAGATTTAGCAAGTATTTTGTGACATATTTAGGGGACCTGCCTGAAAATTTCACTATGGGAAAAAAAATTGTGTTCTTTGATTTAAAAGAGATTTACAATGATATAAACATAAAACTATGTTGGAACAGATGTGTAGTTGTATAGTCGTAGCGAGTATTTAATTTTATGGTTTACATTCAAACCAAACAGGTTGCAAAGCATTTCATACAATTATGAATAGATATTTGAAACATAGTTCTTTTGTTCCTAGATTTTTATATTTATGGAAAAAAAATAATTCAGGTGGCTAAGAAGAAGGCCGAGGCTCACGACAAACTGGTACTGGACCTTACACGGCAAGGAGGTCTCCCTACTGTGTTCTCTATCGTTTCCTCGGGAATCAAACGAGTGAGTTCATCCCCACCCAAGGAGGGAAGGATCTCCTTCTTCAAGACTGGTTCTCCTCCAAAGGAATCCTCAGGCTTCATGGCAAGGACCAATGCACATGACCGAAGGATCTTCCCATCCTTGTTCTCCAGTGAAAGAGGTTAGGGCAGCACCTCAGGGATTCAATGGGATTACATATTGCCCCCATTAGATTAGGGGAAAGATTTAGTCATCAATGTATTTTTGTTAGTGATGATGCGCTGTGTTTGGGCGGGGTGCACTTCTCTCCTATGGGGACCTAGGGGCTAAGTAATAGGAATGTATATGTATGTGTGCATGGGTGTGTGTGTGTGCTTGCCTTGTCTTGTCTACCCCCATTTAGGGGGATAACAACCTGGTATATAAATAGATAGATAGATGACTGTGAATCAGAGACGGTAGGTACTGAAAGTTATCATTATACAGGGAATGTAACCCCCAATTTCCCTTACGTTATTATTTTTACCATGCAAAAATTCTGCAATACAAACAGCATTGAAGGAACCTAACTTCATATAATTTCCTGTATTTTCCTGTATTACCATTTTTCAATTTGCCAAGTTTTCCCATTTACCAACCATTTCATCAATTCATTCATCACCTAACTTAGCATTCATATTACCGTCTCATATTACTTTCATTAAACTCTTAAGACATTCATTCATCTTTCAAATTAAAAAAAATTTTTATACTTTCTTTTCAGTCTTTATATTAACAGGAGCATTTACATAAACAAATGCATACTTAATTTCAGTTTCACATTTCATCCTCAGTTTTCTTGCACAACTTCCATTTACAATTAATGACACTTCCATATACATAAAGACTGCACATCCATATTTTCATCTTGTTAT
The DNA here is from genome assembly GCA_029783475.1 of Metacarcinus magister. Classification (NCBI taxonomy): domain Eukaryota; kingdom Metazoa; phylum Arthropoda; class Malacostraca; order Decapoda; family Cancridae; genus Metacarcinus; species Metacarcinus magister. The sequence goes on along the minus strand of JAPQNM010000013.1, from coordinate 34,858,240 downwards.
AATTTTGATCCAAACCAGTCCATACTGCTTCACTCTTTAGGCTCTTTATGCCCTCTTAATCATCACACTCATTGCTATCACCATCCCCAGTCATCTCTAGGCCAAGCAAGAGAGTTACATTTTATCCAAGTACATCCACTTTCCCTTTCATTCCATCCTCTAGGACCGTTCTTCTCTCATTTGTTCGATAACACAAGCATATATGAGGTTTTCTCTGCAGCTGACCTTCACCTGCACTGAGTTGTTTTTGATTTCCATTTCGTTTCATGAGGATACATGACATGAATCTTAGAACTTCGACAAACACGTTTTCCATAAACAGGTGAAGGAGAGATGCCTGGTGGGGGAACGCAGCCCAAGGAGGCAGGCAGGGTGGCAGACTGTGAACAACCTCCAGAATGGTTCGCCACTTACATGGACAAGGTCAGGATTGCTTTACCTCCACTCTGTCTGAAACTTAATTTATATTTATTTGTCAAGGTGATATTTACATTTACACCTAAAGGGTCAAAAGAAAAAAGTTGATATTTGTTATTTGTTCCATGTGCATCCATAGAAGGATAAGACTGTCCCACCACCAAAACTGTTTGGCGTCCCCTTTGTATTGTGTGTCATTGGTGAGGCTGTCCTGGCTACCTCCCCTGACACAACAGGCTCTGCCCAATTTTTTTCTTCCATTGGAATGTGCACATGAGACAGAGGCATCAGCTCTGATGTCAGAGCAGGGCAGCTTGGGTCATGGGTCGCTATGTGACGTCAGCAGGGGTGTGGCAACTGGAATTCCATCTTGGCAACATGTGGCTGCCTGCACCCACAGGGACGCCCCATGAATGTGAAGGCACACATCCTCACATTACCTCACGCAAAAGAAAGAATTTTCTTACTCAACAGAGTGTAGAAAAATCTTTAGCACCTAAATGACTTATCTAAGACATGGTGTGTGTGAAGTTACCTGGCACCTGAAGGTAATCACATTGCACATGAGCATAAAACCTCACATTGCCATTAAGAACACTCGAGGTAAAAACTCCTGTGCAAAGTGAAATTTCAGGCCCATATCACAATTAGCGAAAGGTTGCTGTGGTGACCCGCCCACAACTGTGTTATGTAGTGTGGTGTCTGGGTACACAGTGTATATGTAGACATGGCTTGTTTCCATGTACAATGTTATACTGTACCTGTAATGTGCAACGGCATGAGACTTGACAAAGCACTGAAGTGGCGGGGTCCTTCTTCTGGTGACAGCTCATGTCGGGTGTGTCCTGCCACTTACACAATGCTGTAATCTCTTAAAATAAGAGAAAATATTGAGTTCAAGTCTACCTGGGATATATAACACATATTCAGTTATCAAAAGAATAGGAGAGCCATAACTGCTGAGCTTGGTAGGAGGAAGACGCAGCATTGCTTGTGTCTTCATATGTGTCAGTTCTCAAACCTACGAGGAGACAAGAAGCACACATTATCTTACCTCGTTTTGGCAGAGACAACAAAGGAGAAAAATCTTCTCTCATGGCCCCCACACATGCAGTTTTTTCTTCATCGTGACCAGTGAGCTGGGCGCTGGTGTTACCATGTGCAGCAGGTGTGGTGGGCGCTAGTTAGTTTTGTCTCCACCCGACCTGGAATTCAAACCCAGGATACCTTGGTTGAGAGTCGAGTGTGCTGCCACTACACCACTGGGCCATAATGATCATAAAGGGGGAGAAAAGATCTGCATCAAATGGTGATTCATAACAAAGAGCAAACCTTGGGCATACTGTGAATCAATCTTTGTAATAAAGCATTGTGGGTATGTTGTTTTGCCAAGAACATCAGTTATGTTTAAACTAAGCATTTGCTCATATACAAAAGATTTTATGCAAAACTTTAGCAAGACTTTTGTTTGCCATGACCTGCTCACTTGATAACAAAGAAGCATTTATAAACAAAGAAAGACTCTTCACCGCACCTCACCATTGTTCTGTACTTGCAATAAGTAGTAAGGTTTGAATAATGACACTTCAAAGACATTTGTCTATGTGTTTACATTGGTAACCATCCCATGTGCTTAACAATTATTTGCATACATTTATCAGTACAAATATATATAAAACATATGTACCCTTATCTTCTTGTCTCCTTTCTCTCGACCTGTTTGGCCCACCTTGTGTTGAATCTGGCCATGGTTGAATATACTTCTTGCTTTCATGTTATGTGTTACAATTTAATGATTTTGTATTGTACAGTATAATTTATGAAAAAAAATTTGTTAAGAATTTAAACTTGTAAAATGTATCTACCATTTGGGCTAACATCCATTGTAAAATCTTGTTTTTGGAATTTTTTTGGACGACCTTCTCCCCTTTTTACTTGGGAAAGTGAAAGTCCACTGTATTTGATCTTTTATATACTTATTTTTGTGTGTGGTGGCAAATAGTCTCAATTGTTGGTCCATTTTCTTCAGTTCCGAGAGGAGTTGTGTGAAGACGTGACTACTAAGCTGGCACACATGATGAGGGAGGAGTGTATCATTGCTCCTGAGGCTGACAAGGAGAAACCTGTTAAAGGTAAGTGAATCTTGAAAATCTGCTTCCATATTTACATGGATCAGCTTTTGTCATCAGTGTTCAAACCTGTTGAAATTGTATAGAGGTTTGTATTGTGTCCAAAGAACAATTGTCTTAATAAAAACTTGCAAAATTCAAGAGCCTACTTAAGTGTTATTGCTTGGTAAATTTGATATTTACTTAAGAACCTTTTTTTAAATTTCAGAGTTCCCACAAGTTGAATTCAAAGAATCGACATTCAATTGGTGGAGTTTAAAGGGGAATGACCTTGTGAAAGACTCTTCACAGCCATCACAAATTAATTGTCCAACTGTTAGTAATAACTTTTGGGCAGAAAGTGGCCCTTTGAGAGACTACACAACAGTGCCACTGGAACGTAACATGCCTCTGAGAAGGCAGAGGAAATCCTGTAATCCTCAGAAAAGAAGTAGTTTCCAGATTGCTTTCCCTGCAGGTAAAGGCAGTTTAAAGCAAAGCTCACCAGATACAGAGATTCATTTCAAAAAGAAAGAAGGGGATGTGAAAGAAGATGTTAAAATTGCAGATAGTAAAGTAAAACCAAATAATCCTCAGAAGAAAAGCAACTTCCAATTTGGTTTAATTGAACTAAGTGACATCTTAAAGGAAAAAACACCAGATGGAGAGATTCAACCCAAAAAGAAAGAAAAGGATGGAAAAGAGAACGTAAAGAGTGCTGATGTTGGAGTGAAACGCAAGAAGAGTGTGAAGGAAGATGAAAGGTTTATCAAGTGGCTGGAAAGGATGGAGGAGAAAATGGCAAGGAAGCAAGGAAAGATGGAGGAAAGATTTATAAAAAAACATGAGAAATTGGAAGAAAGGCTTGTTAAAAAGCAAGAGAAGTTAGTTGAAAGATTCCAGAAGCAACAGGAGAAGGTAGAGAAAAAGAAACCATCAACCAAGTAAGTGTATGTCATATGTTCAATGGAAGATGTAGTTGTATGAAATTAAGTATAAAATATTACAAGGAGATGAATATTATAGGAAGTACAGGTGCATCTCCTTTGGTTCCATAGCCTTGCTGGATTAATAATTTTGCTGCACCAGATGAACACTGATCTGACCCCTGATCAGGGTCCAATTTTTTTTCTTTCCCTTCAACATTTCAACTTTTTCTTGGAGCAATATGGATTGGAGTTTCTTTGACACCTGACACCTGTGTCTCTCTTAGAAGCCAAAACTAGGTTTAAATGTGGAGAATTAAAGGATCACTATCTAGTTGCGCTGTGTAAACAATCTTAAGTGAGAGTGTACGACACACAATGTGGCTGTTCATTAAACCACACACACATACCCTGATTTACAATAGGTTTATGTTCCAATTAACCCATCATAAGGGTATTGTGTAAAAATTACATTTATAAGAGGTATTTGATAGTTGTCACGGGTTCAGGTTCTACCTCCTGGTTGTAGTAACAATATTTTATTTATTGTGTAGAACTCATGATGAATCTGTAGGATAATTACAAGCCTCTCGACACCGACCTCATTTCACTCACCTTCGGGAGGCTCTGTATCGCCTAAGTTTTAAATCTAATGTACCCAGAGTGTTTGGCAAAGTAAACAAATAAGACAAGCTTCTTTAGTTTATTTAAATAAGCTTCCCCTGAAACGGAAAGATTATTAAAGACTCTCACACCATTCACTCGCTAACCTGGCTATAAAGAACTTAATTGTAAACCTTAAGATTCCTTACTGTACTCACGACCTTCCTCTCTCGAGGAAGTAGTGTGCGCGTGCGCGCGTACACACGTGGGTGCGGGCGTGCGCGTAGGTGCAGCGTGGGCGTGCGCAGGCGTGGGCGGCTCACGTGGGTTCACAAGACAACTCCACTTACCACCACTCTTCCACCTCAGCTCCACCGCAAAGAAACTCCAAGAAACTCCACCTCTCTCCACACAGCTAGACTCAGCCTCTCCACTCAGAGACAACTCCACTTAGCTAGCTCAGCCTCCACTCAGAGACAACTCCACTTAGCTAGCTCAGCCTCCACTCAGAGACAACTCCACTTAGCTAACTCAGACTCCACTCAGAGACAACTCCACTTAGCTAACTCAGACTCCACTCAGAGACAACTCCACTTAGCTAACTCAGACTCCACTCAGAGACAACTCCACTTAGCTAACTCAGCCTCCACTCAGAGACAACTCCACTTAGCTAACTCAGACTCCACTCAGAGACAACTCCACTTAGCTAGCTCAGACTCCACTCAGAGACAACTCCACTTAGCTAACTCAGAGAAACTCCACTCAGAGACAACTCCACTTAGCTCTCTCCTGAGACCACGTGGCGTCCACCTTGGACTCTCTCCACACAGCTAGACTCAGCCTCTCCACTCAGAGACAACTCCACTTAGCTAGCTCAGCCTCCACTCAGAGACAACTCCACTTAGCTAGCTCAGTCTCCACTCAGAGACAACTCCACTTAGCTAGCTCAGTCTCCACTCAGAGACAACTCCACTTAGCTAGCTCAGACTCCACTCAGAGACAACTCCACTTAGCTAGCTCAGCCTCCACTCAGAGACAACTCCACTTAGCTAACTCTGTACCTGTACGTGGCGTCCATCTTGGACTCCACTCCACACAGCTAGACTCAGAGACACGTGGCGCCCATCTTGGACTCCACTCCACTCAGCTAAACTCCACTTCTCCAGACACTAGCTCAGCCTCCACGTGGCTACCACACAGCTAAACTCCACCTCTCCACTCAAAGGCAACTCCACTAGCTCAGCCTCCACGTGGCTACCACTCACTAGCTCAGCCTCCACGTGGCTACCACACAGCTAAACTCCACCTCTCCACTCACTCTCATGAGGCAGGACAAAACCAGACTCCCCTTAGAGACAACTCCACTTCACTAGCTCAGCCTCCACGTGGCTACCATACAGCTAAACTCCACTTCTCCACTCACTGGCTCAGCCTCCACGTGGCTACCACCTTGGCTCGTCTCCACGTGGCTCCACTTACCTTCACTCCACTCACTATGCACCACCAGTTTCTTCTCAAAGAAACTCCACGCAATTCCTCGCGCCACCATACAACTGCAGTCCACCCGACTATGCAAGATTGCAATGGCGACGCGAGAAACAGCGTGGAAAAAGAATTTCAACCCCAATCCTGACCTCTCTCCATCGCCGCGCCACCAAGACTGACTGCCCCGCGGCATGGCGCGGGCTGGGTCAGCGCGGGTCGCCTCTACCCGGCCCGGGTCACCGAAATGCCACAAGCTGCCAGACGGCGTCACTTGGTTGTGTTAATTCGTATAACACAACCGCTATTTAACATGCGCGTAAATGTTACACATCATGCAACTATCCCTACAATTAAGTAGACCTGCTTGCATGCAGAAAATGTCTCCCAGCCTGATAATACCCCCCCATGGATATAATGCATTTTGGGTTCTATCACACTCCTTGTCTGAAATCCAGCCTTCGGATTGGTTCCGGCACAGGCCTACGGGTGACGTCAAAAAGGAATATTCCACTCAATGTAGCGTCCCCAGCTGTGTCACGTAGACACCCAGGAAACTTTCCAGGACCCCACATTCCTTAGCCATGACGTAGCTCTACCCAGCTACGTAGGCCTAAAATTCCACCCATGACAATAGTTTATAAGAAAAAAAAACTACTTTAAAGCAATAGTGGTTTTATAGTCATACCACTAGCTTGTAAGATGGAAGGGTAGGGTAAAGGAGTACATGCATGAAAGAGTTGCTGATAGAGAGAGAGGGATTGAACTACCAAGGGGTTTGGTGATGGTGGTAGTCATGACTGATAAAGACATGGAATGATGCTCATAACAGTTAGCTATCTTGTATAAGGTAATTGTCAGGGCCGAGGTGACTACCAATTAATAATATCCTTCTATAGAGTTGTGGGGAAGAAAAATCATGGAGTATGATACCCCGAATATATTTACACACACACAAATAGCAAACAGTAGGCTAAAAGCCAAAATAAATCACCAACGACGAACTGCTCGTAAACAATTACCAGAGCAGGGGTATGACACCCAAATAACTCCCTGTACAGCTGTCTGGAGGGTGAGATGCGTGACAGCAAAACTCGGCAACGTAGATTGCTCCTCAGACAGCAGGAAGGGTCAAATGGTGTAGGTACAGTTGAAGGGCACACTGGAAGGGAGCCCAAGTCTCCAGAAATGCCTTCGGAATGTTGAGAACCAGCAGCAGGTGGTGAGGTGTTGTCAGGTGTGAGAGCTGAGGCGTTCTGTCCTTCTCCAAGCCGGTGGCGTGGAGCTTGGCTCGGTTAGACTACCCCCCTACCCCTGGACAAGGGGGTGGGGTAGTGGCGGGGAAGCCGGTGAACAAGCGCCGGCAGACGAGAGTGGTAGTTCAACCACTAATTAGGGGAAGACGAGGCAGGTGCAGTTCCTCACACATGCCCCCACTAAAACATCTGCTGCACAGCTGATGTCGAAGAACTGCAGCTGACCAGGAGACATAAACAAACTTATAATATACTTGAGTGCAGGAAACAAAACTTGTAAAAGACTGGAGTGCAGGAAAACAAAATAAAGAAAAGCTATTGCCGGCTGAGAAGGTCGGCTCCAATGTTGTCTGTCCCGGCAACATGAACAACCCTAAATTTATAGGGTTGAAGACCTAAAGCCCATCGTAGTACTCTATCATTTTTACCTTTGAATTTCTGAAGGTATATTAGAGGCTTGTGGTCTACTTCAAGGATAAATTCCTTACCTCGAAGATAGAAGTCAAACCTATGAATGCTGATTACGATGGCCAGGCATTCCCTCTCGATGGTAGAGTATCGTCGTTCCCGATCCAGTAGTTTCTGGCTGGTGTAAGAGATGGGATGTGGACGATTATCATGGTACTGAAGGAGTTCAGCACCTAATCCATAGTTTGAAGCATCGGTACGTAGGACGAAGGTCTGGCTGGGGTCCGGAAGACGCAGAATAGGTCCCGACGTCAAGGCTTGCTTCAGCAGCTTGAACCGTTCAAGCAGATCTTCAGTCCACTGGAGGGGATCCCGTACCGGTTTCTTCAACAAGTCAGAGAGGCCTGAGGAATGAAAGCTTTATAAAATGATATCAAACCTAGGAAACTCCGGAGTAACTTCTTGGTGGTAGGAGGAGTCATGGAGGTGATGGCAGTCAACTTGCCAACTTGTGGTTGAAGATGGTCGCGGGACAAAACAAATCCCAGATAGTTGATGGACTCTGCTCCAAACCGGCACTTTTTAAGTTTGACAGTCAGACCGTTTTGTTGTAGTCTATCTAAAACAGACTTGAGGGCAGAGATGTGAGTGGGCCAATCAGATGAATACACAAAAATATTATCAAAATAAAAAGAAACATTGGCCAAGCCAGCAAGCACAATCCTCATTAAGCGAATATAAGTGGCACAGGCCGTAACAAGACCAAAAGGCATCCGAGTAAATTCCATCAGGCCCTTGTGAGTTGGAAACGCAGTGAAGCGTCGAGCTTTGGCAGAAAGTGGAACCTGGTAATATGCCTTACTCAAATCTAGCTCTGAGAAGAACTCAGCACCAACGAACTTATGCAGCTCTGTCTCAATACTGCAGGATGGTTCAGCATGGAAAATAGTAACTGAGTTGAGTAACCTGTAATCAATGGCCATCCGATACGTACCGTCGGACTTCCTGACCATGATAACCGGAGAGCAGTGTGGAGAGGTTGAAGGTTGGATGATTCCTTGACTCAATAGTTGCTCAACCTCTTCCTGGTAGTAGTGCTGGAGATGGATTGGCACCGGGTAGATCTTCGCTTGTATTCTCTCCGTTGTAGTGAGGGTGATGTCGTGCTCGACAGTCTTGGTGCAGCCAGGTTGATCCGAAAAAGTAGACTGGTATGTGAGAAACAGGTCTTCAACCTGAGCAGACTGGTTCCAAGTGAGAGCAGGACTAATGACAGGTTCTTCAGCATTAGTTGGACCATCAGGTGTTAAAGCAAGCTCAGGTAAATCATCAATACCCTCACTAAAATAGGATGACTTACCCTTTTCCTCGGGCTCGCTTAAAGGTGAAATCTCGTCGAGGACTTGTAGCTGGTTAACTTGGGCCCGCCGGTGGTACTTCTTGAGGATATTGGCGTGGTAAAGTTTAGGTCCTCTTGGCATCTCGATCAAGTAGTCCACCTTACCCCGTTTTTCCAAAACTTTGTGAGGGCCACTCCAAGCAACCAACAACTTGCTGGAGTCACTAGGCAATAGTAATAATACCTCATCGCCTGGCTGGAATTGACGGTCTTGAGATCTTACGTCAAAGTAAGACTTATACCGGGCGATACTCACATCTGCGTGTTTGGCAGCTAGCTGGGCGTATTCGGTCAGTTTCTCCCGTAACTCGATGACGTAACGGAAGGTTGATCTCTCATCTTCTGGGATCCTACGGTTTTCCCAAAGGTCACGGAGCACCGAGAGGGGACCCCGCACTGACCTGCTATAGAGGAGTTCAAATGGAGAGAATCCAGTCCGGTTGTTAGGGATCTCTCTGAGGGCAAACAAAGTAGGGATTAAATATCGATGCCACTCCTTGGGCTTATCAGAGCACAGCTTCCGAAGGGCAGACTTCAGGGTACCGTGCAGCCGCTCAACTCGCCCGTTTCCGCTGGGGTGGAAAGGCGTGGTGAAGATGGGTTTTACTCCCAGTAGTTTGTGTAGCTCTGCCATAAGCTGGGAAGTAAATTGAGTCCCACGGTCGGAAAGTATTTCCCTGGGGATTCCCACTCTGGCGAAGATGGTTAGCAGAGCTTCAGATACAGATATGGTGTCAATATCTTTAAGAGGCATGGCTTCTGGAAACCCAGTGGAGAAATCAATTAGAGTGACAATGTAACGGTGTCCTTCAGAAGATGGTGGAGACAAGGGACCTACCAAGTCAATGGCAACTTTGGAGAAGGGTTCAGTTACGACAGGTAACGGTTGAAGAGGTACTGGACGTACCCTACCCTTAGCCGACATACGTTGACACTTGTCGCAGGAACGGCAGTAATCCCGGATGTCTGCACACATCCCTGGCCAATAAAAGTCTTGCAAGACCTTCATCTGGGTCTTCCGGTGGGAGAAATGTCCAGCCAAAGGACCTTCGTGAGCAACGCGTAGGATGACAGGACGGCAATCGCTGGGAACAACCAAGGATAAACCATTTACCTTTTTAAGGTGATCCGATGAGAGACATTTTCGGTACAGGAGGCCTTCCTCATGTATGAACTGGTATGTGGCACCATCCCGTGCTTTCTCAACTTCTTGAGTGGTAGCCTTTGATTGTAAACCCGTCAAGGAAGGACAGGATTCCTGAAGTTGACGAAACTCATCAGGGGTTACAGTCAAAGGATGGAGCTTAGGCAGAACTAGAGGGTGGACCCGTTTAGATCGACTGGCTCTGGTCTCCACAGCACACACTTGAGTAGTGGAGGACTCAACTGGTGGTAGATGCTGACATCCAGAAGGGCGGTTGTCCTTTTCTTGAGAGGAGAGGGAAGTTCCGGGCGAAGGCGAGTCATCAAGAGGCAACAGAGGATCTTGTAGGGAAGAAACGTCAGTGGTGGCTTGGTCATGGTCACTATGGAGAAGATGGTTGTCGTTACTGAGTAGAGAATCAGGACTATCAGGATCTTGTACTCCGGGAATATTCCCAACTAGAGCACTAGCAAATTTAATTGGGGCCCTTACAGCATCTGTCCAACCAGTGTAAAATGGGCACCGTAAGTAACACTTAACGACAGGAAATTCGTCGATGCGTCCCAAATAGTCAGCAATTTGTACTTTGGGGCAGAGTGCTGGGTCAATGTCTGGCAAGGCTTCCTCAGAAATTACAACTCCAGAGCATCCAGTATCCCTAATTATAGAGGAAGACCATGACCCATTAATAGTCCCCGTAACTGAGAAGTTAGGCACTTTATGGTCCTCTAAACAAAATCCAACCTTATAGGGGGGCGTGGTAGTAGTTCCATCCTTGAATGCTCGAGGATTCCTGGGACAGCGTGGTCGTATATGTCCTGCTTCCCCACAATTGTGACAAGTCACGGTTGAGGGAGTCTGACTCCCAGGAGAAGGTAGAGGCTGGAGTGGAGTAGCAAGTCGAGGGGAGATTTTCTTAGCGTTGTTGTTGGAAGAGACCTTAGGATAGGCGTTGTGGGCGGATGCCCAGTCATCCGCTAGTTGTATTGCATCCTTCAGCTTGGTAGGCCTTCTTTCCTTGATGAATAGGCGTATTTCTGCTGATAAGGAGAACAAAAATTGGTCAAAGATGATAAACTCCCTTAAATCAGCATAAACATTGGCCACAGAGGAAGACTCAACCCAAGAATCAAACATCCTCGATAACTGGGTAACAAACTGATGGTAGTTCTGTCCTACTCTAATCTTGTTTGACCTGAAATCCACCCGGTAGCCATCTGGAGTTTTACTGAAGCCTGTTAACAAGGCTTGCTTCAGTAACTCGTAATCCTCAGTGGTGGATGACGGAAGGGACGTGTAGAGTTCGGCAGCTTTACCAGTGAGGCAACCCAGACGAACGGCAAAGGTATCTCTGGGTAAAACCAGCATCTCGGCCACACGCTCAAACCTAGTTAAATAGGTGGCAATGTCCTCTTCATCCTTGTATGGTGGTAGACTAGGTCTGGAAACAGGATCATGTGATGGTAGGACTGAGGGCTTACCTTTAGCGGCAATTTCTGCCAGCTTGATCTCTTTCTCCCTCTCAGCTTGTGCTTGTCTTTCTTCTCTTTCAGCTTGTCTTTCTTCTCTTTCTCTTTCCTTCTCAGCTTGTCTTTGTCTTTCTTCTCTCTCAGCTTGTCTTTCTTCCCTTTTGTGTTTCTGTTGTTCAAGGATCCACTGGCCAATTTCCTTGCCCTGCAGACCGAGGGCTTCACCCTGCTCCTTCAGTTCTTGAAAGGAAGACATGGAGAAGACCACACAGAGAACACAATACAAACAAAAAAATGGACAACACCTCACGTGCAAAATCTGGCAAAAGTAAGAGTTTGACGGCACTCAAAACACTCTCATAACATTACTCCCGGGCTTCTGGCAGCAACGGCGCGCAGCAGCGACTTAGATAACAACCAACAATCTGTAAAAAGATAATAAATAATTGGTAGTTCTTATCCTGGCGAGGTCGCCAATATGTCAGGGCCGAGGTGACTACCAATTAATATTATCCTTCTATAGAGTTGTGGGGAAGAAAAATCATGGAGTATGATACCCCGAATATATTTACACACACACAAATAGCAAACAGTAGGCTAAAAGTCAAAATAAATCACCAACGACGAACTGCTCGTAAACAATTACCAGAGCAGGGGTATGACACCCAAATAACTCCCTGTACAGCTGTCTGGAGGGTGAGATGCGTGACAGCAAAACTCGGCAACGTAGATTGCTCCTCAGACAGCAGGAAGGGTCGAATGGTGTAGGTACAGTTGAAGGGCACACTGGAAGGGAGCCCAAGTCTCCAGAAATGCCTTCGGAATGTTGAGAACCAGCAGCAGGTGGTGAGGTGTTGTCAGGTGTGAGAGCTGAGGCGTTCTGTCCTTCTCCAAGCCAGTGGCGTGGAGCTTGGCTCGGTTAGACTACCCCCCTACCCCTGGGCAAGGGGGTGGGGTAGTGGCGGGGAAGCCGGTGAACAAGCTCTGGCAGACGAGAGTAGTAGTTCAACCACTAATTAGGGGAAGACGAGGCAGGTGCAGTTCCTCACAGTAATGCAAGTACACTAGGAAGATATTCTCATAGACTTTGAAAGATTTGGATGTTGTAATTATATGAACAGACAGTTGGCAAAGTGTGAGGGTCATTTATTTTATTGTTACTTATTAGCTCGGAAAACTTATGTCGGTACCAATTAGAATACGTAATTTATATGTTTATGAATGTCATCTCATGGTAATTTTTCAGTACTATTTAGGTGTGATTTACAATACTGTACTGTATTCATTATGTAATTATGTTTTATATGTTACTGTATACATTTTTCTCTGGCTTATAAACTTTGCTCATTGGTGCCATTGCCAGAAACTATTGATTTTTGGAAAACTTCAACAATATTTACCTTTAATTATTCAGTTGATTTGATGCACTACAGTTACTTTGCCATGTTATTAGTGTCATAAGTTTCATGACATGAGTTTCATGCAAGTTTCCCTGAGTATAATAAGCATGAAATTTGAGTATTACTGTTTATGGATTGAATTGTAAAGGAATTGAGAGAGGGATTCAAGGAGTCATTATAAAAGCGGAATGCATTCCTTGAAAGAGCTAGGGACTGATGTCCTTGACACTTATTTAAGTCACATTGATGGTAGATCATAACAAGTATTTGATTTGTAACACCACACTTGCAGCAGGCTTGTGGATATGGAGAAGAACATCCGTACACAAGGGAAGGTGATTGCCAAGATGGAGGGCCTGAGGAAGAAGCAGGTATGCAGTGCTGAAGAACTAAGTAAACTGCGCAAGGTGGTGGACAAACATCACAAGGCTTCAGACAAACACCACGAGGGGAAGATGTTAGATCAACGGCAGCTGAGGCGCTCTGAGCGGAGGGTTGGGTGTCTGAAGCCTGGAAAGCCAAGGAAAATAGATATTGATGCCAAGGTACTGTCTCTTTATAGTAGTGTAATATGCACTGCAACATACCTTATAGAGGAAGTAATGTTGTAGATAATAACAAATGCTCGTCAGGTCATACATACCTTGGTTGGGGTATTTAGTGTTGTAGGTAATGTGTTTGAGGAAATATTGATTAAGAGGATTAGAGAGGGTACAATGAGAGTTATTTGTGGTTTTATTGTATTTGTCTACATCTGTTGTATTCCTTTACTTTTCATTCGTGATAAGTCATCAATTGAAAACCGTTTATTTGCATCATTTGTAAGTATTTTGAAATACTCTATAAGGTTTCCTTGGAGGCAATGTTTCCTGAGAGAAAACATGTTTATGGTGCCAGACTCACTTCAGAGAATTCATTATGTAAAGACTGGATCATCTCTGTAGCTGTACGCTGGATAGTTTCTAATTTTGCTGTCCTTTGCAAAGTGAGGTGACCAAAAATGCACTGCAAACCTTAAGTGGTCTGACTAAACTGATGTGTAGAGGTAAAAAAAAATATATATATATATATATATATATATATATATATATATATATATATGTATATATATATATATATATATATATATATATATATATATATATATATATATATATATATATATATATATATATATATTTTCTTAACCAAAATTTTCTGTTTATAAAGCCAGCATTTTATTAGCTTTACCAGTGGTGTCCTTACAGTGTTGGGTTAGCTTTATATTCGATGCAATCATAACTCCAAGATCTTTGACACCTTGTGTGGTTTTAAGTTTCACTTTGCTCATCTTGTATTCATATTTTTGGTTTCTTGTTCCCACTTGAAGAATATGGTATTTATTGACAATAAAAGGCATTAAAGGCATTTCTCACCTATCAGACAATACTGAGATTTTGTGCAAGTTTTCCTGTAGGCTTTGTTTGTTTACCAAAATTCCAATGTTCGTATAGTCTGCAAATTTTGGGACGAAGTTGTTCAGTCCAACATCCATGTCATTTATGTATGTTATGTATAGCACAGGTCTGAGAACATATCTTTGTGGGACACCACTAGTGACTGGTGTCCAATCTGAGGCAGATCCATTGATAACAACCCTTTGTTTTTTATTGCTAAGCTAGTTTTTTATTCAATTGTGCACATTGCTTTCAATCCCAATTTGCTTGATTTTGAAATTAACTTATTATGAGGAATTTTATCAAAGGCCTTTTGGAAATCAAGATACACATGACTTTATGACACTTCTTAAGATTTGAGTTAATTTCATAAGATTTCTCTTTACTTACACGAGGATACAGTATTTGACAAGTATGAAAATTAAAGAAAGTAAATGAGGTATGATATCTTATTGTAAATAGAGCCAGCCTGTCTTTAAGCTAATATTACACATGCTCTCATCACCAGGCTTTTCCAGTTGATCCATCTCTCCTGCACAAAGCCCTTCTGGAGTTGGAGTCCTTAGCAGAGGACTCCCCTAGTGAGAGCCACGCTTCTGCCATCCTAGGATATGATGCTTTCTATGTAAGGGATATCACCTACCCTGATGGCTCTCAGGTGTCACCTGGTGCAGAATTTGTGAAGACATGGAGGGTATTGAATTCTGGACTGAAGCCCTGGAATGAAAAGGTAAGTCCATCTATTTTTAATTATAACTTATTTTTTACAACTTTCTTAACATCACGAATAAGCTGCTTTTAATGGATCTCTAGAAGGCCTAAATATGATTTTTTTGGGGTATAGGAAAAGGGATATGAGGAACTATGAAAATAAACAGTGTGGAAGATGATGCTATCTCATTGTTTCCAACCCTTCAATTCATATCTCCAATTTACACTATCCTACTCCCTCTACTCTACTCTACTTCCCTTCTTTTTCTCATCCTCTCCACACCACACTCCTCCTTCCATCCCCTCCCATACTTCACTCTCACTCCCCATCATACAATATATCACTCCACAACCTTTTGTTTGTGTTTCTTGTACTCCATGACATCCAACCTTCCTCCCCCAAAATTCTCCATTAATTCCCTTCTTTTTAAAGTGTTCAGTCCATTTACATTAATTGATCCCACTCTCAAACATGCATTCTCTCTCCCAGGGCAAGGTGAAGGCCATGCTCTGCCCATAGCCATATTTGTCCTCCCCAACTATGGGGTCTGTGGCAGCTGGCAAAGCTGGAGTAGTCCTCTACTGGAGGGACACAGGCCATAGATAGTCAGGTTAAAATTATAAAACCAACCGCTGATGTTCGCTGTGCTCTCCCCATTTAGTTGAAGAAGCAAGGAGGGAGTGTTTGGATAGGGAAGGGTGGAGGCTCTTCTGCTGTGGACATCCCCTTGGGGGATGTTTCCAGAGGGAATGAGGTGTCAGAAACTATAGATAGAATACATTTGATACGCATTTTTTTTGCATCTTTTTATCCCATATCGTATCTTAATCTGTTGTATTTTTTAGAAAACTGAATGGTGCATGTTGCCTTACCACTTCCATCATAACCTTCATCTGATTCTGTCCATACTGTTCCACCTTTTAGACGCTCACACTCACCACGTTTGTTACCATCTTCACCCTCAGTTATTCCTTGACCTAATCATAGCATATTCATTGAGAATGTCACTTCGGTTTCTGTTATCATATTTGCATCCTACAGACTGAGTTGTGTAAATGGACTCAAGTGCAGTTCCATGGGTCACCTGTGGGCTGGAAGCTGAAGCCTTTGCAGAAGAAGGTGGTGTGTCCTCCTTTGAAGCCGGGAGAGTGTGGGAACATCACCATCACATTTAGTGCACCAAGTGAGTGTCATTGGGATTTTCTTCCTCTGATGATATCGTGTTGTGATGATTAGTTAACAAAGATGTGAAAGTGGACTACCACAAGGGTCACTATTAGATACACTTATGGTCCTGATTTATGTGAATGATCTGCCAGATGCATTGAGTAATTATGTAAACCAGTTTGTGGACATTTAATTTAATTTGATTGGGGAGCTGTGTCCCATGGCCTATAAAGTCTGTGGTTGGTCGCCCCTGGTTAGGGTGACAGTGGTCAGTCTTAAACTGCATATCACGTGATTGCCATAGATGCACAGAAACACGGTCTTGCCTTTCCTTGCTTGTGGCCATTACTGAGATGATTTAAATAATGATTTTAGATAAGGTCAGTGCTGAGAAATTTCATGTTTTGGGAGATGGAAGGAGGGGTCTGGGAAACCCCTCTATAGTCTCTACTATGAAAAGATAGGGTGCAGAAGGGGAAAGGAAAGTAAAGTCTCCCTGGACCATAAATGCCTTGTCTTGGCTGCCCCCTTTTCATGGGGATATAAACCAGGTATATAGATGAATATAGATGGATGTTGGTTTAAGAACATTAATTGTTTTTATATGACCAAAAGAGTGATTTTTCTTCTTCACTTTTATTTTCCAAGCTTAAGGGACACTTTATCTAGCTTAGTAGTGGCTCTGTGGTGATGAATATCTCTAATATGAACTAGTAATGATTTGAGATGTCTTGGTGCAGGTGAACCAGGGTGGTATGCCACACACTGGAGGTTCTGCCAGCAGGGCCGTGTGTTTGGGAACCAAATTTGGTGTGCTGTTCATGTGAGCAACAATACTGATGCTGACCATAAGACTCAGACAACAACTGCCAGTAATGAAGCTGAGTCTGAGGGTGCCCAGGCAAGTACTCTAGAAGACAGAGAGGGAAAGGAATGTACAGAGACAGAGACTTCAGAAGAGACTTCAGAAGAGACCACAGAAGAACAATCTTCACTGTCTGAAGAGGTAAGTGGAAAGTAGTGGTAATAAAGTTAAGGTGTGAGTGAAGAAAGAGAAATAAGGTAAAAGAAAGAAATTTTGACATAAATTAAATGACTAAAGGATAGGTAGGGTACATACTGTATAGGCAGAGTTGGTGTTACAACCTGAGTGCAGGCATCCTATGTATTCCTAGTTCTTAGAATTATTGTTTCAAGTGCAAAGCATTGTTATCGTCATTATTATTATAATCATTTTGAAGATAATGTCATTGAATACATGAAGCTGCATGATTTTGTTAAGGGCAACAACTATAGATTGTTCTTATGCTCAAATAATGTAATGAATAACCAATGACATGATTGCCTTACTCCTATTGGCATAATTTTCTTTCCAGAATCAAATATTAATATGTGACACAATACTTGTTCAGTTCTGTTAAAGAATCAGTTTTATATATCTAAATCAATATTCCACACGTACACACACCCATGCACACAAATATACACTCCTCTCTCTTAGCCACTAGGCCTCTATAGATAAGAGGAGTACACCCCACCTAAACAGAGCACGTCAGGTCAGTCATGCAGATGGGGGCAAGGGTGGTGGTAGTATCCACAATAGGGTCCTAAAAGTGCTGCCACACTTGCTTGAAACATGTGTTTGTAACATGTTTCTGACTTTGCCTCAAACATGGTCGTACACATGTTCCGAACACCAGTATCCAGGATCATGTTGGAAACAATACCAGAGTCACTGGTGTGGACGAAGCTACGAGCTGTAGACATGAATCTAACAATCCAACATCATCACTAAAATAGTTTATTGATGATATTGGGCTTTTCAACTCTGAAATATGGACGCATCCAAAATTGTCAATGATTCTTTCTCTGTTATTTCTCCTGTCCACATAATATAGCTGTTACTGCAGCGGCAAGTATCGCTTCCTCCCTTGTTGCCGTGGTGCCAGGTAGTGGCTTGCACAAGTGTGGACGATCTCACAATTCACCTCTGTTTCCAGCATGTTCATGACTTTGCCTGAAACACTGTCCCAGTGTTGTCTGTTTCCACCATGCAGCGAGCAGTGTTTAGGGCAAGTGTGGCCAGGCCTTAAGGTTTATCCTAACCATTTCATATTTTATTCATGCCCTCTCCCTCCTTGCACCTGATATGATCCAAGAGTGACACCAGATGCGCCAGAACCTCCTCCAAGGGTTGTCAAGCCCACATAATCATTCATGCATTTGCCGCTGCTCTCCATTCACTTATATCACACAATCATCCCTTCTTGCTCCACAGACATTCCTCTTTCATTCAGTGTTCTTTTCACACCGTCCATCCATCCTGTTGGTGGCCTTCCCAAGTAGTGTCTGCCATCAAGGGTCTTACTGTGCTGCTACCTGGGGGCAGAGACAGACTAATAGGCCTGAACCACCTTGCCGAGTCATCCTATGATAGGATAGAACACCTCCCATGCACCTACAGCACACTCAATGGCAGGAAGTCGTGCGGGAAATAATTGTAAAGTTTATGCACACGACTCCATTGAGCAGCATGAAAATGCGAAAATTTTATGGACATGAGGCTGTAGGGGTTAAGAACTTTAAATAATAATATATGAAGTACAAGTTGCATACCCCATTAAATTTCACTTCCCTGTTTTCAGGATGTACCAGATTTTTTGGATGCTGCTAAGGACATCAATAAGATGGAAAATAGTACATCTAGAACAGCAATTGCCTTGACCTTTGATGCCGTCCAAGAATCTAAAATTGAGCCACCCACACTTAAGGAAGAGCAGTCAATGCAGTCGTCCAAGTATGAGGTCGGTATCATTGAAAATTATTATGATGCTGAGGATCCAGCAGAGGAAGACACTCAGGTAATAATGGTTTGGCTGCACTAATCTTGTAGTCCTTGGGTTGATTTTATTCTTATTTATTTTAGATTTTTACATAAGTTTAGTGACACACACACACACACACACACACACACACACACACACACACACACACACACACACACACGGTCCGCTAGCGTAGTGGTTAGCGTACTCGGCTCGCAACCGATGGGGCCAGGGTTCGATCCCCTGGGCAGATGGAGATTATTTGGGTGTCTCTTTTCACGTGTAGCCCCTGTTCACCTAGCAGTGAGTAGGTACGGGATGTAAATCGAGGAATTGTGACCTCGTTGTCCCGGTGTGTTGTGTGTGTGGTCTTGGTCCAACCCAAAGATTGGTCAGTATGAGCTCTGAGCTCTTTCCATAGGGGGACGGCTGGCTGTCTCGAGATATATCAGCAGCAGACTGTACAGTGAAAACACACACACACACACACACACACACACACACACACACACACACACACACACACACACACACACACACACACACACACAAATGATACTCATATTAATTTATTTATCTACTTTACATCTGTTTTTTGTTTTTCGTGGATAAAGATAATTAACATTAAAAAAAATTACTTTTAGGTAAAGTGAATAAACTGTGTTTTATATTTAAACTTGGGGTTAGCAAGCAATCTCATATCAATGCAAATGATTCACTATTTAAATGAAATATATATCACACTTACGGTCCCAAACATTACAGGTATGCAATGTCTGAGTCTAATGGTATCATGACACTTTAGGAACCAAACTAACCTTTACCTGTTTCAAGACTTCTACTGTTCTCATTTTTAGGGATTGACTTTTTTTTATGTGAAATTTTAACCTTAATTATATTCTTAGCCCTTCACTTGCATTTAAACAGTCATAACAGATCAGACAACCAGTTCAAAGGAAAGGAGGCCAAATTGCATCTTAATATTTGTTGCATTATGCTTGGGTTGTAATGAAAGTTGTTGAGAAAGGGTTCCATATTAAAATATAACACTTATTTATATCAATTTCTTACCTGAAAGCATCTGAGTGGGACTGGTCTGGATAACACCATTGAGCCTGAAGCCACAGCAAGGGCCAACACAGACCTAATTACATTTGAAGAAGAAGCAGAACTTATTCCTTCAAGATCACCTTCTCCAGTTATAGTATCACACACTCATTTTGTAGTAAGTATCTCTACTCCTTTTCCGTTTACTGGTAGACTCTGTAATAGGTCAATTTTCTGATTCTCATGTTGAGTGTGTGTAGTCCCACCCACTATCGTCAAGTTTTCATACCAAATGTAGTTTAAGTTTTCAGTGGTGGGGGCTGCAAGAATACTACCATCGTATTTCTTGTGGATCGTAAAAGGTGACCAAAAGGACGAAGCTGGGGGTCTGGGAAGCCCCTCCTCTGTATTCTCTCCTACGAATAGACAAGGCACAGATGGGAAGGGAAGAGTAATGTTTCCCTGAACCCTAAATGCCTTGTATCGGTTATCCACTGTTCAGGTGGATCTAAGGATCTAAGTAGTTGATTTAATTTGGAAATGTCTACATTACCATTTAAAGGAGTCATCATCGAGTGGCCTGGTCATGATAAGATTTTAGAAACAAAATATGATTGATGTTGATATTTATGGACAACCACCATTTGCAGATTATGTGTGTTATGAAGCTGGTGCTCCTTTGCAGTCCTTCTCTATCCATATTTTTTGCTCGGCTAAAATTTGTAGTGTTCTCTTGTATAGGAAGATGTGGTCGAGTACTTTTTTGAACAAAGACGTGAATTCCTAATGGCAGAAGTGTAATACAACAGTACAGAGATACCCTATTTGAGTGGTTTTAAGATGAAAAATGAATGCTTGATTTCCATTGTCCAAAATCTTTGAAACTACCTGTGCTCTGTTGTCTGATTGATTGATCGAATTGATCTGTAAAGCAGCTGGGGAAAAGCTATGTATTGAATGTAGGTATGTTTTTGTAGTAAAATGGGTAAAGACAATCATTGGTTACTAGTTACAGCATTATTACTTTTTATTTCAAATACCATTGAAAGATATAGTCATGGAGTCTGTTCTAATAGATACTATAGAATACTATCTATCTATCTATGTTCCTGCCTTACATTCCCATCAAAAGGGAGTGCCAAGACAAAGCATTTATGTTTCAGGGAGACATTACTCTCCTCTTCCCCCTATGTGCCCTGTCTTTTTGAAGGATTGAATACAGAGGTGAGGCTTCCCAGACCCCTCGCTCCATCCCTTTTGGTTGCCTTTTATTAGCCGCAGGGATTACAAAGGTAGTATTCTTGCAGTCCCACCACAGGCCTTAAATAGGTTACTAATAGAAATTAATGTTCTTTTACTTCAGATACCATTGAAGGATATAGCCAAGGAGTCTGTAGATTCTCTGAGGGACATCATGAAGGATGTTGCTGCAGAGAAGGATGAAAAAAGGTCATGTGATGTCTCTGAGTCCTATAGCCTTGATGATCTTAGTATCTCCAGCGAGTCATTCTCTGACTTGGATTCAGAAGACCAAGCTATTCTGAATGAATCTGACACAGACATTTCTGATCAAGATTATTTTGTGGTGAACATGCCTGAATGTTTTGACTTGACACATCCTTATTTAGGTGAGTATTGTGTATTAAAACTGTGTTTACTAGTTAGCAAATTACGCTAAGTTATTGTCATTGAGTGTACGCTTCTCATGACATCAAAAGTGAGTTTCCATTAGATGTGACTTATTTGAAAGCTTATTCAAGATCGTATCTAGAATCTTTAAATGATTACCTTTTCTTAGCTGAACAGTTTGAATTCCAGTTTGATAGAGTGAAATTCAACACTTAAAATTTTACAGTGGACAGGTTCAGAATTTAGGTATCTCCAGTTGTTTATTCTAACTACTGAAACATTTTTGTAAGTTGTTATTCTCTAGCTACGTGCTAGACAACAGATCGTAAAAGGTGACAAAAAGGGACAGTAAGGGGTCTGGGAACTCCCTCTGTATTCTATTTTATGAAAAGACAAGGTGCAGAAGGGGGAGGGGAGAGTAAAGTCTCCCTAAAGCCTAACTGTCTTATCTTGGGTACTCTCTTTTAATGGGGATATAAGCCAGGCATATAGATAGATATAGATTGATAGATTTTTCATGGTGATATTTGAAATTTTCAAAGACTTACTTAGGTGGATACTGGATGTCTAGATTATTGCTTCTAGGCTGTCTGCTGTGCCACTAGTTTTGTCCTGTAGTTCCTCTTCAATGCCTAATCATTGTGATGTTTGTCAAGATGACACTTGAAGATCTATACTGATAATGTGATAATGCACACAATTTCCATTGGGTGTGTGAAAAATCAAAACCGAGATTGTTAAGCCCATGAGAGTTCAGGGCATGTTGTATATGAAAATAAATAGATTTTTGGAAAACAATGTGTTTTGCATCTATTTATAGTCAGGATCACAAAAAAGCAGAATTTCAATGCCATTGACTTAATGTCCCTCTTTGATTATGAATAGGTAAGCAGTTACTCTGTTTGAATGTGGAACTACTGTGATTTTTAACTTCCCCTAGCACCTGTTTTTAACTTTTTTTTTGTTTTGTTGCAGGTACTGTGACTGTTGATAAACTAGGTGCATCACGAGGCACAACCACTTATACTGAGGCTGAACGCCATGACTCTCCAGATTTCTTGACTGCAGACGAAGATGACCGAACGACAACTCTTGCTTATACTAATTGTGTGAATTACCAGGAGGAATTAGCAGGCAGCAACTTGAGTGATGTGGAAGACAATGAAGGTATCAGCCTTACTGGAACTGTACTGGAAGTACCCCAGTTTTCTGATTTAGAGAATGAGAAAACTGAGTCTGCTCAGGACCAAAAGGCAGGTGGTAATGTACTTTCCCTGCCCTGTCCTCCCACTGAAACAAAGGGGTTCATGGACATTCCCCCTGAAGCCTTGCGGACAAATTTGGCTTTAAGTTTGTACAAGGAAAATGCAATCAAGCCTGAAGCAGAACAACAACAGCAACAACAGCAGCAGGAATCAGGCCGAGCCAACTGGGGCTCAGGTAGAGAGGAGAGGCAAGAGGTGGTTTGCGAGCAGCCAGTCTCAGCACAGGTATGAAGATGGTGAACTTTGTTTTCTTTTATGTGTACTGGTACTGTTAATGTCATAGCCTTGTGGTGGTGGGTGCAAGAATACCACCATTCTATTTCCTGAATATTGTGTGTATTTGTACATATATATATATATATATATATATATATATATATATATATATATATAATATATATATATATATATATATATATATATATATATACACTTCACTATATCTCTGATATTTATTTGTATTTTCTTTGTAGGTGAAAGCTGGGGTATCCACACAGAGCCAAACTAAGTCATCCCTCTCTGCCTCTGCTGTTGGGAAGGAAGGCTCAATTCAGGGAAAACCAACAGCAGCAAGCACACAGAAGCATCCAAGTAGTGATGGAGCAACAGCACTTCCTGAGGAGCTTGTGAGCATCATACCTGAAGACCTTGTTGAACTGGTGAGCATCATACCCGAGGACCTTGTGCGTGGTGTATGGAACACTGCACGTACCTTCATCACCCACATCAACCAGGTGAGTGGTGATTGATATGGTGGCTGTTTGTATTGGGTTAATGATGAGAGATATGGTTGTTGGGATAATGGCAATGTTTCCTATATTGTGTTTGTATAGCATAATCATAATATTTTCTGGGGTTAGGTAACAGATATGGTAATGCCAAAAAATCTTATAAATTCCTGTGTGGCCCAGTTAGAAAATGTAAGAACCATTAGCTCCCAAAGGATGGGTGGCATCTATAGTTGATGCTACGTAGGGGGCAGGCGGCGTTTATATTTCTTACATGTGTTTAATTTGAATTTGCCACTGGGATTTATGTGCCTGCATATCTCATACACTTTGTAGATCCCAGACTGTGTTTCAGTATCTGATGACTACACAATTAAATATGATTCCTATTCATCTAATTCCTCAGCTGAGGATATTCAGTTTGTAACTTCTACTGCACCCTTTGTTAATTTAGGGCAGTTTAACTTGTCTACAAAAGGATGAACTTAGGTGTTCATGTGAGTGATTGAGGGGTAATGGTGAGGGACATTGAGGCTGAATTCTGGTAAAGGACCAACCCCCATCTGGGGCCCACTGTACGCACCACTCTGAACAATAATTGGCCATGCATTAAAAGCTACTAGGTTACTACGCTTCAT
>JAPQNM010000013.1:34811681-34819181 GCA_029783475.1 Metacarcinus magister | reverse complement strand
AAGGAGGGAGAACTGCTCCGGACGTGGCTTTGTGGTCAATATTTGAACCCTTTAAGAGTAAAGAAGTCCGGCTGTTGTAGAGGAAAAAGCTGCAGCTCTTTACTTGGAAGTCGAGATTGCAAGATTTTCGTTGATCGTCATTTAGTTGAAGACACTAGGGAGAGAGAAGACATTAGTTTCAGTACAGCCACTACTACCATTACTACTATCGCTACTACCAATACCACTACTACTGATAACATGACTACCAGTATTACTATTAACACTGCTACTACTACTACTGCTACTACTACTACTACTACTACTACTACTACTACTACTACTACTACTACTACTACTACTACTACTACTACTACTACTATTAGTACTACTACTACTGTTACTACTATTACTACTACTTATATTACTACTACTATAACTAATTTTAAAAGCCCAAATAGCGGTACCTATCACCCTCTTATCCAATCACAGCTGGAGGAGGTGCTTGGAGACGAGCGGCGTCGGGGACATTGCCTGGAGGGAGACGTGCGAGGGCTTGAGGCGCGGCTACTGGAGGTGGGTGTATAGTACTCTGTGTGTGTGTGGGGGGGGGGAGAAGGACGAGGCAAAAGCTAATATAATGGCATGAGATCATTGGTTAGTAGTGTGGTGATGGTGGTGGTGGCATTGGGGAAAATTCATCGTTAGAGGCGAATAGTTAGTGTGTGGTTAGATATTTGCATTATACTATCATTGTACTAAATACTGACAAATTCTGAAATGGAAGATTGGCGTGGTGGAGGTTTAATAGTAGTGTCATGGATCTGTAGGTGCAGGTAGAGGCAGGCGCCCTGAGGAGGAAGATCGCGGCCTACTTGGGTGAAGGAGACGCAGTGGACCCCAAACTTCTCCAAATAGCCCTCAAGAAATGCAGGTGATCCATGTGTGTGTGTGTGGGTATGTGTGTGTGTGTGTGTGTGTGTGTGTGTGTGTGTGTGTGTGTGTGTGTGTGTGTGTGTGTGTGTAACCAGCATCCACATTTTACCAGGGAGGACCTCAGTGCCAAGAATTGTCTGCTGCACGAGATGGAGAGGCAGTACAGGGAGGTGGTGCCGCGGGCTGACTTTGACCGCCTGCAACGTCGCCTCACTGCCCTAAACAACACCCACAGGCAGCTCTCCCTCGTGCATGATCTTCTCAAAGACCAACACGAAACCATATTAAGTAAGTCTCTTTGGATATTCTTCATGTTATTCACACGTTTATAATACATCTGATAAAACCAGATTCATTCTCTCTTATTCTTCTTTTAACTCTCTTAAAAATCGAAAAAAGATTCAAGATTTTCTACTATTTTCTGTGGTTATTTTCTGTGATATATTTCCCTGATTGGTATCCTTGAAGGGCTTGTGAAGTACTCAAGGCTTAATTTTACCTTAAGTATTATCTCATTCAGTGCAGGGTTTTGGTTGGCTGCGTGACAGGATGAGTATGTCAGTGTCTCAGAGAAATTGGATCATGTTTTCTTTTGTACCTGACTTTCTGTTAGGAAACTTAACAAGTGCGATGAGTAGACCATTTGACTTCTCACTCATGCGTGTGTGTGTGTGTGTGTGTGTGTGTCGGCAGGGTCACAGGAGAAAATGCTGGAAGAGCGCGACCGACTTAGTGAAGAAAACCACAAAATGCGACGCTCTGCTACACCGAGGCCTGATTGGAACAGGTTAGGTTAATCCTTCTTCCTTGCTTTTAGTCCTCCTTTCGTCCCTCAAACAGTCTTTTCCTCCTTTCCTCTTTCTCTTCCACTCTCCTCCCTTTGTTCCATTCATAATTTCTAAAACTGTTGCTCTTCCTTCGTCTTTCCTTTTATTTTCCTTTATTAAGTTTATCTGATTTAACTGTCCCTCAATGTTCTCCCTTTTGTCATTTACTATTCCTCCCGTGTTCATATCTTGACTTCTAGCTCTTCCTCAATCTTCAGCTGTCTTTCATCCTTTCATTTCAAGATGCTCGTCATTTATGCTACACATTCGTTCCCTGGTAGAGATTCAATTGGCTTTTTCATCATTAACTGGGTCGTAGATGTTAATAAAGTGTTTTCTTCTTCGACTTTCCTTTAATTTGTCTTTCCTTTCCTTTTCTAAACCTCCTCTTCACCGTCGCATTGCAGGGTGGCAGAGTACGTGGAAGGCGGCATCAGTCGGTGGCGTGAGATGTCAAATGGAAGAAGCAGTGACCAGCTCGTGGACGTCCTCGTGTCGGAACTTACCGGGTCACAGTTACCTTCCTCCAACGAGTTTATTGACTGCAAGGTGCATAGCGTCCGTCACATGTTACCTAATCAATATCTACCTAAATCTGTAGTGAAGTAATAGCTATTTAGTTTTATATAATCATTAATGGCTTTCACCTTTCCTTGGGTGTTCTTGTTAAATACTCTTAAAGTGACTATAATTTATTACTACGAATCCGACAACTAGAGTTCGAGTCTGAGTCTAAACCATGCACTTCTATGATTTATATATATATACATATATATATATATATATATATATATATATATATATATATATATATATTTATTTCCACTAAGTGAGCTTGAACATCGTAAGGGGCTGGAGATCGTTCTAGGGTTTTGTCTGTTAGGTGCTTCAGTCAAGGTTAAAGGGTTTGTGTGTGTATGTGTGTGTGTGTGTGTGTGTGTGTGTGTGTGTGTGTGTGTGTGTGTGTGTGTGTGTGTGTGTGTGTGTGTGTGTGTGTATGTGTGTGTGTGTGTGTGTGTGTGTGTGTGTATACCCCGCTTAGCAGTCTTCCTCTCCCCGTGACTTTTTTTTTTATCGCCGTAAGTGACTGTAGCAAGATAATCCTGTTTTTTTCTTTTCTTTCGCTATCCTATGTACTTTGTTCGTTTTCTTAACTACTTTGTCTCGTTGCAAACAAACACACACACACACACACACACACACACACACACACACACACACACACACACACACACACAACTGATGATCAATGAACAAGCTGTTACTACTACTTGAATATTGCATGATGCAGGGCACAGAGGAGGGAGTACCGGCCTACCTGCGTTACGAGGGCACCGTGAGGAATCGAAGGCTTGGTAAAAGGGACTTGACGCTCCTCATTGACGACATTTGGCTGGAGAAGCGGCGGCACAACAATCGGGAGTCCATGGATCAGTTCGTCGATAAATACTTCAGAGAGAGGTACTATATCACCTTCTTTGTTACGTCTATGTATATTTTGTGTTATACGCCACTACAGACAAAGTGTATTCACCTCTAGAGCTGGGGCCTCCAAAGTCATGATTAAGATATTTTTTATTAGCGTTAAGCAATGATTAATGATAATGCTGAGAGAGAGAAAGAAAAATTGAAATTAACACCACCAGCAAACATGTTTATTGATGCGTTTTGTTTAGTAGTTTGTGTGTAGTGACCGTGGAGTTTGATCCTCTTCTTTGACCACTGCAGGTACCACTTGGGGGAGGTGCGAGCTGAGTGGTGTTACTCCCTGGCCGACGCCTGTCAACGACTGGCTCATGACGAACAGGTGAGGCTCCCGCTGGTCACTGTGTTGTGCGGAAACAAATGTCACACTAAGTAACAGTACATATGGAAGTGTTCAACTATTACTATTAATCATCTCATTGATTATCATATTTTTTTTATACAAGATGGTTCAAAAGTATTGGCATCCAATCCTCCGACTCCTTTCTAACGGACACTGTTAGATTGGTGCTGTCAGGTGAAGTGATTTTGTTCTGCAGTGAGGCATTCCTTGAGTAACGAAACACCTATCGATACTCTGTTATAATAGCTAGTAATATCGTGTTTTCTAATTAATTAATTAATTTATATATTCTTTAACCTTCCGTCAATTGTGGAAATGTGACCACTCCGCTGTGCCGCCAGGTGGGGTTGTTCTGGGGCATCTTGTGCGGGCAGGTGCAGGAGCAGGTGTATCATCACCAGGTGGACAGCGTGTTAGCCCTGCTTGCTGCCCTCAGGGTCACCGATACCCTCGACAAGGTAACGTGGATATTGTATAGACTGACTTGATCTAAACAATTCAATCTGTGTATTTGTAATAATGAGTCTTTAAACAGTAAGTCCTTCATGTTTCTGAGCTCCTTTACACGCAAATAAACAACAACAACAACTGCAAAGCTGCACATTCATGTTAGTAATCATCCGTACCAATACAACATGTGAGTGAATGAGAAGTGAGTGGTAAAAAGTAACACGAGCCAGAGATTGAAGCTCATTCCTTTGCATTTGCATTAAATATCTTACTTGGAAGAACTGATGAAGCTGAAACCAGGTGGAGGAAGTTGAATTTTTATGTATTCCTTAGCTTGTGTATCTTTCCCTTTCACTCTAAACAAATTTATGCAAATGTTCAATAGCACACATTGCACCAATACTTACTTAACAGCCACATTGATGATTAAAATAACAATCAAAACCCTTAAGTATGTCACCATCAAAGGACGCCGCATCCCTTGACCTGGCTTAGATAACATCAGTTCATCCGCAAACACAAAGCAAACATTGGTTTCAGGAAGGCGTCTGCAACATCAAAAGAAACGCAGCTTCGCAAATCAGATTCTTGTAATCCTGCAAATCCCTTTAAAGTATTTGCTGCAAGTTTAAGTTAGTGGCGCACGTCCAGGGGCTTCTTCTGTTTGTCTCACTCGTTTCTCTTTCTTTCCCATTTCTTCCTCTTTTTCTTCTTTCTTTACCTTCTTTTCTTGTGATTATTTTACTGTTCTTCCATTTCTCTTTCCTTCCCTTATTCCAGGCCATTTAATTTATCTCAGGTCTCTTCTCTCTCTCCCTTTCTTCCTCGCAGGGGCTGGTGTCTCGCGAGGCGCTTGAAGAGGCCCTTTGCGTTGTATTCCCGCTGAAACCCGAAGAGAAAGTGAAAATGCTACTGGAGATCGCGAGTCGGGCAGCTTCCGCCAAGGATCCCAACCTCATCAAGTACAACACTCTCTTCCAACAGGTACTCCTCTTTTCTCCCTCTCCTACTCCTCCTCCCACCTCCTCCTCCCTTTAACTACGTCACTCACCCCCTTCCTACTTCACTCTTCCTTCCTCCTTGCGCGCGCGCGCGTGTGTGTGTGTGTGTGTGTGTGTGTGTGTGTGTGTGTGTGTGTGTGTGTGTGTGTGTGTGTGTGTGTGTGTGTGTGTGTGTGTGTGTGTGTGTGCGTGTGTGTGTGTGTACTTGATTTGCTCCTGAATTATCATACTCCGATGTGTTCTCCTATGTGTGTGTGACAAGGGTTGGGGTTTGGTGCAGGGTGAGTGTGGGCCCCGCACGCCGCTGGGGACGGAGGTGATACAGCAGGCACGAGACGAGCAGGACACATATATCCAGGAGCTGCTGGAGGAGGTGGGCTACGGCGCCGTGGACGTGACGGTGAAGGAGCTGAGCCGCGCTTTCACTATCATCGACCCAAGGATAGGTGAGTGTTCAGGAGGGAAGTGGAGGTGAGTGAAAAAGGAGGGATAAAGATGTGGGATGAAGGAGGAGAAGGGAGGGACAGCAAAGAGATCAGGAAGGGAAAAGTGATGGGAGAGTGAGTTATATACGTAGTGAAGTGAAAGAGAAGTAGGATGAGTTGTAATGAAGACACACACACACACACACACACACACACACACACACACACACACACACACACACACACACACACACACACACACCTAAGGGGAGCCACGGGATAACAAGATTAACGCTCATGTAAGACTGTTTGTCATCACGAACATCACGTTACGTAACATACATTTGTTTCAAGGTTGGAATGACACTTCTCTTCAGCACTATTTCAACCAACTGTACTGACGCTACACCAGAAACAGCAGGGTGACAAAACGCAAATGAAAACTTAAAGTAGTTCACAAATATTCAAATGTAATTAAGGAGATAAAATTATGCTTATAATTGATTGTAAAATACTTCAGTGAAGGGAACACACATGTATCATACAAAGAGTACATTTTCAATATTGCAAATTATTAGTGTCTCCTCGAGCAGTTTCCTGTTCTTTATCCTGGTTATTGTTTCTTCATAAGCATTATATAGATTATCATTACAGTAATGTTGCACTGAGTTACGCATTATGGAAGGTGTTGTGTATTTCTAATCTATATTCATGCTGCTCTTCTGTCTGTGGTGAGTGGGACGCTTGCTTTTTTTCAAGGTATGCTTTAGGAACGCGAACTTTATATTTATTTATTTTCTTATACCTAATTGATTTTTTTTTTCTTCTTACATCAGCGATCACCCAGTTCCTACACAAGGCCACAACTACTTGGCTTGCGTCTAGTATGTGTGTGTGTATATATATATATATATATATATATATATATATATATATATATATATATATATATATATATATATATATATGCTTTTTATAACTATTTGTTATCTTTCCTGTTGAGGACGTTCTACTGAAGTATGTGATCTCAAGGAAAAAAGATACTCCATGCCAAACTTTGCTTTGTCATGTCCGTGGTTAAACAGAAATGTTCATTACTTTAGGCAACTACAGCTCACTTAACAACAATATAAGTTTTATAAGAAATGCCATGGGACGTCCCTCTTCATACATTTTAGTATGTACGTATATTGTGATGCTGTATAATGTATACATAATACATACAGTATGTACATCATCCATACACACGCAGGTTCTGAAGGGTATTTTCCTACAGAGCAGAGTGACCTGGACGCCTACCTAGAGTGGGTCTTCAACGTGTCCAAGGAGAGCCTGAAAACATGCCCGCCGGTACCGTTGCCCCTCCTCGCTGCCCGGCTACAGACAGGACACATCGTGAGGGTCGGTGCTCGTTCATGAGTGTGTTATCAAAGGTATGGAGGGAAGCAAGGCATCATTCAGGGTGTTTTGTATTATTTTCTCTAGTTTTGAGGACCGTGCACAATTTATTTAGTATATATTTTGGTTTGGTTTGGTTATGTTACAAAATGTTTAATGTTATTTTTTTTCAATATGAATATGATATTAATTACAGTGAGTTTTTTTTTCAGGTTTGATTCGGGAACATTAACTTTGATCTATTTATTCCTTTCACCCAATGAAAAAAAGGTTCTAGTTACTGCACTAATACACATGTCAGGTTTATCAAGTATGAAAATTAAGTGAAAATACAAGGACTACAAAATATCATACTGTAGAAGCTATATGATTGTTTACATTGAACAAATGGCAACCCCACAGCCCTGCGGCACGCCAGAGGACTTCTGGACAAATTTTGCATCAAGTCGACTCTTTTCACGACCATATTTTGTACATGTACTTGTAAATCAATGATCATAGTTACTGATTGTGTATTGTAATAGTCTGGAAGTTTTTTTTCAGAGAAGATGTTCATATTTCCTGTGCATAAAAGACTGAAAATGGTCACGAAATGTTCACGGGACAGACTTCAATCCTTTTCAACTCTACTGTACGTCGTGGTCCTTTTCTGTTTT
>JAPQNM010000013.1:34801681-34806681 GCA_029783475.1 Metacarcinus magister | reverse complement strand
TGATACACCTAATTAAACTGTACAACTGACATTATGAATATTTGTTGTATGACTAATAATTACGCAGTAAAATGAAACTATATATAAAAACATGACATTCCTCCTCATTTTCTCGAAAGCTATTAGAGATATTGGAAATATCATTGCAGCATCTGATAGACCTAATTAAAATCTACTACTGTCATTATGAATATTTTCACTAGTACTAATAAATACTGAATTTTACTTTTTTTAAAATTACTTTCTTCCTCGTTTTCTCGAAAGCTATTAGAGATATTGGAAATATCATTGCATCATCTGATACACCTAATTCAACTGTACAAACTGATATTATGAATATTTGTTCTATGACTAATAATTACGCAGTAAAATAAAACCGTATTTTTTATATAAAACATGAATTTCCTCGTCATTTTCTCGAAAGCTATTAGAGATATTGGAAATATAATTGCAGCATCTGATAGACCTAATAAACTGTACAAACTGATCATTATGAATATTTGTTCTATGACTAATAATTACGCAGTAAAATGAAACTTAATATTTATATAAAAACATGACTTTCCTCCTCCTTTTTCTCGAAAGCTATTAGAGATATTGGAAATATCATTGCAGCATCTGATACACCTAATTAAACTGTACAACTGATATTATGAATATTTGTTCTATGACTAATAATTACGCAGTAAAATGAAACTTAATATTTATATAAAAACATGACTTTCCTCCTCATTTTCTCGAAAGCTATTAGAGATATTGGAAATATCATTGCAGTATCTGATACACCTAATTAAACTGTACAACTGTCATTATGAATATTTGTTCTATGACTAATAATTACGCAGTAAAATAAAACCGTATTTTTATATAAAAACATGACTTTCTTCCTCATTTTCTCGAAAGCTATTAGAGATATTGGAAATATCATTGCAGCATCTGATACACCTAATTAAACTGTACAACTGATATTATGAATATTTGTTCTATGACTAATAATTACACAGTAAAATTAAACTTAATATTTATTTAAAAACATGACTTTCCTCCTCATTTTCTCGAAAGCTATTAGAGATATTGGAAATATCATTGCAGCATCTGATACACCTAATTAAACTGTACAACTGTCATTATGAATATTTGTTCTATGACTAATAATTACTCAGTAAAATGAAACTTAATATTTTTATAAAAACATGACTTTTCTCCTCATTTTCTCGAAAGCTATTAGAGATATTGGAAATATCATTGCAGCATCTGATACACCTAATTAAACTGTACAACTGTCATTATGAATATTTGTTCTATGACTAATAATTACGCAGTAAAATGAAACTTAATATTTTTATAAAAACCTGAATTTCCTCCTCATTTTCTCGAAAGCTATTAGAGATATTGGAAATATCATTGCAGCATCTGATACACCTAATTAAACTGTACAACTCTCATTATGAATATTTGTTGTATGACTAATAATTACGCAGTAAAATGAAACTTAATATTTATATAAAAACATGACTTTCTTCCTCATTTTCTCGAAAGCTATTAGAGATATTGGAAATATCATTGCAGCATCTGATAGACCTGATTAAAATCTACTACTGTCATTATGAATATTTTCACTAGTACTAATAAATACTGAAATTTTACTTTTTTTAAAATACTTTCTCCTCGTTTTCTCGAAAGCTATTAGAGATATTGGAAATATCATTGCATCATCTGATACACCTAATTCAAACTGTACAACTGATATTATGAATATTTGTTCTATGACTAATAATTACGCAGTAAAATAAAACCGTAATTTTTTATAATAAACATGAATTTCCTCGTCATTTTCTCGAAAGCTATTAGAGATATTGGAAATATAATTGCAGCATCTGATAGACCTAATTAAACTGTACAACTGATATTATGAATATTTGTTCTATGACTAATATTTACGCAGTAAAATGAAACTTAATATTTATTTAAAAACACGATATTCCTCCTCATTTTCTCGAAAGCTATTAGAGATATTGGAAATATCATTGCAGCAGCTGATACACCTAATTAAACTGTACAACTGATATTATGAATATTTGTTTCTATGACTAATAATTACGCAGTAAAATGAAACTTAATATATATTTAAAACATGAATTCCTCCTCATTTTCCCGAAAGCTATTAGAGATATTGGAAATATCATTGCAGCATCTGATACACCTAATTAAACTGTACAACTGTCATTATGAATATTTGTTCTATGACTAACAATTACGCAGTAAAATTAAACTTAATATTTATTTAAAAACATGACTTTCCTCCTCATTTTCTCGAAAGCTATTAGAGATATTGGAAATATCATTGCAGCATCTGATACACCTAATTAAACTGTACAACTGTCATTATGAATATTTGTTCTATGACTAATAATTACTCAGTAAAATGAAACTTAATATTTTTATATAAACATAAATTTTCTCCTCATTTCTCGAAAGCTATTAGAGATATTGGAAATATCATTGCAGCATCTGATACACCTAATTAAACTGTACAACTGTCATTATGAATATTTGTTCTATGACTAATAATTACGCAGTAAAATGAAACTTAATATTTATATAAAACATGAATTTCCTCCTCATTTTCTCGAAAGCTATTAGAGATATTGGAAATATCATTGCAGCATCTGATAGACCTAATTAAACTGTAAAACTGATATTATGAATATTTGTTCTATGAC
Source organism: Metacarcinus magister (assembly GCA_029783475.1). Classification (NCBI taxonomy): domain Eukaryota; kingdom Metazoa; phylum Arthropoda; class Malacostraca; order Decapoda; family Cancridae; genus Metacarcinus; species Metacarcinus magister. The sequence continues at coordinate 34,803,958 of JAPQNM010000013.1, read as the reverse complement.
TAATGATTACGCAGTAAAATGAAACTTAATATTTTATAAAAACATGAATTTCCTCGTCATTTTCTCGAAAGCTATTAGAATATTGGAAATATCATTGCAGCATCTGATAGACCTAATTAAACTGTACAACTGTAATTATGAATATTTGTTCTATGACTAATAATTACGCAGTAAAATGAAACTTAATATTTATATAAAAACATGACTTTCCTCCTCATTTTCTCGAAAGCTATTAGAGATATTGGAAATATCATTGCAGCATCTGATACACCTAATTAAACTGTACAACTGTCATTATGAATATTTGTTCTATGACTAATAATTACGCAGTAAAATTAAACTTAATATTTATTTAAAAACATGACTTTCCTCCTCATTTTCTCGAAAGCTATTAGAGATATTGGAAATATCATTGCAGCATCTGATAGACCTAATTAAACTGTACAACTGATATTATGAATATTTGTTCTATGACTAATAATTACGCAGTAAAATGAAACTTAATATTTATATAAAAACATGACTTTCCTCCTCATTTTCTCGAAAGCTATTAGAGATATTGGAAATATCATTGCAGCATCTGATACACCTAATTAAACTGTACAACTCTCATTATGAATATTTGTTCTATGACTAATAATTACGCAGTAAAATGAAACTTAATATTTATATAAAAACATGATTTCCTCCTCATTTTCTCGAAAGCTATTAGAGATATTGGAAATATCACTGCAGCATCTGATAGACCTAATTAAACTGTAAAACTGACATTATGAATATTTGTTCTATGACTAATAATTACGCAGTAAAATGAAACTATATATTTATATAAAAACATGACATTTCCTCCTCATTTTCTCGAAAGCTATTAGAGATATTGGAAATATCATTGCAGCATCTGATAGACCTGATTAAAATCTACTACTGTCATTATGAATATTTTCACTAGTACTAATAAATACTGAATTTTACTTTTTTTAAAATTACTTTCTTCCTCGTTTTCTCGAAAGCTATTAGAGATATTGGAAATATCATTGCATCATCTGATACACCTAATTCAACTGTACAAACTGATATTATGAATATTTGTTCTATGACTAATAATTACGCAGTAAAATAAAACCGTATTTTTATATAAAAACATGACTTTCCTCGTCATTTTCTCGAAAGCTATTAGAGATATTGGAAATATAATTGCAGCATCTGATACACCTAATGACTGTACAACTGTCATTATGAATATTTGTTCTATGACTAATAATTACGCAGTAAAATGAAACTTAATATTTATTTAAAAACATGACTTTCCTCCTCATTTTCCCGAAAGCTATCAGAGATATTGGAAATATCATTGCAGCATCTGATACACCTAAATAAACTGTAAAACTGATATTATGAATATTTGTTCTATGACTAATAATTACGCAGTAAAATGAAACTTAATATTTATTAAAAAACATGACTTTCCTCCTCATTTTTTCGAAAGCTATTAGAGATATTGGAAATATCATTGCAGCATCTGATACACCTAATTAAACTGTACATTTGATATTATGAATATTTGTTCTATGACTAATAATTACGCAGTAAAATGAAACTTAATATTTATATAAAAACATGACTTTCCTCCTCATTTTCTCGAAAGCTATTAGAGATATTGGAAATATCATTGCAGTATCTGATACACCTAATTAAACTGTACAACTGTCATTATGAATATTTGTTCTATGACTAATAATTACGCAGTAAAATAAAACCGTATTTTTATATAAAAACATGACTTTCTTCCTCATTTTCTCGAAAGCTATTAGAGATATTGGAAATATCATTGCAGCATCTGATACACCTAATTAAACTGTACATTTGATATTATGAATATTTGTTCTATGACTAATAATTACGCAGTAAAATGAAAACTTAATATTTATTAAAAAACATGACTTTCCTCCTCATTTTTTCGAAAGCTATTAGAGATATTGGAAATATCATTGCAGCATTGATACACCTAATAAACTGTACATTTGATATTATGAATATTTGTTCTATGACTAATAATTACGCAGTAAAATGAAACTTAATATTTATATAAAAACATGACTTTCCTCCTCATTTTCTCGAAAGCTATTAGAGATATTGGAAATATCATTGCAGCATCTGATACACCTAATTAAACTGTACAACTGTCATTATGAATATTTGTTCTATGACTAATAATTACGCAGTAAAATAAAACCGTAATATTTATATAAAAACATGACTTTCCTCCTCATTTTCTCG
>JAPQNM010000013.1:34794181-34796681 GCA_029783475.1 Metacarcinus magister | reverse complement strand
TTATCTATCTATCTATCTATCTATCTATCTATCTATCTATCTATCTATCTATCTATATATATATATATATATATATATATATATATATATATATATAGATAGATAGATATTTATTTATCTATCTATCTATCTATCTATCTATCTATCTATCTATCTTTATATATATATATATATATATATATATATATATATTTATTTATCTATCTATCTATCTATATATCTATCTATTTATCTATCTATCTATCTATATATATATATATATATATATATATATATATATATATATATATATATATACACACACACACACAGACACACACACACACACACACACACACACACACACACACACACACACACACACACACACACACACACACACACACACACACACACACACACACACACACACACACACACACACACACACACACACAGATAGACATATAAGCGTGTGTTTATACAGCCGCCCGAAACAAAACTGATCGCCAAGAAAATTATCATTGTCCGAGCTGAACGTTCTTTATGCCGCCCACCTTTACATTCCAGACCATCAGCTCAATAGTACAGATGATTTTATTTATTAATCAATTTATTATTCTTTCAGTTTAATTATTCATTTATATATTTTATTTATAACCAATACGTAAGTGGGAATGGAGTAAATAAATCTTGTTAGGTGAAAGAAAACAGAATAAGTGGAAACGTTGAGGTATGAGAACACGACCAAAATATAATGTTTTTACCTGGCTATCGCAGTGTCAAGGACGAAACATCTTCTCAACGCTAGAAATGTATGACAGTGGAAAACCAATTACTTTCACCCCTTTCTTGATCCCTGTCTTTTCCTCTCTATATATCTTCTGCAGGACAACAATTAATTAACTGGTGGTGCAGATCAACTTGAAAAATATCACAAGGCTCAGCACGACTGTGAAACCCAACAAACTAAGCCTTGGACTTACATAGAGCTTCTTAGGATCTTCAGTGGGAAGACGTAGCTGTTAGTGCTAACAAGATTTAGTCAGTTACGTAAAGTAGTGTTGAGGATTATAAATAATCGAGCAGCAAAGGTGATGCTCAGAACCAACCAGACATTCTCACAGTTCACATCCCTTCTCCAGAGTCAGGACCTCTTCATCAACTTCTGACAACCACTACGCAGAAGTATAAAGCAGGACACTATCTCGAGGTAACTTTCTCTATCTTTCTTCCTATCTTATTTTCTTCATAATGGATTTGTGATAATAATTTTCACATTATCACGAGAAATTGTCGTCTTTCAAGTAGATAATTATATATAAGAATAAAAGTAATATGTGATAAATGTTCGTGAAATTTTAAACCATATTTCATGATTATCTTTTCAGGAAAGAAGATGGCGGCTGTAATGATGCTTAACCAGACTGGGCCTCAAGCGCTGGCCTACGGAACTGGAGGGGCGAATTTTGGTTATCCCGACGGCGTATCCGTGTCTGACATGGTGCCAGAACACATTAAGCATTTGATTCATCCTCACTGGGACAGTTTCCCTCCCGTCAATCCCATGTGGCACTATCTACTGGGGATCGTCTATCTCTTTCTCGGCGCCATCTCCTTATTCGGTGAGTGTTCCTTGTTTGGGTGTTCAGAGGGCGTCTGATAATGTTGTCTTCCCTTGGAGACCAATCCATCACCTTCCCATCTTTCTCTTGTATTTTTCCAGGCAACGGAATGGTTTTGTTGCTGTTCGTGAAGAACAAGAACCTGCGCTCACCAGCCAATACCCTTGTAGCTAACCTTGCCCTCAGCGACGTGTGCATGATGATCTCGCAGTTCCCGTTCTTCGCCTACAACTGCTTTAGTGGCGGCGTCTGGATGTTCAGCCCATTCTTCTGCGAGCTCTACGCCTGCCTTGGTAAGTCACCTGATTCTGTTTAACGCATCTCACCCGCCATTCTTACCCTGACAATGACATTGGCTCGTCCCATCGCCCTCACCTATATTCTTCACCCAGCCATCCTCTCTAAACCTCTTCCTTTTGTTTGCTTCACATCTCAACGCCTCCTCCTTTACCTTATCTTCCTCTTTTCATGTTTGGAGAAATATTTGTTCTGTCTATTGCCACACTTAGTATTCCATTGCCACACTCTGGTTTTCAGGTTCCGTCTTCGGTCTTTGCTCCATCTGGTCTCTTGTATTCATCTCGTATGATCGTTACAATGTGATCGTGAATGGCGTCGGAGGTAGCCCCCTGACCTCCGGCAAGGCAGTGATCTTCATGCTTTTCTCTTGGGCCTACGCCGTCGGTTGGTCCATCCCTCCCTTCCTTGGCTGGGGAAAATACATTCCCGAAGGTAAGACTAACCTCATCTCTTCTTACATCTTCCACGAAATATTTTTACTATTATTATTATTTTTTATTATTATTATTATTATTATTATTATTATTATTATTATTATTATTATTATTATTATTATTATTATTATTATTATTATTATTATTATTATTATTATTATT
>JAPQNM010000013.1:34776681-34789181 GCA_029783475.1 Metacarcinus magister | reverse complement strand
CTACTACTACTACTACTACTACTACTACTACTACTACTACTACTACTACTACTACTACTACTACTACTACTACTACTACTACTACTACTACTACTACTACTACTACTACTACTACTACTACTACTACTACTACTACTACTACTACTACTACTACTACTACTACTACTACTACTACTACTACTACTACTACTACTACTACTACTACTACTACTACTACTACTACTACTACTACTACTACTACTACTACTACTACTACTACTACTACTACTACTACTACTACTACTACTACTACTACTACTACTACTACTATCCTACTACTACTACTCCTCCTACTCCTCCTCCTACTCCTCCTCCTCCTACTACTACTACTACTACTACTACTACTACTACTACTACTACTACTACTACTACTACTACTACTACTACTACTACTACTACTACTACTACTACTACTACTACTACTACTACTATCACTATTCTACTCCTACTCCTACTCCTCCTCCTCCTCCTCCTCCTACTACTACTACTACTACTACTACTACTACTACTACTACTACTACTACTATACTACTACTACTACTACTACTACTACTACTACTACTACTACTACTATCACTATTCCTACTCCTACTCCTCCTCCTCCTCCTCCTCCTCCTCCTCCTACTACTACTACTACTACTACTACTACTACTACTACTACTACTACTACTACTACTACTACTACTACTACTACTACAACTACTACTACTACTACTACTACTACTACTACTTTTTACTTCTTACCACAGCGGTGGTGACGCGTGACGCTGCATGTGACCCTCCGCCTCCCCACGAAGCCTTGCTAACTCTCAGAGACGTTAGTAGGCGGCTTGGACTGGACCTTATCTCCTCTTCGCTCCGCAACACCCCTCCATCTTTTCCAAGGTATAGCTAACAAGAGATTGTCAAACCAAGTAGAATCTATTCATAGCTCGCTCTAAAAGGGGAACGAAGTGTTCTTAAAACCATAGAAATGCAGGCTTGTGCTGCGAGACGAGAACGCAAAGATTAAGAATTATGTAATTTTCTGGCTCGAAGAGAAAGAAAGTGAAGTTTAAAAACTGTTTGACAATAGAAAAGTGCATGTTAAACGCCTATTGAGGAAAATCATCAGTTTCGTTCTCTTTGGTGGGTTTTTTTTTTATTATATTGGCTTATTTTTTCTTAGTTTCTTGTGCAAAAGAAAGGCATAGCAGAATGTAAGTTAAAAGATAAAGGCATGCATGTAAATGCATTCCTATAACCACAGTTCTCTATTAAAGAAGTTAATTTGTTCTTTTTTTGTGTGTGTTCCTTGAGTTGGGTGTCGGCTGTGGTGGGCGTGGGAGAGTGCAGCCTGCTGGAGGACATCCAGAAAGCCTTGATTAGCCGTCCTCGACCCGTCCTTGTCCTTTCACCCTACAACTGCAGCCAAACAACCGTTCTTCACATTCACTTCTCTGAGGTGACGTTTTTTAAATCTTTTATACCCTGCTAAATTTTATATCTTCCTACGTGCTCTGTGCATTGTGTTCCGTAGAGCAGACTACACCTCTGAGAGCTTGAAGTGTAATACGACTATGCCCTTGAAGTTATGATCACGAGTACACGCAGGGAAAACTGTGCTAGAATATAGTTTGTCTTATAAGTGGTAAAGAAACAACCTTTCGTGTCGTATTACGGGATTTGAAGTTTTAGAGAAGCAAGAGAGCAAGTGTTATCAAGTTCATTTTTCGACCTATATATGCATAGTTTATCCATTAATCTATAACTTTGGCGCCCCTCTCCATGCTATATAAGATTTCCTTCATGTGTCTTTTATCATGCATAGTCTTTTTTCATGGCTTCGTTATATTTCTCAGGCATAGATTTCTTTTGTTTTATATACACATTTACTTTCCTTACTGTTTAGGAGTGTGTGTGTGTGTGTGTGTGTGTGTGTGTGTGTGTGTGTGTGTGTGTGTGTGTGTGTGTGTGTGTGTGTGTGTGTGTGTGTGTGTGTGTGTGTGTGTTTGCACGCCAGCGATTATCATGCAAGTTCACCATTAATCACAACTTAATATATGAAGCGTTCGCTAAAAGGTTCGACAAGTCATTCTCTTTTGAATAATGACATCGATTTTCTTCCAGGGAGGTGTAGTTATGGATTGTAATGTCTACGACCGTCTGTTGAATTAAGATTAACGGCCATATGCTTGGCCCTATAGTCAATTAATTATCTTAATAAATAGTAATGACATACAGGAGTCGCGAAATACACACAATAACAGACTAAAAAATAATTTGGGATTCTTTTCATATATTTAGTATTTCACAAAGTGTAGGGCTTTGATTACTTTTTAAGACAATGAATTGACTATAGGGCCTAGAATATAGACCTTATATTTGTCATAGCCTATGGCAGTGAGTCTTTTTCTTTTACTTGGTGGTGGTAACTCACGCACAAGAAGAACATATAAGAGCTTGGAAAACACGTTGTTCAAGATACATTTAATTGTTTTCTTACATATCCAGTTGGCAAATGTTCCATGTGATTTTTGTCTTATCATCATCATCATCATCATTATCATTATCATTATCATCATGCACCTTTATATCGAGACGAAGACCTTAATTTATCTGTCTTGCGTTCCTGTGTAGCCCAACAACTAAACTGTGTCCTTGAAGTTATGATTCTGTGATAGAATAGATTTCGTCTTACAGGTGGTAAAGAAACAAATAATAGATTAAGGGATTCCATTATCACCCACTAAGAATATTAGGTAAAACAAAAGATTAAGTGTGATCCTGTTCATGTTACAATCTGTTTATCCATGTATGTATCTATAGTTCTGGCCATTCCTTCCATACGGTACAAGACTTTCCATCCTTTGCCATTTTTATCCATAGACTTTTTTGTATGCATTAGGTACATTTCTCCTACATTAATTTCACATACTCATTTACGTGTGTTTGTGTGTGTGTGTGTGTGTGTGTGTGTGTGTGTGTGTGTGTGTGTGTGTGTGTGTGTGTGTGTGTGTGTGTGTGTGTGTGTGTGTGTGTGTGTGTGTGTGTGTGTGTGTGTGTGTGTGTGTGTGTGTGTGTGTGTGTGTGTGTAACTAAACTACGTAATAGGTTCGTCAAGCCATTCTCTTTCCAACAAAGTCATCAATTTCGTTACAGTGAGGTGCATCCTTAGGTTATAGTGTCCGCGTCAGTCTGTTAAACTAATGATGAGACAGTAGTGTGTATTGACCTGAGTGAGACAAAACATAATTCAAAGTTCAACACGTATGCATTGTTTCAGCTTGGTGGCACCGCTCATTATCTAGCAACTGTGTATTAGAAGAGGATATTGTCCTTCATGCAGAACCAAACTAGTGGATGGAGTTTGTTTGCCATAGTTTCTTACATATACAGTTGCTAAATTCCCTGTCATCATTATCATCATCATCATCATCATTATCATCATCATCCTCATCATCATTATCATCATCATCAGCAGCAGCAGCATCTGTGGTCCTGCGTTGGGTGGACGCTGCATGAGTGGCTGGCGGCCACGTTCTCTGGAAGGGCAAGTGGACGAGGATACATTGCCGGGATGCCACGCCACCACAGCCACACGCCACGGTGAGTCATCTCCTCCTCTCATCTTCCACGTGTATGTCCTTCAGAAGGACGCGAAGCTGTTGTTGTGACGCGCTAGGACTCAAGGAGGCGGGAGGGGAAGGATTCTTATACTCATTTTGATCGGTCATTTGATCTGATTAATATTGACAAAAAAGATATATATATATATATATATATATATATATATATATATATATATATATATATATATATATATATATATATAGAGAGAGAGAGAGAGAGAGAGAGAGAGAGAGAGAGAATTACAACATTTGAAGCGTTACTGACACCACTGGAACGAAGGAAGACCCTCACCTTGACACTATGTTTACTGGGTCAAAACCTGTTCATAAGGTCATATAAGTGTTTGCTCCAATACACGACTGATTCAGACTGATGTGTGTAAGCCGGCGAAGTTTATTGGAGACAACTGATCAGGAAGAGTGTAAGTGTTTATTTTTCATGTGGAAACAATTGAGAAGAATAAAAAAAAGAAAAAAATATTGTCTGAAAGCAAGACATAGAAGCCTGTGGGGAAGACCTAAGAAGGGACTGAAATCTTTATTTAAGTTGTCCTGGTCATTGAGCCCTAAGCGTCTAGGAGGATGATGAGGGTTCTAGATAGACTCAGTAATAGCGATGCATGTAAGAAGTAACTCGTCGCTGTTATCCGCGGCTTATAACATGAAACAAAGCGACTGGAAAAAAACCACCTGAAGATCGATGAAGTCTACAGGTAAACTACTGATGAATTCTGGTTGTGGACGAGTTTTGAGGTGAAAGATGTCATATTTTAAACATACGAAAGAAATTCTATCTATATATCTAGCTATCTATTCATCTATTTATCTATCTATCTATTTATCTATCCCACGTCCCTTGAACCACCGACAAACTCCATCATTGGTCTTAAGTCCACTTGTTCTTGTTTTGCATTGTATTAAATAACAAAGACTTAAAAGTAATATATCTCAGTCAATTCATCCAGGCTCCGCGTCCCTTGCATCACTGACACACTCTGTCATTGATCACTTCCTTGAGTGTTCTTGTTCCTGCTGTGCATTGTGTGAAAGAACAAAGACTTACAAATATTTCAATTCAATAAATACAACCACGTCTTGGTTAATTCTGGTCTCTGCAATTCGAACTATTCTTTTCGGATGATTTGTGTTACATTTATGGATCTTTAAACTAAGTAATGAATTAATTTGATATTTAATTTTTATAACGGATCTTTGGAACTGTGTCCTGTGGCTGCTTTAGACTTGTCAATTGAAACACGAAACAATCTTATATATCTGAACAATAGGCGTCAAGTGTATTGAATAAAATATGAATGAACGTGTGGCTGTTGTTTCTGAATGAACTGGAGCGAACATAACTTTCTGGAGTTCAAATGGCTAACCCTGACGATTATTACATGCACTATTGACCTGCTAAGGAACTAAAAAAAACGAACAAGGAGCAGTAGAAGGAAAATGTATAATAAGTAAAAGAAGCTACATTGTCTTTTTTTTCTTCTTTTTCTCAGAGAAGTTCTTGATGAGTGCCTGTTTGGGGGAGGACACAGGATGCACCGCCGAGCTGCTCCTCACCTCCCGCCCTCACCAGGACCTTCAGACTTCACTCTCCGTAACGCCACCCTCACCTTGGCAGCCGTAGACGTGAGCTGCGCCTCTCGTTCCCTACCTCTCACAGGATCACTTTGTTGTTCTGTTGGGTGCGCAGATTGTGTTGCGTCAGGCTGTGTCCTTCTAATGTGTTTGTCTTGTAGGTTTGCGTATTAAGTCATTTCTACACGCTGGTTTTAATTTTACTTTCGCGTTCCAGTCAAATAGTATCATAGTTTAATGTACTGAACGAGATAAGATAGTTAGATTTGTGTCAGGATGTGACGTAAAATAAGGTTTAAAGCTTTTTTTTTGAAGTGGTACTAAAGGTTTGTATGTGTAGGTTTGAATTTAGACTCGATAGTAATTTTTGTTGTTGTTGTTGAAGTTGTTTCGTTTATTTATATATATATTTTTTTTTCACGCTTTCATTGATCCTTAATACTGTTATTCTCCCTCTATAGTTGTTTGCCTTTATGATGATCCCAGTAACATCTTCAACCTCTTTCTGTCAGTGTTGTTTCCTTTCCTTTATTTCTTAATATTTTCATGCAAACTTTTTTCCCACTCCTGATATATTTTCGATATCTTTTCTGTTATGTCTATATGCCTTTTTTTTATTCCTGCTTTTGCATTCTCTATCGTTTTCTTTTCCACGCAAGATATATTTCATATTTTTCCCAGTCAAATTTGTGTTCCCCTATACCCCTCTTCACCGCCATCCCTCTCCTCCTTGTCTTCCCAGAGGCCTCCCGTCACCATGCTACGGAGGGACCACAACAATATCATCGTGTCTGGTTACGGGTTATGCTTCTCAATGATTGATGTCATCAGCCAATCCCTGGGCTTCAGGTCTGTGTCTGTCTGTAGGCACGTCAATCTATATGTAGTGATGACATATGAACACCATCTGCCTTGCTTTGCTACATACATATTTCCAATCTGCTTCATCTCATGTGACACAAAAACAGGTGTTCAAGCTGTCTAACTTTCCAGTACTGATCAAATCACTCACGTACATGGAGGCTTTTATTCCTTTCCCTCAAATGTAAACGTGTGTGTGTGTGTGTATGTGTGTGTGTGTGTGTGTGTGTGTGTGTGTGTGTGTGTGTGTGTGTGTGTGTGTGTGTGTGTGTGTGTGTGTGTGTGTGTGTGTGTGTGTGTGTGTGTGTGTGTGTGTGTGTGTGTGTGTGTATGTATATATATATATATATATATATATATATATATATATATATATATATATATATATATATATGCAGCTGTGATTACAGGAACAAGTATTGACACGCCTTTCCTTTGTTTTTCTTGTAAATGCTAATTTGAACATTTAACATTTACGAGCATTTTATCCTTTGTTTTAAAATATAGGCTTGCTATCTTCGTGCATGCCACTGTGTCTGTGTGAGGTGCAATGTGTGGCATACCCGCAGGTACCGTCTTGAAGAAGTGCCAGATAAAGGGTTCGGAGCACCGCAGGAGGACGGTTCATGGAATGGCATGGTGGGAATGGTGTACCGGAAGGTGAGGGCACGAGTTCGGGACACACAAAAAAAAGAACACCCGTGGTTTAGGTGTAACAGCTCCAGACCATGGTGATTTACACACACACACACACACACACACACACACACACACACACACACACACACACACACACACACACACACACACACACACACACACACACACACACACACACCCACATGCACTTATAATATAAGAACATAAGAAATAAGTAAAAAAAAAAAAGATCAATGCTAGATTACTAACTAAAAAAGCAGACCGTTGCTACTCATGACAACATTTTATAAGAAAAAAAAATTGCAATTTTTTCTCGAACTAGCCAGTCAGCATTCGTTTTTATTCATATAGTGTTCGGACTTTGTTATAAAGAGTCAGTAGAATACTCAACTAACAAAGACTTAGTAGAGTGAAGAGAGTGATGATTGTGTGGCTTAACAAGCTCTTTCACCAGTGCCTCAGACAACACCATCACACTTTGCAGGAGATTGACGGGGCAGTGGGCGACTTTACTATCAACTTTGACAGATCCAAGGTGATCGACTTCACGCACGTATACTTCGATGAGCCTTCCGGCATCCTCATCCCACCTGCAACCAGCGGCAACACTATGGACTCCTTCCTCACACCACTCACCTGGCAGGTTGTCATACACCCTCCCCCACCCATCCCCCAACCTCCCCCCAACACACACATACACACATCTAGACATGCATAGTGATCGTTTAATTTGTTATGTACACCTAACAGTAGTCGTATTAATATCATCATCATCATCATCATTATTATTATTATTATTATTATTATTATTATTATTATTATTATTATTATTATTACTCTTAGTATTAGTATTAGTAGTATTAGTAGTATTAGTAGTAATAATAGTAATAGTAGTTCTAGTAGTAGTAGCAGTAGTAGTTGTAGTAGTAGCAGTAGTAGCAGTAGTAGTAGTAGCATTAGTAGTAGTAGCAGTATAATGGTGTAGGTGGTGGTGATCGTAATAGTTGTAATAGGGGAAGTAGTAGTACTACATGTTATAATACTATTTGAGCCTTGTGATCAGCCTTTGTTTGGTTTCTGCTGTCACCAAGTGGCGGAGGAGAAATACAAATCCTTGGCCCACTACAAGCACCACCCGACAAAACGAAATAACACCTTGCACCGCGCTGCTTGCAAGGAAATGGTCATGACTGCAAAGTGGGCGAAGGAAAGATGAATACAAATCTGCGGAGTATGCTCACCAGTAACCAAGTTGACTCCAAACAATGGTGGTCATTGGTGAAGCAGCAGTAGAGTATTACCACACAGTGTAGAACCTCATTCCTCAAGATGGCAGCCGGAGACCTGGTGGTCATGAACCAGGCCAAGGCTGACCTCATGGCCGCTCACTTCAGCAGTAAGATGGCCACTGCACGAGCCTGAGAGGCAGCCCCCCACCCCCCCATCCTCACTCCCTTGTGTAACCTGTCCCTGAACAACCTATTGGTCACTGAGGACTTTGTGACGCTGCTCCTTCCCAACGTCAACACCAGGAAGGCGTCAGGGCCTAATTGTGTGAGCCTATTCCTCATGAAGCATTGCACGGTCGAGGTGTCAAAGTCCCTGACACATATCTTCCAACAGTGCCTCGTCTCTGGCACATGGCCCACACTGCATGGACGGAGGCCTACTACTACTACTACTACTACTACTACTACTACTACTACTACTACTACTACTACTACTACTACTACTACTACTACTACTATTCCGGTATGCGGGTGAATTATTTTATCACCTCAGGGAATTTGATGTCCCTGCCCTGCATAGTCTCAGATCACTCGTGGAGAAAGTGTGGCACACGCCACTGGGCAGCAGCAGGTGGATTTTACTGTATACAACTGATTTCTTAATGAGACAATGGCTGGAGTTCCAAGGTCCTAGTGACCTTGTTAGTTGGACTGTATCCTAATCAGTTGTGCTTGCCGGGTAAAAGGAGTGTAGCGATCTCTACGCTAACAGCTTCCCTTGGAACCACCTATCGGTGTGAGTTCTTCGTCCCTTCCACATCACATCCCAAGTATGAAGTTTTTAGTAAGACTTACCTACGATAAGTAGTCCCGTGAGTCTCATGAACGGTGCATCCTTTCTTCACCATCACCACAATCACCACCGCCACTACAGATCCACACGTTGCTTCAGCACCATTGTTTTCAGGTGTGGGTGGTGACGGGTATAATGCTGGTCATAGTGGGATGGCTTCTCCACTTCTTCTCCACCTTCGGCGGCTTACCTCTGCTGTACCCCAACGAAGGACGTTCCCCCGCCCCACTCTCCCATTACGTCGCCTTCACGGGCCAGGCACTTGTCTCCCAGTGTGAGTTGCATTCCTCTTCCCAAAGTATTCACTGCATTCACGATGTTATCTATTCTTCTTTTGCTTTAAGGCATTCATTTGGCTTTCAACGGAGACGGGATAGAGCAAGAGAGGCTCAAAGACATTCATCACATTGGTTCGTGTTTTGAAAGCGTTTGAGGTTTTACTTTTCCAGAATATACAGTATCGTAGATGCACTTGTGTATATACTCTCCCGGATTGCCGTCAGAGTTTTACAGCACATGTATGCTTGAAAATTCTTGTTGCTATACTTGCCTTTTCTGACTGAGATTTCTGGAAACGGAGTAGTTCATTTTGCATGAACTGCCTCGGACCACACGAGTTTCAAGGAGGAAAATGGATGTGAAACAGGATTTGATAACTGCATTTTTCATAAGGAAATTCATGTTGCTATGAATGTGTTTTTGGTGGAAAGATGAACTAATTGTGAAATATTCAAATATATTTAGAATGTAATATTATTTATAATTGATTTAATGTGTTCCCTAATCTGTTGTTGTTTGGTGCGATTGTCGCATATGTTACGTCGCGTGGTGACCCTGGTGTGCCGATGCGTATGCTCGTTCCTGCGTCGATGCGTCTCCCTGTGCTCGTGCTGCCTGCGTGGTCTGCGTCGCCGGCGTCGGGGATCGTCGAAGCAGCCAACGCCATGCGACAAACCAATCCAGCACTAGTTCTCCACGCCGCCTGGTGGTGCCTGGTGTTAGTGCTAATTCACAGTTATTCTGGGACTCTGATCGCCTCTCTCACCTCTCCCAGCATCGTGAAGGTAAGCCTCCTCACCTTCCACCTCACCGCCTTCACACATGAAGGATGTGGTGCCCGTCCACCCTTGTGAGGGAGTGTCAGGCTAATGTCATCACTTTCTGAGCTTCACTTTTCTTTCATGCATGTACTATTTTCGGTATAAAGTGTTGAATATTGTGTTAGTGTTGTTGAGGGAAAGAAGGGAGTGATGGAGATGTGTGTGCGTGTGTGTGTGTCTGTCTGCAGGTCGCGGATTCCTTGGCCGAGTTGACGGAACAGACGCAGGTGTTGTTGACAGTGAGGCGAGGCTCCATCCATCAGCTAATGTTCCAGGTTGAGTGTGTGTGTGTGTGTGTGTGTGTGTGTGTGTGGGTGTGTGTGTGTGTGTGTGTGTGTGTGTGTGTGTGTGTGTGTGTGTGTTGTGTGTGTGTGTGTGTATATGTGTATGTGTGTGTGTCCTTAACATCACCATCATCATCATCATCATCCTTTCCATTCCAGGTCACCTAAACAAAGCTTCTTATCTCACCTCTTTATCTAGTTTTATGTCTGCCCTGCCTTCGTTTGTCATCCCTGGGTTGCCATTCTGTTACTTTTCTTATCCATTTATTATCAGCTCATGTCTGCTCTTTTTTCTTTGAATTTTTGTCTAAATATCTTGAACTTTGGTTTTCTCCTTTATCCATGATGCTCTCTTCCTATCTCTACATATTATGGCAAGCATTATTTTGTCCATTCTCTTTTGGACTCTGAAAATTTAGTTTCAGGACTTCATTATGACTTCAGGTTTCAGATCCATATTTTACAATTGGTAAAATACTATTATGGGAGATTACTGTTCATAACATTGTGTTCTCTGCTAAACGTACTCCATTCGATCCCTATTCATCTTTTGATTTATTCTTTTCGTGATCTGGACTGCACTAATTTTCTGTAATAAGTAAATATATTGCTGAACACATTATATTACTTCATGTACTCTAATTTCATGGTCTCATATGTATTCTTGAACATCACCTTAGTGCTCTTCATATTCATCTATATACCAACTTTCTGACTTTCTCTGTGTAACTGCAAAATCATTTGCTGTAGTTTATCAGTAGATTCACTCATTAGAACAATATCATCACCAAGTATGAGATAATTTAGATTTTCTCCCTGTATCTTAATTCCTTCCTCTTCCCACTTTTACGTTTTTTTTTTTCTTCAACTTTCTATAATATCGCAGTGAACAGTTAAGTAACAGTTACGTAACTTTATAGTGGCAGTGTTTTCCTTTTAGATATCTTCTAATATCTTGACATATATTTCCTCTTCCCCTGCCTCTGAGTGTTTTCATAATTGCTGAGGTTTCTACTGATTCAAAGAATGTTCTTGTTTGGGAAATGTTAGATGTGTAGGAAGCAGTGTAATGCCTGTTTCCAACAATCCGTCGATCTAGTTGGAAATCAGGTGCGGGACCAAATTTGTGTCACTGGGCGTGGAAGTAATTCTATAGGGTTTGCCATTCTTTGTTATTCTTGTATTTGAATATGACCAAATAAACATTCTACAGTTACAGTCAAATACTCAATTTTAAACATATAATAATAGCCGTTGATAAATAAAATAAATAATAAAAATTTGGGGCGTTAAACACATTAAGAATATCTATTGTCAGTGACTTGAAATTGGTTGATCGAAATTTAACTTACAAAAAATAGTTATCAGTATGACAACACACATAATTAGGAATATTCTATGTAGGTTTGTTTGCGATCAATAATGATAATATTAATAACAATAATAATAATAATAATAATAATAATGATAGTAATAATAATGATAATAATAATAGTAATGATAATAATAATAATAATAATAATAATGATAATAATGATAATAATAATAATAATATAATAACAATGGTGATAATAATGATAACATAAATACACACACACACACACACACACACACACACACACACACACACACACACACACACACACACACACACACACACACACACACACAGCAGGCTGAGGAAGGGGTGTACGCGCGTGCGGGTCGCCTACTGGACCAGAATCCTGACCTCCTCCTCGCCTCGGACAGCGAGGGCATCGAAAAGGTTCGCTCGGGCAGATACGCCTTCATCAAGGTGAGTCAGCTGGCACCTCCCGTGGCGAGGCTTGCCACTCGCAGGAGAGGAGGGAACTTCACTCTATTTGAACACAGTGGGTGCCAGTTTCCGTGAGGTTCAGTTCCTATTACTTCGTTTTGGTGTTGTTAATCACAAAGAGCATCGTTATGTATGACGTCACTTTATCTCAGGCAGCGGTATTCGGACAACTGAAGGCAATGAAGCGCAAATTATGAGGCCTCGCGAAGTAGAATGCCACATCTGTGAGAAACCTGTGTTTATCAGGAAAATAGACTTGGTGGTACTGCACTCAGTACGTTATGTTACCAAAGAAGAAAAAACAAGTCAAATGTTCTTTCACTGAGAGTGACTGACTATAAAGGCTTGTACACATCAAGAAAGTTTGTTTGGAAACATTGTCCGCGAACTGCTTGCAAACAGTTTCCAAACAGTTTTTACACGCAGTTGTTGCCCATCCAAAATGGAAACAACGAGT
>JAPQNM010000013.1:34766681-34771681 GCA_029783475.1 Metacarcinus magister | reverse complement strand
ATTAGAACAAATCTAAGATTATGTAGATATTCTCCATTTATCTTAATTGCTGCCTCTTTCCATTCCAAGTTCTTAAGAATTTTCTTTAAAACCGTTGTGAACATTTTAGGAGTAATAGCAACGCCTTGTCTGATTCCTTTCTGTATTAATATTTTTTCGCTGACCTTTTGTAGTTTGAAAGTGACAGTGCTTCCCTTATCGATGTTTTTCATTATGACCTGACACTGACCTGACGCGCAGTGTTTGGGGAGGGTGTACTTCTCTTCTCCTCTGGGGTGTTAGGGGCTCAGTGACAGGAGTGTATGTGTATGTGTGCATGTCTTGGTTACTACTCTTAAGGGGGAGAACTGCCTGGTATGTAGATTGACAGATTATTATTAGTAACCTATTACAGTTTTTATTAATCATTATTATTGTTATTATTATAATTATTATTATTATTATAACCTGGTATTTAAATGTTGTAAGTGAATTCTTAGTGTGGAAGCAGGAGTCGCCAGGTGACAGGTGACAGGTGACAGGTGACAGGTGGCAGGATTAGCGTCGCTGATCCGTGTGCAAAGACGACTAAACATTTGACCTTTGCACGGCTTAGAAGGGTGGTGACGCTGCTTCAGTGAAGGCCGGTGCTAAGCATGGCGGCGGTGGCGGCGGTGACATTGGTGCTGACAATGGTGTCAGTATTGGGCATCAGGCTGGCACTCACATCCCCGGCGGCCCACTTACCCACTCTTGGTAAGGCAGGAAAAGGTGCTGCACATTTTCACCGCTACCACTTCTTTTGTTTTACATTTCATCTTCTTTTTTTTTAAGTCATTGTTCATAAGAACATAAGACCATAAGAAAATAAGAGGCTGCAAGAGGCCAGTTGACCTGTGGTCCTAACATCTATAGATTTTAGGTCCACAGGTCAACTGGCCATCTGTTTTCTTCGTCCATAGATATGTCTAACCCTTTCTTAAGAGTATCTACTGTTCCTGCACTTGCCACATGCTTGCTGAGTTTGTTCCACTCCTCTACTACCCTATTAGTGAGCCACATTTTTGCCTATCTCTTTCCTGAATGTAAGTTTATCTAGCTTGAAACCATTGATTTGTGTTCTAACTTTCTCCTTGACTATGAGAGCCTTAGCTATGTCCCCTTTATTGAAACCCTTGACCCATTCAAACACTTTTATCAGATTTTCCCTTACACTACGTCTTTCTAAAGAGTGTATATTGAGGTGTTATAATCTATCCTTGTAAGTTAAGTTCCTTATTCCCTGAATTCATTGTACGGCTTTCAGGTGTAAGACTATTGCAATGTCTTGGAATGGTACGGTAGATAATGATGATAATGATAATAATAATATCAATAATAATAGTAATAATAACAATAATTACTAATAATCAATAATAATCAATAGCAGACTTTCTAGTGGTACATATGTAGTTGATAGAGTTGTCTACCATCTTCCCAGCTACCTTATACTTTTTTTCAATATTCCTACCGCAGCGGTGGTGACGCATGACGCTTCAAGTGACTCTCCGCTGCCCCACGAAGCCTTGCTAACTCTCAGAGACGTCAGTAGGCGGCTTGGACTGGACCTTATCTCCTCTTCGCTCCGCAACATCCCTCCATCTTTTCCAAGGTATAGCTAACAGGAGATTGTCAAACCCATCAAACAATATCCATAGTTTATTCAAAAGGAGGTTTCGGCGTGTTCTTAAAGCCATAGAAATATACGCTTGTCGTGCTGCGAGACGAGGAGGCAAGGGGTAAAAACTGTGATAATCTGACCAGAAGAGAAAGAAAGGACATGTAGATTAAAAGCTGTTTGGCCAATGAAAAGTGTATGCTAGACGCCTATAACGTATTGCAATGAAATCATTCATAACCTTTTAAGGGAAATCACCAGTTTCGTTCGCATTGGAATTTTATGAAGAGACTAGTTTTTATAACATTGTGTTTTCTACCAAAAACAATCCATCCCATCCCTATTTTTTTTTTTTTTTTTTTTTTTTTCATAATATGGACATTTATCAATTTTTGGTCCTAAAGTCAATATATTCGTTGACACATTCTATTACTTCATAATTCACTTCAATTTCATGGTATTGTATGCAATTGTTGAATATCACCTTAATTTGCTTCGTATTTATCTGTAAAGAAACCTTCTGTTGAGATGTTTGATCTCTTCATTTTGAATATTTTTTCTCTTTCTCTTTTTAAGTCTAGAATTACTTTGCATCTCACCATCCTGTGATTATTTGACTTTAACTTATTCAATACTGCCACATTCTTTATCGTAGTCAGTATGTTAGTAAGAATGTAGTCGATTTGCCTTACGATCGAAGAATGTGTTAATTTTCTTCAAATTATTCGTCTCTGCAAACCCAACAAGCATGTCACCACTATTCTCTCAAAGATGCTGGCTTAGTGCGTCTTGGCGGAGCGGGGGAACACTGTTAGTTTATTTAATTTCAGTGAACTTGCTTAATTTGGTTGCACCTGTCTAGTTTAGCTCCACTGATCATTGAAATGCTAAACTTTCTCACCACAACAAGGTAATCTTCCTACGAATAGTAGAGTACTAGTGAAGATGAAAAAAAAGTGTACCAAGTTGCATACCTACAACCACAGTCATCCATATAAGAAGTTTACTTGTTCATTTTTGTGTGTGTTCCTTCAGTTGTGTGTGGGCTGTGGTGGGCGTGGGAGGGTGCAGCTTGCTGATGGACATCCAGAAAGCCTTAATGAACCATCCTCGGCCTGTCCTTGTCCTCTCGCCCCAAAACTGCAGCGAAACAGCTGTTCTTCGCATTCACTTCTCAGAGGCGAGTATTTTTTTTCACATACTTAGTGTAGTCCGTAAATTGAGACGCTGATCTTAATCTATCTATGATGTTACTACTTCAGCTCTCTTGCGTTCTGAAAGCTTGATATACAACGCAATTGGGTTGTTGAAGTTATGATTCTGTGCTAGAATAGATTTCGTCTTACAGATGGTAAAGAAACAATTAGTACATTAAGGAATTCCATTATCATCCACTAGAAGTATTAGGAAAACAATAAGCTTATTTATCTTATATTTCTAATACTGGTGTCTTCCTCCATGCGGTACAACACTCTTACTCCTTTGACTTGTTCATTCATAGACTTCTTTTTTGTCTATTTGTTACATATCTCCCACATTAATTTCACATACTGATTTACTTTATACACTGTTCAGGTACGTGTGTGTGTGTGTGTGTGTGTGTGTGTGTGTGTGTGTGTGTGTGTGTGTGTGTGTGTGTGTGTGTGTGTGTGTGTGTGTGTGTGTGTGTGTGTGTGTGTGTGTCCACATGAACACAATTAGTCATAACGAAACTACATAATAGGTTTAAGCCGTTTTCTTTCAAATACATCAATTTCGTTACAGTGAGGTGCATCCTTAGGTTATAGTGTCCGCGTCAGTCTGTTAAATTGATGACAAGAAAGCAGTGAATACGAACCTGAGTGTGATGATAAAAACATAATTAAAGGTTCAACACGTATGTATTGTTTCAGCTTGGTGGCACTGCTCATTATCTAGCAACTGTGTATTAGAAGAGGCTATTGTCCTTCATGCAAAAGCTAAACTAGTGGATGGAGTTTGTTTGTCGTAACTTGGAGAATATGGCGTTCAAAATATGTTTGTCTAATAACAAGTCCAGTTGCTAAATTTCCTGTGTGGTGTCATCATGTGTCATCATCATCATCATCATCATCATCATCATCATCATCATCTTCTTCATCATCATCATCATCAATATCATCATCAATATCATCATCATCATCATCATCATCAATATTATCATCATTATCATCATCAGCATCAGCATCATCAGCAGCATCATCATCATCATCATCATCAGCAGCAGCAGCAGCAGCAGCAGCAGCAGCAGCAGCAGCAGCAGCAGCAGCAGCATCTGTGGTCCTGCGTTGGGTGGACGCTGCATGAGTGGCTGGCGGCCACGCTCTCTGGAAGGGCAAGTGGACGAGGATACATTGCCGGGATGCCACGCCACCACAGCCACACGCCACGGTGAGTCATCTCCTCCTCTCATGATGATGAAAAATTATAACAATAACAATAATAATGATAATAATAATAATAACACTAATAATAATAATATATATATAATAATAATAATAATAATAATAATAATAATAATAATAATAATAATAATAATAATAACAATAATAATAATAACATTAATAATAATAAAAAAAGGAGGGAGCGAGGTTCAAACACGTGGTAATATATTTGTTATCCGAAGTTTATACCAATGAGCCAACTATTATGAACATAAGAAAATAAGAAAATAGGGAGGTTGCAAGAGGCCAGTTGACCTACACAAGGCAGCTCCTGTGCACCTAACATCTGCCATCTACCTTCTGTTTTCTTCAGCCAGAGAGAGAAGCAAGGTAGTGTTCTTAGAAGGGGTTACGAACGGCAAGACGATTACGGACGGAACGGGGTTCGAAGACATGTCATTGTATCTGTTATGCGAGGACTTCACCAATGAGCCACGAGGCCAACCCATTTATTTTTTTTTTTTTAACGCCCTGACGATTACGTCAGGAATGCATCGTGAGTGACGTGCTCGAATACTTCGTGAACGAGACTGTTTTCTCTCCCGTTGTGCATCACTGTTTACTGCGTGAGTGTTGCCTTAATGTTGGGTGGTGTACAACCTGCCGTCTTCTGAACAAGTTCAGAAGACGGCAGGTTGTGTTTGCCTTCCCTGCCATCAGTGAACTAAACTAAATAATCATCAAACTTTTTTTTCTCTTAGGAAAACCCTTTGGTATTTGCCACCAACTTTGAAGGTGACGGAGGTGTTGCCGTAGTCCAAAATGGCATTGTATTTGTACAAAAGATGGCGCCCAAGGGTAAAGAACTTGGTGTAACTTGGTCTTACTTGCATCCTCGACTCCATGAAGACGTCGTCGCCAAGATTGAGTGAGACATATCGCGGCACAACGGAACACTTGGA
>JAPQNM010000013.1:34759181-34764181 GCA_029783475.1 Metacarcinus magister | reverse complement strand
TAGATACAGTCACACCTTGTATGCTGTAATATACGGTCTCTCTAAACCGAACTTTTCATTTTTGTTATATTCATGAATCAGTAAACTAGGTAATAAATTTGTTTGATATTGAATTGTTGTTATGAAACTAAGGAACTCTGGCTTGAGGCTTGTTAATGAAAAAATGAAACCAACTTGTATGACTGAATAATGAGCGTCAAAATCTGAATAGTTTATTGGTGAACGTGTAGCCTTTGTTACTGTAGAACCAAGTTTGAATATAACTCTTTTTATTTCAAATGTTTCACCCTGACGACTATTACATGCAACATTGGGCTTCTCAGAAGTTAAAAAAAATTAATAAAATAAGTGAGAGGACAAAGAGAAGTAGATGGAAATTATATGATAAATAGAAGAAAATGTATGATATATACAAGAAGCTTTCTTGTTTTGTTTTCTCAGAGAAGTTCTTGATGAGTGCCTGTTTGGGGGAGGCCACAGGATGCACCGCCGAGCTGCTCCTCACCTCCCGCCCTCACCAGGACCTTCAGACTTCACCCTCCGTAACGCCACCCTCACTCTGGTCACCATAGAAGTGAGCTCCGCCTCTTGTTCCCTACCTGTCCAAGGATCACAGGGTTGTTGGGACCATAAACTGATTTCATCCTAAGATCTTGTCCTAAGTCTTAGAAAAATTTAAGCAAAATCCAGCATTACCTTGCATTTTTACATCAGACTTTTTGAACCAAATATTTCCAACAAAAACAAGTTGCATCCCAATGAACTAAATTTACAAGTGTTTAATTTTTTTTTAAATACAACAACTCACTTTAAATGCTGGAATTATTATAATTTTGCTTTAACAGATTAAGTGTTTTTATTTTGCTTTATGACCACTACTTACGGAGGCTGCGTGGCTCTGTGGTACAGTGATGAGCTCGTGTTCGATCCTGGGTGGTTCGATCCTTGGTGAGAGGAGTAGCCAGTGCTCTCTCGTTAACCCTAGCAGAACTATATGATCTTTAGTTATCTAGTTGGGAGGATTATTTAGTTATTTAGCAAACCTAACCTTGTATGTGGCAGTTAGGAGATTGTACGTAGAAGTGAGGAGACTGTACATCTTTATGTTTATCTTCTTATCTTTATTTTTGTTACATTCTCTTATCATCGTTTGCTCACGCAAGTTATGTTTCCTATTTTTCCCTCTTAAATTTTCTCTGCTAAATTCTCCCCCTTTTCCCCTCTTTACCGTTATCCTCTTTCCTCTCGTCTCCTTTCAGCAGCCTCCATACACCATGATAAAGACAGACCACAACAATGCCATCGTGTCTTTTGATGGACTGTGCTCCGCAATGTTGGAAGTCCTCAGCGAAACTCTTGGCTTCAGGTCGGTATCTGTAAGCATGTAAATGTCTATACAGTGACTATATATGGACATTGCCTTCCTTCCTATGCTGCAGATATCCATTCAGCTTCAACTCACTTAATACAAATACAGGTGTTAACGTTAAGCTGCCTGTGTGAGGTGTATTGTGTGGCATGCCCGCAGGTACCGTCTGGTGGCGGTGCCAGATAACTCGTTCGGAGCCCTGCAGGAGGACGGCTCATGGGACGGCATGGTGGGAATGCTGATGCGTAAGGTGAGGGCAGGAGCTCGTGACACATAAACACACACACACACACACACACACACACACACACACACACACACACACACACACACACACACACACACACACACACACACCAAAAAAGGAAAACACTTGCAGAAGAACTGAATAAAGATATGAGTCAGAATTAAAATCAATGACAGATTACTGAATTTAGAAGAAGAAAAAATATTTGCTACACTTGATTGTTTTTGAAAATGAATAATATTGGTATCTCTTTTCAAACAAGCCAGCTCACCTTCGTGTCTGTTTTAAGTGTTAGGGGTTTATTCCGTAGAGCTAGTACTCGATTACCAAAGGCTTGACACTGTACCACAGAGCCGGGTGGCTCTGCTCGGCTCGTGACCTAATGGTTGCGAATTCGATCCTGGCTCGCGGCAGCTTCTTGGTGAGAGGGATAGCGCTCTCTCGTTAACCCTAGTAGAACTATATGGTATATAGATGCCTAGTTCGGGGATTATTTAATCCTTTAATTGACAGAGTGAAGAGTCGTGTAAGTCTCAACAAGTTGTTTTGCCAATGCAAGGTTGCTAGTGTTATAAATCATAATGAAAGAAGAGCGAAAGGAAGAGAAGGAGAAGGAGGTGGTGGAAGAGGAGAGGTGGTGATGGAGGTGGAAACGATTATATGAAATAGCTACATTTACTATCTTCGGCTCTACACACCATTGCCTTCCTTAGTCATTACCGCCACACTTTACAGGAGGTTGACGGTGCAGCGGCAGGCTTCACCATGAACTTGGCCAGATCCAGGGTGATCGACTTCACACACCCGTTCTTCGATGAGCCCACCAGCATCCTCATCCCACCCCCAACCAGCGGCAACACCATGGACTCCTTCCTCACACCATTCACCTGGCAGGTTGTTAAACACACACACACACACACACACACACACACACACACACACACACACACACACACACACACACACACACACACACACACACACACACACACACACACACACACATACACACACACACACACACACACACACACACACACACACACACACACACACACATACACACACACACACACACACACACACACACACACACACACACACACACACACACACACACACACACCGCTAATTGAACACTACTTTGCAATAGTAAAGGAGTTTGTGCATCGCAAGAATCAGTGAGGTCAGACTGGACAGGTGTAACCAATCTAGGCTAGGTTCACTGTGAGGAATGAGACTAAACGTGCTCACCCTGCCAGGATTTGGCTTGTATAATGTTAGAACACAAGCTATTGAAGGTGATCTCGAAGTATTATTTAAAAAACTAGAAGGCGTTAAATGGGATATCATATGCCTAAGTGAGATTGGAAGAAGAAAATGAAAAAGAAGAAGCAGCAAGATCATAATAATATCAATGATAATGATGATAATAACAATAATATAAATAATGATAACAATGCAATCTCAAGTATGAAGCCTTGAGTAAGACTTCCGTACGATAAGTAGCCCCGTGAGTCTCATGAACGGTGCATCCTTTCTTCACCATCACCACAATCACCACCGCCACTACAGATCCACACGTTGCTTCAGCACCATTGTTTTCAGGTGTGGGTGGTGACGGGTATAATGCTGGTCATAGTGGGATGGCTTCTCCACTTCTTCTCCACCTTCGGGGGCTTGCCTCTGCTGTACCCCAACGAGGGACGTTCCCCCGCCCCACTCTCCCATTACGTCGCCTTCACGGGCCAGGCACTTGTCTCCCAGTGTGAGTTGCATTCCTCTTCCCAAAGACAGCTACGACTTGCTAGGTTTTATGGGCTGCATTCAGGATGTTATTTATTCTCTTATTGCTTTAAGGCATTTGTCAGGCTTTCAACAGAGGTGGGACAGTAAGAAAGGCTCCAAAAGCTCTTGAGGTTTGTTTTCTTTATGCAGTATCCAGGAAGTATTCGTGGAAATACTCTTTCCTTTTTTACCGTTGGAGTTCCTTTCAGAGGAAAAGTCATGTTGCCATATGTGACGAAATAATAGTTGTGAAACGTTCAAATACATTTGAAATATAACATTGATTAATATTTTTTTTAACTTATACCTGCAACGATACATTTGCACCCTGTGCTCGTGCTGCCTGCGTGGTCTGCGTCGCCGGCGTCGGGGATCGTCGAAGCAGCCAACGCCATGCGACAAACCAATCCAGCACTAGTTCTCCACGCCGCCTGGTGGTGCCTAGGGTTAGTGCTAATTCACAGTTATTCTGGGACTCTGATCGCCTCTCTCACCTCTCCCAGCATCGTGAAGGTAAGCATCTTCACCTTCCACCTCACCGCCTTCACACATGGAGGATGTGGTGCCCGTCCACCCTTGTGAGGGAGTGTCAGGCTAATGTCATCACTTTCTGAGCTTCACTTTTCTTTCATGCATGTACTATTTTCGGTATAAAGTGTTGAATATTGTGTTAGTGTTGTTGAGGGAAAGAAGGGAGTCATGGAGGTGTGTCTGTCTGCAGATCGCGGATTCCTTGGCCGAGTTGACGGAACAGACGAAGGTGTTGTTGACAGTGAGGCGAGGCTCCATCCACCAGCTACTGTTCCAGGTTGAGTGTGTGTGTGTGCGTGTGTGTGTGTATGTGTGTGTGTATGTGTGTGTGTGTGTGTGTGTGTGTATGTGTGTGTGTGTGTGTGTGTGTGTGTGTGTGTGTGTGTGTGTTTATCTATACATATATATGTGTATAGGATGTCATTGCCTCGCGGCCCCCTGCTGCACAGCAAGAACTTGAACATCCAGAGGGTAATAAATGAAACATGTCATCCCTTGGGGGTCTCCTTAAAATATTGTAACATTTGCTAAACCCTTCATTGTACTATCACATAATGTTTGTAATAACAATATCAAAATAAACACACACACACACACACACACACACACACACACACACACACACACACACACACACAAACACACACACACACACACACACACACACACACACACACACACACACACACACACACACACACACACACACACACACACACACACACACACACACATACACACACACACACAGCAGGCTGAGGAAGGGGTGTACGCGCGTGCGGGTCGCCTACTGGACCAGAATCCTGACCTCCTCCTCGCCTCGGACAGCGAGGGCATCGAAAAGGTTCGCTCGGGCAGATACGCCTTCATCAAGGTGAGTCAGCTGGCACCTCCCGTGGCGAGGCTGTGTGTCTGCCGACACACACGGACTCCAGTTTACAATGCATGTGTACATTGTTCCATCACTGATAACGCTGCTCCTTGTGATACGTACAGCAAAACGTTTATGTGTCATCTACGCCTAAATGTAAGCGACGTTATACTGACGCCACACCGCCCAGAGAT
>JAPQNM010000013.1:34744813-34749081 GCA_029783475.1 Metacarcinus magister | reverse complement strand
TATATTAATGATAAAAATATATATTAATGATAAAAAATAAATATTAATGATAAAAATAAATATTAATGATAAAAATATATATTAATGATAAAAATAAATATTAATGATAAAAATATATATTAATGATAAAAAATAAATATTAATGATAAAAATAAATATTAATGATAAAAATATATATTAATGATAAAAATATATATTAATGATAAAAAATATATATTAATGATAAAAATAAGTATATAATGATAAAAAATAAATATTAATGATAAAAATAAATATTAATGATAAAAATATATATTAATGATAAAAATAAATATTAATGATAAAAATATATATTAATGATAAAAATAAATATTAATGATAAAAATAAATATTAATGATAAAAATATATATTAATGATAAAAATATATATTAATGATAAAAATATATATTAATGATAAAAATAAGTATAAATGATAAAAATAAATATTAATGATAAAAATAAATATTAATGATAAAAATAAATATTAATGATAAAAATAAATATTAATGATAAAAATATATATTAATGATAAAAAAATATAATGATAAAAATAATATTAATGATAAAAATATATATTAATGATAAAAATATATATTAATGATAAAAATAAATATTAATGATAAAAAATAAATATTAATGATAAAAATAAATATTAATGATAAAAATATATATTAATGATAAAAATATATATTAATGATAAAAATATATATTAATGATAAAAATATATATTAATGATAAAAATAAATATTAATGATAAAAATATATATTAATGATAAAAATATATATTAATGATAAAAATAAATATTAATGATAAAAATATATATTAATGATAAAAATAAATATTAATGATAAAAATAAATATTAATGATAAAAATAAATATTGGCGCTAATTGGTCCACTGAAGACTATTTAAGAAGGAAGACACAGAGGAGGAGGAGGAGGAGGAGGAGGAGGAGGAGGAGGAGGAGGAGGAGGAGGAGGAGGAGGAGGAGGGGAGGAGGGGGGAGAATATTATGATTTTGCTGTAGGAGTTTGGAGAGAGGGAGGAGAGAGAGAGAGAGAGAGAGAGAGAGAGAGAGAGAGAGAGAGAGAGAGACGAGAGAGAGAGAGAGATGAGAGAGAGGAGAGAGAGAGAGAGTTAGAGAGAGATAAATAGAGAGAATAAATAGTTTTAGGCGTATCACACATGCGTATATAGTGTTTAATATTATAGTAATGATGAAACTGAGTCCAGATTCGTGTTCAGTTTGACTGAAAACCTTTAGGTACAAATTTTCATGAAATTCTGAGGTGTGGAAATTTTTCACGAAATTTTCAAGGGTGTCACCTTAGATTTTTTTCATGAAATCATGTTTTTCAAAATAACTCGAAAAGTATGAGGTTTACGTAAAAAACATACGTAATAGTAAATATAGAGCAGGAGACGCCCGTTCCTTTGAGCTTTACTAGAATGTAATTGGAATGTAAGTAATGGAGATATTGATATATTTGTATTTTACACGAAACTTCTACTTAATTACATTTTTCTCCTAAACCAAAAGAGTAATTTACAAACGGATGACACCATCAGATAGAACTTGTCAAGCTGAACAACTTTGTTTCTATACATCTTTGTTGTAGGACTAATACTTTACTTGTAAAATGACTAAACTATTTTGGACTCAAATTCTGGTGGAAATCTTCGGGCCAAAAATTTCACGAATCCATTTTCATCACAAATCCACGAAAACTTATATTAAAGTTAAAGGTTTTGAAATTAATAATAATACATGTTAAGGAAGTGTTGCTGTTGGAGTAAATAAATATTAATAATTATAATAATAAATATTAATGATAAAAATAAATATTAATGATAAAAATAAATATTAATGATAAAAATAAATAATAATGATAAAAATAAATATTAATGATAAAAATATATATTAATGATACAAATATATATTAATGACAAAAATATATATTAATGATAAAAATATATATTAATGATAAAAATATATATTAATGATACAAATAAATAATAATGATACAAATAAATAATAATGATAAAAAATAAATATTAATGATAAAAATAAATATTAATGATAAAAATAAATATTAATGATAAAAATAAATATCAATGATAAAAATAAATATCAATGATACAAATAAATATTAATGATAAAAATAAATATTAATGATAAAAATAAATATTAATGATAAAAATAAATATTAATGATAAAAATAAATATTAATGATAAAAAATAAATATTAATGATAAAAATAAATATTAATGATAAAAATAAATATTAATGATAAAAATAAATATTAATGATACAAATAAATAATAATGATACAAATAAATAATAATGATAAAAAATAAATATTCATGATAAAAATAAATATTGATGATAAAAATAAATAATGATGATAAAAATAAATAATGATGATAAAAATAAATATTAATGATAAAAATAAATATTAATGATAAAAATAAATATTAATGATAAAAATAAATATCAATGATAAAAATAAATATCAATGATAAAAATAAATATCAATGATAAAAATAAATATTAATGATAAAAATAAATATTAATGATAAAAATAAATAATAATGATAAAAATAAATAATAATGATAAAAAATAAATATTAATGATAAAAATAAATAATAATGATAAAAATAAATAATAATGATAAAAATAAATAATAATGATAAAAATAAATATTAATGATAAAAATAAATATTAATGATAAAAATAAATATTAATGATAAAAATAAAAAATAATGATAAAAATAAATATTAATGATAAAAATAAATATCAATGATAAAAATAAATATTAATGATAAAAATAAATATTAATGATAAAAATAAAGAGAGAGAGAGAGAGAGAGAGAGAGAGAGAGAGAGAGAGAGAGAGAGAGAGAGAGAGAGAGAGAGAGAGAGAGAGAGAGAGAGAGAGAGAGAGAGAGAGAGAGAGAGAGAGCTTGGAGATGGTGAATGATGTGTGAGGGGGGAGCCACGAAGCTTGACTCCCCGACGTGAGCTGTGGTGTAAGCTATAGTGGTATAGTGACAGGTGAGTCAAGTTAATCTCGACCTCAGCCGCGGTCTCGAGGGAAGGAGTTATAGGCTCAGGCTGTGGGTGTGTTCTCTCTCTCTCTCTCTCTCTCTCTCTCTCTCTCTCTCTCTCTCTCTCTCTCTCTCTCTCTCTCTCTCTCTCTCTCTCTCTCTCTGCTGTAGTGTTGCATGGTGACGAGATGATTGCGTTAGCAGGCTGTCATGTGGTGCGGGGGAGTGCCTGGTGTTGTGCGACGAGGTGGTGATGAGCAAGGTGCAGTGGCTTTGTGGTGGGATGATGAAGGAGTTGTGGTGATACTGTGGTGAATTGTGTTGTAGGAGGAGGAGTGGGTGCTGTTCGTGGTGCGTTGTGTGGTGAGGGAGATGTAGTACACGGTAGGATGTGTGGTGGTAAAGTGTGGTAAAGTGTGGCTACTTTATAATAGTACACAAGACACTGCAATGTGATGAGAACGATGGAGTTGGAAGCACGGCAGCGGAACATTAACACTGTGATTGAACTTCATTAATTCATTTTAAGCATCCAACAGAAATAACTAAAATAACACGAAAATATCTATAACTTTTGTGCCAGATCAAAAAATAATATAATTTTTTTTTTTTTATAACAATTAAGTTTTCCTCGTTCTTATGCAACTCAAAAATACAAAGTTGCATATCATATTGAAGCATACCTTGTGAAACGTTTAAATATTACCTTAGAACTACAAAAAGCTGTGTGACTGGTGACTTACTTGACTTGGTGACGGATAACGTAGTATAATCATATATATACTGAATGCGGTGTGTAGTGATGGTGCATTACTTAGGTTGTGGTGACGAAAATTTGGTGGTGGCGACGATGACGGGAGGTGGTGACGAGTGTGGTGTTGGCGCATGGTGAAGTTAGTGTTGTGGTGATGGTGTCTTGAGTCTTGACCCTCTCTGCTTAGCGGGGGTCCGGAAACAGGATTGCGGGGTGAACATGGTTGCTTTCCAGGATCAGCCTCGCATTATGGGGAGGTGTAGTCTGGGGTAAGGGGGTAGGGAGGAGTGCAAGTGAGTGGTGTGGTAGATGTGTATGTGTGTGTGTGTGTGTGTGTGTGTGTGTTTTTTGCATTTTTTTTTATGAGGGGCAGTTGATCTTGAGGTTAAGCTTTGTGTGTGTTTGTGTTGTATGTTGTATGTTGTATGTTGTGATGGTGTGCAT
>JAPQNM010000013.1:34734813-34739813 GCA_029783475.1 Metacarcinus magister | reverse complement strand
AGTAGTGGTAGTGACAGTAGTGGTAGTAGTAGTGGTAGTAGTAGTGGTAGCAGTAGTGGTAGTGACAGTAGTGGTAGTAGTAGTGGTAGTGGTAGCAGTAGTGGTAGTGACAGTAGTGGTAGCAGTAGTGGTAGTGACAGTAGTGGTAGTGACAGTAGTGGTAGTAGTAGTGGTAGTGACAGTAGTGGTAGTGACAGTAGTGATAGTAGTAGTGGTAGTAGTAGTGGTAGTGACAGTAGTGGTAGTAGTAGTGGTAGTGACAGTAGTGATAGTAGTAGTGGTAGTAGTAGTGGTAGCAGTAGTGGTAGTGACAGTAGTGACAGTCTGGTCTTGGTTGGCCTTCCTTTCCCTGCCAGCCATGGGTGGGGAGAGAAGCCTTCACCCTTACTATCCTGTATCCTTCACTCTAGACTAGATAGTGTACTCACAAACAGCCTCGTAAGGGCCAGCAGGCCTGTTGCTGTTTGTTCTTCCTATGTGTTCCTATGTGTTCCTCCTCCTCCTCCTCCTCACTGCTACTGCTACAACTATTAGTATCAACAATAGTAATAATGACAATGATAGTGGCCGTATCTATGTCCTATTCAGATGTAAATGACACGTTTATTTAATTAATTAGCGCGGCTGACCATGACTTATGAATGATTACAAATGAAGTGTAAATATGAGGTTACCTGTGTGTATGAGAGAGAGAGAGAGAGAGAGACACTTACACATATATTCGTCCTTGCTGGTCATCTTATAACCTTCAGAGACGGACTTAGATTTATATACAGACACCCACAGACACGTTAATGGCTACATACACAGACAAACTTAAATAAACACACACACACACACACATATACGCACACACACACACACACACACACACACACACACACACACACACACATACTTAGCGACAGTAGTAAATCAGCAACGAAAGTGAAGAAGAAAAAAAAAACTGCATGACCTGTTGACACGTAAAAGTGAGGTGATTGTAGTAAGTCTCCCCCCCCCTCCGACCCCCCCCTGCCCCCCCCTCTCTCTCCCCCTTCAATGTTGTTTTCTTTTCCCCTCCCTGTCACTTCCCCTTCCTTGTGTCTCTTCCATTCTCTTCATTCCATTCCTTCCCCCTCTCCCTTTTTCTTTTCATTCATTTAATTTCCTTTCCTTTCACTTCCTTACATATGCATTTAGCTTTTCATCTTTTTTTTTTTCTTCTTCTCCTCCTATTACTCTTCCTCCTCCTCCTCCTCCTCCTCTTCCTCTTCCTCCTTCCTCCTGCCACAGTTGCGCATGCTTTCATGTGTGTGTGTGTGTGTGTGTGTTTGTGTATGTGTGAGACTCAGTTATGTGTGTGTGATTTGCGTGCATATCCTCACTCTCACGTGCGTTCCTCCACGAGCACGCACACACACACCCGCACACACACACACACACACACACACACACACACACACACACACACACACACACACACACACACATATCACAGTTAATAACGGTTCCACAGACAGTTTATTGCGTGAATTATACGATGCATAGATATCACGACAAAAAGAAATATATAGAACCAATAAAAGAGCAAAAAACAACAGACGGAAAGCAGGAGGTGAAGATAATAATAAAAATACACCATAAATAAATCCAAAAAAAAATAATAAGATAAAAGAATAGAAAAAGATTATAGTTGAAGCGAGTTTCCATTATGTATTATTATTATTATCATCGTCATCTCTATTATTATTATTATTATTATTATTATTATTATTATTATTACGATCGATATCAATATAACTGTTTTTATATATATTACTGTTGTTGTTATGACGTATAATCTCCACTGCATAATTATATCCTGGATGTGGTTGGACTCATTAAGCGGGGGGAGACTCGTTAAAGAGGAGGAGGAGGAATAGTAATGAGGAGGGAGGTGCTTAGAGAGAGAGAGAGAGAGAGAGAGAGAGAGAGAGAGAGAGAGAGAGAGAGAGAGATGAGAGAGATGCCCTTAGTATGACCACCGTGGGAGACTCAAGAACAGGAGGAGAAGGGTAGAGAGGAGGAGGAGGAGGAGGAGAAGGAAGAACCCTCACTCACAGATGTTGGGAGGGGAAAGAGGAGGAGGAGGAGGAGGGAGGGAAAATTATGCAAAAAGAAAATATGCAGAGGGAAGATGAGCTTCAGTGCAACATTAAAAGTAATTGTATTTTTAGTTTATTTATATTATTATTATTACTATTATTTATTTATTATTATTATTATATTATTAAGGATTTTTTTGGTCCACAAGCTCGTATTTTGCGTTTGAATTTGTTTTTACTCTCTCTCTCTCTCTCTCTCTCTCTCTCTCTCTCTCTCTCTCTCTCTCTCTCTTTCTCTCTCTATCTATCTCTATCTCTATCTATCCATCTATCTCTGTCAAAAGGCTCAGTGGGTACAGTTTCAAATTTCCTGTTCAATTTTTTTCCTTCTCCGCCTTCCTTCCTTCCTTCCTTCCTTTCTTTCTCTCCCTTTTCCTCCATCACGTCACAAGTTCATCAGTGAGGGTGTAATTTGCCCTTTGTCTGCTCTCCCTTTCATTTTTATTGTCTTCCTCTTATTTTCCTTTGCATCTCCTCGCTTTATCACTACGTTCCTTCTCGTTTCCTTTTCGCTTTCTTTCTTTTTTCTATTTATTATATTTTTTTGTGGCTGCCTTTTTATTCCCGTGTTTTATTGTGTTGTGTTCTCTTTGTTAGGTTGACAGTTATCACTTTCACGTGGTTGCTAGCTAGAAAGTGATGTTTATTTTTGTATTCTTCATTATTTGTGGGTATTTGTTAACTTGTTTATGTTTAAAGTCATGTTGAAGCTTCTATAGTAGTAGTGGCATCAATATTTATAGTAGAAGTAGCGGTAGAAGTGGTGGTTATAGTAGTAGTAGTAGTAGTAGTAGTAGTAGTAGAGGAAGTGTAGATGTAGTAATTATATCATTATGGTCTATATTTACCTAGTTCTGGAAAATATTTAATCACCTTTTAGCATAATTATTGTAGTAGTTTTTCCTAGAGCATTTAAGTACTACATGAAAGACTTAAACAGCACTGTACTGTACAAGCTCGGCTCAGTAATGACTTAATTTTCTCCTCGACCTCGACCTCTTGATCTATGTTTAGGTAATGTTCGACCACAGGCAAGACCTCAAAATAGGAGGTTTCAATTTTGTAATAATTTTCCTTTCCCCTCCCTCCTACGCATTTCCACTCCCTCCTCTCTCTCTCTCTCCTGCTTTTATTCCCTCGTCCTCCTCTCACTCTTATTTTCCCTTCACTTTGATGTTGTCACTCGCTTGTGTGTTTCGTGTTGGCATTCTGGAAAAAAGAAGAAGAAAAAAACTCGTCTGCTCAGTTGCATTTTGTCTTGTGTATTGTGTGGAAGGAAAAATATTTGTCTTCTGTAAGTAAGTTTTGGTATTAATGTGTGTGTGTGTGTGTGTGTGTGTGTGTGTGTGTGTGTGTGTGTGTTGGAATGAGAGTTCCGATGCAGCTGATAAAGCGAAAATATTCAATCAAATGGCCTTGAGATTCTCTCCACTGCGCAGCGCCAGGTGAATACATACTAATGGTAAACGCTTGCAAACACACACACACACACACACACACACACACACACACACACACACACACACACACACACACACACACATACACAAACTCCACTCAACTATATTGTGATTCAATTATTTCCTCCTCAGTGAACCTACCTGTATGTGTGTGTGTGTGTGTGTGTGTGTGTGTGTGTGTGTGTGTGTGTGTGTGTGTGTGTGTGTGTGTGTCTGCGTGCTGGACGGTGAAGTAATATCTTAAAAATCTTTATAAATAAGTACAATTAGTGCTTTTTTTTTCTTTTTGCTGTT
This sequence comes from Metacarcinus magister, assembly GCA_029783475.1. Classification (NCBI taxonomy): domain Eukaryota; kingdom Metazoa; phylum Arthropoda; class Malacostraca; order Decapoda; family Cancridae; genus Metacarcinus; species Metacarcinus magister. The sequence continues at coordinate 34,735,933 of JAPQNM010000013.1, read as the reverse complement.
GTTGTTTTTGATACTTTGCAATCACCAGCTGTCTTAACTCGCCAGAACCACACTGAAAAACATATTAACATTAGGAAACAATAGACCCAAACAAACACTTAGACATTCAAACAGCACCGTGTATTGTCTGTGTTAGCCGAGCCCTTCATCAATTGTGGGTAATTGGACCTGCGCTGTTAATGGAATATTGGTGACATTAAACTGTTGAAATACACAAACAAAACTAATAGAGCATATCCTTCTCCCTCTTCCGCTTCTGCTCTGCATAACCTTTATATATTTCAGAGAGAGAGAGAGAGAGAAAAAAAATTCCATGTTCATCAGCGTTCAAGGTGTATGCCTGTTATCACACTTCAGTAGTTTAGTTCTTCATACACCTGGCGCATATTTGTTCATCAGATTCAGTTTTGCCGTACTCCTTCCACACCAAATGGTCTCTTCATGCCTTGGGTGTGTCCCACATCCACGTATAACCCCGCACTTAATCGTCTTGTGGAGTCCACGCCTAATTGCCTTCCATTTATCAGACCTTCCACCGCGCCACTTACTATTCTTCCCTTTACTTCTATGTGTTCTGCCTCCCCCGTACCACCGGCCACTCAAGTCTCAAGAAACGGTGTCCTAGAATGGACGCGCCTCGCCAAGCCCTTCGAGGCGCCTTTGGGCCGCCGCCCACAAGCTCCAGGCCATCTAGCAGCAGGCTGCCGCCCATTGTACCTTAATAGCTCAGTGCATTATTACATCAGCAATAGCTGTGCACTCGTATCACATGTATGGGAAGGGAAACCCTCTCTTCTGGACCGGCTTAGAGTGCTGGTACATGATACATACAGATAGATGTTTTTAACTGGCCACACCTTCGACAGACTCGCCGATAACGGCCAGCAACAGCTTGGTCAGCCGACGCCTCAGGAATTTTCGCAGACGCCTCTATACATTTATTGGCATGACGTGAGACAAATATTTAATTTGAGCCAGCAGGTATTCTATGGTCTACCATCATGGCAGGAACAGGTGGCCAGCGGCAGCAGGCTGCGGGGCAGCAGGTGTGGGCCCGCTCGTGGCACTTTAATGTAGTGACGAGAGGAACAAGAGGTCATACAGACAGATTTGTATAGCC
>JAPQNM010000013.1:34724813-34729813 GCA_029783475.1 Metacarcinus magister | reverse complement strand
TCTGCTTACTCTTATTGCAGGCGTTTCATTCTCCATCATTTACTTATTTTTATGTATTAACTTTATTTTTAGCTTAATATGCTTCACCTATTTTTTATTTCTTATTTTATTTACTCGTTTATTTCTTTGAGAGAGAGAGAGAGAGAGAGAGAGAGAGAGAGAGAGAGAGAGAGAGAGAGAGAGAGAGAGAGAGAGAGAGAGAGAGAGAGAGAGAGAGAGAGAGACGTTATTAGATGCTGCATGTATTGCTCCAGAACTCTAATTGTTTTGACTCGAAAAACACATCCTATAAAAAAAGAAGGCAATGTGTAAGCGTAATAAAGATAGCTATTTTATCTTAAGTGTTACGTTACTTGAAATTATTGCTCGCCCCCCCTTGTGTGTGTGTGTGTGTGAGAGAGAGAGAGAGAGAGAGAGAGAGAGAGAGAGAGAGAGAGAGAGAGAGAGAGAGAGAGAGAGAGAGAAAGATATATATCCTTCATCTTTCGGTAGTGATGTGATTTATCTTTATTATTAATATTATTGCCCGTTTCCTTGCCCTTCGGTGGTCGTCCCGGCGTGTCATCACTGGGGGAGTGTTACTTACGAGCGCCTGTCACGGGATAGGCAGGAAGGTAGGTAGACGTAGGCTATTAAAATACTTCTCTTTTTTTTTCTCTCTCTCTCGAACTACAATTCACGCCCTGGAGCGAATTAGAAGACAAATGTGAGAAGGAGAATCCAGAGCGAGAGAGAGAGAGAGAGAGAGAGAGAGAGAGAGAGAGAGAGAGAGAGAGAGAGAGAGAGAGAGAGAGAGAGAGAGAGAGAGAGATGGTGTCATGGTAGTGGGTCGGTAGCGTTGCCTCACTTATTGTGTTTAGTGTTTCATAACGAACCTCATGTGTTAACCAGTTTGGCATCTTGACGAAAGGTGGGTGGTGGTGGTGGTGGTGGTGATAGTAGTAGTAGTAGTAATAGCAGTGGTAATAGTAGGAAATAATAGTATGCTTTTCCTTTTCCTCATGATTATCTTTTTCTTTCTCTGCTTTTCATCCTGCTTTTCCTTCTTGTGTTCATTACCATTATTATTATTATTATTGTTAATGTTTTTTATTATTATTATTATTATTATTAGTAGTAGTAGTAGTAGTAGTAATAATAGTAGTAGTAGTAGATAGAGGCTGTAAGAATACTAACACCATACTACTACTACTACTACTACTACCAACCTCATCACTACTACTACAATTACTACTATTACGTATATCACCATCATCACTACTACCACTATAAATAAACTGCTACTGCTACATCTACTTCAACACCTATAATTTCTGCTTCCACTGCAATCATCACCCAAACCACAATCAAAACAATACACACACAGGTTCACAAACAACTTAACACGTCATAATAAATTCACCCGAAGAATCATGGTCCCAAATGAGACCACAATTATAAAGCATGATAACGTTCTTCAGGAGTTAGTTCTTATCCCACCCCACGTAAAACAGCGCATTTATTTGTGGGAAAAACGAAGATGCGGGTGATTACATTTTGGCGTGAGAGCGAGATAACAGGACCAGGAGAAGAAAGAAAACAAGGTGGCAACGGAAGTGCAGGAAACAGGTTAATGAAGGAAACTCTGCGTGCGGAACTCATATGTCGATTTTTTTATGCCGCTAACTTTTCCACACTAGAAACGAAATTTAATAATTGAAAGATCAAGCAACTGACTAACGAAGAAAAAGATACGAAGATAGATAGACTCATGTATAATTGAACAGGATGAGCAGCAAGTGAAGCGAGTGTGTGGAGGAAAAACAGGATAAGTGAGAGGGTAATAAAAAGAGGCAAGTATAAATTTGTGGATAATTGATAATGGTGATTCGAATGAGGTAGATGATTATGCAGGTAAATAGACAAACACAGATAGATAGATTTACTGATAGGCAGCCACATAAGTTAACAAGCGAAAGTAGTGGAAATCAAAGAGGCCAATCAGATAAATAATAGGAAAAATATATATTAGAAAGATACTTTATATATACTAAGAGCCAGAGATGTATAGCTTTCCTTACAGTGAAACCTTGAAAAATTTGTGATAAAGTTTACCTTGACCCCATAGAAACCAATTCCATACATACAGAGAGAGAGAGAGAGAGAGAGAGAGAGAGAGAGAGAGAGAGAGAGAGAGAGAGAGAGAGAGAGAGAGAGAGAGAGAGAGAGAGATGCAGACAGAGATGCAGACAGAGAGAGTGGTACAGACAGAAAGGGGAAGGAATAAAGATCTCATTCTTTTCTCCCTTAGTTTTCCCCATCCGTGAACTCCTTTCTTCTGTCCCCACAAATTTTCATCAGTTCTCTCTCTCTCTCTCTCTCTCTCTCTCTCTCTCTCTCTCTCTCTCTCTCTCTCTCCTCTCTCTCTCTCTCTCTCTCTCTCATCCCCTCAACACCTCCGGATCTGTGCCCTCGTGAACACAAGGCTGAAAGAGCTGCCTCAAGTCTGTCCCTCCCCCGTGACTCACCTACCAGAGCCTCTTTCCTCTTTCCTTCCTGCCATCTCCTCCCCACCCAACCCCTCCCCACCTCTTCCTCACGCACGCATTTCCCGTGACTCACCCACCCTCCACCACACGCCTGACTCACTCACTCACTTACGTGTTACCGACTCAGCCGTGGCTTCTGATTTGAATGAGTCAGGAGGAAGGAAGGAAAGATATGATGTGATATTTCCGTGACTCACTGGAAATTGTGAGTGAGTCAGTAAGTTGATTTCATTTGATGTGTAATGTGTTTTTTGTGTGAGTGAGTAAGCGTCTCTCTCTCTCTCTCTCTCTCTCTCTCTCTCTCTCTCTCTCTCTCTCTCTCTCTCTCTCTCTCTCTCTCTCTGGTAAGACAAATTGACTTCTTGTACCTGATAATTTTCGAGTCATAACGATTAGCGTCTTAAAGCGACACATTGCCTAGTAACTCACTCTCTCTCTCTCTCTCTCTCTCTCTCTCTCTCTCTCTCTCTCTCTCTCTCTCTCTCTCTCTCTCTCTCTCTCTCTCTCTCTCTCTCAACGGCCATCATATAAATTATTCTCTTTTTCACCTTCACTATTAAAGACATAACTCCCATCTCTTATTACGCGTTTGCTCACTCTCTCCTCATTCTTTCTTTTTATCTCAATTTTTTTTTCTCATCCAGTCAAGTAAATTTATCTGTCGTATATTTCTTTCTTCCTCACTCACTTATTTTTCAATTTATCTTTGGTTTCTAGACATCTTTCACATCCCTCGTATTTTCCCCTACCGCCTCTCCTCCGATTAATCCATTATATACGTATTTTTCCCTCTTATGTACGTGTGTGTGTGTGGGTGGGTGTGTGTGTGTGTGTGGGTCTCAATTCTCACCTCCACTACCGCAACCACCCACCAGCGTACGTATAAGATAACATAGTGCGGTTGTATATACGTATTTCTACAGGTGTTGATTGCAGTTGAGTTTCGTGGGAAATTAATAGTCTCCAGCTTCCCTTTAGCGATGCAATCAAAAGTGTTGGCCGGTCCACCTTAATGTAACAAGCGTACTCACTGCGATCTCTCCTGTAGGGTGTAATTAGCGGTTTTCTCCTCATAGTTGTGCGTGAGGTGCTGGAGAGAGAGAGAGAGAGAGAGAGAGAGAGAGAGAGAGAGAGAGAGAGAGAGAGAGAGGTGGATGTGGGGATCCGGTATGCACGAAAAATATTAATAACACGTTCCCTCTTTTTTTTTTTTATCACTGTTTCATTCCTTTGTTTCATTACTCTGAGTTGTAGTTTGCGCTCTCTCTCTCTCTCTCTCTCTCTCTCTCTCTCTCTCTCTCTCTCTCTCTCTCTCTCTCTCTCTCTCTCTCTCCTCCTCTTATTTTTGCCGTGCATTGCCTCAATGAAATATCATCACCACTATCATTTATCTTTCTTTTCCTTCTCTTTTTTCCTCTCTTTCTCATTCCTTCCATCAACATTAATGTCATCATCATCATTATCTTTTTTATTTTTTGTGTTCCTTCTCACTTTCCGTTTCATTTATATATATTTTTTTTGTCGTTTAACCACCACCAGCACTTTCATGTTCGTAGGTAATTCTGTAACGAACTACTACGACTTTTACTACTACTACTTCTACTATTACTATTACTACTCCTACTACTACTACTACAACAACTATTGCTTCTGCTGCTATTTCCGCTACTTCCGCTACTATGGGTACTACATCGGCACGTGCCTCCCTCTGGACACACGGCCCGGCTCGTGGCACGTACGTGAGGAGCGTGCCGTCCACAGATGCAAAAACGTACACACACACACACACACACACACACACACACACACACACACACACACACACACACACACACACACACACACACACACACACACATGAAACTGAACATACTATACCTTGCCCTCCGGAAGACTTTAACACGATATACACACATTACTTATCCTCCCTCCCCACACACACACACACACACACACACACACACACACACACACACACACACACACACACACACACACACACACATACAGCATAATAACTGACACACATAAGCACCGTTTTTATACCCAGTAACGCTCTGGTTACCTGAGGAGGAGAACAAAGGTGGGGGTGGGGTCTACAGGGAGAGAGAGAGAGAGAGAGAGAGAGAGAGAGAGAGAGAGAGAGAGAGAGAGAGAGAGAGAGAGAGAGAGAGAGAGAGACCTTGTTAGGGATGCTTAAGGGCCTCGATCCTCCCGCTGTGGGGTGACGCCCATCCAACTGGTTTTCCGCAGCACCCGTCAAGTATGAAAGAATGTGAGTGTGTGTGTGTGTGTGTGTGTGTGTGTGTGTGTGTGTGTGTAAACTTGTGGTCAACCTGCCAGTCAGTTCCTCCTCAAGTATAAAGAAGAGGAGAATGACTTGGTATGTAAGTGTTTTGTTTTTTTTTCTTTTCACAACACACTAACTCTTTCTGTCTGTGTCTGTCACGAGGAAGCATTTGTTGTGTGATG
>JAPQNM010000013.1:34704813-34719813 GCA_029783475.1 Metacarcinus magister | reverse complement strand
TCTCTCTGTCACGTCTCCTTGCCTCCCTCCCTTTCTTCCTCCCTCCCTTTCTCCTTCCCTCCTTCCATCTTACCCACTTCACAGTTTCAGTCACTCGTAGCATCTCATTCTTATTTATTCCTTTCAAGTTTTTTTTATTGTTTTACCTCCATTGCTGTTTTCTACTTGTTTATCTAGCCCTTTTTTTTTCTTTCGCTAAATATTAGTCTTCTCTCCCTTCTTTCTTTATCTCCTATCCATTCAGTTCTCCTTCTTTCCCTGCCCTACCTCCCTCTTTGGTTATTCATTCATTCCTTTTCTCCTTCATTCCTTCACTCACATTATCATTTATTCTATCCTTCCCTATCCTTCTCTTCCTTAATCCTTCTCTTCCCTTTCTTTCCATCTCAAAATTCCTTCTTTCCTTCCTTCCTTACATACTTACTTCCTTCTATCCTTCTCTTCTCCTCCTTCAATTACTTTTTGCACCTTCCCTTCAGTGGTTCCTTCCCTCAAGCAGCTCCTGGACCGGTCAGCCGCGTCACTTACGAAAGAAAAATGAAAATAAGAAGGAAATGAAAAAAAAAGTAATCTTGGTATGCGAGCCATTTTTGGAGAGAGGATGTTTTTCTTTGTCTCCTCGTTGTGTGTGTGTGTGAGAGAGAGAGAGAGAGAGAGAGAGAGAGAGAGAGAGAGAGAGAGAGAGAGAGAGAGAGAGAGAGAGAGAGAGAGAGAGAGAGAGAGAGAGAGAGAGAGATACAGAGAATATTTAAAGTCACCTATGTCCTCTTTAACGGCGCTGGGTCTCTCTCTGGGTAGCGAAAGTATAAAATATTGCAGCCATCAGTACAATAATGCGACGTGGCACTTTTAATATATGAATCCATTGACGTCAAGATAATAAATAGCTCGTGATAATATAAAGCCAACGACGTAGCACCGTGTAATATATTAGGCGTCGTGCTTCTTCGTTTGATTTTTCGTTGGCGTTCGTTTGATTAATCCAAGTGTTCAATGTGGTTGGTGTATTAAGTTTAGTTTTTTTGTTTAATGGTAAATATATTAATCATAAGCTATTCATACTTTTAACTTTTGGGATTTTTCTTTTTAACTATTTCTTGGTTTATATTAATAGTTTTCCTGTCTGGTCAGTAGTTTTTATTTTACTCCTTAATCAGTATCTTCCTTGTATTACACACAGAGACCTCGCCCGTAGTACAACGCGCCATTTCGCTTCACTCTCAGACTAAATCATTATACTTAAACATCCATCCTGAGGCAGTGAATCTGGCAGTGTGGCGGCCGTCCGAGGGTTTCTGAGATACTGCAGTTCACTCACATGTAATAATTATCATCGATGTCACATGAAGGCGAGGACGTTGCATGTTTTACCTGTCTGTTCACCTTTACTTTGTTCTCCGAGGTTGTGGTTGGTTGGTTGGTTGTTTGGTTAGTCACCGGTTCGCCAGGGACACACGGGACCACTGCATCGTCAAGGTTACCACAGCTTGTTACTTCCTCATGAGTCGACGCAGGTATTCATTTGCTCGACCAGTCCTGGGAAGGCGGAGGGCTGGGTGGATGGACAGCTGTGGTGGTTGGTTTGGTGTTCCTTGCCCTCGGTGGGATTTGAAGCCTGGTGCATGCATAGTGGGACGATACGTAGGTAGTGACGACCTGCTAGTGTAATTCATCGCCAAGCTAGACGTGACTTTATTTCCTGGTCTTTAATTTTTTCTATTTTGAGTCGATTTGGTAGTTGACTGTAGGTAATAATTCAATAAAACTTCTGAAAAAGACCAGACCATTAAGATATACACCCAGTTGTATCTATGTTTTTATTATTTTATTTTTTTATCCGTCTTGCCATTCTATATATGTAACAACAACACGTTTTTATTATCTTCCTGCCCCCTCGTTATGTAATTTTTGCTGTACACATGAGAAAGCAATTTACGTATATAATATGTGTCGTGTCCTGTGCAGGTAATGAGAGTGTAATTCAGTGTTATATATGTGCTGTGTGGCCAAATTGGTGTTTTGCTTCAACGTGACTTTCACACCTGTTTCTGTGGCTTGTTTCACGTAAATAGAAAGAGAAGAGGGGAAGGGGGGGGAGGGTGGAGAGGGAAGGGAGAGAAGGAGGGGTTAAGGGCTATTATGGTTTAACGACCCCACACACGCCCTCTCCACGCCCTGCTCTATCACACACACTCATGCGTCCATTCCTCACTTCCTCACACACACACACACACACATACACATACATACACGCACACACACACTCAGTCATGTATATATGTTGCATCTCCGCTACTTAAACCCGTCACACACAACCAGAGTCAACGGCCGAATGCAAGGCGACTCGCGATATATATATTTTTTTTAACGCGCTGGTTAAATTTTCAGCCGGCGCAGAGTCCTTAGAAAGCCTCCCGATTTCCCACAGCTCTACGAACGATCATAAACACAGGTCGTCTCGCATTCGGCCGTTGACGTGGCTGTGTATTACGAGGCCATTATTTATATATACACCCTACTTTCATGTATAAGTAGTGTGTTTTTATTTAATTTCTCTATAACCCTCACTTCTCTTCCTATTATCTTTTGTTTAACTCGTTTTTTTTTCATATAGTCTACTTCCTTCCTTCCATTCATCACTCTTACACTTCCGTATTCACTCTTAACTCGTACTCTTTATCCTGTGCACTTTTTTATTTTATTATTATTATATATATTTTTTTTTGGTCAGCCTTACCTTTCCCTCTTCAACTCCCTCGTAATATAATGACTCACTCTCGCTCTTGAATCCTCCATTACTTTTCCCTTCAGTTCCACTCTTACCACTAACAATCAGTCCTCCTCAACGGCCACGCCCCTGTATTCTCTCCTCTTCCAGCCACGCCCTTTCTCCTCCTCCCTCACTGTCCTTACCTATACCTTTCTAACCCACCAAATTCTTTTCATCTTTTCACCTTTTCTTCCCCTCCATGCGCGCCCTACCAGTCCCCTTCCTTCCCCTCTCCTCACCTCCTCCTCACCTCCTCCTCACCCTCATTCCTGTTGAAACCCTTCCTTGCACCCACCGTCATCAAGTAATCTATCGTTCCCAATGCGACTGTAATAAATGGTTGTGTGTGTGTGTGTGTGTGTGTGTGTGTGTGTGTGTGTGTGTGTGTGTGTGTGTGTGTGTGTGTTATTAGCTTTTCCTCCTTCCCCGTTAGTGCTTGTCATTATATCGGTACTAGTTCTTAGTTCTTAAAGGTTTTCATAGTTTACTCTGTTTTTTTTTTATTTGCCAATGGTTCCTGGCGAAAGGAAAGTATGCTTTTTATTGTTATTATTATATTATTATTATTATTATTATTATCATTATTATTGTTGTTGTTATTGTTATTATATTATCATTATTAGTATTTGTTCGTCCTATCATTGTTCTTCATTGTATTATCATTAGTCTTAGTAAGTCAGTATTATTATTATTTTTAGTAGTAGTAGTAGTAATAGTAGTATTAGTATTAGTAATAAGAATTGTAGTAGTAGTAGTAGTAGTAGCTCATTAAACTTCATAATAAACACGTAGCCACCTTTGCCATCTAGTGATTCTTTACTTTGTCCATCAAGGTTCGATTCCCGTTGAGGACAAACAGTCTGGTCAGTTGATTCAGCTGTCCAATTTTTTTTCTAAGTTTATTCAGTATTTTTTTTTTCTTTCTAGTCGCACACACAGCAGGTATTCGTAGTAATCTGAATGGTGTGACCGCCAGGTGAATAATGCATTGTATATATTTAAAAGACAAAGGGAAAAACAAAGAAGTTTATGATTTTTTTTATCAATTTGTGTATTCATTTACGGATTTATTTACTTTAACCATGCACTTGTTTTACTAAGGAGACAAAGGGCAAACACACACACACACACACACACACACACACACACACACACACACACACACACACACACACACACACACACTCACACTCACACAATCACAGTTCACTCACTATAATAATTTTTTTTTCTTCCACCCCGTTCAGTAGATCCTATTGATCACACTTACGCATCCATTTTCTCTTTCTTATTTTTCCATCAGCCGCTAGTTTGTTGGATCACCCTTGCTATTACACACCACAACGCATCGCTTCCTCACCGTTTTTACCCCTGATTTAGTGCGGGAAACTTACCTGGCCTAAACCTTACCCGGGAACTCATTAGATTAATCCTACCTTTCCACCTGCCGGAAATGAGGATGATTTAGAACCAAAGCGTCCAATTGATCAACCCAGTTCACATGTATTGAAGGGAAGAGGAAGGGAGGAAGAGAGGTGATGAGCGTGCAAGGGAAGGAAGGTGATGAGGGAAGGAGAGACGTGAGATGGATTTAGAGTTGGAAGAGTAGGAGGAAGAGAGGAAATCGAGAGAAAACCGGAAGAAATTAGAAAATGATGAGAGAGAGAGAGAGAGAGAGAGAGAGAGAGAGAGAGAGAGAGAGAGAGAGAGAGAGAGAGAGAGAGAGAGAGAGAGAGAGAGAGAGAGAGAGAGAGAGAGAGAGAGAGAGAGAGAGAGAGAGAGAGAGACATATATACTCATCCAGATAGACGGAGACAGAAAGACTAATGGAGATGATATCGAAAGAGACCAGAAAGAGAAAGAGAAGTAATGGAAGAAGAGGAGAGAAAAAAAAAAGAGGAGGAGGAGATGAAGAGGAAGTGTGACGGTACAGAAGAGGTTATTATCGCCCCTCCACGCCCATGCCAGTAATCGTGGGCGTGATGGAGGGTGTGCAGAAGAACATAACTCCTCAGACTGTCAATTGCTACCTGTCTTGACGAAGAATGACCTGAAGGAAGAGGAAGAAGAGAGAGTAAATAAGAGATAAATGGAAGAGAGATAGAAAAAAAAATAAGAAAGAAAGAAAGAGGATGAAGAGACGATGAAGAATGGATGACGATAAGCGAGTGACAAATGATAACGAGGGTAAAAAAAATGGAAGGATTGATGGGAGAGTGTTAAGGGAAAATTATGAGGGAGAGGGAGAGAGAGAGAGAGAGAGAGAGAGAGAGAGAGAGAGAGAGAGAGAGAGAGAGAGAGAGAGAGAGAGAGAGAGAGAGAGAGAACGAGAACAATTAGGAACCACATATTTTGTTTAACATTAATCTCTCTCTCTCATCTCTCTCTCTCTCTCTCTCTCTCTCTCTCTCCTCTCTCTCTCTCTCTCTCTCTCTCTCTCTCTCTCTCTCTCTCTCTCTCTCTCTCTCTCTCTCTCTCTCTCTCACACACACACACACACACACACACCAAGCAAACAAACAAGTAAACACACCTACCTTATGACAAACATTACTCCTATGGCCTTGGTCTCACGGTTAGAAGCGTACACACACACACACACACACACACACACACACACACACACACACACACACACACACACACACATACGCACACAGACCTTGATAATGGCTAATCCGAGATAAGCCCACAGATAGCAGCGTCCCTCTCAGTCCTTTCCTTATCTCCCTCACACACTAACAAGGCCTGGAACACCACTCTTCCTTCCCTGAGACGCTCCAGAAGACACGCTTACCAAGAACCATGAGAAGACGAGGACCTACGATGCGACCTTAAGCGGAAGAGAACAACATAAGAACATAAGGAGGCTGCAAAAGGCCCCAGTTGACCTACACAAGGCAGCTCCTGTGCACCTAATATTTAAACCTACATTGACAAGAAGAAGAAGTGACGAAGAAAGGAAATATTGGGAAGGAAGGAAGTCAGAATAGATAGCTGTAGGTTTATAAGTGTAAACAGGTGTCGGTGTGGCAGTAAAATGTGTTAGAAGGGTTGATTGTTTGCAAGTGTTTATCTGTTGTTGATGTTCTCCAAGAAAAAACAAGATTTATCACTTAAGACCGAGATGAAAAAATATAATTGTCCTCTCTCATACACACACACACACACACACACACACACACACACACACACACACACACACACACACACACACACACACACACACACACACACACACACACACACACACACACACACACACACACACACATATATTACAGGGAGGCGTATGGTTGGTTGATTCTTACCTCCAGACTTAACAGCAGAGCGCGTCAGATTACAAGGCAGCGAAGGAAGATGAACTGACCCTAGTGTTGTGAGGGAAAGAGGGAGAGGGAGGGAAAGATTATTAACTGTTACCACCATAGGCCTCACCACCACCACCACCACCACCACCACCACTACCACTACTACTACTACTACTACTACTACTACTACTACTACTACTACTGATGATGATAATAATAATAATACTGTATTGCTATAAAAAAAATCGAAAGCAAGTATTTTTCTTAGAGAATTCATTATATCCTCATTATTATTTTCACTATGATTATGAAAGTGGAGCGACTAATTATTGAATAAGTTAAAAAGAAGACTTTGTTGCTGTTGTTTGTCTGTCTGTCTGTGTACATAAAATATAGTATCATTTTCTCTATATAATCTCCGTTAACTTAATCTTCCGTTTTGTGTGTGTGTGTGTGTGTTCCGTTGCAAAGTATAACGTGTGATGTGACGGCTTCATGATCGTCTGTTTGGCGGCGTGACGTGTAAAGTGGCTGCCTGACGCTTCCACTCTGGCCCGCCGTCATAAATCGATACACTCCATTGTTTCTCATTTACTGCGGAAGTGTAAATCGAACGCCCGTTGTCTCAGTGTCATCAACGGAATGTGCGAAACGATTGTCTTCTGTTTCCGCGTCACGTTCCTCTAAGAGTATATGAAATGTTTAGCCACTTACTTATTGCTATCATTATCTTTATTTCGTTTAAGAGAGAGTTCGATAATGACCCTGTTTGATTGACGGCATCTATACTTAACACGTGGAGGTATTGTAAGTTATGAGGTGACGGAAGCGATTAGGTTTTGTTTTCATAGATGATGGTAATATGTCAATTTTGAAGTAATGTTCTAAGTAGTGTAATGATTATATAAAACGTTTTGAACTATATCATTGCGTGTGTGTGTGTGTGTGTGTGTGTGTGTGTGTGTGTGTGTGTGTGTGTGTGTGTGTGTGTGTGTGTGTGTCTAGCTCCACCCTCAGCTTGTAATAGAGGTCAGGGGAGGTAAGGAATAAGGGCAAAGGTGTTCTTAATACACGCCCACCTTTTACCTGTCCACCTTTTCTCACCTAATCTCACCTTTCCACTCTCCCACTCCGCCTACCTCCTTTCTCTTTTTTTTTCTCTCCTTGTCTATCCATTTTTAATTTCTCTCTCTCTTCATACACCCTCTCTCTTCCTCCTCTGCTCTGCTCTGCTCTTATCCAATTCTGCATATTCTCAAACTTTTCTCCCTTCCCTAATCTTTCTTTTCATCTCCTCTCTCTTTTCATCCACTCCTTTCTTCGTGTTTTGATTTATTTCCTTTTGTTTTCTTACCTTCTGTTCTCCCTCCTTGTTTCCTGTTTCCCTCTCTCTACCGTCTACCTCTCTCTCTCTCGTGTCTCATTATTCCTCCCCCTTACCTAAACCTCCCTTTCCTTCACTACCTCGGTCATTCTTCCATTATATGTAATCCTCCTTTCCTCCTCCTCCTCCTCCTCCTCCTCCTCCTCCTCCTCCTCCCATTTCCCTCTTGCTTATCATTTAACTTCAAACGGTCCAGTTTCTCTTCTTCCTCTTCCTCGTTCTCCTCTTCCTCCTCTTCATTCTTCTTCCTCAGTTACTATTGCCTTCTTACGCTACCTCCCTCACACATCCCTTGCCTGCCAAAATCTAAACCCTCCCTCCCTCCCTCCCTCACCCTTACCAGAAGTCATAGGTCAAGGGAGAGAGAGAGAGAGAGAGAGAGAGAGAGAGAGAGAGAGAGAGAGAGAGAGAGAGAGAGAGAGAGAGAGACTAATAAAAAGATATAAAAAACGTAGGTGTGGTCAGCAGAACAAGGCCTTAAATCAACTGTTCGGTAAACGCCCCGCAGCTGAATCAACCTTTTAAATTATTACTTCAAATTAATATTGTTAGGAAAAGGTTCTCAAGGTCACCCTCCCCCTTACATACATGCATACATATACATCCATTAAAAAGGTGCAAAGGAGTACAAAGGAAGAACAGACAGCAACAGTTCTGCTGGACCCAATAGGACAACAAAAATGGAAGTGCAGGTTTTTTCGCAATAATCATTTCTCAATTTTGTCTATTCTACCACTTGGGTTTATTATTATTATTACGCGAACGTCTTTACAAACTGGAATGCATAACTTAACGGTCCCATTTAAGATTTTATAGAACTTTGCCCATGATTAATCTATATCAGCTTCGTCCTCTGCTACACTCCAATCTGTATCTGGCAAAATATTCCTTAATTGTTCACTTTCCTCGAGGCTTATGTTAAAAGAGATAAGTTTGTGATCACTGGTGCAAAATTCTGGGCCCACGTTACCTACTAGAATTGTTAGTTGAAAATATAAGGTGAAGTAGTGGGTGTTTACGTGGTCTGTAACGTATTTCTAGAGGTGAGGAAACGTAGATAAATACAGTAAATTTCTCCTAAGTCTTGTATTTGCGTGTTAATTAGAACAGGTGTGTGGATATGAGGGTGGAGGTCGGGGGGGGGACGGGAGGCATGGGTGTGAATGGGAGTAACACCTTGTGAAATGAGTACGCGTAAAGCAAGGAACACTTTAGGCTAACCTCTTGAACTCTCCAGATGAAGAGGCGATGACGCGATATTTTAGCGACGAGGATTTATTGTTACGCAGATGCTTTTGTATGTTTTTTATATACTTTTTTTTATTTAATCATTTATCTATTCATGGACTCAATTCTTTCGTTATCTATTGATTGATTGATTGATTTCATGGTTGTATATTTTTTTGTGTCCAATTGATACCTTAATATTTTTTTTTATATACAGTATACACCTAAATATTCTCTCTCTCTCTCTCTCTCTCTCTCTCTCTCTCTCTCTCTCTCTCTCTCTCTCTCTCTCTCTCTCTCTCTCTCATTCTCTTTCATTTTTGCACGTATTGAGTGAAGTGGAGATGAAAGGAAAGAGGAGGTGCGGAGGAGAGGAGGAAAGAGGACTGGATAGAGGAAGAGAGGGAGAGGAAGGGAGGGAGGGAGGAGAGGGAGAGGGAGAGGGAGGCAGGAAAGAGAGCATTAAGTGGAAACAAACAAGATGACTGACCTGTGACACCTGGTGAGAGAGAGAGAGAGAGAGAGAGAGAGAGAGAGAGAGAGAGAGAGAGAGAGAGAGAGAGAGAGAGAGAGAGAGAGAGAGAGAGAGAGAGAGAGAGAGAGAGAGAATTACAGATGTACACAATCCACACTTTCCAGAGAGAGAGAGATAGAAAGAAAGAAGAAATAATAAAGAAAGAAAAAGAGAATTACAGAGAGAGAGAGAGAGAGAGAGAGAGAGAGAGAGAGAGAGAGAGAGAGAGAGAGAGAGAGAGAGAGAGAGAGAGAGAGAGAGAGAGAGAGAGAGAGAGAAAGGGTTATCAGGCGTGACCTCCAAGCTGCCCCGCCTTAGGGTAAACACGCTGAAATAGCCCACCAACCCACCTGCCCACCTTTCCTTTACCCACCTACCCCCCCCCACCCAACATACCCCAACACACTCACTCCAGACTCACTCTCACATTCAAGTACTTTTCTGAGTCTCATTCGTATGTAACCTTCGCTACTTCTTTCCTCCTCCTCCTCCTCCTCCTCCTCCTCCTCCTCCTCCTCCTCCTCCTATGCATACACATTCTTCAAGTCTCACTATAAACGCCATTTGATCACAGACTCATATAATTCTCGTCTTTCTAATTCTTCTTCCTCCACTCTGCCCCTTTCTCCTCTTTCCCATAACATTCCAGGAATAATCTCTCTCTCTCTCTCTCTCTCTCTCTCTCTCTCTCTCTCTCTCTCTCTCTCTCTCTCTCTCTCTCTCTCTCTCTCTCTCTCTCTCACCATGGCGCCACAGTGGTCAATAAATGATCTATCTATTTCTTTATTTATCGGTCTGTCTATCTATCTACCTCACCTCACCTGTCCACCTCCTCTCCATCGTACCTCTCCTTATCTCTCCCACCTCCTCATCTCTACCTCTCTCACCCCCTCATACCTCCCTCCTTCCTTGCCTCTCTCTAACCCGCCCACTGAACTCTCTCCTGCCCTCCCTCCCTCCTTCCCTCCCTCCTTTCCTCCCTCGTTCCCTCTCCCCATTTCTCACAACCCTTCTATACACCATTACTCCGTCACTCTCAGCTTCTCTCTCTCTCTCTCTCTCTCTCTCTCTCTCTCTCTCTCAAACCTCTTCTCCCTCATCCTCTCTCCTTCCCTCCCAGCCTCCCACTGCGCACCTTCCCCACCTACGTGTTTACCTGTGCTGAAGCCAATTAGGAGACCAGATTATAAATATTTGAAAGGGAAAGGTAACCTGATGCTCCGTATAGAATAAAAATATTTAAAAGGTTACCGGTTATAGATGAACGTGTTATGAAAATATATACATTATTTTGGGTGTTCAGTGGGTTTTTTTTGTATAGATAGATATTTATTATTTTGTAAAGTTGTATAGAGTTAGTGTGGAATGCCTAGATTTTTTTATTTATTTATTTATTTGATTTGATTTAGTTTTTGTAATGGTTTTGGAGCGTGTTAGATGGGATCAGATTTGGTATCGAATTCCATCTCCTTGATTTTGAATTCTATTGTTGTGGTCGCTATCTGTATGTATTCATGAACTCTCTCTCTCTCTCTCTCTCTCTCTCCTCTCTCTCTCTCTCTCTCTTCTGTTTAAGTATTTTCTTTCTTATTCTGATTTTCGTCTTCTTGCTAATCCTTTCTTCTTCTTCTTCTTCTTCTTCTTCTTCTTCTTCTTCTTCTTCTTCTTCTTCTTCTTCTTCACTTCTTTTTGTTTCTCCTCCTCCTCCTCCTCCTCCTCCTCCTCCTCTCCTCCTCCTCCTCCTCCTCCTCCTTCTCTTCTTCCTCTTCCTCCTCGCTAAGGTGTGCGTGTTATTTCCTCCTTTCCTCCACTCTTCTTCTCAGGTGAACCTTACCTGGCCTTAATTACTGCAACATCCTGGCTAGTGCAGAGGTACACACGTGAACGCGAGGGTGTATGTGTGGAGGGGCGTCGCGTGTCCTGCCTCACCCCCCCTTTTCTCTCTTTTATTTATTTTTTTCTCTCTCTCTCTCTCTCTCTCTCTCTCTCTCTCTCTCTCTCTCTCTCTCTCTCTCTCTCTCTCTCTCTCTCTCTCTCTCTCTCTCTCTCGCTAATTATCACACCTGAGCTACCTGTATTACTATATTCTCCCTTTTTACCCCCCTCCTCCTCCTCCTCCTCCTCCTCCTCCTCCTCTCCTCCTCCTCCTCCTCCTCCTCCTCCTCCTCTCCCCTATAACAAGTGACTCGTCGCCTTACCTGCCTCGTCCAGCCGTCGTTTATTACCTTTGCCACCAGGTAATTACGTAGCCCGAGCCTCCCCTTAATCATCTTGGCTCTAATTACACTCATTAAGAACACCACGCATCACCTAGAACCTCTCTAATCACTCATCGTGGATTACACCCTATTTTTCCTACTACTACTACTACTACTACTACTACTACTACTACTACTACTACTACTACTACTACTGTTATTATTTTTTGTATTTTTACCAACAACGCCTCCTCTGCTACTGTATCTGAATTATCCCGTAATACATATTCATTCAGGTTCTAAAATTTGCCCTCCCTCCCTCCTTCCCTCCCTCCCTGCCTTCCTCTGCATAATTTTACTCGTCAGTGGGAGGAAACAGTTAAGGTAATGGACGAGACGAGAAGCGAACCCAGTGAGTAATCTGTTTGCGAACTTGGCTCATCTATTTTTTTGATGATTATAAGTTTGTTTACAGACTTGCTTACGTGCTGATTCACTGGATTAGCGTGTGCGTTGCCTATTCAGTCCGTTGATAAATATTTGCTGACCTGCTGACTGACTTGCCTTGCCTCGCCTCGCCTCGCCTTGCCTGCTTGTTGTTATTCAGTAAAATTTGTACGTCATCGTTTTCTTTCTCCCTCGGGCTGTCTGATAAACGTGTAGGTGTTCTCTTTAGAGCTCTTAGTCTGGCATTGCTCTCTGTATTGTAAGATAAGAGAGTTAGAGAGAGAGAGAGAGAGAGAGAGAGAGAGAGAGAGAGAGAGAGAGAGAGAGAGAGAGAGAGAGAGAGAGAGAGAGAGAGAGAGAGAATGAGAGAGAGAATGAGAGAGATTTTCTAACTGTACCTCGCGCCACTAAGCCTCAACACCTCGCCATACTTGTGCACCTCATCTCCTGGGGCATCTCAGGGTTAGACCGTAAGATAAAAGGCCACCTAAAAGAGTTGCATTAATCAAGCTGAGACCATTACTTGACCCTTTTGTATTTTTATTAGCAGCTGTAACAGACGAGGAGGATTGAGCAGGATGGTGGGCGAGTGAAATACATCCTCCCACTATTCCTTGTATTACAAACATAACTGTATAAGTCCAGCGGGCAGTAGTTAAGTTTGTTTTTTTTATCTTTAGGGAAGGAGGTTAGGTATATATGTGTGGGTGTAAGTTTAAACCGGTTGTAAAAGGTGTGTGTTATTGATTATTTGCTGTTTTGTGCTGACTCGGTGTTTATTTTTTTCGTTAGGTAGGCAGGTATAATGCTTTCCTTGTAGTTTGTAAAGGATTAAGTTAGTAATATTTAATGGTAAGAAAAAAAAATTAAAGAATGAAATTAATACAGATAGGATGGATATTAAAACTCTAGCTAGATGACTGGTTAGTTGATTGTTGACTTGCTTGTTTGATTAATTAAAATGAGTGTTTGAATGAGTGACTGGGTGACTGACTGACTGACTGACTGACTAATTCAATGACTAACTAAAAAAAAATTATTTATTCATAGAGCTATAAAAACACCCTCAACACTGTACAAGAAGTAGTGGGTACGTCCTGTACAGACATACTAATAATAATAATACAAGGATTCTGGGAACACCTCGACTAAGACCAAGAAAGAAATGCGTGTTTCTTGCTTGTGCTGTGTTTCTCTCACTCTATTTCGTCATCTGTGGTTAAGCGTGAGACTGACCTTAATGTCACTCTCTTTATATGTTTTTTTTTCTCTATCTTTATCTCTCTTTCTCTTTTTCTTTCTCTCTCTCTCCGTCTCTCTCGCTCAGCTTTAGTTTAATGGCCTGTCCAATCAGCACACCTGCGCCGCCTTAATCACCGCCGCCAGGTGTGCTCGTTGCCCTCCTCCGCCCCAGGTGTCAAGTCCGGCTTGGCACCCTAATCCCCGGAGCTCGCTGGTTGGGATGTGTTAGGTCCTATTTTCTTCCCGTTAGGTCAATAGGAGAGAGAGAGAGAAAGAGAGAGAGAGAGAGAGAGAGAGAGAGAGAGAGAGAGAGAGAGAGAGAGAGAGAGAGAGAGAGAGAGAGAGAGAGAGAGAGAGAGAGATGTAAGGCTGCAATAAGTCGTGTTAGTCCTAATCTTGTCAGGGCATCAGTTTTATCTTGTCCAGCAGCAGCTTATCAAGCTTACAGTTATACTATGCTGATAAAGTTTTTCTTACTGTAGCCCGGAGGTGAAGCTGGAATTATTCAGGAGTCGCTGTTTCTCGCTGTGGTGGCAGTTCAAGGTGGTTACGCTGAACCAACGTAGGTTTGTCACAACGACGTCCTTAAGAGGCTTCCGGGACTACCCAGACGGACCAGTTCATCCCTGGCCTTCACTAGACATGGGGGGAAAAGTCTGGTTGTGATGGTGGAACAATCTGAGAATTCCTAACTATATGATGTGCGAAGCTTCTGTGTATGTGTGTGTGTGTGTGTGTGTGTGTGTGTGTGTGTGTGTGTGTGTGTGTGTAGTGGAACTTGTCAGTATTTTTTTTTCTTTTACGAGTGTGCACATAACGTTTCCATTCATGTGTTTTGTTGCTCAACCTTAAAAGTTAAGTGCCGCCTAATCCCAAGCCTCACATTCCCGGTGTTTTAGCGGCGCCTCCTCCACGTCCTTACTTTGATTACTTCCTTATGACTCTCCCATACGTCACCCTCTTGTTGTGCGTCCGTAAAGTTAACTACTATGTAAATGATTTTCTCGTCATTAGCTGGCCCTTTTTTTCTTCTTTTCCTGGGCCACCTAAAAATGTTCACCTTGACTATTTACTTCCTAACGAGCCACACTACTACCTTAAGGCCTTCCTAATATCACCTCAACTCTCGCATCCTCATCCCACTTCACTTCATCCAACCTCGTCTCATCTTACCACGCTGCCCTCCCTCCCTTCAGCCTACGTCGACCCCATTGTGACAGTCATCAGCGGCGCCCAAGACTCATCACTATTCACCTCACCCAACTTAGGTCGCGTTGCCCCATCAGGTTTCACATTAGCACTCATCCAGGGATAGAGTGAACCTTTTTCCACGGTCTCCTCATAGAGTCTTGGGTGCAGTTAAAGGAAACAGCTCTTGTTGCACTCGCCTCGCCGGCCACTCACAGCTTGTCAAGGAAGAGGGAACATGTGCTTTGTCCAGGAGAAAATGTCTTGCGCTCTCTTCTGAATACAAGAGTGACATGGCAGCTCTGAGACGAAGCGCATCAAGTCATCCTATCTTGGTAGTGTATATATATGAGAGAGAGAAAGAGAGAGAGAGAGAGAGAGAGAGAGAGAGAGAGAGAGAGAGAGAGAGAGAGAGAGAGAGAGAGAGAGAGTCATTGTATGCTGTGTTCTTATACCGTTTCTGTGACTCAGATAAATTATTGCCAAGAATGTCATTAATGATGCCACAACAAAGGCTCGACTGATGGCACGCTTATTAGCCTCATCAAGGTGCTCCTCTCGCGGCCACGGCTGTCTGTCTCCCGTGACGTTTTTTTCCCCTATCTTTTCAGACAATAGATTGAGTATTAGAGAGAGAGAGAGAGAGAGAGAGAGAGAGAGAGAGAGAGAGAGAGAGAGAGAGAGAGAGAGAGAGAGAGAGAGAGAGAGAGAGAGAGAGA
>JAPQNM010000013.1:34679813-34699813 GCA_029783475.1 Metacarcinus magister | reverse complement strand
AAAAGAAACCCAAACACACACACACACACACACACACACACACACACACACACACACACACACACACACACATTCACACATTCAATACACCTTTTGTTTCTACCCCCCACACACTTCACCTTTTTTCACCTCACCTGTATACCCCTGAAGGCGCCCCTCCCCCCCCTACCCACCTCCCACACACCTGACACAACACACCTGTTCATTGTGAGCCACATTCATCTTCAGACCCTCGGCTCCACGCTTGGCATTTGACTACATGTGTGTGTGTGTGTGTGTGTGTGTGTGTGTGTGTGTGTGTGTGTGTGTGTGTGTGTGTGTGTGTGTGTTTTATAGGGAAAATTTCGCTTGGTTTTGCTTTTCTTAGTGAGAGAAGGTAAATTAAAGTTATATTGTAAAAGGTTTAAGTAATGAAGTGTTGCAGAGATGGAAATTGATTCAGATGATGAGATAAAGTAATGAATGTTAAAACACAAGAACGTGTGTAAAGTATCGTTATTTTGGTGTTAATATTGATGCAGTGGACACTGTATGGAAGGAGAAGGGAAAAGGGCCTGAAAGATTTAAGAGAAGAACTGATGATGATGATGATACCTTGGAGTGGACTCTGCTGCGGGTTGGAGTTGGTTGGAGGTTGGAGTTAATAATAATGATAATAAGGCAAGGTTTACTGTGTATCAAAATCTACTACCTCAATATTCTGGGCATCTCGGTTTATCGACCTGTGTATTTTGAAACAAGACTTTTAGTCATGATGAGCAAAACTCAACAAGCCAACGCTATCAACAGCAGCAGGAAGCACACCTCGACGCCGGGATGCTTCTCGGGACTGAAGAAGTTCCTTGGCATCCCTGGCGCGTGTGTTTAAGAGGAAGAGAAGGAACAAGTGTCGAAAGGATCATTCCTCCCAACCTGAATTACCCCAAAATTCACCCCAAGATCTTCTAATTGTTCCTGCTCCATCTCAGGACACCCCTGCAAACCCCTCACCCAACCCTGACAGACCATACTCCCATCCTTGCATGCCCCCAGACCTCCCCTGCAGACCACTGTCTTTCCCCTGCACCACCCCTGGACTCCTGTCTTGAAGTGATCATTTCCTCCACCGAGGACACCAACGAGTGGCACCTTGTTTCTAACAAGAAGTCTCAAGGGATGAAGAAGAAACAATTCCTTGAGAATTATATATATATATATATATATATATATATATATATATATATATTTATATATATATATATATATATATATATATATAAATATATATATATATATATATATATATTTATATATATATATATATATATATATATAAATATATATATATATATATATATATATATATATATATATATTTATATATATATATATATATATATATATAAATATATATATATATATATATATATATATATATATATATATATATACGCATAAACGTCCTTTTGCTTTCTGTTTATATACACTCACACACACACACACACACACACACACACACACACACACACACACACACACACACACACACACACGCATGCGCGCGCGTTCACCAAAACGTGTGTGTGTGTGTGTGTGTGTGCGTGTGTGTGTGTGTGTGAGAGAGAGTGTATATAAACAGAAAGCAAAAGGACGTTTGTGTGTCTATATATATATATATATATATATATATATATATATATATATATATATATATATATATTATATATATATATATATATATATATATATATATATATATATATATATATATATATATATATATATATATACATATATAAATATATATATATATATATATATATATATACATATATATATATATATATATATATATATATATATATATATATATATATATATATATTTATATATATATATATATATATATATATATATTATATATATATATATATATATATATATATTATATATATATATATATATATATATATATATATATACATATATATTTATATATATATATATATATATATATATATATATATATATATATATATAATCATGTTTTTATATAAATATTAAGTTTCATTTTACTGCGTAATTATTAGTCATAAAACAAATATTCATAATGACAGTTGTACAGTTTAATTAGGTGTATCAGATGCCTCAATGATATTTCCAATATCTCTAATAGTTTTCGGGAAAATGAGGAGGAAAGTCATGTTTTTATATAAATATTAAGTTTCATTTTACTGCGTAATTATTAGTCATAAAACAAATATTCAAAATGACAGTTGTACAGTTTAATTAGGTGTATCAGATGCTGCAATGATATTTCCTAATTAAACTGTACACTTGTCATAATGATTATTTGTTCTATGACTAATAATAACGCAGTAAAATGAAACTTTATATTTATATAAAAACATGACTTTCCTCCTCATTTTCCCGAAAGCTATTAGAAATATTCGAAATATCATTGCAGCATCTGATATACCTAATTAAACTGTACAACTGTCATTATAAATATTTGTTCTATGACTAATAATTACGCAGTAAAATGAAACTTAATATTTATATATAAACATGACTTTCCTCCTCATTTTCCCGCAAGCTATTAGAGATATTGTAAATATCATTGCAGCATCTGATAGACCTAATTAAACTGTAAAACTGATATTATGAATATTTGTTCTATGACTAATAATTACGCAGTAAAATTAAACTTAATATTTTTTTAAAAACATGACTTTCCTCCTAATTTACACCTAATTAAACTGTACAACTGTCATTATGAATATTTGTTTTATGACTAATAATTACGCAGTAAAATGAAACTTAATATTTATATAAAAACATGATTATATATATATATATATATATATATATATATATATATATATATGTATATATATATATATATATATATATATATATATATATATATATATAAATATATATGTATATATATATATATATATATATATATATAAATATATATATATATATATATATATATATATATATAAATATATATATATAAATCAAAACATGACTTTCCTCCTCATTTTCCCGAAAGCTATTAGAGATATTGGAAATATCATTGATGCATCTGATATACCTAATTAAACTGTACAACTGTCATTATAAATATTTGTTCTATGACTAATAATTACGCAGTAAAATGAAACTTAATATTTATATATAAACATGACTTTCCTCCTCATTTTCCCGAAAGCTATTAGAGATATTGTAAATATCATTGCAGCATCTGATAGACCTAATTAAACTGTAAAACTGATATTATGAATATTTGTTCTATGACTAATAATTACGCAGTAAAATTAAACTTAATATTTTTTTAAAAACATGACTTTCCTCCTAATTTTCTTGAAAGCTATTAGAGATATTGGAAATATCATTGCAGCATCTGATACACCTAATTAAACTGTACATTTGATACAATGAATATTTGTTCTATGGCTAATAATTACGCAGTAAAATGAAACTTAATATTTATATAAAAACATGACTTTCCTCCTCATTTTCTCGAAAGCTACTAGAGATATGGGAAATATCATTGACGCATCTGATACAGCTAATTAAACTGTACAACTGTCATTATGAATATTTGTTCTATGACTAATAATTACGCATTAAAATGAAACTTAATTTATATATAAAAAATAACTTTCCTCCTCATTTTCTCGAAAGCTATTAGAGATATTGGAAATATCATTGCAGCATCTAATACACCTAATTAAACTGTATAACTCTCATTATGAATATTTGTTCTAAGACTAATAATTACGCAGTAAAATGAAACTTAATATTTATATAAAAATATGATTTTACTCCTCATTTTCTCGAAAGCTATTAGAGATATTGGAAATATCATTGCAGCATCTGATAGACCTAATTAAAATCTACTACTGTCATTATGAATATTTTCACTAGTACTAATAAATACTGAATTTTACTTTTTTTTAAATTACTTTCTTCCTCGTTTTCTCGAAAGCTATTAGAGATATTGGAAATATCATTGCATCATCTGATAAACCTAATCAACTGTACAACTGATATTATGAATATTTTTTCTATGACTAATAATTACGCAGTAAAATAAAACCGTATTTTTATATAAAAACATGACTTTCCTCGTCATTTTCTTGAAAGCTATTAGAGATATTGGAAATATTATTGCAGCATCTGATAGATCTATTTAACTGTACAACTGATATTATGAATATTTGTTCTATGACTAATAATTACGCAGTAAAATGAAACTTAATATTTATTTAAAAACATGACTTTCCTCCTCATTTTCTTGAAAGCTATTAGAGATATTGGAAATATCATTGCATCATCTGATACACCTAATTCAACTGTACAACTGATATTATGAATATTTTTTCTATGACTAATAACTACGCAGTAAAATAAAACCGTATTTTTTATATAAAAACATGACTTTCCTCGTCATTTTCTTGAAAGCTATTAGAGATATTGGAAATATTATTGCAGCATCTGATAGACCTATTTAACTGTACAACTGATATTTTGAATATTTTTTCTATGACTAATAATTACGCAGTAAAATGAAACTTAATATTTATTTAAAAACATGAATTTCCTCCTCATTTTCCCGAAAGCTATTAGAGATATTGGAAATGTCATTGCAGCATCTGATACATCTAATTAAATTGTACAACTGTCATTATGAATATTTGTTCTATGACTAACAATTACTCAGTAAAATGAAACTTAATATTTTTATATAAACATAACTTTTCTCCTTATTTCCTCGAAAGCTATTAGAGATATTGGAAATATCATTGCAGCATCTGATACACATAATTAAACTGTATAACTGTCATTATTAATATTTGTTCTATGACTAATAATTACGCAGCAAAATGAAACTTAATATTTATATAAATACATGAATTTCCACCTCATTTTCTCGAAAGCTATTAGAGATATTGGAAATATCATTGCAGTATCTGATAGACCTAATTAAACTGTGCAACTGATATTATGAATATTTGTTCTGTGACTAATAATTACGCAGTAAAATGAAACTTTATATTTATATAAAAACATGACTTTCTTCCTCATTTTCTCGAAAGCTATTAGAGATATTGGAAATATCAATGCAGCATCTGATACACCTAATTAAACTGTACAACTGTCATTATGAATATTTGTTCTATGACTAATAATTACGCAGTAAAATGAAACTTAATATTTATATAAAAACATGACTTTCCTCCTCATTTTCCCGAAAGCTATTAGAGATATTGGAAATATCATTGCAGATTCTGATATACCTAAATAAACTGTACAACTGTCATTATGAATATTTGTTCTATGACTAATAATTACGCAGTAAAATGAAACTTAATATTTATTTAAAAACATGAATTTCCTCCTCATTTTGTCGAAAGCCATTAAAGATATTGGAAATATCATTGCAGCATCTGATACACCTAATTAAACTGTGCAACTGATATTATGAATATTTGTTCTATGACTAATAATAACGCAGTAAAATGAAACTTTATATTTATATAAAAACATGACTTTCCTCCTCATTTTCCCGAAAGCTATTAGAGATATTGGAAATATCATTGCAGCATCTGATATACCTAATTAAACTGTACAACTGTCATTATGAATATTTGTTCTATGACTAATAATTACGCAGTAAAATGAAACTTAATATTTATATATAAACATGACTTTCCTCCTCATTTTCCCGAAAGCTATTAGAGATATTAGAAATATCATTGCAGCATCTGATAGACCTAATTAAACTGTAAAACTGATATTATGAATATTTGTTCTATGACTAATAATTACGCAGTAAAATTAAACTTAATATTTATTTAAAAACATGACTTTCCTCCTCATTTTTTTCGAAAGCTATTAGAGATATTGGAAATATCATTGCAGCATCTGATACACCTAATTAAACTGTACATTTGATATTATGAATATTTGTTCTATGGCTAATAATTACGCAGTAAAATGAAACTTAATATTTATATAAAAACATGACTTTCCTCCTCATTTTCTCGAAAGCTACTAGAGATATTAGAAATATCATTGACGCATCTGATACACCTAATTAAACTGTACAACTGTCATTATGAATATTTGTTCAATGACTAATAATTACGAATTAAAATGAAACTTAATTTTTATATAAAAACATGACTTTCCTCCTCATTTTCTCGAAAGCTATTAGAGATATTGGAAATATCATTGCAGCATCTGATACACCTAATTAAACTGTACAACTCTCATTATGAATATTTGTTCTATGACTAATAATTACGCAGTAAAATGAAACTTAATATTTATATAAAAACATGAATTTACTCCTCATTTTC
The DNA here is from genome assembly GCA_029783475.1 of Metacarcinus magister. Taxonomy (NCBI): domain Eukaryota; kingdom Metazoa; phylum Arthropoda; class Malacostraca; order Decapoda; family Cancridae; genus Metacarcinus; species Metacarcinus magister. The sequence continues at coordinate 34,693,457 of JAPQNM010000013.1, read as the reverse complement.
TCGAAAGCTATTAGAGATATTGGAAATATCATTGCAGAATCTAATAGACCTAATTAAAATCTACTACTGTCATTATGAATATTTTCACTAGTACTAATAAATACTGAATTTTACTTTTTTTTAAATTACTTTCTTCCTCGTTTTCTCGAAAGCTATTAGAGATATTGGAAATATCATTGCATCATCTGATACACCTAATTCAACTGTACAACTGATATTATGAATATTTGTTCTATGACTAATAATTATGCAGTAAAATAAAACCGTATTTTTATATAAAAACATGACTTTCCTCGTCATTTTCTTGAAAGCTATTAGAGATATTGGAAATATAACTGCAGCATCTGATAGACCTATTTAACTGTACAACTGATATTATGAATATTTGTTCTATGACTAATAATTACGCAGTAAAATGAAACTTAATATTTATTTAAAAACATGACTTTCCTCCTCATTTTCTTGAAAGCTATTAAAGATATTGGAAGTATCATTGCAGCAGCTGATACACCTAATTAAACTGTACAACTGATATTATGAATATTTTTTCTATGACTAATAATTACGCAGTAAAATGAAACTTAATATTTATTTAAAAACATGAATTTCCTCCTCATTTTCCCGAAAGCTATTAGAGATATTGGAAATATCATTGCAGCATCTGATACATCTAATTAAACTGTACAACTGTCATTATGAATATTTGTTCTATGACTAACAATTACGCAGTAAAATTAAACTTAATATTTATTTAAAAACATGACTTTCCTCCTCATTTTCTCGAAAGCTATTAGAGATATTGGAAATATCATTACAGCATCTGATAAACCTAATTAAACTGTACAACTGTCATTATGAATATTTGTTCTATGACTAATAATTACTCAGTAAAATGAAACTTAATATTTTTATATAAACATAACTTTTCTCCTTATTTCCTCGAAAGCTATTATAGATATTTGAAATATCATTGCACCATCTGATACACCTAATTAAACTGTATAACTGTCATTATTAATATTTGTTCTATTTCTAATAATTACGCAGTAAAATGAAACTTAATATATATATAAAAACATGAATTTCCTCCTAATTTTCTCGAAAGCTATTAGAGATATTGGAAATATCATTGCAGTATCTGATAGACCTAATTAAACTGTAAAACTGAAATTATGAATATTTGTTCTATGACTAATAATTACGCAGTAAAATGAAACTTAATATTTATATAAAAACATGACTTTCCTCCTCCTTTTCCCGAAAGCTATTAGAGATATTGGAAATATCATTGCAGATTCTGATATACCTAAATAAAATGTACAACTGTCATTATGAATATTTGTTCTATGTCTAATAATTACGCAGTAAAATGAAACTTAATATTTATTTAAAAACATGAATTTCCTCCTCATTTTGTCGAAAGCCATTAAAGATATTGGAAATATCATTGCAGCATTTGATACACCTAATTAAACTGTACAACTGATATTATGAATATTTGTTCTATGACTAATAATAACGCAGTAAAATGAAACTTAATATTTATATAAAAACATGACTTTCCTCCTCATTTTCTCGAAAGCTATTAGAGATATTGGAAATATCATTGCAGCATCTGATACACCTAATTAAACTGTATAACTGTCATTATGAATATTTGTTCTATGACTAATAATTACGCAGTAAAATGAAACTTAATATTTATATAAAAACATGATTTCCTCCTCATTTTCTCGAAAGCTATTAGAGATATTGGAAATATCATTGCAGCATCTGATAGACCTAATTAAAATCTACAACTGTCATTATGAATATTTGTTCTATGACTAATAATACGCAGTAAAATGAAACTTATATTTTTAAAATGACTTTCCTCCTCGTTTTCTCGAAAGCTATTAGAGATATTGGAAATATCATTGCAGCATCTGATACACCTAATTAAACTGTACAACTGATATTATGAATATTTGTTCTATGACTAATAATTACGCAGTAAAATAAAACGTAATTTTTATATAAAAACATGACTTTCCTCCTCATTTTCTCGAAAGCTATTAGAGATATTGGAAATATCATTGCAGCATCTGATAGACCTAATTAAACTGTACAACTGTCATTATGAATATTTGTTCTATGACTAATAATTACGCAGTAAAATGAAACTTAATATTTATTTAAAAACATGACTTTCCTCCTCATTTTCTCGAAAGCTATTAGAGATATTGGAAATATCATTGCATCATCTGATACACCTAATTCAACTGTACAACTGATATTATGAATATTTGTTTCTATGACTAATAATTACGCAGTAAAATAAAACCGTATTTTTATATAAAAACATGACTTTCCTCGTCATTTTCTTGAAAGCTATTAGAGATATTGGAAATATCATTGCAGCATCTGATAGACCTAATTAAACTGTACAACTGTCATTATGAATATTTGTTCTATGACTAATAATTACGCAGTAAAATGAAACTTAATATTTATATAAAAACATGAATTTCCTCCTCATTTTCTCGAAAGCTATTAGAGATATTGGAAATATCATTGCAGCATCTGATACACCTAATTAAACTGTACAACTGTCATTATGAATATTTGTTCTATGACTAATAATTACGCAGTAAAATGAAACTTAATATTTTATATAAAAACATGACTTTCCTCCTCATTTTCTCGAAAGCTATTAGAGATATTGGAAATATCATTGCAGCATCTGATACACCTAATTAAACTGTATAACTGTCATTATGAATATTTGTTCTATGACTAATAATTACGCAGTAAAATGAAACTTAATATTTATATAAATACATGACTTTCCTCCTCATTTTCTCGAAAGCTATTAGAGATATTGGAAATATCATTGCAGCATCTGATAGACCTAATTAAACTGTACAACTGATATTATGAATATTTGTTCTATGACTAATAATTACGCAGTAAAATGAAACTTTATATTTATATAAAAACATGACTTTCCTCCTCATTTTCTCGAAAGCTATTAGAGATATTGGAAATATCATTGCAGCATCTGATACACCTAATTAAACTGTACAACTGTCATTATGAATATTTGTTCTATGACTAATAATTACGCAGTAAAATGAAACTTAATATTTATATAAAAACATGACTTTCCTCCTCATTTTCCCGAAAGCTATTAGAGATATTGGAAATATCATTGCAGATCTGATATACCTAATTAAACTGTACAACTGTCATTATGAATATTTGTTCTATGACTAATAATTACGCAGTAAAATGAAACTTAATATTTATTTAAAAACATGAATTTCCTCCTCATTTTCTCGAAAGCTATTAGAGATATTGGAAATATCATTGCAGCATCTGATACACCTAATTAAACTGTACAACTGATATTATGAATATTTGTTCTATGACTAATAATTACGCAGTAAAATGAAACTTATATTTATATAAAAACATGACTTTCCTCCTCATTTTCCCGAAAGCTATTAGAGATATTGGAAATATCATTGCAGCATCTGATATACCTAATTAAACTGTACAACTGTCATTATGAATATTTGTTCTATGACTAATAATTACGCAGTAAAATGAAACTTAATATTTATATATAAACATGACTTTCCTCCTCATTTTCCCGAAAGCTATTAGAGATATTGGAAATATCATTGCAGCATCTGATAGACCTAATTAAACTGTACAAACTGATATTATGAATATTTGTTCTATGACTAATAATTACGCAGTAAAATTAAACTTAATATTTATTTAAAAACATGACTTTCCTCCTCATTTTTTCTCGAAAGCTATTAGAGATATTGGAAATATCATTGCAGCATCTGATACACCTAATTAAACTGTACAACTGATATTATGAATATTTGTTCTATGGCTAATAATTACGCAGTAAAATGAAACTTAATATTTATATAAAAACATGACTTTCCTCCTCATTTTCTCGAAAGCTATTAGAGATATTGGAAATATCATTGACGCATCTGATACACCTAATTAAACTGTACAACTGTCATTATGAATATTTGTTCTATGACTAATAATTACGCAGTAAAATGAAACTTAATTTTATATAAAAACATGACTTTCCTCCTCATTTTCTCGAAAGCTATTAGAGATATTGGAAATATCATTGCAGCATCTGATACACCTAATTAAACTGTACAACTCTCATTATGAATATTTGTTCTATGACTAATAATTACGCAGTAAAATGAAACTTAATATTTATATAAAAACATGAATTCCTCCTCATTTTCTCGAAAGCTATTAGAGATATTGGAAATATCATTGCAGCATCTGATAGACCTAATTAAAATCTACTACTGTCATTATGAATATTTTCACTAGTACTAATAAATACTGAATTTTACTTTTTTTTAAATTACTTTCTTCCTCGTTTTCTCGAAAGCTATTAGAGATATTGGAAATATCATTGCATCATCTGATACACCTAATTCAACTGTACAACTGATATTATGAATATTTGTTCTATGACTAATAATTACGCAGTAAAATAAAACCGTATTTTTATATAAAAACATGACTTTCCTCGTCATTTTCTTGAAAGCTATTAGAGATATTGGAAATACAACTGCAGCATCTGATAGACCTATTTAACTGTACAACTGATATTATGAATATTTGTTCTATGACTAATAATTACGCAGTAAAATGAAACTTAATATTTATTTAAAAACATGACTTTCCTCCTCATTTTCTCGAAAGCTATTAGAGATATTGGAAAGTATCATTGCAGCAGCTGATACACCTAATTAAACTGTACAACTGATATTATGAATATTTTGTTCTATGACTAATAATTACGCAGTAAAATGAAACTTAATATTTATTTAAAAACATGAATTTCCTCCTCATTTTCCCGAAAGCTATTAGAGATATTGGAAATATCATTGCAGCATCTGATACACCTAATTAAACTGTACAACTGTCATTATGAATATTTGTTCTATGACTAACAATTACGCAGTAAAATTAAACTTAATATTTATTTAAAAACATGACTTTCCTCCTCATTTTCTCGAAAGCTATTAGAGATATTGGAAATATCATTACAGCATCTGATAAACCTAATTAAACTGTACAACTGTCATTATGAATATTTGTTCTATGACTAATAATTACTCAGTAAAATGAAACTTAATATTTTTATATAAACATAACTTTTCTCCTTATTTCCTCGAAAGCTATTATAGATATTTGAAATATCATTGCACCATCTGATACACCTAATTAAACTGTATAACTGTCATTATTAATATTTGTTCTATTTCTAATAATTACGCAGTAAAATGAAACTTAATATATATATAAAAACATGAATTTCCTCCTCATTTTCTCCAAAGCTATTAGAGATATTGGAAATATCATTGCAGTATCTGATAGACCTAATTAAACTGTAAAACTGAAATTATGAATATTTGTTCTATGACTAATAATTACGCAGTAAAATGAAACTTAATATTTATATAAAAACATGACTTTCCTCCTCCTTTTCCCGAAAGCTATTAGAGATATTGGAAATATCATTGCAGATTCTGATATACCTAAATAAAATGTACAACTGTCATTATGAATATTTGTTCTATGTCTAATAATTACGCAGTAAAATGAAACTTAATATTTATTTAAAAACATGAATTTCCTCCTCATTTTGTCGAAAGCTATTAGAGATATTGGAAATATCATTGCAGCATCTGATACACCTAATTAAACTGTACAACTGATATTATGAATATTTGTTCTATGACTAATAATACGCAGTAAAATGAAACTTAATATTTATATAAAAACATGACTTTCCTCCTCATTTTCTCGAAAGCTATTAGAGATATTGGAAATATCATTGCAGCATCTGATAAACCTAATTAAACTGTACAACTGTCATTATGAATATTTGTTCTATGACTAATAATTACGCAGTAAAATAAAACTTAATATTTATATAAAAACATGATTTCCTCCTCATTTTCTCGAAAGCTATTAGAGATATTGGAAATATAATTGCAGCATCTGATAGACCTAATTAAACTGTACAACTGATATTATGAATATTTGTTCTATGACTAATAATTACGCAGTAAAATGAAACTTAATATTTATATAAAAACATGACTTTCCTCCTCATTGTCCCGAAAGCTATTAGAGATATTGGAAATATCATTGCAGCATCTGATACACCTAATTAAACTGTACAACTCTCATTATGAATATTTGTTCTAAGACTAATAATTACGCAGTAAAATAAAACTTAATATTTATATAAAAACATGATTTTACTCCTCATTTTCTCGAAAGCTATTAGAGATATTGGAAATATCATTGCAGCATCTGATAGACCTAATTAAAATCTACTACTGTCATTATGAATATTTTCACTAGTACTAATAAATACTAAATTTTACTATTTTTTAAATTACTTTCTTCCTCGTTTTCTCGAAAGCTATTAGAGATATTGGAAATATCATTGCATCATCTGATACACCTAATTCAACTGTACAACTGATATTATGAATATTTGTTTTATGACTAATAATTACGCAGTAAAATAAAACCGTATTTTTATATAAAAACATGATTTTCCTCGTCATTTTCTTGAAAGCTATTAGAGATATTGGAAATATAATTGCAGCATCTGATAGACCTATTTAATTGTACAACTGATATTATGAATATTTGTTCTATGACTAATAATTACGCAGTAAAATGAAACTTAATATTTATTTAAAAACATGACTTTCCTCCTCATTTTCTTGAAAGCTATTAGAGATATTGGAAGTATCATTGCAGCAGCTGATACACCTAATTAAACTGTACAACTGATATTATGAATATTTTTGCTATGACTAATAATTACGCAGTAAAATGAAACTTAATATTTATTTAAAAACATGAATTTCCTCCTCATTTTCCCGAAAGCTATTAAAGATATTGGAAATATCATTGCAGCATCTGATACATCTAATTAAACTGTACAACTGTCATTATGAATATTTGTTCTATGACTAACAATTACGCAGTAAAATTAAACTTAATATTTATATAAAAACATGACTTTCCTCCTCATTTTCTCGAAAGCTATTAGAGATATTGGAAATATCATTACAGCATCTGATAAACCTAATTAAACTGTACAACTGTCATTATGAATATTTGTTCTATGACTAATAATTACGCAGTAAAATAAAACTTAATATTATATAAAAACATGAATTTCCTCCTCATTTTCTCGAAAGCTATTAGAGATATTGGAAATATCATTGCAGCATCTGATAGACCTAATTAAACTGTAAAACTGACATTATGAATATTTGTTCTATGACTAATAATTACGCAGTAAAATGAAACTATATATTTATATAAAAACATGACATTCCTCCTCATTTTCTCGAAAGCTATTAGAGATATTGGAAATATCATTGCAGCATCTGATAGACCTGATTAAAATCTACTACAGTCATTATGAATATTTTCACTAGTACTAATAAATACTGAATTTTACTTTTTTTTAATTACTTTCTTCCTCGTTTTTTCGAAAGCTATTAGAGATATTGGAAATATCATTGCATCATCTGATATACCTAATTCAACTGTACAACTGATATTATGAATATTTTTTCTATGACTAATAATTACGCAGTAAAATAAAACCGTATATATATATAAAAACATGATTTTCCTCGTCATTTTCTCGAAAGCTATTAGAGATATTGGAAATATAATTGCAGCATCTGATAGACCTAATTAAACTGTGCAACTGATATTATGAATATTTGTTCTATGACTAATAATTACGCAGTAAAATGAAACTTAATATTTATATAAAAACATGAATTTCCTCCTCATTTTCTCGAAAGCTATTAGAGATATTGGAAATATCATTCCAGCATCTGATACACCTAATTAAACTGTACAACTTTCATTACGAATATTTTTTCTATGACTAATAATTATGCAGTAAAATGAAACTTAATATTTATATAAAAACATGATTTTCCTCCTCATTTTCTCGAAAGCTATTAGAGATATTGGAAATATCACTGCAGCATCTGATAGACCTAATTAAACTGTAAAACTGACATTATGAATATTTGTTCTATGACTAATAATTACGCAGTAAAATGAAACTATATTTTTATATAAAAACATGACATTCCTCCTCATTTTCTCGAAAGCTATTAGAGATATTGGAAATATCATTGCAGCATCTGATAGACCTGATTAAAATCTACTACTGTCATTATGAATATTTTCACTAGTACTAATAAATACTGAATTTTACTTTTTTTTTAATTACTTTCTTCCTCGTTTTCTCGAAAGCTATTAGAGATATTGGAAATATCATTGCATCATCTGATACACCTAATTCAACTGTACAACTGATATTATGAATATTTGTTCTATGACTAATAATTACGCAGTAAAATAAAACCATATTTTTATATAAAAACATGATTTTCCTCGTCATTTTCTCGAAAGCTATTAGAGATATTGGAAATATAATTGCAGCATCTGATAGACCTAATTAAATTGTAACACTGATATTATGAATATTTGTTTTATGACTAATAATTACGCAGTAAAATGAACTATAAAATTTCATTTTACTGCGTAATTATTAGTCATAGAACAAATATTCATAATTTCAGTTTTACAGTTTAATTAGGTCTATCAGATACTGCAATGATATTTCCAATATCTCTAATAGCTTTCGAGAAAATGAGGAAGAAATTCATGTTTTTTATATAAATATTAAGTTTCATTTTACTGCGTAATTATTAGTCATAGAACAAATATTAATAATGACAGTTGTACAGTTTATTTAGGTGTATCAGATGCTGCAATGATATTTCCATTATCTCTAATAGCTTTCGAGGAAATGAGGAGAAAAGTTATTTGCATATAGAAATATTAAGTTTCATTTTACTGAGTAATTATTAGTCATAGAACAAATATTCATAATGACAGTTGTACAGTTTAATTAGATGTATCAGATGCTGTAATGATATTTCCAATATCTCTAATAGCTTTCGAGAAAATTAGGAGGAAAATCATGTTTTTATATAAAAATAAAGTTTAATTTTACTGGGTAATTATTAGTCATAGAACAAATATTCATAATTTCTGTTTTACAGTTTAATTAGGTCTATCAGATGCTGCAGTGATATTTCCAATATCTCTAATAGCTTTCGAGAAAATGAGGAGGAAATTCATGTTTTTATATAAATATTAAGTTTCATTTTACTGCGTAATTATTAGTCATAGAACAAATATTCATAATCACAGTTGTACAGTTTAATTAGGTGTATCAGATGCTGCAATGATATTTCCAATATCTCTAATAGCTTTCGAGAAAATGAGGAGGAAAGTCATGTTTTTAAATAAATATTAAGTTTAATTTTACTGCGTAATTGTTAGTCATAGAACAAATATTCATAATGACAGTTGTACAGTTTAATTAGGTGTATCAGATGCTGCAATGATATTTCCAATATCTCTAATAGCTTTCGGGAAAATGAGGAGTAAAATCATGTTTTTAAATATATATTAAGTTTCATTTTACTGCGTAATTATTAGTAATAGAAATAATATTTATAATATTAGTTGTACAGTTTAATTAGGTGTATCAGCTTTTCCAATGATATTTCCAATATCTTTAATGGCTTTCGACAAAATGAGGAGGAAATTCATGTTTTTAAATAAATATTAAGTTTCATTTTATTGCGTAATTATTAGTCATAGAACAAATATTCATAATGATAGTTGTACAGTTTATTTAGATACACTGGCCTATACATCATATGTATATGCATGGGAATGATATAAAGATCTTGTCACAGACGTCGTGCCGCAAACACAGGAGAGGGAGACGCTGCTGGCACATATGGTGTGCCGCAAGAACTGAATGGGTTAAGAAACACCTCCGTGTGAAGAATTAATTTTGAAGAAAAAAACGGATGTTCAGATTTTGTTAATGTAAAATGTAGTTTTATTTGTAATTATATTGTTGTGAAGCTTGTAGAAGTTTGTAATTATATGGAAACATATGTTTTCAAAAATATTAATACTGTATTTTCTCCTTTACCTTTCGTTTGCAAAGAAAGATTATATATTAATTCGCCATTTTTATATAGATTGGTAATATATTTTATGACGTATGCACCTAAAAAAAACTACTATTTTTCATAGTAAGAATATGTGTGTGTGTGTGTGTGTGTGTGTGTGTGTGTGTGTGTGTGTGTGTGTGTGTGTGTGTGTGTGTGTGTGTTTTGCGTGTGTGCACGTATGTGTGTGTGGACATATGTGTTTTTTTTTCTTGGTTTCTCCACACACTTGACAATAAAGTAGAGGAATCTGAAAAGAATCTGCGATGGTGGGAAAAGATGAGGGATGGAGAGGAGGAGGAGGAGGAGAAGAGGAAGGAGAACAGGAAGAGGGGGATGAAAAGAAGGGAGAAGAGGAAGAGGGGTACTATAGAGTAGGTGATAGTATATAATGAAAAGAGGAAGGAAAGGGAGGAGGAGGAGAAGGAGGAGGAGGAGGAGGAGATATAATGTAAGTGGGTGGCAGGTGGGCGGAGGTTGGCATGATGTGGATGTGGCAGGAAGTGGTCCTTTGAGAGAGAGAGAGAGAGAGAGAGAGAGAGAGAGAGAGAGAGAGAGAGAGAGAGAGAGAGAGAGAGAGAGAGAGAGTAACATCCTGTCTCTGACACGTTCATGTACTATTCATTTCCGCTCTCCAAATATTTTCGTCCATATTTCATTATTATTTACACTCTTTCCTTCCTTCTTTACTTACTTACTTACTTTCGTTATTCATTCCTTCTTTTTGGTTATCGGTATTTATTTATTCATCCTTTTCTTTATTCCTTTTACTCCTTCCTTTATTCACCTTCCTTCTTTCTCTGCCTTAAATGACCTATATTAGTCTTTGCTGGGTCAAGGTTGAATATAAATGCGTTATATAATTTTTCTACTTTGCATTTCTCTCTCTACTCTACTCTCTCTCACTATTCTACTCTCTGTCTCTCTCTCTCTCTCTCTCTCTCTCTCTCTCTCTCTCTCTCTCTCTCTCTCTCTCTCTCTCTCTCTCTCTCTCTCTCTCTCTCTCTCTCTCTCGACGTCCTTCACCCCTTGGGCTAACACGCAACAGCTCCCCCTTTCCCCTTTTCCCCCTCCCCCCCTTCCCTCTCCCTCACCCCACCCTTCCTTTCCTCCTCCTTCCTCTGTCTTCCTGCAACCATCCCTCTCCCTCTCTCTCCATACCTTCACCAGCCCCTCCCTTCCCCTCTCCCTCTCCCTTTCTTTCCCCAACCATATACTCTCCCTCTAGGTCACATTCCCTCCCCTCATTCTCTCCCACTTATTCTTTCCTTAACTATATTTTATTCCCAGTATTTCTTCCTCTCCTTTTCCTTACTTAACCTCATTTGCTATCACTGTTTTAGCATTATCTCTCTCTCTCTCTCTCTCTCTCTCTCTCTCTCTCTCTCTCTCTCTCTCTCTCTCTCTCTCTCTCTCTCTCTCTCTCTCTCTCTCTCTCTCTCTCTTTCTCTTTCTCTTTCTCTCTCTCTCAAGGTGTGTGCAAGGAACCCTGGATCGCTTGCCGCCTTATACGGTGTGGCCGGACAAGTGGAAGCAACGGGTTATCTTTGTTCGGCGCTGTTTCAATGTGTGATTCTAATTCTCTCTCGCATTTGTAATATTAATGATCTCGGGTACTTTCGTGGGTTTTGTCTTCTTCTGTTTGGTTTATTTAATTTTCTTTTATCTTTTTTTTTATAGATTTAGATTTTTTCTGTATGGCTTCGTTTGTATCTTTCCTTTTGTTTCCATGTGATACTTTTTTTTTATTGTTATTATTATTGTTGTTATTATTATTATTATTATTATTATTATTATTGTTTTTGTCTGTCTGTGTTAATGGGATTTTTTTTACTCACTCTTTTCATTCTTTCTCAATTTGCCATTCTTCTATTATTTTGATGAGGCGAAGGAGAGGAGGAGGAGGAGGAGGCGGTGGTGGTCTGACCTTGACACATAAGTGACTCTCATTACAATATACAACCCTCGTGGAAAGGTTTACAGCGACGGAGATCAAAAATAATTACCATATAACATACCACCACTTTTTTTGAAGTCTCTCATTTCCTCTATTATCTTTAAATTGCATTGTTGTCATCTTTTGTGCTACGTAATTATTATGGTGTGATATATTCTTACGTCGAGGTGTTAGGTTCATGGTTGTGTGTGTGTGTGTGTGTGTGTGTGTGTGTGTGTGTGTGTGTGTGTGTGTGTGTGTGTGTTAATAACGTGTCTTCAAGGTCCTTCTGCAGCTACTCCCGAGGTTACAGAATACTGGTTATGCACAAAATATTACTGTCCTTGTGTATATATATATTTTCCCCTTTACCTCTCTCTGTCGATTTGGTTTTACCCTCATTTTTATTCAACCATTTCTTCTTCTCCTCCTCCTCCTCCTCCTCCTCCTCCTCCTCCTCCTCCTCCTCCTCCTCCTCCTCCTCCTCCTCCTCCTTTTACTCCTCTTACTCCTCCTCCTCCGCCAACAGATTAGATGGACGCCTAGTAATACTGAATTTATGGCATATTATTTATCTTATGAGTCTATTATTCACCTTATATTTATTATACTACTACCATATTTACATGATTTATTGCGTCTTGCTGTCCTCCCGCCGTGTCTCATTCTCCCGCCCTCCATCACGTCCTCCTCCGCGTCCTCCTCCGCGTACAGCTTCACGCCCTGACTTACGCCTTGTTTCTCCCTGTCTTCCCGCAGACCTGAAGCGTGCCCTCCGCATGGAGTCACCCACCCCGAGGCTCAACGAGACCAACCTGAAAAAACTTTCGCGAGGCCTAAGGTACTGTACATGTATGTGTGGTGTGTGTGTGTGTGTGTGTGTGTGTGTGTGTGTGTGTGTGTGTGGGCCTTGCCCTGTGGTTGTGGCGGAAGGGCACATTCTATTGTATGGTAAAAAGTGACTCCATTATTATGTTACATGACATTCGCCGTTTTTCTAATGTACATTTTCCTTTTTTGTGTGTTGTTCCTACGGATGTGGTTTTATTCAATAGATAGATAGTTAGATGAATAGCTAGATATATAGATAGATATAAGAAAAGTAGAAATATATATACACATTTATATATATATATATATATATATATATATATATATATATATATATATATATATATATATTAATAGGTCTTACTCGTCAAAGTTTACCATACACATGTCAACAACAAACAATTATTTTTTTTTCACTGGGATACGCGCGTGTGTAGTGTCTCGCCCATCGTGACCAGATTGTGTATAAGGTAGTACAAAAAATCATGTGCAGATCTCTCTCTCTCTCTCTCTCTCTCTCTCTCTCTCTCTCTCTCTCTCTCTCTCTCTCTCTCTCTCTCTCTCTCTCTCTCTCTCTCTCTCTCTCTCTCTCTCTCTCTCTCTCTCATCGTCATTGTGGGTTTCAGTAGAGCCTTTGACAAACCTTCGTCCAGGTGGTGAACATTACTCATAACTGGTGTCAGCGGCGGCTCTACACACACACACACACACACACACACACACACACACACACACACACAC
>JAPQNM010000013.1:34654813-34672313 GCA_029783475.1 Metacarcinus magister | reverse complement strand
TCTCTCTCTCTCTCTCTCTCTCTCTCTCTCTCTCTCTCTCTCTCTCTCTCTCTCTCTCTCTCTCTCTCTCTCTCTCTCTCTCTCTCTCTCTCTCTCTCTCTCTCAGGTCCTACACTGTCAAATTTATTATTCCTGACAACTAAATTTTGCTTAGGGTATAATTTTTTAGGTTGGTTAATTGTTGCTCAGTAAAGTTTTATATTTATGTGTTGTGTATGCATACGTATTGCATCATATCGTGTGTGTATGTGTGTGTGTGTGTGTGTGTGTGTGTGTGTGTGTGTGTGTGTGTGTGTGTGTGTGTGTGTGTGTGTGTGTGTGTGTGTTCATTCCTTTACATGTGGGTGTTCTCCATTGTTTGCTTCTATAGCGGTGTTTTTTTACGAAGAGAAGGAGAAGGAGAAGAGAAGTAAAAAAAGAAGAAGAAGGAAGAGGAAACAGAAACAAAGAGGAAGAAGAAAAAGAAAAATAGAAGGCAGGAAGGAGGGAGAGAAATTGAGGAAGAAAGTGTGTACATGTCCTTTTTTGGGGTGTGTGTGGTGTAGTATGTGGTTGATGTATACCTGACCGCATGGGGGAGGAAGGAAGAGGGTGAATGGGTGAATGGGGAGAGGAGGGAGGGATGGAGGAGTTGGTAGAGGAAGAAATATAGTGGAGAGAAGGATTGGGTTCAGGAGAGGCAGGAGAGAGGATCAATTTGTTGTGGTCAGTCAAGCATAGATAATTCTTACAAATTGGTCAGTTACCCTTTGCAAGCCAGGGTCCGATTTTTCTTTTTTTTTTACCTTTTTTTTTTTTTCATCAGTTTATATATTCATGTATTCGTCCAGTCATTGATCTGTCCTTGTTTAATTGGCATATTTTGTTACGAAACTGATTCTATTGTATGTGTGGGTTTTTGTTTGTTGTTGTTGTTGTTGTTGTTGTTCTAATTATTATTATTATTATTATTATTATTATTATTATTATTATTGTTGTTATTACCACTTTGGTTAGTTATTGTAAATATTTCTTCTTCTGATGCCACGTTTTCTTCATCTTTCTAAATTTTATTAATCTTCCTCCTCCTCCTCCTCCTCCTCCTGCTCCTCCTCGTAGTGACGCTATATTCTCCCGCAGGTCCTCCAAGAAGAGCCTCCACTCGGTCCACTCAGCATTGGAAACCAGCAGCGTCCCAGATGGCCACCTTGGGGGTCGATCCGTCTCCTTGGTGAGTGTTGACTATGTGTGTTGATATTGAATTTGTTTTTGAGTGGTGAGTGTAGTCCAGGTGTTGTTACGAATGTGTTGCAGTGTGGATTAGTGTGTTAAGGTTTTATATCAGGTTAAGTGGGGAGTGATATGATTTTAGTGTGTTGCTTGGCTGTGTTTAGCATTCTTGTTCCTTGGTTTACTAACAGTTGGATTTTGATGTGTTTGAAATGTGTTGGTGTGTTGTATGAGTGTGCATTGAAAGTGTTGCAGGTATGGTGACGATAAGTACAATAATATGTAATTGTCCAGCAACATGAAGTTTTTGTTGTACGCTCCATTGAAATGTATTAGAAGTGCGTAGAAAAAGTGAGAGTAAAAGCTTGTATATGTATAAGTGTTAATAGGGGAAACGAGGGATTTAATTATTGATGATGATGTTGATTAATCTAATACCGTAGTGCCTTAACAGCTGAGGTCATTATAGCTACGATAGAACAAAAAATATTGATATAAAAGATAACGAAAAAGAATATCCCTGTAAAATATCATACAAATCAAAGGTTTAAATTAAAGATAAATAAATTGATAATATATGTAACTGGGATACAAGCCAGATCGATAGAAAACTTCAAATACTTTCAAAGGTGATGAGGAAGGGCAGCTTAGTGCGTGGTGGGGTTGAGGGGTGATAACGGTGCTTGGGTAATGTGTTGGTAGAGGTGCAGTGCTGGAGTGACAAGTGGTAAAACAGCCAATAACACGGCTGTCCAATCTGAGGCAGAATTTGTTTGAAGTTGTCGTGGATTGTGTGGTCACGTCATCTGACAAGCGTTGTAAATCATAATAGAAGGTTGTTGAATACTTCCTGCAATAATAATGGTGGGTTTTTTTTCTTTTAATCTAGCATTTATGTTTTTATATCATTCTAACTACTACAAGACGTGCAAATTATATATAATCGTATGTATAACCGTTGTTTTCTTTGTGTTTTTTACTTTCCTCTTGTTCACAAATATTTAATTCATAAGATATAACTACACAACCGATTGTATATATTATTCGACTTTCTCTTTGCCATCCTGTGTTTTGGATGTTACTGAAAAATACTGTAAAACACTCCACTGCATTGATGTTGTGTATTAACTCGCCTTCCTTTGTCTTTGGAAGTGTCAATGATAATGCTCGTCCTTCAACATCACCATTAATGCGTAGTTAATTAGTTAGTTATAGTAGTGTGGAGTTAATAGAGTTGTGTTGTAGTGTGGAAGTGATGAGTATACGGTAACACGCCTGCTAGATGATACTGTATGTGTAAAGTGAGGTGATTGATTGCTGCTCATCGTAATTCTACTGCAATGCTGAAATAAGTAACCTCTAAAGTGTAAAGTGTGTGTGTGTGTGTGTGTGTGTGTGTGTGTGTGTGTGTGTGTGTGTGTGTGTGTGTGTGTGTATGTATGTGTATTACCCATAATTTTTTCTTCAGTAGTAACTAAAGTTTTAAAAATGAAATTCTAAGTAGAAAATAGTGGTGGATGTGGTGATGGTGGTGGTGGTTACGGCAAGGGTATATATTTTCTGGCTATCCCCACGATATGAATATAGTCCTCATCATGCATACTTATGTGGTTTAAACAGGAAAGCGTAAAATAGTGCAAATTAGCATGGAGAATAGCTTAAATTAGCGTGTGTGTGGGAACTTAACGTCCTCAGGTTTAACGAGCTTCCCAAGGGACATATGCCGGTGAGGTGTGGCAACGCTACTACTTAATGTGTGTGTGTGTGTGGGGGGGTCGGTGGGGTGTGGGGGGGGCGGGTGCTACTGAGGCTGTTTTGGGTAAAGTCTACGGGGATGTAACTGCGTAATTCAAATCCACGAGTGACGTTATAGTTTTCATTTTCCTTTCTTGGTTTTCTGTGTATTGACTCGTGTGTGTGTGTGTGTGTGTGTGTGTGTGTGTGTGTGTGTGTGTGTGTGTGTGTGTGTGTGTGTGTGTGTGTTGCTAATAAGACATATTCGTTAGGATTCTCCATAAAACAGATGAAGGCTAGAATGCAATACAGATTCGGCAATACATATAGAAAAAGGACATAGCTCTCTCTCTCTCTCTCTCTCTCTCTCTCTCTCTCTCTCTCTCTCTCTCTCTCTCTCTCTCTCTCTCTCTCTCTCTCTCTCTCGTTTCAGTGTATCTATAATTGGTGCGTGACTTGTCTTGTTGTTCTTACAGGCGCCCTTAACATGCTTGCCTACTACTACTGTATTTACTTTTCTTCTCTAATGAATAGTAACTCTCAATTCGGATTAAAAAAACTGGTATTTACTCGTGGTAAAAATAAGCGCAGAGGCAAACGAATGATTACACTACTTTGTTTACTCTGTGTGTGGTGGGGGGGGGAGGTGGAGGTGGGTAGAGAGAGAGAGAGAGAGAGAGAGAGAGAGAGAGAGAGAGAGAGAGAGAGAGAGAGAGAGAGAGAGAGAGAGAGAGAAAAAAAAAAAGAGATTATGAATGGCTCTTAGAGAATACTTCGAACCAAACACACACACACACACACACACACACACACACACACACACACACACACACACACACACACACACATCAAATACACAAACTGAAAACCCAAAATATCAAGAAAAAAATAAAATAGAAATAAAATAGAAATAAAAAGAATAATTACACTTATTGAACCAAGAAGAACGAGTGAAAATAGAGCCTCATTAGAGAGAGAAATTAGAGAGAGAGAGAGAGAGAGAGAGAGAGAGAGAGAGAGAGAGAGAGAGAGAGAGAGAGAGAGAGAGAGAGAGAGAAGGTGGCGTAGGTATCCACAACGGGACCTGAGGGAGTATGTGTTAGAGGGCTCCAAGTGTGTCTAATGAACGCGGGAAGGGAATGCAAAGGGTCAGGATAGGTCAGTAAGGGATTTGACCTCTTCTTCATCTCGTATAATTGATTTTACTTATTTTTTCATTCGTGTTTCAATTTTTTGTTTTTGTTTTGTGATTTGTTTTTGTTTGCTTCTTATAGTGATTCCTCAAATTCGTCTTCATTTATGTTCTCTTCCTACTGTTCTGTTTACCTTCTTTTTATCGTTATTCTTATTGTTGTTATTCCTGTTCTTATTCTTATTGTTTTCTTTGTTCTTTTTGTTCTTCTTTATTTTCTTCTTCCTTTTTTTCCGTCGTTTTTCTTCTTTTCATTACTTATATTGCAATTATAATAGCTTCTATTTATTATTTCTATATGATTTTCCATTGATTTATATGTTAGCTTTTCTTCAGAACTCTCTCTCTCTCTCTCTCTCTCTCTCTCTCTCTCTCTCTCTCTCTCTCTCTCTCTCTCTCTCACACACACACACACACACACACACACACACACTTCCGTCTCATACTTCCCTTCCACCTGCCAACCTAGTAGAGATAATGCCATAATGACTCTCTTAATTAGAGCGCTGTGTGGCACCTGTCAAGCTTAATTAGTGAAACACACCTGGATGAAGCAAGGGAAGAGGCACGGGCGGGAATCATTAATTTACTCTCCTAAGGGACCCGCCCACCAACGGCATGTTTGTAGATAGACAGACTACGTGCTGACAGACAGGGATAGACGGTGATGTGTGTAGAGAGATAGACAGACAAGAAGAGGGACTTGAGTGAATAAGATGAAGACTGGCAGGCGTTTTAAGAGAGAGAGAGAGAGAGAGAGAGAGAGAGAGAGAGAGAGAGAGAGAGAGAGAGAGAGAGAGAGAGAGAGAGAGAGAGAGAGAGAGAGATATGCTACAAATTTACAAAGAAACAGGAATAAGAATTGTGTATTCAAGATTTTGATACCTAAGTGAAATTTCAAAGAAAAAAATATATTCGTTGAAATAAAGAAGTAGGACGAAAAAAGAAGAAGAAAGGAAGAAAGGAAAGAAAGAGAAAAAGAAAGAAAGAAAGTAAGAGAAAGAGAAGAAAAATATAGGTTAGTCCCACGTTGAATTGGTCTCGGGAGTAATATTTCAACAACAACAAAAACAATAAAAAAACTTACTAAAGAATTTAACCCCATTAGCCTCACTCACCCCATCCCTTCCTCTCCCCATCCCTTCCAGTTCAATCCTCTTCCATTCTCTCCATTTCTCTCTACTCCCTCGGTCCTAATGCTGTATAATGGCTTGGGATCCTTAGAAAAAACCTTTACAATCCTCTATATTCATGCAAGTCACCTGGAGAGTGGGATTCGATTCCTTTTTAATAGTCTCGTTTCAGCGGCTGGTTCACGGGAGGAGGATTTGATACACCTTTTTTTTTTCCTTCTCCCTTTTGTATCTTTCACTCTGCAGATCTCTTTAATCTTTTCTGCAAGTCATCTTCAGCTGCGCAAAGTATTCGATTGCTTTCTGCTATGTATTTATCTCTATTTATTTTCTTCTTTTTTATTCTTCTTTAGTTTCTCTATTTTAGGAGGGCATTCGTTTGTCCATTAAGAGGTTCGAGAAAGTGAAGTGCATTACGTTGCAGTTCAAGTGGCCTCTTGATCCCCCTTTAGAGTGTGAGTGAGTGAGATCGTGGCTTATGAATACGGTGGTCGGTTCGATGCTCTTTTTTTCTCTCTTCTTATCTAGCTTGTTTGTTTTTCTTATATTGTGTTCAAGTATTTTCTAGGAGTGATTCATTGATTGGTTTGGTCTTGTATATTCCTGTTCTTTTTTTTTTATGTGTATGTGTGTTTGTGTTTGTCGGTGCATCAAAACCGGTAATAGTAAAACAAATAAATATATAAATTGATAAACAAGAGACAAAAGAGAGAACTATAAACGTGCAAATACATGTTAGGTAAAGATAAACAATCCAATGTTGAGTGATTGATGCAAACATGAATATATACAGAAAGGAGAAAAATCATTACTGAGAAAACAAATTTAAGAATAGATAAGTAAATAAACAATAGACAAACTGGAGCAATGGGTGGAGGGAGAGGGGGGTGGGTTGTTGGGGGTGTTAGCATCAAGGTCAGGGTAGAGTAGTGTTGGGGGAAGGGGGGGTTTGGGGGGAAGGGTGGGGGAGGCGGGGAAGTGAGGGAGAGGGAAAGGCAGGGAGTCAAGGGGAAGAAGATGCAAGCAGAGTGAGTGAAGGGGGGAAAGATGAGAGGAACTGAATAAACACACACACACACACACACACACACACACACACACACACACACACACACACACACACACACACACACACACACACCGTCTCTTATGTTCTGGATTGCAAAATTTCGATAGATGTTAAATTTTGTGGTTCTTCCTTCCTTTTCTTATTCTTATGTTTTATAGTAGTAGTAGTAGTAGTAGTAGTAGTAGTAGTAGTAGTAGTAGTAGTAGTAGTAGTAGTAGTAGTAGTATCACTTTAGAAATAATCAATGTACTTACGTTACTTTTATGAATTGGTATATAAAAAAATGTACAACGATAATAGTGCCAAGTCCTAACGTAAAAAGATACAATATAAACAACAGCTAAAAGCCACACTATAAAGACGTCACACAGCCCTGAGTGGAGTGTAGACAAGACGGCGGATTAGGCCAACAAGAACATTATCCTCATGTCCTCCCTCAGAAAATAAAAAAATATTCAGGTTTGTGTGTGTCTCTGGAAACTACGCACACACTCTCTCTCTCTCTCTCTCTCTCTCTCTCTCTCTCTCTCTCTCTCTCTCTCTCTCTCTCTCTCTCTCTCTCTCTCTCTCTCGCTCTCTTATGGACGTCATCACCACCACTGCGGCAGAGCAAAGTCAGTATCGAGGCAGCCAACTACACGAGGGTAGCCGCCGCTCAGAATATAAATGAAGGCATAAGCTCTTCACCTGTAACCTCTCCTCCACCTCTTCCTTCTCCTCCACCACCTCCATCACATTTTCTTCCACTTTATCCAATTTTAGCGGTTGTGGATGGTGTTGTTGTTGTTGTTGTTGTTGTTGTTGTTGTCTCATTGTGTGTTCTTCTACTATCATCACCATCATCATCATCATTAACATCATCATCATTGTCATCATCATCATCATCATCAATTCCCTAAGCATCATGATCTTTTTCTCCTTCTCCTTCCTTCTTCTTCTTCTTCTTCTTCTTCTTCTTCCTCCTCTTCTAAATTTATTTATTTCCGTTGCTTATATTTCCTTCTTCCTGTTCTTTCTTCGTTTCCTCTTCCGTCTTCCCTCTCTCTTCCTTCTCTCTCTTTCCTTTACATCCTATTTTCATTTTTATTCTTATTCCTTACTTTTCTTCTTTGCTTATTATATCTATCCTCCTCCTCCTCCTCCTCCTCCTCCTCCTCATAATCGGATGAAGTTAAGCCTCCCTCTATCCTCTCTCCCTTCTTCCCCCAACCACCACCCTCACAACTGTTCATCCTCCTCTCTCCCCTCTTCTTCCTTCAACCAGATCACACATAGCAAGGGTTCCCTCTCTCTTCCTCCTTCTTCTCTTCATCCTCCTCTTCCTCCTTCAGTTAGATTAGAGCAAAGGATCCCTGTCTACCCTCTACCTCCTCCTCCTCCCCACCAGACCCATGATTTATAGCTGTGGTGGGCCCTTCCTGCCTTGGGAACCATAATGGACCTCTTATCAACCATGAACGATAACAGCAGACTTGTGACTCCTGCTGGAACACGGGAGGCGATGAAGAAACCAGGGTGACGAGAGAGAGAGAGAGAGAGAGAGAGAGAGAGAGAGAGAGAGAGAGAGAGAGAGAGAGAGAGAGAGAGAGAGATATTACTCCTGGGTTGTTGTTCCTATGCCATTTAGGTCTTATCTCTGTTCGTATGTTTTCTTTGTTTGTTTTTTTGTGTGTGTATGTTTTTTTTTTTTGGTTTGCTTTTCCATATACATCATCAGGATCTTTGGAGGGTCTGGGCTATTGTGTGTGTGTGTTTGTTTGTTGTTGTTGTTTGTTGTTGTTGTTGTTGTTGTTGTTGTTGTTTTTACTCCTTTGTCTGATTTGTTTTACTTTTATTTATTTATTTATTTTTTTTTTGCATTCACTCGCCAAAACTTATTTATTTAATTTATTTATTCATTCTTTCTTCCTTTTATCAGAGAACACATGAATTATATCCGCTGCCATGAACACAATTATCTCTCTCTCTCTCTCTCTCTCTCTCTCTCTCTCTCTCTCTCTCTCTCTCTCTCTCTCTCTCTCTCTCTCTCTCTCTCTCTCTCTCTCTCTCTCTCTCTCTCTCTCTCTCATTGGGTGGCGCTTTCCTCATCAATAGGGAATGACGTAGCTTTCTCTCCTTGTGTCTCCATCCTGTTCTTCTCTCCCTCTTCCTCCTCCTCCTCCCCTTCCTCCTTTCATCCCCTACTCTCTCTACATCTCTTCCCCTTCATTCAGCCTCCTCGTCCCCTCCATTCTTTATCCCTTCATAACGTTTTCCTTCATCCTCCCTTTCCTTTTCATCCCATCCTTTCCTCCGTTTCCCCCTTCATCTCCTCCCTCCCTTCAACCCTCTCTCCTCCCCTCCCTGCTTCAGATTATTAAGCACATCTCTGCCTTGCCTTGCCGCCCCTACCTTGCCTTGACTCAGGGGTCACTGCCGCGCCCTCCTCCTCCTTCTCCTCCTCCTTCTCCTCCTCCTCCTCCTCCTCCTCCTCCTCCTTCAACATTGTTCAGAGGTAGTTAAAACTGCTAACAGATTGGTCGGCTTTATTGGGCGTACTTTCGAAAATAAATCAGAAAAAGTCATATTAAAACTGCATAATTCACTAGTACGACCCCATCTTGAGTATTGCGTACAGTTTTGGTCCCCATATTACAGAAAGGACATTGACAAACTGGAAAGAGTCCAGCGAAGAATAACAAAAATGATTCCAAGGCTGAAAAATAAACCTTATGAAGAAAGACTTAAAGAACTAAACTTATTCAGCCTAGAAAAACGAAGGATGCGAGGGGATTTAATTGAAATGTTCAAGATAATCAAAGGATTCGATAATATCAATGTAGAAGATTACATTACTTTTGATCGATCAAATATAACAAGACGACGTCATTCTTTTAAGATTACTGGTAAAAGATTCACATCAAACGAAGCCAAGCACTTCTTTTTCAATCGGATCGTTAACGTTTGGAACTCCCTGCCCGCCAATATCGTCGACAGTAAAACAATTACTACGTTCAAAAATAGACTTGACAAATATTTAGAAGCCAATCCACAACTAAAATACTATCCGTTAACGTAGCAAACTTTGAGTAAGTTCATCCTGATGTACCTAATTTACGAAATGTCGATTCAAAAGACGTCGCTAGTGGCCTGACATCGCTTGCCAGGAAGTAGTGGTAGCAGTAGTGGTAGTGACAGTATGGTCTTGGTTGGCCTTCCTTTCCCTGCCAGCCATGGCTGGGGAGAGAAGCCTTCACCCTTACTATCCTGTATCCTACACTCTAGAGTAGATAGTGTAGTCTCACAAACAGCCTCGTAAGGGCCAGCAGGCCTGTTGTTGTTTGTTCTTCCTATGTGTTCCTATGTGTTCCTCCTTCTCCTTCTCCTCCTCCTCCTCCTCCTCCTTTGCCTCCTCCTTTGCCTCCTCCTCTCCTTTATTCCTCCTTCGCCTCCTCCATTATTTTTTTCATATCGGATTCAGGTCGTGGGGAAGAAGGAAGTGAGGAAGGCAGGATGAGAGGAGAGGAGGGGAAGGAGAGAGGGGGAGAGGCAGGGAGGGAGGGAAGGAGAGAGGGAGGAAGGAGTGTGTTCCCACCATCTGCATCTTATGAGGGTTGGAGTTACGAATGTACGCCTTCCTCTTCTCCTTCCCTTCCTGTTCCACGTGCAGCAGTAGTAGTAGTAGTAGTAGTAGTAGTAGTAGTAGTAGTAGTAGTAGTAGTAGTAGCTGTTGTTGTTGTTGTTGCAGGAGTAATAGTAGTAATCAGGAAAATGCAGTTTTTTTTATTTTTTTTATTTTTAGCATAGTTCTTCTTTCAAAAACGATCCATTCTTTTTTTATTTGCTATGAAAGGGTCGATTTTATTGGCATTGTATTTCGAAGCTCCGTAAGATGTGAACCAGACTGTGTTTCGTCTGCTCAAGTTCCGTTGTTGTGTTTGTTAAGTTTACTCTTCTACCACATTGCTCTCCTTCCCTCCTCTTTGTTCCTTTTCTTTTTTGTATCTAAACTCTTTTTTTTCCCTCGCTTCCTCTCCCCTCCCCTCCCGTCCCTTCCTCCTCTTTCCGTCCCTTCCTCCTCTAACCAACTTGGTGTGACACGAATTCGAATCAGACGGTTTAATGCTTCGAAGCTGAACTGAAACGCACTCTTGATCACATCGCATTTCCGTTCCTGTTTCTTTTGCTGTTTCATTGCTCGGTCTTGGTGTTTCGCAATCACACGCACACGCACACACACACACACACACACACACACACACACACACACACACACACACACACACACACACACACACACACACACACACATGACTTTTACTTAATTAATGACTTTTTGTGTTGCGTGTCTCCTTTTGCCTCCTCCATCCCTCCCCCCACCCCTCTCTCTCTCTCTCTCTCTCTCTCTCTCTCTCCTCTCTCTCTCTCTCTCTCTCTCTCTCTCTCTCTCTCTCTCTCTCTCTCTCTCTCTCTCTCTCTCTCGTGACCAGTGCTAAAGGCTTCGAGGTCACCATCACACGAACGCAACAAAGAACCTTCAAGGACCAACGCCTTCGTAACACTGGCTGGCGATGGTCTCCGGTCTGTCTCTAGGGCAGCGAGAAGCCAAACCCAAGCAGGCAAAGGTGGGCAGGTCAGGGCCAGGTCAAGGAAAAGGGAGTGAGGAAGCCTTAGGAGAAGGAAGAAGAGGTGAAGGAGAACGAAGAAGTGCTATGAGAGATGTTAAGTTGAAGGGGAAAGAAGAGTGTTGAAGAGGAAAAAAAGATAGAGTGTATGGAAGGAAAATTAGAAGAGAAAAAGAGTGCTGAAGGGAAGATAAAGGAAGATGATGGATGGAATAGAGAGACAAATGGTTGTATGGAGGAAGTAGGGGAGGATGAAGGGAAGTTAAGGATATTAGGAGGATACAAGGAAGTTAGAAGAGGCAGGTGGTGTGTATGGAAGGAGAGTGTGTAGGAATGGAGGATGCAAGTGGGTTATGCAAAGGGAAAGTGGTAGGAGGAAGGGGCGGTGTTGGAGGAGCAGCATAGAAGGCGTGGAGGATCAGAGGAGTAGGAATGGTGTGTGTGTGTGTGTGTGTGTGTGTGTGTGTGTGTGTGTGTGTGTGTGTGTCATATAAAACGATATAAGGAAACTCTCTCTCTCTCTCTCTCTCTCTCTCTCTCTCTCTCTCTCTCTCTCTCTCTCTCTCTCTCTCTCTCTCTCTCTCTCTCTCTCTCTCTCTCTCTCTCTTTCCGTAATTGAAATTAATGAAACTTCACCTGAAAGATACAGTTAATTGGTTAATTCGAGACGGATCCCACACCTCTTCTCACCCCTCCCCTTTCTTCCTTCTCTCCACCCCTCCCTTTTCTTCCTTCTCTCCACCCCTCCCTTTTCTTTCCACACTTTCCCTCCGCCCCATCTTTCCCTCCCTGTATCTCCTGCTTACTTTCCCTCCACCTCCCCTTCCCTCCCCTTCCCTTCCCTTCCCTTCCCTTTCATTTTTTTTTCTTCAGCAAATCGATTAGTAGAAGTGTGATGTGACAAAATGATGTTAATGAAGTTATTGTTAACATTATTATTATTATTTTCATTGTCATTATTATTATTTTTATTATTATCATTGTTATTATCACTACTACTACTACTACTACTACTACTACTACTACTACTACTACTACTACTACTACTATTACCACTATAACTATTACTATTAACACCAACTCCAAACCACGCCACACCCCTCCTTCCTTTCCTCTTCATTTCCCTTCCTCCTCCTCCTCCTCCTCCTCCTCCTCCTCCTCCTCCTCCTCCTCCTCCTCCTCCTCGCTTCAACAGGCAAACCGGAGCGTGGTAATCGCCTCATTGTGTTACAGACGACGCCATTATAGGGAGCTTAATCGCCTGTGAGTGGCAGTGCGATATTGCAGTGTGCGTGATGACCCCTTAAAACCACGGTGTCAAGGCCAATCCGATGCTCTTTTGTTCGTTGGTGCGGTGGTGGTTTTGTGGAGGTGCGGGGGCGGGGGCGTGGGCGGGGGCGGCGTGAGGCGGGTGTGGAGTGAAAGGAAAGGCAGTGAAAGGATTGTGTCGGTTTGGTCTTCTCTTTTGTTTAGTTTTTTTGGTGTTTACAGTTGATTGTGTGTTAGTGTTTTAGGTGTTTGGGAAAAGTGATGGTGATGGTGGTGATAGTGGTGGTGGTGGTGGTGGTAATGATAGTGGTAATGATAGTGGTGGTGATGGTGATAGTGATGGTGGTGGTGATGGATGTGATTGTTACAATGGTGGTGGTTGAAGTAGTAGTAGTAGTAGTAGTAGTAGTATCATGTTCTACCCTAATACGTAGAGAGAGAGAGAGAGAGAGAGAGAGAGAGAGAGAGAGAGAGAGAGAGAGAGAGAGAGAGAGAGAGAGAGAGAGAAGAAAAAAAAATTGCTTTAGTAGATGAATGGTGGTGGGATTCAGCTTAATGAGGTCATTATTAGAGACAAAGTGCATTGGAACAGATACAGCTGCAGGGTGAGGGGAGGGAGGGAGGGAGGGAAGGAGGGAGGGAGGAAGGGAGGGAGGGAGGGACGGTGTTCATGATGATGGGAACGGTAAAGGTGTTGGGTCATTTGTCTTCTCCTCCTCCTCCTCCTCCTCCTCTCTCTCTTCTCTCTTCTTTCTCCTCCTCCTCCTCCTCCTCCTCCTCCTCCTCCTCCTCCTCCTCCTCCTCCTCCTCGTTCTCCTCACCCTGTATTTTCAATTGTCTTGCGAAGTAGAAGTCTCAGTGGCTAGAAAAGTGTGCTGTGTTTAATAGATAAATGCTTTTATATTTATCTATCTTTTTTTTTTCTCCCAAGGGAATCTCTCTCTCTCTCTCTCTCTCTCTCTCTCTCTCTCTCTCTCTCTCTCTCTCTCTCTCTCTCTCTCTCTCTCTCTCTCTCTCTCTCTCTCTCTCTCTTTTTTTTGTGTGAATTTTAAGGGGGTACTCTTGTCCACTGGCGAGTGTGAGAGATAGAGAAAACGACATCCGCTGTAAAATATTTTAGGGGTAACAGTTTCTTAATATAGAGGTGTTGGTGCAGTACTTCATGATATTCAGCTTTACTTGTATACAGACGTCAGCCATGAATTAAGATACCTTTCTACTTGTATGATATGTGATAAATAGCAGATTGAAAATAAAGAATACTAATAACAACGTAGAATAAAACATATATTATTTTTATACCTCTGGCTTCTAAAAATTTATAGTCAATATTATTTACACTTACCGTACATTCTTTTCGTGTTCCATCATACATCGAGGTTTTTCGTCTCCCAAAAAAGTATTAGTTAATGGCTCTTGTGATAGCCTAACCATCATGATATATTGGGAATTCAGTAGCAATGACTCTCTCTCTCTCTCTCTCTCTCTCTCTCTCTCTCTCTCTCTCTCTCTCTCTCTCTCTCTCTCTCTCTCTCTCTCTCTCTCTCTCTCTCTCTCTCTCTCTAACACACACATACGCACACACACACTGTTTGGTTGCTCTGTGGTAACGTATATCAGCTTGTCACTCCGCAGGCTTGGGTTCGCGCCTCGCTCGATGTGCAATGTTTTCACTGATGACCAAGCACTTACTGTCCTCCTTGAACAAGAGGATGGCTGGGGTGTGTGATGTGTGAAAGGTCTATAATGATCTCTAAGCTCTCTCCAACGCATGATCCAAAAGACCATGGTACACACACACACACACACACACACACACACACTCACACTCACACTCACACACACACACACACACACACACACACACACACACACACACACTGTCCTTCATTAGCAGGTTTATCAAGGAAGAACTAAAGCTAAGTAAAAAAAAATATTTGCTAATGTAATGCAGGAAGGGAAAGTCAAGCGTCATCATGTATTAAGAATTGTGTCGTTATTATCACGTCAAAGGTTCATCTTAAGAAGTGAAGTAACGAAGGTGTGAGAAAACCTCGTATGATATTACACGTTAGTGATATATATGTTTTGTTAAATTCACCATGAAACCGTTCATAATAAAATTGCAATCTATGATCTTGGACGAATGTTATGAAATCCCTCCCTGAGTATTGATATATTTCTTTTCTGGGTCATTTCACGTAAAAAGAAAAAGTCTAGGTATAAATAAAACTTTTTCCTTAATGCAAATATTATGAAACAATTGAAAATTTCATCAGGTGGTCCTGTTTTGACATTATTTGCTTTTTAGAAGAAAATTTTTTATATAGATTTCAAACCAAAGTTGTAGAAGAGTGTTTAGCATACGTGATGAATACCGTCAAACCAGATGTAATTTAAGGGCTTCTAGTAACTGTTTTACTGCATATATCTCTGCAAAAACATACTTAGGAACCGAGTGTGAGCGGGAGTGTAAAAAAGAGCTTACATAGGGTACATTAATGACTTTCAATTACCGAACGTCAACCCTCAGACATTGAATTTGTTGTATTCCATTAGGGTACACTTCAAAGATGGGAACTAGTGGCAGGAAATCAAGACACAGATGGATGTAACATGATTATACTGAATGTGTCTAGACTAACCATGTCATTAGGGAGTCACTCAAACTAACAACACTGGTCATGCAACTTCAAACACTTCCTGGATTACCATAATATCATGATAGGTATTCATAATGACAGTGTTTTCGTGTCCTGAGAGAGAGAGAGAGAGAGAGAGAGAGAGAGAGAGAGAGAGAGAGAGAGAGAGAGAGAGAGAGAGAGAGAATTATTGTATTTTACTTTTTGTTATTTTTTCGTCGCGTGTAACCAGAATGCAGTGTCATCATGATTTGTTATGACTTACGACTTCCAATTGCTCCCTCAGGAATGGGGGTGAGCAGGGAGGAGAGAGAGAGAGTGAAATCTTTTATTGCTATTTTTCCTTACACTTCTTTCCGTTATTATTTCTTCTTTTTCTTTTCTTTTTCTTTCTTCTTCTTCTTCCTTTTTCTTCTTCTTTTACTTCTTCCTTGTCTTCTTCTTCTTCTTCTTCTTCTTCTTCTTCTTCTTCTTCTTCTTCTTCTTCTTCTTCTTACTACTGCTACTACTACTACAACTACTACAACTACTACTACTACTACAATCACCACCGCTGCTGTTGCTACTAATCTTATTTGTTTGTAGTTTGTAGTGGGATTGTTACGATTTCAATTTTTTTTTCAAATAATTTGCATTGGTTTTTGTTAATAATTTACCTTAAATTATTTGAATAATTTGATTTTAATAGATTTTCATTATAGTGAAGAAGAAAAAAAATCATGATTTGAATCAGGGCGATTCTTTTTTTTACAAATGAGATCATAAATTTGTGATTCCATTGAACTAAGTATAAAGGTACACAATGTAGGAAGGTCATTTCATTCATAGGGATGTATTGTATATAAAAACAACAACATCATCATGCTTCTTCAATGGAAATGTTTGTATTCAATGTCTCTGTAATTATTTAACACCACATAATATTACATCCAATTAGTCCTTTCACAGCTGTATGTTCTGAATTTACTCTTCATGAGAAGCTCCAGATTATTTCAGTTATATATCATTATTTCAAAGATATAATAAGAAATTTAAGAGATATTATGGATTGTATGAAATCCATACACATCAAATGTAAAAGTATGAATGACCAATATCATACAGAGCAACAATTATGTCCTGTTCTGCTGACGAGATCCTGTCTAATACGTGTCTCAAACAAGCGGTTGCCAAGTACTAAAACTCTAACAATAATATTTCTATCTTTTTCATTCTTTTTATTGTAATTGAAGTGAAAAATAGTCTAACTCAGTCTAATATTAGCTTCCTATACTCCCCTCCTTTCTCTCCCCCCTCTCCTTCCCTTCCCCAATACTGCATCGTTGGGGTGTGAGTTACGACAGTCCACCGGCGTGTAATGACCACCTTGGCTCTGTTACGACCTTGTTACGTGAGGCACTCAGTCAACTCAACTCTCTCCCCACCTCTGCCAACCCGCTCCCCTCACCTTCACCATCCCTCACTACCCATCACCACCATTCACCACCCGTCACCTCCAACCCTCTTCACTACCTCCACCTCACCTCCTCACCTTGCCCCTACCTTTCCCGTCTCCAGGTGTGCCCGGCTCTCCTCTCACCTTCCTGCCCACATCCCTTTCCATTCCTTCACCACGTGCGACACCTCTAATTAAGTTGGGTGGCCGGCGCAGATGGGGGAGGTGCGATTCATTATGGCGTCATTGTGGTGTGTTGTTGTTGTTGTTGTTGTTGTTGTTGTTGTTGTTGTTGTTGTTGTTGTTGTTGTGTATAAATGACGTGTTTTTTCAAGTTGCTTTCCAAGATCGTCATTTCGGCATCTTTTTGGTTTTGACACAAATTGCCTCCAACCATCTTTAGCCTCGTCCCCCATGTCACCCTCCTTCCCTTCACCCTTCTCTCCCTCTGTCTGTGTGTGTGTGTGTGTGTGTGTGTGTGTGGGTGTGTGTGTCCTTCTGTAGGTCATCTCAGCTCAGTCGGTCCATGTGTGCAGTGGTGGTGACCGTCGCAGTGGTGGTGGTGGTGGTGGTCGTGGTGGTGGTGTTACACTGAGGTCGTAGTGGTCGTGGTGACGTGACGGTGATGCTTATTGTGAAATACGTGACGGTTGCTGTCGTGCACTCGTGACTGTGGTGATGGTGGTGGTAATAATGGCGGTAGAAATAATAGTGGTGGTGGTGGTGACATTGTGCAAGTGATAATTATTAGAATACAAATAAATGCAAAGTTTGGAGGTAGAGGGAATAAGAGTATGATAAGCTAAGCCTTGCCACGGTGCTCATATAAGTTTCCTTGCCCTCTCACCCTGATGTGGTTCAGACACCGTTCCTGCCCCCACGACACCCAGGTTACTGCTGTTTATCTCCCTCGTGTTGTCTCTCGTGCATCCGTCTGTTCAATAACCTTCTAAGGGGCATGAATAAGGTCGTTGTTTCACCTGCATTGACCCAGATTCGAGCTCGGGTTTGTCGGTTCGTTATAAGATATTTTAGTTTATGAACCATGGATGTGTGTAAGTGTTGGAAGTGTGACTGATAAGTATGTACCTTCTGACTTGTGATGAGAAGGAAGTGCTATGCTATATGTGACCTGGGAGGCAATGATTAATATAATTGTAGACCACGGTTCCTCTTTTTCTCTTCTTCATTATTATTGCTATCATTAATCTTA
>JAPQNM010000013.1:34639813-34647313 GCA_029783475.1 Metacarcinus magister | reverse complement strand
GTGTGTGTGTGTGTGTGTGTGTGTGTGTGTGTGTGTGTGTGTGTGTGTGTGTGTGTGTGTGTGCGTGCGTGCGTGCTAGCGCGCGTTCAGGTGAACAAATTGTAGTAATATTGATGATAGAAATAATGCCATTAACTACTACTACTACTACTATTACTACTGTTGCTGTTGTTTTTACTAGCACTACTGATATTAGTAGAAGTATTATAATGATAATCATAAAAATAATTATTTTTTCTTTATTATTATGATTACTATTATAATAATTTTCATTATTATTGATGGTAACAATAACAATAACAACAATAACAAAACACTAACAGCAACACTGTACACCACCAACACCACCAACAATACCTCCACATTAACATCAAAGGACACAGGTACAATGCGCCAATCAAATATGCTAATCACCTCGAACACAAATACTCGCCAGAAACAAACCCTCTTCACCAGCCCCGCCATTAACACGCGTGCAAGGCAAACATTACCTCCCTTCCAAGGCCACAAACAGGGCGCGAATGACTTTCTTGTTGTCGATACTTCACACTCACAGCGGCAGCTTGATAGGACTCGTGACCCTGTATGTCCGTCGCCCCACGTAAGGCTCCGACAAGGTTCCGTGTTTACATGACGCAACACATATATACGTACAGGAAAGGGAGGAGGAGGAAGAACAGGTGATAAATACAGGAAAAGAAGTGGAGGAGGTGGGAGATGCAAACAGTGAAGTGGTGGCGAGGTTGTCACTTGTTTGTGTACTACTTAATGTGTGAGAGGATAATGTGTTTCCGTGTGTGTGTGTGTGTGTGTGTGTGTGTGTGTGTGTGTGTGTGTGTGTGTGTGTGTGCGTGTGTGCTTCCGCATGGTCTCCTCTGCATAAGAAACGTATAGCTCTGTCCGGCGAGGCGTGGATGAGCCAAGGAAGACTTAGTGTGGCTGAGTATAGGTGTTGCAGTTCAACCAGGTAAAGCTGTTACTATTGGTGCGAGTTGTGGAGTGATGAACAGACGGTAAATATCAGCTTCCGTGACGGGGCTGACGGGTTCATTCCTGTAAGAGCTTATTTTCTAATATAATACTACACAATTTAGTGGTTTGATTCGCATGGGGGAGCCTGAGAAGCCGTGAAGTGACTTAAGATCACTAGCAAGACTTGACACAGTGTGGGATCTTAGTTTGGCATAAAGGAGGAAATGTTTGTAACGCATCTCGTGACGGACGTATAATCACGTCTGTATCATATAAAAGAAAGAAAAAAACATGTTGATACAAAGCAACGAAGAGGTGGAGGAAAAAAGGATATGTGGTTGTGAAATGTTTGTTTTGTTTGAATTGTTTTATCATTGATTCTTTGCTTACGCAGGAATGGGTGTCTGGTGTTATCTTTTAGGGAAGACAAGAGAACCTGTTTAGAAGGATGAAGGGAGGACGTATATTAGGGTACACACACACACACACACACACACACACACACACACACACACACACACACACACACACACACACACACACACACACACACACACACACACATACAAACACAAACTTACACAGACACAGACACAGACACAGACACACACACACACACACACACACACACACACACACACACACACACACACACACACACACACACACACACACACACACACACACACACACACGCGCACACACACACACACACACACACACACACACACACACACACACATACAAACAAACACATACACATACACATACACACACACACACACACACACACATGTATATATGTGTGTGTGTCTTTGTCTTTCTGTGTGTGTGTGTGTGTGTGTGTGTGTGTGTGTGTGTGTGTGTATGTTGTGTTGTGTTGTGTTGTGTGTGTGTGTGTGTGTGTGTGTGTGTGTGTGTGTGTGTGTGTGTGTGTGTGTGTGTGTGTATGTTGTGTTGTGTTGTGTTGTGTTGTGTTGTGTGTGTGTGTGTGTGTGTGTGTGTGTGTGTGTGTGTGTGTGTGTGTGTGTGTGTGTGTGTGTGTGTGTGTGTGTGTGTTTCTGAGTGTCGGTCGAAATATTCATCCACGGAAATAGAAAACAGCACAAACATTTCTTATTTTGTGAACGTCATCCCACAAACAAGTATACACACACACACACACACACACACACACACACACACACACACACACACACACACACACACACACACACACACACACACACACACACACACAGAAACGAAAGAAAACATACTCTTGACTCCATCCTGTCGGCACCACAAGCACCTTACACCCAAAATACCAGAGGAAACCTTCAATTGTTCCCGATCCATGTTGTTGTGAAGTGTCCAGTGGTGACTAATGTTCCCTTTGGACCTTCTGGTGTCTCCTGCGCACCCATTTTTCACCTGGAAATGATAATTGAGTGAACCAGGCGCTTGGATGATGCATGGCGACAATGTGTTTGGGTGGAAGGGAGGGAGGAAGCGAGGTGGTAGTGGTCGTAGGGAACAGTGCGTTGTATATGTGATTACCTAGTGTGTGTGTGTGAGAGAGAGAGAGAGAGAGAGAGAGAGAGAGAGAGAGAGAGAGAGAGAGAGAGAGAGAGAGAGAGAGAGAGAGAGAGAGAGAGAGAGCAGTTGTGGTGGTGATGGTACATAGGTACTTCCTCTAGTAGTAGTAGTAATAGTAGTAGTAGTAGTAGTAGTAGTAGTAGTAGTAGTAGTAGTAGTAGTAGTAGTAGTAATAATAATAGTTGCAATATTATTATATATATATATTATTATTATTATTATTATTAGTTGTGGTAGTAGTTATAATTGTAATAGTCGTAGAGATAATTGTAGTTGGGGAGAAGGGGCTTGTATCAGTAATAGCATAACTAACATTAGCAGTTTTTTTCATTATCAGTAGTAGTAGTAGTTGTAGTAGTAGTTTTTATTGTAGCAGTTGTAGTAGTAGTAGTAGTAGTAGTAATAGTAGTAGTAGAATTGAAATGTAATCGTAGCAGTAGCAATGACGGTAGTAGAAGTAGCAAGCAACGGCAGTAGTATGTATAGTAGTTGTAGCAATAGTAGCAAAGGCAGTAGCAGTCTTAGCAGCAGCAGCAGCAGTAGTAGTAGTAGTAGTAGTAGTAGTAGTAGTAGTAGTAGTAGTAGTAGTAGTAGTAGTAGTAATGGTAGAAGCATCATCATCAGCAACAGCAGTAGAAGTAAGAGTAACAACAGCAGTAGAAATTTGAAACACCAAAAAAATGTAGTAGCAGTTGTAGTCGTAGAATAAAAGCATAATATACACCACCGTAGCACTAGCATGATTAAGTTAGGCTACATGGAGGAAGAGGATTAGAAGGAGGAGGAGGAGAAAGAAGAGGAAGAATTATGGTGAAGGAGCGTCACTACACACGCAGGTGCCTCCCAACAGGTGGAAGAAGTGGCTAATGAGACTGCCCTTCTATTGTGCACGTGACGGAAGAGAAAGACCACAGAAAGAAAAAGAAGAAGAAATAAGAAGAGTGAGGATAGAGGGAAAGAAAGAAAAGGGTAGAACTGCATTGTTATATATTTTGCTACTGAAGACATTGACAGGTGGTGGTGGTGGTGGTGATGCTGATGGTGGTGGTGGTGACGAGTGAATTAATTAGTAGTATAAGTATAAGGTTGTGCGTGTGATTTGTGCTAGTAGATGATGTGGAATCGTTAACGTAGGTGTTGGTGGAGTAATGGGTTGTAGTGGTGAATGTCGCTTTAAAGAGAGATAAAGAGAGAGAGAGAGAGAGAGAGAGAGAGAGAGAGAGAGAGAGAGAGAGAGAGAGAGAGAGAGAGAGAGGGAGAGGGAGAGAGAGAGAGAGAGGAATGAAATGGAAGATCTGTGCAGATGGTGGTGTAGGTAGAGCTACAGATATAAGTGGAGAAGTGAAAGGAAAACAGAAGAGAAGAAAGAGGATGGAAGAAGTGAAAATACTACTAATAAACTCGTGAGATCCAAACCTTCTTTAGGGTGAAAAGAAAAATAAGTCTTATAAAAACATGATAAAGCAACTAAGTAGAAATCAAATCCCAAGCTGAACTTTTGACGTGATTATGACAAACGGCTTGAGATTGGCCGCAATGACTGTATTCCAACGACCTGATTGGCTGTGATGAGTGTCGTCCTGGACTATGATTGGACAGGCTACGAGGACGCTGGTTGGCTCTCGTGATGTTTATGATCTCCCTCAGGCTCTCACGTTCACAAATCGAGTTTAAGAGGAGTGAAGGAGGAAGGAAAATATTGTCTGGCAGTTTCTTTTTATATTTTTATTACTGACATGAAAAGTGTTTTTATATGAGTTACGGTGAAGACTTAACAGTGTTAGGTGTGTTACTTGTTCCTGTGTGGTGGACGTATCTATCTGTTGTTTGCTCTTTGCTTGATTTTGTTTACATCTTTTTTTTTTTTGCTTTTGTTTGTTGTTTAACTTTTTTGTTTACAATTTATTTTGTCTTCCTCCTCGAATGTTGCGGGTGTTTAATAATATTAATAATAATAATAATAATAATAATAATACTTCTGCTTATATTTTTACTTCTACTTCTGCTGCTTCCACTGCCATTTTATGATATAGTACTATATGGAGTTCAAAACAGTGCGCTAACACACACACGCACACGCACACACGCACACACACACACGCACACGCACACACATACACACACACACACACACACACACACACACACACACACACACACACACACACACACACACACACACACACACACACACACACACACACACACACACACACGGCATGCACACATTTTAGATGAGTATTGTGAATGGTTTGTCGAAACTACACATCCATACACAATCTCTCTCTCTCTCTCTCTCTCTCTCTCTCTCTCTCTCTCTCTCTCTCTCTCTCTCTCTCTCTCTCTCTCTCTCTCTCTCTCTCTCTCTCTCTCTCTCTCTCTCTCAAATTGCCGTCCGCTTACTAAACTATTCCATAAGAATGCGCTGTCTGCTTTCTCCTTTGGCCAATAGGAGCGAACCATTTTTCTCTCCTATTTACCACCTCCACCAATAGCATGCCTCAGTTTCCGCCTCTTAAGTTTCCCTTGACCAATGAGGAAAAAACAGCGTTCAGCCTGACCAATGGGAGGCACTTGCGGAGGGAAACTACGAGATTATGAAGTAATTTAAGATTATTTTACAGAGAACAATTTTGTGATAATATTATTTGTTCTTTCCTTTGTTTTCTGTTGAGTACAAGCTGGCTGGCTGGCTGTCATGGCGTCTTTCTGCAATCTTTATGTATTGTTATGTTGTGTTTTGTTTGAATGTTTTTTTTAGTTTGCATTGATTCGTTGACTTGTTGGGGGAATTGATTATTATATTGTTTTTTTTTGTTTTGTTTTTTTGTGGTGGTGGTGATGGTGGTGGTCGACATTGTTTTTGTTTTTTTATGATGGACAATTGCAGGCAAGCAGGCAGGCATACGAGTGTATACATAGATGGATCCATACACACACACACACACACACACACACACACACACACACACACACACACACACACACACACACACACACACACACACACACACACACACACACACACACACACACACACACAAAACAACACACAAGAAACGAAACCTGTCACTCCCAGTCCTAAGCAGCATCTTCCCGTATGTAGTAATAATCCCCGGCACGTCACGCACCTTTCCTCTCTCATAGCTGTCATATAACTGACCTCAAAACCGCAACACAGACTCATCATAGTGCTTCTTGGAGCCGCCATTTTTTTTATTTTTTCTTAGAATGTGTCTTGAAAGAAATGGAAGGAAGAGAGAAATGGAGAGAAATAAACTACACAGTGATTTATAACGTTCTGATTACATATGATTACATAGGAAGAACAGTTACCAGGAATCATGTTGGGTATTTGCTGAACTATGTAGTAAACAACGTGTGAGAGATCAAGGAAAGTGCTGGCAGGAAATAATGAGAAAGAAACATTATGTATCCCGAAAAAACATCTGTTAGTGATACTTGAGGATTTTAAAAGTTTTACTATAATGATCCGATACTCTGAAACACGAGGAAGACAAGTTAACCATCAAAAGTCAAATACAACAATTCATCAGTTTGATCTGTTTCTCGTAAATGTTTATGTAATTTGCACTTGAAACAGTCTATGGTTTTCGGACTAACTCCCGAGGTTGGTAGTCTGTTACAGGAGTCAATTGTTCTTATATTGAAAAATGGTTACTTACATCTGTGTTACATATCTGTCCTTTTAAGTTCATGCCGTTACCTCTTATTACCGCCGTGTGATTCAACTGAAATAGTCCTTCAGGATTGATATTATTGAGTTCATTTAGTATTTTCAAAACTTTAATTTGATCCTCTTTGATCCTTCGTTTAATCTATCGCCGTACAATAGATTACTCAACTTGGGGATTTATTTTGTAGCTCTTCCATTCAGTTCTGGTCTTTAATGTAACTCAGTCACCAAAATTGTACCACATATCCCGGGTGTGATCTCACAAATATATATATATATATATATATATATATATATATATATATATATATATATTATATACATATATATATATATATATATATATATATATATATATATATATATATATATAATATGTTTTAACGTTTGGCGATTTTTGGACAAAATTTCTTGAAAAGCTTAACATCATATTTGCTCTTTTACTTGTCGTTGCACACTGGTCAATCATTTTATGATTACTATTTATAATTATCCTCAGTTTATTATTTTTTTTGTTTAACATTACTGAGCTCTTGATCGCACATTTGATATTTAAAATTTGGATTTTTATTGCCAATATGCTTAACCTTGCATTAAAGAACCTATGCCATTTATCACTCCAATATATCAGTCTGTTTGAATCCGCCTAAATTTTGCTTCAGCGCATAATGCTTTACCCTCAGTAATGTTTGCAGAGTTTGCTGCTTTTGGCAGAAGATCGGAATCCAGATCATTTACATATATTATGGAAAGTGTCTCAATACTGACCCTGAGGAACACCACTTTAAGCCACAATGTTGTTTTTCCATTTAGAATAACCCATTGTTGACGGTGTGCGAGCCAGTCTCCTCAACACGGACATAAATATTCTCTTAGTTCATGTGCTCGAAAGTTTTAAATCAGCTTGATGTGGGGGACCTTATCGAATGTGTTTTGGAAGTTCACGTAGATCATTATAAAATACTCAGACATCCCACTCGCGTACACATCATTGAAAAAATTTAATAGATATGTCATGGTTTATTGACTTAGAAAATAGCATCATTTGATGTTTATGTTTTTTTTTGTGGATGGCGGCTATAATGAGTGGATGGGATGTCTTTTAATATAATACAATACATATAGTTTTCTTTATCTTTTTTAACAATGAAATGAAGGCAGTTTTCTTTCAGCGATAACGGTGTCAGTTGCATTCTGGTTTCTTAATGGGAAGGAGAAAAAATGAACGAAGCAAAGAGAGCTAACGCGATGGT
>JAPQNM010000013.1:34634813-34637313 GCA_029783475.1 Metacarcinus magister | reverse complement strand
GAGAGAGAGAGAGAGAGAGAGAGAGAGAGAGAGAGAGAGAGAGAGAGAGAAAAAAAAAACCTGAAGATCATGTCAAAATATATGGTAGATAGAGAACAGTGATATACTAGCAAAGTGAAGGAAAAGAAAGTAGGAGTCAGGTGGAGAGATGGAGGAGGAGAGGGAGGAAAATAAAGGAATGGGAGAGGGAAGAGGAAGGAAACAGGTTGAGGATTGGTGAAGAAAAACCTGGAAGAGTAAAGTGTGAACGGAGGAACAGGATTGACGACACACACACACACACACACACACACACACACACACACACACACACACACACACACACACACACACACACACACACACACACACACACACACCGTGGGAATACTGATCAATCTCTCATTACTCAAGTGAAGTAAAATTTCCCAGCCACATTATCTGTCCCTCTCAAACTCTCTGCACGACAAAGTACACCCCCTCCCTTCTCTCTCTCTCTCTCTCTCTCTCTCTCTCTCTCTCTCTCTCTCTCTCTCTCCTCTCTCTCTCTCTCTCTCTCTCTCTCTCTCTCTCTCTCTCTCTCTCTCTCTCTCTCTCTCTCTCTCTCTCTCTCTCTCTATAATACACGTAAAATAGAAGAAAATAACTAGAGAAAACAGAAGAAGAGAGATGCACTGCGCAGCTTTCCACTCTCTCGTCTTTCTTACTGTGTTTCACGACTCATGGAAACCTGCCTTGATACATCCAGGTGTTAAATGTACATACATGATCAACAATTGTAATACTAATGAGAAGATAAATAAGTAGAAAAAAAGGTTATTATTGTTAGTGTTATTATTATTATTATTATTGTTATTATTATTATTATTATTGTTATTATTATCGTCATTATTATTATCATTATTGTTGTTCCTGCTACCGCTGTTGATACTTTTGTTATTGTTGTTGATGTTTTTGTTGTTGTTGCTGGTGCTGTTGTTTTTAATGTTACTGTTGTTGTTATTGTTGTTGTTGTTGTTGTTGTTGTTGTTGTTGTTGTTGTTGTTGTTGTTGTCATTGCTATTGTTGGTAGTGGTTATGTTGTTATTATTTATAGGATGGTATCTCGTTTCTTGAAGTATATAAAAGTATATAATTATTGCTATGATGAGAGAGAGAGAGAGAGAGAGAGAGAGAGAGAGAGAGAGAGAGAGAGAGAGAGAGAGAGAGAGAGAGAGAGAGAGAGAGAGAGCAGGAAGTGTAGTCGAGCGAAAACTATATAGAGAAAAAAATATAGATTTGGCGAAGATTGCACGAAGACTTCCTGGGAAAACTCGTAATTGAAAAAAAAGGAAAGATATAGAAACCATGAAGTAAAAGAACGTCTTTACCTCTGAAGAAATCCAAACAGTTTTATTAAATCAAGAAAACGATGTCCACTTTTTCGAAAAATACTTATTGAATTATGTAATTTCGTTTGTGAAAAGCAGGAAGATCGTGTGAAAAAAAAGAGAAAAAACACTACTGAGACTGAAATATTTACTGAACACCTGAAAAAAAATAAGAAAGAAAAAAGATGTAGATCGCCATGGAAAGTTATGAAGCTTCGTAGTGTGTGTCGACTCGTTCTCGGAGCTTCGTGGGTTTACTTGGTAGCTTCGAAGCCCCGACACCCACCGTCATGAGGCTCCGAGACTCCACCGGCAGACACCGCCGCTCCTCCATCTATGGCTACGCGTCGGTGAGTGAAGGAAGGTGGGACGACGGGAGTGTGTGAGAAGCAAGTGAATGAATGAACGAAGGAAGGCAGTGAATGAAATGAGAAGGAAGGGAAGATAGAAGGTATACTACTCACGTCTGAACTTTGAGTGTGTGTGTGTGTGTGTGTGTGTGTGTGTGTGTGTGTGTGTGTGTGTGTGTGTGTGTGTGTGTGTGTGTGTGTGTGTGTGTGATTCCTTCAGTGACCAACTAGAAAGAAGCAGCACAGGTCTTGCAGGTAAGAGTTGTGATGAAGTGACTGTGTGTCTGCCTTGCCACCTGCTGTGTTACCTGAGGCTCGTCCACTCACCTGGTGGGGAGTACAAATAGTCACACAGGTTACTATTTGCTTACTAGGTTTAATTTCATATTATTGTTCCTGCAACCTTAGAAAGTAGCCTGAATGTTTTTTTGTTGTTTTCTTTTAAGACTATTTTGAAAAGGTATGCATCTCTGTGTGTCGTGTTATTGTATTTTTTCACATCTGGTGTAGTATGTGCATGCAATGTTTATAAGACATACATGACTTAAATTGGTTTTGTGCATATATAGTGTTGCTCGATTATAAAAAAAGAAGGAATGTATGCTCATAGATTGACGTCACATTCTTTTCGTATAAATATTTGAGATATATTGAGATATGTGACAATGGAGCAACACACGCCATCAAAACATAAACACAAACTCAATGCGATGTGGATAATGTTGAAGGTATCTATTCCTTCTCCAATACATAAGAACAATGGAAGCTAAACCTTGAATGCCACAATATACACGAAGAGAC
>JAPQNM010000013.1:34599813-34629813 GCA_029783475.1 Metacarcinus magister | reverse complement strand
AGTCTCAGCCGTTTTCTCTCGATCTCTTTGGTCTTTGAGGATGTGGCAGGTTATTCACCCAAAGACCTGGAACACTAGGTCATTACATCATCCTCAAGTTATCAAAATTACTATCCGTCGGCATTATGTTAGGTAATCACTTGTCGGTCATCGCTGTAGGCTTGGCTAGGCAGCTGAGGGAAGAGGTTTGGTAGCAGATGTTCGCCCTACAGACCTCACCCTAACCTGAATTCGGGCCCAAGATAATGATTGGAGTCGCTGGATTTGTGACAGCAATATTAGCCACGAGCCCATTGAGGGGAAGGCAACACACAGAGGAGAGGACAAAAATGGAAGGGGTGAAGTAGTATAGTTTATTAGATACCTAGATGACCACGTCTTCCATCCCTCCTTGCCGCTAGCCAGCCCGCCAGGCAGCTAATAATTTAACTGAGTTAAGGAACAAAAATGAGCGTGTTCCTTGGAAAATTACACGGTTGGCCACATTCGTCTCCTCTTCCCACCTTAATCCCTCTTCGTCTCCTCCTCCTCCT
This sequence comes from Metacarcinus magister, assembly GCA_029783475.1. Classification (NCBI taxonomy): domain Eukaryota; kingdom Metazoa; phylum Arthropoda; class Malacostraca; order Decapoda; family Cancridae; genus Metacarcinus; species Metacarcinus magister. Next base: position 34,629,280 of record JAPQNM010000013.1, on the reverse strand, counting down.
CCTCCTCCTCCTCCTCCTCCTCCTCCTCTCCTCCTCCTCCTCCTCCACTTCAGAGCGTCAGGTGGAACCACAGGGAGTGTTGAGCTGGTGTTATTGTTCCATTGTCGTTGACGCGGCGAAGTGTGTTAGTGAATGGGTGGTGGCGAGGAGAAAAGGAGAAGGTTGGGTGTGTTTTAAGCTAGGCGGGAATAGGCTTGCCGCTGGTGGTGAAAGACGGGATGTGGGGATGTTAGCGTTGGTAGTAGTAATAATAGTAGTAGTAGTAGTAGTAGTAGTAGTATTACGTGTTGCAGAGTCGTAGTGGCATTAATTTCTCAAACACGCAATACCATTCAACTATTTTTTGTTCAGAATCTTGACTACGGCTTTGGGAATGTCGTTTAAATATTTACTCTTATCTTCTTGGTGATTAGAAAAAGATAGCAGGAGAATTTCTATATTTTTTTTGTTGTTATTTAGAAACGTATTGCTTCCAAGTAAATATCGTTTCAATCACCACTCAACAATTCCTTTCCTAAGTGAAGCTGCTAAACATTGAACTGCCAGTATTATATAAAAAAAAAAATAATAAGTTAGACCGTGTAGTTAGGAGGTGACACACACACACACAGTAAAGAGTAACATGTAAATCAGGTGAACTCAGAGTGAAAGGGTGGAGGCTAGAGTGAAGAAAGTGAGGGTAAACAAACACGACGAGGGTGATGCCATAATAAGTTCACCAGCCCTGCCACCCATCACACTGACGTCACTCCGTACACACACGCACACGCACACGCACACACACACACACACACACACACACACACACACACACACACACACACACACACACACACACACACACACACACACACACACACACACACACACAGCTGCCAGCCATTGTGTTCATGTGTCGTGAACTGATGTTATGGGATGTAGCCTTCCTTTTTATTTTCTCCCTCTCTCTCTTTCCGTTGATTGACAGGTGTTATTGTTTTACTTAGGCATATCATGTTCGAACCCAAATCCGCTGAAGAAGAAAGGGCTTCGGATCCGTTCTATATGAAATGCGTGATAAGGTCGTTATGCTTTCACTCGTTGCTGCAAATGTACCAGGACTGCAATGATAAGCGAAGCAAAGTTGAATATGTATTTATTTTGTTTCTGTGCTTTTAGCTACATAATCATTACAAAACCAAGCATTTGTTACTACTGCTTCTGGTAATCGGATGCGGTTAGTTCACTTAGCCAACCACGTATGTTCCTGTGTATCATTGTATTAGCCTGGTTGTGACTTCTGCCAAATCAGTGTACTATCATCTTAGTTTATTATTTGCTCGCTCACTGCAACGCTACGTACTTAATATATTGTATTAGATATTTACTGAAAGATAAATTAATAAAGAAATTCTAATACACAACTTTGCAGCTTGAGAATACACTTTTATAAACCAACAATGTACCCAAATATGCAACAAATGTGCGTGTGTGTGTGTGTGTGTGTGTGTGTGTGTGTGTGTGTGTGTGTGTGTGTGTGTGTGTGTGTGTGTGTGTGTGTGTGTGTGTGTGCGTATGTGTGTGTGTGTGTGTGTGTTTGTGTGAAAGTGTACATACATCGCTGATGAGCTTACGGTCTAATATGCGTATCAGATCAGTGTAGTAGTAGTAGTAGTAGTAGTAGTAGTAGTAGTAGTAGTAGTAGTAGAAGTAGTAGTAGTAGTAGTGACCGTTTCCCATCTCACACAAAAAACGAGTTAATCTTCCATCTCTCTCTCTCTCTCTCTCTCTCTCTCTCTCTCTCTCTCTCTCTCTCTCTCTCTCTCTCTCTCTCTCTCTCTCTCTCTCTCTCTCTCTCTCTCTCTCTCTCTCTCTCACACACACTCCTTTCTCTTCTCTGTCTTTACTCTTGTTTGTCCTATCTTACTCTCAATCATTCTGTTTTTACCATTCCCTTTCTCTTCCAATCTCGTTCTCTTATCTAACTCAATCTTCCCGTAAATGGTCTTGCGTGCGACTGGAGAGACGGATCACGCGTTGCTGACTGGCGCTCAATCTCTCTCGCAAGGTCCAGCGATAAGATCTTAGTCTTGCTGTCCTCAAGGGATCGGAGACAAGGAAACCAGCGCGAGAAAGGAAAGCTTAAACAACGGAACAGAGGAAAGCGCAATCTTAGTGGATGTTGAAATTATTTTAACAACGGATTTTGTCTTCTCCAAACTTTGCCACTTACTGAAAATTTAGTTACTTGTCTATCGTCATTTCTTTGTTTATGTTAAGTTTATACAGACTGGTATTTTTTGCAACACATCGTACTTACACATTGCAATCACGTACCTAAACGCACACACGCAATTTGCTGTGTTAATCTCAAATGGAATCCTGTCGCATGTTACAAAAATACAGGATGAACATAAACGTTTTAATGTGACAAGGTATAACGTTAACCTTCAGAATAATATCTGTGGTGTGTGGTTTGGCGGACAAAGGTCTCGTGTATCCTGCGTGAGCTGCATACATCCGCGTCAGGAGGAGAGGACCCGCTGAGAGCTCGTTTAATCTTACCACCTCACGACCTGGACGGGTAGGAGACAGCAAAAAATATATAGATACATGAAATTGAATGAATATACGAATAAATGAAAATTGATGATGATAATAATAATAAAAATAATAATGATAATAATAATAATAGTGAAAATGATAATAATTAACTAGAAGCGAGTTATTCTATTTATGGTGTGCCTCAGACCACCCGGACACTGTTTGTTTTTTTGCGCATCTGCTGGCCTTTAACGCGGAGTGGAGTTGCGTCTTGTTGCTTACAGTGAACCTCATCAACTCGAATTTATTTAATACTTTGACGATTCCACAAAATATATCATCCACACTTCAACTTTAATACTTATAGAAAATCAAAATAAAAAAAACGAAAAGATGGCACCCCAGTGTAGCCGTTTTGGTGAAGAGAACACCAAGGACTGAAGGAGAGGCAGAAGGGGTGATGTGGGCGGGGGCGGGTGGCAAGGTTTGGTCACGTTGCGTCTGGAGGGGTCTTGAAAGTGAGAGTTAAGGAGGGAGACACGCGCAAAGCTGTGTGGCTCTGTGTGGGGTGTTAATGAGGGAAAGTGAAGACGGGAGATGGCGAGAAGGGACGGGAAGGGAAGGGAAGGGACGGGAAGGGGAGGAGATGTATGGTGTGGGTGCGGTTGCAGGTCGTGGCTCAGCGTGATGGTGATGAAGGGGAGAGAATGACAGATGGACTGACAGAGACAAACGGTGATATATGACTAGATAGATGGATGGATGTAGGGACAGCACATACAACTCAATGAACACAGACCGATAGGATTGACACACTCACCATCCCCAGTCACCCCTCTCAAAAAAAGAGGGAAAAAAAACTTGTTGACACTTATACACAAAGATAGAGAGGAAAACAGGGAATTACATAATATTTTTGTTCTTTTTATAAAGTTGGGGAGTAGTTTTCACTGCCTCCTCTTACCCCCAACCCACACACACACTCACCTACTTCACTGATGCATTGTGGTGGGCCTTAGCGGTGCATCCAAGGAGGGGAGGGAAACAGAGGTGGGAATGTGAGAGGAAAGGTGGGATGGCAGTAAAGGTCAGTCAGTGAGGTTTGCTTAACGCGCGATGGAGAAATGTTGATGAAAATAATAATGATACTGATAGCAATAGTAATAGTGAAGACGATAATAATAATGACCCAGCTAATATTCCCTTTAAAGAGCAGTCACCAAGACCAAGCTTCTTGAGTTTGAGGAGACCTTACTCCCCCGTTCCCTTTTCCGCCGTGTCTTTTCGTAAGAGAATACAGAGGAGGGGCTTCACAGACAACAAGCTCCGTCCCTTTTGGTCGCCGTTTACAACCCGCACGGAATACAATGGTAGTATTCTTGCAGCCCCAATCACAGTGGTAACAATCATAATGATAGGACTATTATCAGCATTATTATTGTTATTATTATCATTATTATTGTTATTATTATCATTATTATAATTATTATTATTATTGTTATTATTATTATTCCCACTTGCGTCTTTCTTTCGTGAGTGAGTCGATGTCGCCACCCTTGTTCCTAAAGTCCTGAGCTTCGTGGGTCAGAAGGTCATTTGGCCCTTTGTCTCTTCTCCTCCTCCTCCTGCACCACCACTACCATCGCCACTACTACCACCTGCCCCACTACCACCATCTCGTTTCCTTTTTCTTCTTTTTCCTCCTCCTCCTCCTCCTCCTCCTCCTCCTCCTCCTCCTCCTCCTCCTCCTCCTCCTCCTCCTCCTCCTAGCAGGCCTTATCAGGAAGGTAGCATGAGCTGATGCCTCTGTGTGCGAGCTGGAAAACCATAATTTATTGGTCACGAGAGAGAGAGAGAGAGAGAGAGAGAGAGAGAGAGAGAGAGAGAGAGAGAGAGAGAGAGAGAGAGAGAGAGAGAGAGAGAGAGAGAGAGAGAGAGAGAGAGAAATGGAAAATCTTAGTCCATGGGAGGTGAATGCTACATGTACCCTCGTAGTGTAGTTGCCTGGAACGTAGTAAGCTCCGGTTGCATATGTCCAAACTGAGTGTGAGGCTGGGCCAGATAGCATACTCGTACACGCAAGCTTGTTATTCTTTCCACCTTGTATGTTGGTCCTTAAATAGGGAAACGTGGAAGAGAGGATAGACTTCGGTGACCCGGATGTGACCTGCAATGCTGTGTCCTTATGGGTCAAAGAAACGATGGGAATACCTCTAGTATGTTATTCTTAAAGTGGATTCCTGCACCGTTTATTATCAGTTGTCGTCACCTTGATCTCTTCCAGGCATATGATAAGTGGGATTAATGAGAAATATAATATCATGGCATACTACAACATAACTTCAAAATCAAACAATTATATGATCAACTTAACACATACATTATTGTGAATATTTGTTGTAAAATTTACAATACACTATTTGGTTATTCCATTCCCATAAAATCCCAGAGAAAAGCTAAAAAAAACCTTTGGAGGAATATATATGAGGAACGACAGTTTATTCACATAGACTCTTCGGAGGGGCTTGAGCCTGAAGAGCTGCCAGTTGATGCTGCTGCTGCTGAATCTGTTGTTGATGCTGCTGCTGCTGCGATGCTTGTTGTGCCGGTGGGTGGTAGGTGGTGGGCGGGTAGTGATGTGTCGATGGCAGTGGTTGTGGTGGAGGTTCAGTCAAGTTGTCAAGGGCAAGCTGATTAGCCTTCACTATCATCATCATCATCGACAACCACCATAAGTCCACTTCAGTACAAAGGCCTTTTCCAGCTTTCTCCACACTAATATGTATGTTGCTTGTCTGATTCCGCTTGGCTCAGGCCTTCTCTGTTCTATGTTTTCTTTGGTTTCGTTCATCCATGGTGGGAGAATAGGAGGAGTCTACATCCAGTGGTAACAACAACACCAGCAATATCACATTCCCATGAAGTCGTTGGCATACTCTGCACCCTTGTTTCCTTCGCGCCTCATGTCACATTAACCCTGAAATGCACCTCCGTAAGCACTGCGTGGCGTTGTTATATTGTGTGCCCATTGAGAGAGAAAAAAGAGAGAGAGAGAGAGAGAGAGAGAGAGAGAGAGAGAGAGAGAGAGAGAGAGAGAGAGAGAGAGAGAGAGAGAGAGAGAGATTGGTGAGTGGAGTGATCGTAATATATTACAGTCTATGCTTGTAGTAGAGTTTGATCGTGCCGTGATAGAAAACGAAAGTTACAAGTCGCTGAAAGATACACTATAACAAACACATGTGTATAACTATTTTTATAGAAATATTACTATGCATAATACCTCAGCCATGTTTGATATACCAAGATAGGCAATACAATTGGCATTCTTAATTCAATGTAATATTTCGAAGAGGTAAAGTTTAGAAGAAAAAAAATGCACAAGGCGCCACTAAACCTAAACAACGATTTATCAAACCCCGGGGCACTCTGACCCAAGCCTTACCTGACACACGTGATTTACCTGTTACCTGAACCACGAAATCACACACTGCATAATTTCTCTCTCCTGGGAGATGGGAGTGGGTGGCCCAGGGGGTATTTCCCACGGAGTCAAGAAAGAAAAGAACAGAAAAAATAAGTACACTGCTGCCTTGTGGGTGGGTTACTGCAGGTAAGGAAGGGCAAGGAAGACAGGTGATATGGGAAGGCGATGGTAGGGAAGGAATGGAAGGTTTGTGGCGGTATCAATTCCTCCTCCTCCTCCTCCTCCTCCTCCTCACCCCACAGCCCCACAGGCCCACACCCCTTCACATTAGCCAAAGGGGTACAGGGTGTGGCTTACGATGGATAGGATTGTAATTTACTTTTTTTTCAGTGACGGAGAAGACCAAGTGATGTTGCAGTGTTGTATGGTCGGTCAAGAGTTGTGTGGGAATGTCCTGAATCCTAGTAATAGTAGTAGTAATAGTAGTAGTAGTAGTAGTAGTAGTAGTAGTAGTAGTAGTAGTAGTAGTAGTAGTAGTAGTACAGTTTGGGAAGCATCGTGTTGGTGGTATAGATGGTCGTGGTGATTTGGTAGTAGTGGTGGTGGTGGTGGTGGTGGTGTGGGAAAGGTAGGTATGATGCAGTAGTTGGGTTAGGAGGGTGGAGTGGGGAGGCGGGGCGGGGCGAGGACTGAAGTTCATGAGGATGGGAGTGTGGTTTTCTGGCGGTGGTAAAGGCGACAATGGCGGCAGTGGAAGGAGTTGGAATTATTTATCGTGGGTGAGAGGGCGGCTTGTGTGTGGTGTTCGTGGTGTTCGTGGTGGCAAGAAAAGTGCGAAGAAATAAGGCAATGTATGTATGAATGATTTATCGAACACTATCAACTGAACCACCTACCTGCTTCCCTTTATTCTCCCTGTTTTTGTTGGTGGTCTGGGTGGAGGGGAATGTTGCAGAGGGAAGGTAGGGCAGCCATTACCGAGGGCGGATCTAGAGTGATGGGCGGGGGATGGGCGTGCGCGGGCCTGATAGACTCTACAATTCAATTATCCGCAGGAAACAACATATTTTCCTCACTTCAGTAACATATATATTTAGTTTAGCTTGAATTCCTTTGTTTCTATTATTATATGAAAATTCAATTTGTTTTTTCTATATTAATGACATTATAGCTTTAAGTTCAACTATTTTGTTGATTCGTAAGATTATAGGTTACATTGTTACATTGTTACCTTTATTTTCATTACAAGATCACCAAACATTTGATTTAATTTTCTATATTCAATAACATTCTAACACTCGCTACTTTTTTTGAGATGACCGAGTTGAAAAAAATCATACACACAACACTATTTGCTTTCCATGAATCTTATTATAGCAGATGATAAGGCATTATATAGTGTGTAGCAGAGAAGGAAGGCAGTGTAACCACGACCTAATGTTTCGTTTCTGTGTACATTTTATTCTGTATCTTCCATTCATCTTTTTATTTATTTATTTTTCTTATTATATGCGTTTGGTCAACATATCCTTGCGTCACGTCACTTCTTTGTCATTTTAAGACCTCAACATGTTAAAAGAACGTGTGAAAAAAAATACACATTGAAAACTTTATTCCTTCCCATGAGTCTAAATCAATAAATATGTAAGTGTAGTAGAAGTATGTGAGTCATTAAATCTTCCCAACACAGGTGAATAGTGTCTGTCTATCCGCTCCGTCCCTTGCCCCTGTCCCCTCTCTCCCCAGCCTTCCCCTACTCCCTGCCCGCTCCCCTGTCACCCTGACCCCGACCCTTCGACCCCTGCCCGCCCCACCCTCCTTCCACACTCCCCGATCCAATCCTCGTCCTTCCTCCTCCCCTTCCCTCACTGCTCTGCTCCGCCCTCTACGGCTGCTGAGGGGAAAGGCCGTGTGAGCCGCGTGTGTGCCGTAAGGTGGTGGGGTTGGTGGCAGTGGTGGTGAATATTAATTGTATTTCTTAGACTGTGGTGGTGTGATGATGGTGTCTGAGCTAGCAGCCAATACTGTCACCACCACCACCACCACACCACCACCATCATCACCACTGTAATACCACCACCACTACCACTACTACTACTATCACGCACGCACGCCCTCCTGCCCTGCCGCCGGAAATACCATGTAAGCCTGTGCGCACACACACACACACACACACACACACACACACACACACACACACACACACACACACACACACACACATGCACACGCACACGCACATGCACACGCACATGGCAAAATCGCAACAAATTAAAGCTTCGAATATACGTTTATTTTGATACATTACTACACTTTTTTTTCGGTATATGCTCGTATGCAACTGTTCCTTTGCACACACACATACACACACACACACACACACACACACACACACACACACACACACACACACACACACACACACACACACACACACACACACACACACACACACACACACTATTCAGGTAAAACTTGATAACGGAGAGGAAAAAACGCAGTTAACAAAATACGAATGCGTGACTTTTACAAAATACTAAGTCATCATTACTAAAAGACATTTCAATAACAAAAAAACAAGCTCAAAAAACATCACAAGGCATTGATGGCCTCTGATTGTTGTTAATTTTCCATGTCTCTTGTTTCAGTTCCGCAAGACATAAGAAATAGGAGACAAATTACACGTTGGCCGTAAGAGAAAAAAAATAATGTTGCTCCTTCTCAGAGTATATTTACCTTCCGCTGGGGGTAGGAAAGAGAGAGAGAGAGAGAGAGAGAGAGAGAGAGAGAGAGAGAGAGAGAGAGAGAGAGAGAGAGAGAGAGAGAGAGAGAGAGAGAGAGAGAGTGAAGAGGGGGAAGTTGAAGGATTATAAAAGAAATTCTCACATAAAGAGGAACAGAAGGAGGGAGTGGAGATGATGACAAGGAAGGCTAAGAGAGATGGAGGAAAATGAGGGAGGGAAGAAGGTGGAGGAGGAGGAAGGAAGAAGTAACAACAGTCACCAGGAGAGTGACGAGAGCCGTTCACCACATGCGAGAGAGAGAGAGAGAGAGAGAGAGAGAGAGAGAGAGAGAGAGAGAGAGAGAGAGAGAGAGAGAGAGAGAGAGAGAGAGAGAGAGAGAAAATGACACACAAACACTATACTTACAAGAACTAAAACACAAACGAACCTCATTCATAAAAAAAAATTCGAATCACAATCAAAACTTTAAACAAGTCCACAATCCACTTTATTCGAGATAACACAACAACAAACATTACACAACAACAAAACAAAACAGTGAATCCAAAACAAATAGGAGGAAAAAACGGTAATGGGAGCATAGAAGTGATAAGAAAAAGATGAACTAATTCGGCTCGACGAACTCTCCAGGAAGTCTGCGAGGCCCCGAGGCAAGGGAAGGGGGAGGCGATCGCTTAGCAGGACAGTCGGGTCTCTGTTGTGGAGGGAGGAGGATGTATCAGGTGTTTGCGTGTGTGTGTGTGTGTAGGATGTGACGTGGGATGAAGGGGGAAGTAAAGCACATACAGGTAAGCTTTGACCAGTGTACAGTGAAGTGTAAAGTAAAGTAAAGTAAAGTGTGCTGATTTATGTGTAGTTAATATTCGTAGGTATTGAACTGGTGGTTAGTGTTGTGAAGTAGTGACGGTGATTTGGTTAATGGTTGTTTAGTGTTATTTGTATTGTTAATTGTATTTGTATTGTGTGTGTGGGGGGGGGAGGTTTCCCCCCCTGCGTGAGTGGTTTCGAAAGGAATGGTGGTGGTGTGAGTTTGATAAATGTGTGTTGACGTGACAGTTCTTCTCGCCATCAAAAACTCTCTCTCTCTCTCTCTCTCTCTCTCTCTCTCTCTCTCTCTCTCTCTCTCTCTCTCTCTCTCTCTCTCTCTCTCTCTCCTGCCAGTCACCTCTAAACACACCTTCCACTTTTACCTGTCGACGTAAACAATTAAGAGCTAGGAAAGATCGTGCACTGGTTTCGCTGTCTATTCTATATTCATTATTTATTTTGGTTTAGATAATTAAGGAAAGTTACGACGTCATTAATTTTAGCTCAATAGTAATTTGATAGTGCTTCTGGATTTTTTGTTTTCTTTTTTATAAACGTGAGTAAGAACAAATATCGTAAGTCCAGTTGATGTGCGTAGTGTGTCATTTTCCGTTTACGCTCAAGTAGCTGATGGATGGGTCGCTCTAGACACCAGGGGATCGAATCTCACCGAAAGTAAACGCCGAGACACCGAAGCTTCGAACCGATAAACATCTCTCTTTACTTTTACGGCGTCTCGGGACTGTTAATGGATACGTCTAGTTCTGAAATTTAAAGTTGTTTTCTGGTATGCTTCATTTTCCTCTTGTGATACGATGTTACATGACTCCTTTTCTCTTATTATTCTCTCTCATTCTCTCTCTCTCTCTCTCTCTCTCTCTCTCTCTCTCTCTCTCTCTCTCTCTCTCTCTCTCTCTCTCTCTCTCGCCACTTAATCATCAGCGTCAGAACTCATCGGAGAGAGACAAGACTGTATGGGAGAGACACGTGGGAGGAAGAGGAGGTAGGGTAAGGAAGGAGGCGCTAACGTGTGAAGATCTAGTAAAGCAGAAAATGAGGAAGTGGTATTACAACAGTTCTTTTCGCACGCGCTTCCTCCTTGTATTTGTGTCTAAGGAGAGAGTAGGAACGTCTTCTGTGCCTGGTCATGCATTTTCTTTTCTTTGTTATCTTTGTTATCTTTGTTGTGTGAGAGCACTTCCCCCTTCGTTCCTTCCGCATTTCTTTGTGTAGTTGCCTCTCAAGTATAATATTATGTGTTTATATATTAACTGAAACATACGGACTTAGTAGTTGTTTGTGGATTAAATGGATTTTCTTAGGAATAATATTTAGCGAGTTGTTTTTATTTGTTTCATGTTTCATTTTGTAAGTTTCCTGCGTGTAATAGAGAAGAATATATAACAAAAAGCTAGTACAATTTAGTTTTTTTTTCTGTGTGTGTATACTTGTGTGTATATATATATATATATATATATATATATATATATATATATATATATATATATATATATATATATATATATATGAATGAATCCTGATATCTGTGTGGAGAAAATATAACTCCCTGAATGTGTGCATGTGCATGTGCATGTGTGTGTGTGTGTGTGTGTGTGTGTGTGTGTGTGTGTATGTGTATGTATGTGTGTGTGTGTACAGTACAGTCACATAGGAACAAATCTTTAGGTGCGTCAGCTGAGAGAGAGAGAGAGAGAGAGAGAGAGAGAGAGAGAGAGAGAGAGAGAGAGAGAGGGGAGGGGGGGGGTGAGAGAGGGAGAGGAGGGAGGAGGGGGTAAGAAGAAAGAATATTGCGTGCCAGATGGAGAAGTGAGCGTTATGATAGCAGTAGTGGGAGAGGCGGGAGGCAGGCTGTTGAGATGGTGGGGAAGGGAAGGTGCAGAGTAGTAGTGGTGGTGCTGGAGTGCGGTGGACAAGGTGTAGAGGGGAGGAAGGAGACGAGGCTGTGTAGTGGTGGTGAAGGCAGTCTATGTAATGGTTGTCAGAATTGGGGTAAGAGGAGAGTCAGAGGGTCGTCTGTCATTCGCCTAATTACCTCCCTACTAATTGTCACCCCCCCCCCAATAAACCTCCACATCAATATCTCTCTCTCTCTCTCTCTCTCTCTCTCTCTCTCTCTCTCTCTCTCTCTCTCTCTCTCTCTCTCTCTCTCTCTCTCTCTCTCTCTCTCTCTCTCTCTCTCTCGTCATAGCCAGTCAAAAACACCTCATCAATAACGTTGCAGTTGGTGAACATCTTGGCTCGTGTGATCATAAACTAGTACGAGTCGATATCAGTAAAGTGATTAATGCGCTCGAAGACAAGATTTTGCTGCCATATTTTAAGACAATTTTAGAAATCTCAGATCACATCTAGACTATTTTCAATTGATAACTAATCACGAACGAGGAGTAACGGAGTAAAACTAAGATGCAGACAAATACAGCTTTACTGCACTAAATTCTTCTTTACCAATTACTTCGTTATATATAGAGTGTGGAATAAGTTTCCACCTTCCATGGTGCAGTGTAAAGTCAAAATCGACTACCATATCCTCAAACAAGGTTTCCGATAGAGATTACATGACCCGGCGTACTGCTGCCTGTTTGACTATGTTGCTTCTGACCGTTAAATTGTGATCATGTTTGCATTAGATAACATTTAATCTATGTTAAGGACAGACCACTTTCTTTGGATCCTATGGTCTGTGTGGTCGAATTGTATGTAATTCTCTCTCATACATGTTTTTTTTTTACCTCCGCAGATGGCGAGCATCGAGGTGTCATTAGGATGGAAGAGGCGGCGGGAGGCGCTGTTGGAGACACTACCCAGAGCCGCCAGGGACTTGGTGCGGGAGCTGGACACCCTCCATCAGGCTCTGAGGGACAAGGACACCGTCATACAGTCGTGAGTTCCCTTTCTTGTGGTGTGTGTGTGTGTGTGTGTGTGTGTGTGTGTGTGTGTGTGTGTGTGTGTGTGTGTGTGTGTGTGTGTGTTGTGTAGCCAGACTTTTCCATTTTGTTGGGAGGTATAATGCATGATATTTTTTTCACATTGATTTTTGTTGACTTCTATTGTTTTATTATTCCATTTTCTTTCTATGTGACATTAATTTTAGTGTTTGATCATGAATTACCATTGACATACATCATCGTCTATTTATTCCAATGTGAAAATATTGATACTGACAAACGGCAACTGTTGCAATGAGGTAAATAGGTAGATAAAACTTTAATTATACGGAGCATGAACATGGTTAGAGTAGTCATACACCAGAAACACTCCGCCGTCACAACCACAGCGCGACCAATGATGATGTGACCGTAAAGTTGATTACTGTGGCGGAAAGGTAAACCACAACCACCTAGGCACCAGCACTTCAAGGTCATTACAACCACCTCTAAACATAATACAAGTCATTACAACCACCTCTGAACACAACACAAGTCATTACAACCACCTCTGAACACAACACAAGTCATTACAACCACCTAGGCACCAACACTTCAAGGTCATTACAACCACCTCTGAAAACAACACAAGTCATTACAACCACCTAGGCACCAACACTTCAAGGTCATTACTACAAACTTTGAACACAACACAAGTCATTACAACCACCTAGGCACCAACACTTCAAGGTCATTACTACAAACTTTGAACACAACACAAGTCATTACAACCACCTCTGAACACAACACAGGTCATTACAACCACCTCTGAACACGACATAAGTGATTACAACCAACAAGAAACACAACACAAGTCTATACAACCACCACTAAGCACAACAATAACAGTACCTATAACTATTACTTTACCCTAAGTACTCTACACACATACTGAGATAGTTAAGTTGTAATACATCAACTACTAGCTAATCGTTTTTAATGTATTTTACTTAATTTCTCTTACTTTTATTTTTTTCCCGTCAGTCCATACAATTCGTCACTCAAAATCCTCCTTTCCTCTTACAGCTTGAAGACGCAAATCACCAACCTCGGCGGGACGGTGGGCGGCGGAGGGGAGGGCGGTGGGGCGCTGTCAGAAACCGAGCGAAGGAGCGTGCAGGAGAGACTGGCTAAGGTGCAAGGCGAGGTAGACTCCAAACGCGTCACTGTCAAGAACCTCAAACTCTCCCTGGAGAAGATCGACATCACCGAGTAAGTGGCCGAACGAAGAGTAATGTCTTTTCTGATATCATAATTCTTCCACTTCCCGCTTACTTTCTGTGTGTGTGTGTGTGTGTGTGTGTTTCACTGGTAATGCAGGGTTTACTATGTGGTTAGCGCAGTCTGGCGGGGTGTTAACGGGATGAGATGCGCAATTTCGCAGACCCAAATTGCCAAGAAGACTCACAAACCAGTTAAATGATGGGAAATGTGCGAAAGGAAACATGTTTGTTGTGAAAGAAACGATGAATTGCCTTCATTTCATGGGGTTCTTTACTAATGTTAAAACTACTACTATTACTACTACTACCACTATTACTACTACTACCACTACTTCTACCACTACTACTATTTTAATGCTTCCTCTTTTGAAACACTTGAGAAATTGATCTAAAGGAGTGAGTTAGTAACCACGAGAGGGTTGTGGCCGGGTTCGAAACACTGACAGTTCACACAACATACCGACGTCTTACCAATTCCACCATAATGATTACCAAGGTAGAAGTGGAGTTTGGTTAACGTTGACTATTCCATCACTACATAGCTATTCCTCTTCCATTTTATATCAATTTCTAGTGTTTCTATATTTTTAAGTCTCCCCCTAAGCAACAGGAGCTGTACCATTTTCTGTAATTTTATACTGATAGCGTTTTTGGATAATGGCCACGGTCCTGGATAACCTGTGATACAACACATACTACCTGTACAATTTTCACTGGAGATCTTCACTGCTACCAATCCTGTAATGCCTCGTATTTTTAAACAAAAGAGTGAGTGAGTAATAATAATAATAATAACAATAATAATGATAACAATTGCTGCGACTAAGTTTCTCTTCAATATAAAATATTCAATACATAGAAAAGGGATGTAGTAAGTTTATAGCTACTACATTGGGTCGTTCTATAGGCGGTACAAACATCAGTTTAAGATCATTTAACGCTTCTTTTTTTTTGTTATCAAACGCAAGGCCGATGAGCCATGCTAATGCTAAGATAAGCTCATTATTGCACAAAACACATGGCATTACCCTGCATTTTCCTGTGATGTGACTTAACTGTTATGTTTACAGCATGTACTGTACTTATCCTCCTTCGTAGGTAGTACTGATGACCTCACTCCTTCACCCGCTGGTCATCTACCATCACACCTGCAGTTCACACACCTCTTTCTCCGTCTCTCCTCACAGTAACATAGACGTGAGGATTCGCGCCGCCGAGCTCGAGTACGAGTTGGAAAGGGAGGAGCTCAACATTCTCAATCTCAAGGAGGAAGCAAATGTCCTCAACACCCGGCTTCAGGAAAACGCACCTGTCCCATCCTCCAATGGTGCACCAGGAAAGAAAGCTTCCCTTCATAACCTCCTGGCATCGGCAGGAGGGGCAGCAGCACTTGGGGGATCCTCGTTGCTAAGCCTGGCTATCCCACACACCCCCGGCAACCCGCCTTTTCACGTGACACAACGCCCGCCGCTTGGTTGTGTCATCGACTGGGCCACAGACGACACCCGGCTGAAGAAGGGCGACAGGTGAGTGTCCGTCAGCGTAAATTAGGCCATTTTAGAATACGTATATAGCCTACTTAACATACTCATACAAGATTGATAGCATTTGGCCCTCAAGAACATACCTTCGAGGTCCCATATAGTAAGGACACTAATTAAAACAATGCCCTTATGTTTTCTTTAACATTTGAAACTTAAAAGCATCACATAACTTTTTCGAATCTAATTAAGTAGTTTTACTCCTTTCCTGTCTCCTCTGTATTCTAACCCTTCCCTTTCTCCCATGACCTTACCTCACCTCCTGTAATCAACCTTGACATTTACTTCCCCGTCTAAACCACGACTTTAAACTTCTCACCCTTACCCTTCCTCCATTCCCCTTTCCATATCCCGCCTTCCACCATATGACTATATCTGTGTCCCTTTTCCCTTCCTACCCGCGGCAGACTGGTTGAGGTGAACGGCGAGAGCGTGGTGGGGTGTGGGCTGGAGCAGGTCACAAGGGTCATGGCTGGCGCCACACTGCTCAATCTCGTCGTAGCGCGGCCAATCACAGGTAAGCGACGAAGACCACCAAGTATGCCTTCCCCCCCCCCTCCTTCCAACACACACACACACACACACATAAATATCTGCTCCCTTGTTGTTTCAGTGGTTAACGGACGTTAACAATCTTGAAATCATTCAAAGTACTATATAACATAGTACTTTGACTGATTTTAAGGTTATAACAAAGTGTTTTGCTTTTAGGTACTGTTGAAAACTTTTGCTTTAACTAGTGGATTCATATATGATATCTTGTGCTGCCTGAGTAATTTCTTTAATTCCTAAAATTCTACCAGTATGTCTATAACTTCAATTGCTTTTATGAAAACTAAATCTATATTGTATAATCATTGCGTATTTATAGGAAATTGGTCAAAAGACTGTAATTATAACTGTTTGCCATGAGGTCAGAATGATATATATAATTTGTTTTTGAACAACTATATACTATTTGGTAGAATTTATATACAGCTCATTTCTATTGTAGAAAAATAATCCAAAACTTACCACAAGGAGGTGTTTCTTTCTCGAGTTTTGTCCTACTCACATCCCAACCACCTTATCATTGCAGAAAGTATTAATTTTGGCTTATCCCACAAACTTTCTCGGAAGCTTCCATCACAAGCTTCGTATGACGTTCCACTGTTTGAGTGTGACATTGAATTCTTCTACTTGGAATATCACCTGTTTATGTGAATTCCATGTTATATCTATTCTTTGTAAAAGGGGATTCTGTCAGCTCCAAGAAATATCAGTGAACCATGACATATGATTGAGCATCTTGAAATTTTCACACAATCTGTTGCTGAGCTTCGTGCATTCAAAATAGATTCACAAGGAGAAAGATCAAATAAGAGAGCTGGGTTAGAAGTGGATCTTGAATTCACGAAGCTGAGCATCAGAGTTTTCAAGATGCCCACTTTCAATTTTAATGTTCAATCATATTATGACATGGTTCACCAATAGTCCTTGGAGCAATAGAACCATCTTTTACAAAGAACATAGTGAAAATATCATGGAATTCATCTATAACAGTGATGTTCCAAGTTTTGAAGCGAAAGATATTCTGTGTTACACTCAACCAGTGGAATGTCATAACAAGCTTTTTGACGAAGGCTTCAAAAAAAGTTTGAGAAGCAACCGGGATTTAAATTAATTATCAAACAACACATTACTTATCAGGCAAAGTTGTTTTTGTTTAGCATGTTTCTATTCTGATTTTCCGGCTTTCTCTCGCCATCCAGGAACCAATGGTCGCAAGTCAGAGGATCGAGGGAAGGAAGTAAAGGATCTCTCAGTAAAACTAGAGAAGACACTGAAGGAGAAAGATTCGTACAAGTAAGATATAAGGATGTCTTTATGCCAGGAGGAAATTACCACTTTCATGATCAGTTATTTTAATTAAATTATCATTAACTTGCTATGGAGGCTTCTTCATAATCACTTTTATAACCACATTCAATATTCACTTTTTCTTGAATTTTACTTCCTTTTGAACTCGCATGAGTTTCATTCACTTCTCGTATTCATGTATTATCTCCTCTTTCATGATATTTAATTAACTCTTGCTCATTTCTCTTTCCTTTGACATCTGATTGTCCTCCACCCTTCTAACATAACATACCCCACCACCATTTCCACCAAATTGCTAACCTTTACTCAAGCTCAACCTGTTATTCATACATTCCATTTAGTATCACTTTATTTTCCCATTTCCTGATTTAATTTTATCCAGTTTCTTAATCCATTTCCCTTCTGCTTCTACATTTTTACCCTTCTTCATTCCGTTCATCACCTAATTTTATGATCTTCACTTCCTGCTCCCTGTACATTTTAATCCTCTAATAATCAAAGTTTCCATCAAATTCACATAATCTTGTCTCACATCAGGAGTGACAACACTCGGCTCAGTCACCGCATAAGCTACTTGGAGGAGCAGGTGCTAGAGCTGCAAAATTCCCTCACTTGCATTCGTGAGACCGTACGTAACCCAGCAGAGGGTGAGGCTATCGTTACCACATCCCACCAACCTGGTGCCACGGTCATACAGGTAAAATTTAACAGTTTTCACTTTTATTCTCTTGACCTTGTTTTCTACTCATCATAGTCACACAACATTTGATATAATCAGTCTTAAAAATCTAGTTTTCTTTCTACTATCCAACAGCATTACTTAAGTGACATATTTACATTGAACCACAAACCACAAGAATTTTATTTTTATTTTGCAATTGCACCAGTCTTACCTGATCTTTCGTTCACAGGTGTTCCAAAAGGGGGAGCAGCGCCTGGCTGTGGCAAGCCCTGAGCTGGGAAATGGAGAAATGGAGCGAGCACAGCAATACCCAACTCTACCCCGCATTAGGTCCCCAGACTCTTCCCTCTCTTCCCCTACCTCATGTTCCTCCTCTACCTCCTCTTCTGCTTCCTCCGATCCTTACCACACCCACCAGCACTCTACCAAAGGACAGGGAGGGCTATTAAAGCAACCAAATACTGATCACCATAAGAGAGTTCTCTCCCCAAGACCTGAATCAAAGAATGAGGTTTGTAGTATATATAGTAATACTTATAATAACAATTTTCACCAGGAAAATAATCAAATGTTTCAAACATTTAATTTTAAGAGCTTCTAGACCATGAGTTGAATGGAGATATAGTTTATTGAATTTATGTCAAGATAATTGGACTTTAACAGGAAATGAAAGGGGCATATAAAAGCAGGTAGATGTGTGCAAAACGCAGAAATTGATATTGAAGTACAATAGGAAAACTATTCATTACATTCAACAATCTACCAAATATCCCATATAATTTCAAAACCGTCCATAATCCATCGATAACTATTTTGTAAGAATCACCTTGGAAAAGAGAATACATGCCTTCTACTGACAATTGCAAATTTTCACATACAGCTTGACCATACTTACAGGGTGTCTTAAAGAGTGAAGAGAATACATAAACTCGTGTGTAGTTCTCCTCACAGACAATCATCATTGGTTATATATTGTTGTATTCAATAACACTTATGTACTCTCCACAGGACTCCCGGCCACCATCCCGCACCAAACCCATCCCACCTAAGAAGCCCGAACGCCTAAGTCTGCATCGCACGACCAGCCTTCAGAATGTAGAGGAAGGACCTACAAACACCTCGACTCCCTTACGTCCCACTTCCACCACCTCTTCCTCACGGCATCATCCCCTACAGACATGGCCTTCTCTTGACACTGACATCCACTGTCAGGAACGTGACCTCTCCTCTCAGGTCATATGTGAAAGAGGTCGTGAGAGGCCAGATTACCGCAGCCATGAGAATATTTATGAGAAGCAACAAGATTGTCTGCCACCTGGTCACTACACAAGCTCTTGGAGCCATGACCGCCACCACTGCCCCAGTGGTAGCAGTGGTGGCAGTGGCGGTGATGGTAGTGTGATGATGGTGGTGAGTGCAAGTCCTGCCATGACAGCCGAACCCGTTAGTCGGCGACCAGCACCACAAGGAGCTTCAGCCACCACAGTCACTACAACAACCACAACCCTCAATGAAAGGCCTCGCCCTCATTATCAACATTATAACCGCCAACAACATAGTACCCGCCGTCCCCTCTCCCCAGATGCCTCCTATCATCTAGATACACATGTCCCCAGGAGTCATGATGATGCGAGAGATGTATATAGTCACACCACTACCACTACCCATTACAATGCTACTAATAACCATTCCCACAACCACACAAACAATCATCTACATCATCACGACCATTCTCACCAAAGGATATCTACATTGAGCCACCACAGTCACTTCACCCTTCACAGTCCCCCTACACCTGTAGCTTCACGTAACTCTACCACGCTCACTATGGCTTCTAGTCCTCCTCCCCATGAACAGTGGTGCTGAGAGGGGAGTCATGGATCTGCACATGCCCAAAATTGAAAGAAAAAATAAAGTAGTTTTCAGAAGTACCTGGCACCCATAGCTTATAGAATCAAAGTAAAAAGTGACTTCATGAGTGCTCACAATACTGGTGATCAGAACCATCACAAACACAGGTCAGGATGGTATGCATTTCAAGGGTGATGGAGTGGTTCTAGGTCTCAACTGTATAAAAACAATCCCAGAGGCTGTGTGTGGTGGTGGTACTACTACTATTACTACTACTACTACTACTATGATCAGGATAGCTCACCCAGTGATCTCATTCAGGCTAAATATCAGTTTAGTGCAGATGTGAGACTGCTGCAGTGTTTGTATTGAAATGCCCAATTGTTATCTTGTATATAGTCTTGTACAGTTTAGCTCCCTTAGACTTCCAAACAATCAAACTCCTTACTGGATTGTCCTGGAATACAATGTGAAGGTGTTCATCAAGTATGGTAAAAGTAAGAAAAAGAAATTTCATATTTATTCAAGTGATCTGTAAAATAAAATTCTGTACTAGAGCACTGAAATACTTTGAATTAAAATATTGTTACTAGGAAACTTGTGCAGATGAACAATTCAGAAAATCAATAAACTCACTGACAAAATCAACCTGTATTACTTGAATTACTTAACCATTGATACAGCATTTCACACATCCCCTAACCTCCCTTCTTGGGCTGCCCTTCCCTTGCTGCCTCCCTCCCAGAGTTGTGTCAGACAGTGTTCAGCCCTTTGTGTGGCTGGAGCCTTTACACAAGGGGCGTCATAGGAGTCTGACTCGCCTCCAGGAAGGAAGGAGAGAGAGAGAGAGAGAGAGAGAGAGAGAGAGAGAGAGAGAGAGAGAGAGAGAGAGAGAGAGAGAGAGAGAGAGAGAGAGAGAGTTTTTATGGCTTTACAATCTTCATGAAATTAAGAAAAATTAAAATTGAATAGCTAATACAATTGTATAAGTTTGATTACACTGGGCTGTTTTATCATTATATTTGTTTATTAAATTATTTAGATTTATATAGTCAAAAAGACCTTTTCTCCCTCCCCTTGCTGCCTCCCTCCCAGAGTTGTGTCAGACAGTGTTCAGCCCTTAGTGTGGCTGGAGCCTTTACACAAGGGGCGTCATAGGAGTCTGACTCACCTCCAGGAGGGATGATGGTGAGGAAGAGAGGGAGACCTTAGAGACTTCATAAACTTTATGAAATGAAGGTAAATCTTTAACTATGATCGTGTGATTTGTATACCGATCCGATTAATGTGTCTTTCATATTAAGAAGAAATGTGGACTGTAGTGTAAAATTAGACAAACCATTTCTTCCTTTCCTCTCTCTGCCTCCCTCTAAAAGGTGTCAGTCAGGCTGTGAGTGTTGGAGGGGAGTGTTCACGTCCAGAAAGAGAAAGAGGAAGGGAGAAGTTCAGAGAGTTCAGTGTACATTAATCATGAATATAAAGCCAACTAAAAGTGCAGAAAGTTTGATAGGTAGAGTTAATATAATGCTGGATTAGTAATTAAATCATCATTCTAATTTGATTTAAAAGAGTATAGACTAATTGTGTTAGCATACATATAAATGGTTTCTAATTCACTAAGCCACATTCATACATTGGAATGGCTGATGTTACTTGTGTTATTGTTGTTGTTGCCTCTGTTCTACTCTCCCTTGTAGTTCTTCAGCCACTCTTCTACCTCTTTCAGCTGTAATGAGACCTCAATTAGACTGACAGAAAGGATATGCTCTGCTCGTTTATCACAAAAATCTTAAGCCGATTTCCACAATTAATACAATGAGGCATGGAGAGTCAAAATTCTTAAAATATGAATCATATACTAGCAGCGCCTATACTGCAATCGTGAACACCATTGCAAAAAAGTTCCCTCTCCTATTCATCCAACTCACTAAGAGATCAATATGCATTTACAAACACTCATAACTCATGTTTAAATTTTATTCTAATACACACATGGCCACTCCTTCCCTCACTCTTCCTCCCACAACACCTCACCTTCCCGTCACACTTCATAACTTGGGTTCACCTTGCCCTTTCATCTATGTTTTACTCCATTTTTTTCTTTTTCAGACATTCTTCCAATTTCCTCCCTTTAAACCTCTTGTGTACTACAGCCATGCACATTCATTGACCCAATTTTTAGGTTTCAGGAATAAATTACTCTCATTTCCCCCTCTATGCCTTGTATTATGGTAGAAAAAATGATACTCCCCAGCCTCCTCTCTCTGTCCCCATTAGTTGCTTTTCAAAAAATACCAATAAACTCTGGAACTGTCTGCTGGCCTGTTTTTTTCGGCTTTCAATAACTTTCAAGCGGAGGTGATTATCAAAATACCATGAGAACTAAAATGACCCACAATTTGTTACCTACTCTTTTACACTTCTTGTCAGGTCTCGTATAATTAGAGAAAAGAGGAGTTATTTGTGTTCCTATCCCCTACCCTTACCTTGTAGCCAAAGGGTCCCTGGGCACCCTGGTACACAATGATTCCATCCAGTATGATGTACAGCCGCTCAGGAATACCAGCATAGGCTTTGTTTGCATCATCCGTGAGGGAATCCACCAGTACTGGACAGTCAACCGACTCTAGTTCCAGCATCTTCTTAGTGGCAGCAAACCTCTCCTCCTTAGTTCTAGGGAAAGCATGATATCCTGTGAGTCCTTAAAAAGGACATTCAATTTTGTGTCCTCAAAAAGGACACTAAATACAGTAGACACCAAGTTAATGCAGACATATCACCTGATTTGCAAATTTTTAAAACCTTTTTCAACCCCAATACCATGCAGTCAGGTCCCACCAATTCTAGCACTTCATAATTTGGTCACAGAGGCTCTACATGCTACACACACCAATACAAAGAACACTAGCGCTTTTATTTTCCATTAATTCTCCAAAAAGTAAATTATCAGGAAGAAAACACTGAAACCAGAAATGGAGAACCAAGAAACACATCAACCAGTAACATCATGCTGTTGGTAACTTGGCTTCCTTGAGAAATGCCCTGCAAGGTATGGTTGTGGCAGGAATTATCCTAAACTGCCTCTAAACATCCAGCTCTAACAAAGTTACATAAACATATATGAGTGAACGGTTTGCCAACCTAACATTATTCTTAATCGTAAAAAAAAAGAGAGAGAGAGAGAGAGAGAGAGAGAGAGAGAGAGAGAGAGAGAGAGAGAGGAGAGAGAGAGAGAGAGAGAGAGAGAGAGAGAGAGAGAGAGAGAGAGAGAGAGAGAGAGAGAGAGAGAGAGAGAGAGAGAGAGAGAGAGAGAGAGAGGAGAGAGAGAGAGAGAGAGAGAGAGAGAGAGAGAGAGAGAGAGAGAGAGAGAGAGAGAGAGAGAGAGAGAGAGAGAGAGAGAGAGAGAGAGAGAGAGAGAGAGAGAGAGAGAGAGAGAGAGAGAGAGAGAGAGAGAGAGAGAGAGAGAGAGAGAGAGAGAGAGAGAGAGAGAGAGAGAGAGAGAGAGAGAGAGAGAGAGAGAGAGAGAGAGAGATGAGAGAGAGAGAGAGAGAGAGAGAGAGAGAGAGAGAGAGAGAGAGAGAGAGAGAGAGAGAGAGAGAGAGAGAGAGAGAGAGAGAGAGAGAGAGAGAGAGAGAGAGAGAGAGAGAGAGAGAGAGAGAGAGAGAGAGAGAGGAGAGAGAGAGAGAGAGAGAGAGAGAGAGAGAGAGAGAGAGAGAGAGGAGAGAGAGAGAGAGAGAGAGAGAGAGAGAGAGAGAGAGAGAGAGAGAGAGAGAGAGAGAGAGAGAGGAGAGAGAGAGAGAGAGAGAGAGAGAGAGAGAGAGAGAGAGAGAGAGAGAGAGAGAGAGAGAGAGAGAGAGAGAGAGAGAGAGAGAGGAGAGAGAGAGAGAGAGAGAGAGAGAGAGAGGAGAGAGAGAGAGAGAGAGAGAGAGAGAGAGAGAGAGAGAGAGAGAGAGAGAGAGAGAGAGAGAGAGAGATTTCTGACACCAGCAAATGCCTACATTTTACAACTCGCTAAAACTTACTTGTGGGTAGCAATTTCTATGCTACCAGGAATGGCCCAACCATCAGTTGGGTGTGCCTCAGCAATGTACACTGTGACAAAGTCTGCCACCTTGCTAAAGTCCTTCGTCATCTGAAAGGGAGATATCATGAAGAAAGCTGTTTTTCTTCTACATCATAGCTATCCATGTACATTAAGGGAAGTTTTCGGTAGATAATGAAAAAATATCAGGAAAAAATTAAATTACTTAAAAATTATCTGAATAATGGCATGACCTTCAGCAGTAACATATTTAAGCTTCAGCATCAATTTCCTCATAATTACGTAGCTATAGGTATGTTTGCCTCCCTCCTGTAACTGGCATTGGGCACATATATGTGAAGAGTCATTCAATATTTTTTTCGAAATAAAAAACGAGCTGAAACAGTAAAACTGTTGATGCCTAGAGCTCTGGCATCTTTTCATTGAAGACTCAAGATGTTGACTAAACAGCAACGTAGTACTTCAGTGAGCTACAGCCTAAGAGATCTGAAACCAAAAGGAGAGTTAGAGTTGCATCGATCCTGGATTAGTCTTTTTTTCCCCGCCATTTTAAGTTTCTTACTGTTGTTTTCTTTACTGTTTCATCCATGCTTCGCCCCTTACAGCGGTAGATTTTTACGAGGATGGCTTAAGAGAAGGGAATGTAGGCAAAAAACATTATGAAGAAAGAGCTCCTAAGCAAGCAGGTTCCCTATCACCACCTTATCACTTTTTAGAGAGGGGAAAGAGGAAGTAGGAACATGAAAAAAACTGTTCTTTAAATATTTGGGGTTTTTTAACGACAAAACGGAAGATATAAACAGATTACTAAGTACAATAACTTCAAGTTAAACAAAATATTAAATTAAATCAACTTCAAAACTAAATCTTTCCATTTGCTGAAAAGTTGGAGTTTTCCGTTAAAAGAAATGGTTTTACATTAATCATCTATTTTTCTCGTAGGCAGTCTTATGATAAAATTGACGTATGAAAAAAGTATTTTACAATATAAGAACATGCTCGTAATATATTCATATTTTAAAGCTAATATTCATACACATAAATATGTTAGCCATTTTCAATAAGCACAATGACATAATTTTGAGCTTCATCAATGTATTTACCAATCTTTCCAAAGCAAAATGGGCATTTAGAATTAGAAATCTTGGAACAGTAGCAAACCGGACATATATCAACTTATGAAAGCACAGACAAGCACAAAAATAAAACCTCATAGTATTGGTCACGCTTACACTGTACAATGGCAACGAGCTATGTCATGGAATAACAAACAATAAACTACCTTCCTTTAGTAGTTTCAGAAACGTTAATTAATATTTGGACCTTAAAGAATGTGGTGAATAAAACACTTCCAAATACGAACAGTGTGACGCTGCTGAACATAATATATACACCTCTAATCATCAGTAGTTGGTGGTAGAGGAACATTTTCCAAAACAAACTCTACCCTTTCCGCTGCGTACATACCTGACGGAACCTTGCAAGGTTGGCCATGAACGGAGGTCAGGTGCACGAGCCGAAGTTCACAATTAGTGGTCGACCTTTGGAGGCCACGTCAAGGAGGTGGCACTCTGAGCCATCGCTGTAACGCAGCATTTTTGGGTTGGGTGCGCGGGCTCCTTGCTCGGCCACCATCTGTACCTCTGCCCACGCACTGATCAGAATATAAGAAACCCATTAGTATAAGGAGACATTCAATTATATACTTTGGAGGAGTAAATGTACGCACAATAACTCAAGACAAATAAATAAATAAATCAAGACATGCAAAAACAATAAACTTAAAAAAAAACAAATTTTAATACTAGTATCTACATCTTATTTGTAGTAAGACGTGTAATTAGATCCAAATGATTCAGTGTGTTATCAGCGTGTACAAACTATTGTTAGTGTACGTAAAGTTGAGGCCATGAGAGGGGTTGGGTAACATGACATGCACAAGGGCTACCAATGTGGAGGTCTACGCGCTGCTGAATATTCATGTTTGGCAGCAGAGGTAAGTAAGCTAAGCAATTGCCTCGAGCTCCGTCATGATAATTCATATATATCCTAAGCATCTTTGGTAGGGGGCTCAAGATCCTCGTGTGGGTCATCTACCTCTTGTCTTACTTCTTAGTACATGACAAAGGTGATAAAAAAGAACTCTAATTAGGTACTATAGACCATATAGATCTGATAGGTTAGGTTAACCAAGAAGCTAACGTGAGCCACTCGCAACTCGCAACTCGCAACTTTTCGGTCACGAGTCGAGCACTGTACACAGAGCCACCCAGCCCCCTAGTAGTACCTGACAAACGCAATGCATCCATATCTCTTTGATAATTTGCTTATCATCACATCACTAAGTATTCGGATACAGGAAAATCTCGCTGATAACCTGAAAAATCGATTAGATTACCGTTATTTTGTTTGGGAGTTGCCATGCGTGGTAATGCATACGTATGTATTATACTCTATATCTTTCTTCACACAAGGCCCATGTGTTAGGTTGTGTACGACTCTTGATGCAGTCTGTATGGAGTGAACTCTCGCATTATTTTTCTTAATATGTACGATATTTTTTCAACATTTTCCATCATTTCATGTAAACAAAGTCGTTCAGCAGACTGCCTGTACAGATGCCGGCCAATGAAACCGAGGTCATCCTAACCAATATCCCAAGGCAGGCAACACCAGTCATCACCTTCATGGGAACCATCATTGGCTGTGACCTATAAAAAAATTATAAAAAAAAACACCAACCACCAGTCCCCCGCACCATTCCATCTTTATTGTGGTCAATACACACCTCTGCATCTCCCTCTCTTCTTATAAATCCTCAAACCCTCATTCTCCCCTCCTCACCATTTCTCCCACCTGGTCGAGAGAGAGAGAGAGAGAGAGAGAAATTATTTATATATATATATATATATATATATATATATATATATATATATATATAGATAGATATATATAGATAGATATATAGATATATAGATATATAGATATATATATATAGATTATATATATATATATATATATAGATATATATATATATATATATATATATATGAGAGAGAGAGAGAGGAGAGAGAGAGAGGAGAGAGAGAGAGAGAGAGAGAGAGAGAGAGAGAGAGAGAGAGAGAGAGAGAGAGGAGAGAGAGAGAGAGAGAGAGTGAGAGAGAGAGAGAGAGAGAGAGAGAGAGAGAGAGAGAGAGAGAGAGAGAGAGAGGAGAGAGAGAGAGAGAGAGAGAGAGAGAGAGAGAGAGAGGAGAGAGAGAGAGAGAGAGAGAGAGAGAGAGAGAGAGAGAGAGAGAGAGAGAGAGAGAGAGAGAGAGAGAGAGAGAGGAGAGAGAGAGAGAGAGAGAGAGAGAGAGAGAGAGAGGAGAGAGAGAGAGAGAGAGAGAGAGAGAGAGAGAGAGAGAGAGAGAGAGAGAGAGAGGAGAGAGAGAGAGAGAGAGAGAGAGAGAGAGAGAGAGAGAGAGAGAGAGAGAGATGAGAGAGAGGAGAGAGAGAGAGAAGATAGATAGATAGATAGATAGATAGATAGATAGATAGATAGATAGATAGATAGATAGATAGAGATAGATAGATAGATAGATAAATAAATAAATAAATAAATAAATAAATAAATAAATAAATAAATAGATAGATAGATAGATAGATAGATAGATAGATAGATAGATAGATAGATAGATAGATAGATAGATAGATAGATAGATAGATAGATAGATAGATAGATAGATAGATAGATAGATAGGCTCGCCCAACCATAAGATGACTAAAATGCGGTTCCCGCACTCCCCCCACCCCAAAGCACATGATTGGTTGAATGTTGGCTGGTGGGCTTCGGGACGGAGTTTGAAGGTACGGAGTAGTTTAGGAGGATTACTTAATCAACTTTCTTCAATTATTTGAAATAATGAAAAAAAAACATCGATGGGTAATACGTTCTGCTGTGATGATGCCCACTGTTACGGGAACAGCCAAAGGAAAAAGGTGCATGGTATATGCAAGTAAAATAGAACAAACACTGAAGCAAGGAGACGAAAGGCTATGAATGTTTAGAGGACATATTGTTGGATATCATTAAGTAGTTATTATGTTTTATATTTTATATTTTGAAAGTACAGTTTGCAATTTCAAAAAAGTAGATTCCATTGATACCCTTCAAGGGATCATTTTTCTGAATTGGATGGGTTACTACTACTACTACTACCACTGATTGCAGGTAAATAGGGATTGGGACTAAAAAGAGAAAAACAATGTAAACAAAAACACCAAAACCTGCGATCCAAGACTTCCCCCGACAGTCTTGTGATTAAAGAAAGAAGAAAGATCAGTGGGGTAGGCGGTCAACACTCACCTGGAGACAAATTGCTTTAACATCTTCAATACTGGAAAGTCGTTCGTCATGATGGCAAAGAAAAGAAAGATAGTGTAGTTGTTAGTCTCCAAAACTTGTCTGCGTATGGCACTGAGCACGAACTCTGGAGCCATTCTCAAAAAAAGTGAGAGAAGTAAAGCCACTAAACAAACCACCATCTCCTTGGCCACTACTAAGGGCAGCAAACAATACTTTGCCCACTTATGCATAGGCATGTCCATGTCCAAGGACTGGTAGAAAGGCGGGTGAAATATTTGACTTCCTCACTACGGGCAAAGATAATGCACACTGGAGCGGCCACCTTCAACGGCTCACCTACTCACAGGTTATCATGTGGCTTGTAGGAAGGAGATAAACTTGTAGTATATATACTTTGGATCAAAGTATATATACAATATCAACGTTAAATAGTATATATACTTTGCCTACATCTGTCTATTCTATCATAGTTAGTCAAACTAGAATTAAGTCTAACGTGGACAATAAATGGAACCACGAAGCATGTTACAAATCAGTTAGGTAATTTGATTGTATAAAGAAAGCCATTAATACCACACACACACACACACACACACACACACACACACACACACACACACACACACACACACACACACACACACACACACACACTATTGTAATTATAGTCAACACTGCAGATATATAGGTGATATTATCTTCAGCCGAGAGGTATGGTTATACTTGCATCTTTGAGGTCCCGGTTTGTGATAAACAAAATATATAAAATATGTTTTAAAACCCGTTACATCGATCTCTCCTTTTCTAATTAATCTGCCATGGTTACCCAGATGAAACAAACTCAGTAATGACAAGCAGTGGTATGTGTAATTAACTGGATGAGTTTTACAGTTTAACTGCGCTAACTAACCCATTTTGTCCATTCTCTCTTTGGTCATCAAGGTACGCAAAGAATTAGAGACCTACATATACGAGAATGTCTATTTGTAAGAAAATAAAACAAAACTTGGATTTAAAATTCCTTTCAAGCAGGTCAAATAATCTTTTAACCATGTCAAGTCATGCTGCAAGCGCCTGAAATGCTTTCAAGACAAGTTTCAAGTAAAAAGGAATTTTATCTTTTTTATAAATATATATATTCAATCAATTCGATAGGCTATTGAACCCACCAGGTATAAGAGATTCTCTACTGCAGAAGTGGTTTTACGTTTTAAGGTTGTGTTGATATGTCTCGGGTTAGATTCAAAGACAAATTTAATGTACACACGAACAGGAACTGGCTACGTGAGCATTATGAGGTTTGGGTAAGCTTACGCATTAAGAAAATATTTGGTCCTGTCCCAAAAGTGGCTCCAATGCCCAAGCCCCGTTGTGACGGGTTCCATGTACACTGCGCCATCGCTTTCCATCAGCTCATTGAAACGCTTTTGTCCAAATCTCCTCAAAGAGGGAAAGATGGAAACCAAAGTTATGAACA